>OX101747.1:17474644-18690644 GCA_944452665.1 Stenoptilia bipunctidactyla | reverse complement strand
CCCACTATAATGATTGATTTGTGATAAAATACTATGCCTTCCTGTTGATTCCTTAGTATTGTATACTAAAATTCGTTTATTCTTACTGTTCCATTTAGAACCAACACTCCGTGTCTGCTTATCTGTTATAGTCTCTCTCCATCATAATAATACCTCCAAATTTGTCAAACGTGTCATCAGATGGTTTTTATAGCCTCTGGTGTTCTGCCTACCCCATTGGGGATACAGGTGTGAAGTTATGTATGTAATATTTCATTAGTGTGCTTGTTTGTACAGTCGTGTCAATGGAATACTTGACCTCTCACTATTTGGATTAAAATCGAAAAACGATGTACGGTAGCTAGCCACGTCCTACGCGCGTGTGGTGCGTGCCGTACGCGCTTACGGCACAGACGTAGCACTTTGTGCCAACGCTGCGTTACGCGTTCGAACGCGCGTTTCATACAAAACTGCAACGTCCGTACCATACGCGCGTTCGATACGGACGTTCGGAATGGGCCAAATTAAGTATGCCATTGACACGACTGTGCAAGCACACTTATGAAATTGTACTAGCAACGCTGCGTTACGCGTATGATACGGACGTACGGTACGCGCGTTCGAACGCGTAACGCAGTGTTGGCACTTTTAACATATGGAAGACCTCCGTAATAATGTGAAATGAACAAATTATTTGATTTAAAAAGGATTCAGTGGTAATGTTTTATTTTATTTTTTATGACTACTTAAAATAAATATGCAAAGATTTTCTTCAAAATGGGATAAGTAAGAGATAAACGGTGTATAGTTAGGTAAACCTTCTGTAAAATATTTATGTAATTCTTTTTATCCTTGAAACACTCCAGTTTTAGTATAGTACTTTTACTTAAATATAATGATTATACTAAAAATTATATATTTTATTTATTTACAATCACATTAGAAACGTAATATTGTTACAAAATCAAACCAGCAGGGCTAAAATTGGTGGCGTTGATAAAAAATGGACAGGTTTTTATTGCCATATCGACAAATACAACGTTATTTTTTGTTTATAGGAAACCTGGCAACAGTTTGTTCAATATAACAATATTTTTACTCAGTAATTTCCTTAAATAATGTACACACTCACTCGCGCGCATATCGACCGCGATCCCAGGATGCAAGTAGGTACCTACGTCGTATGAGGCGCTAGCGAGCGAGGTGTGCACGACAAAAGCAAGACAACACAAGAGTCTTGAAACTTGCTGAGTTTTTAAGATAATATCACTTATATTTTCTATACAGCGAATTTTTGAATAGAAGTACTTGATCCGTGTGCTAGATTTCGCATAAACAAAAATTAACATTGTATGACTGCTACGGCGACGTTGTGTTCCGGCATCTTTTTATGAAGAGTTTTTTATGAACCAGTTCCTTTCGTGTGCATATAACCTCAACTATCTAACGTTTACTAATAAAAGAAAATTAGCGAATATGTTCAACAGGTTACCTATTATTACTTTCCCAGGATGCAATGGAAATGAGATGAACAGAACGCATGCAAGTCTGAACGCGTACATTTCAGTGCATTATAAATGACGAATTTAATATATCAATAAATAAGCATCTCAATAATGTTATTAATGTATTTTTTAATAATGACATGTAGTGTCATTTTTCGTATAGCCGTACCCACGGAGGAAATATATAGAGGAGCTGCCCTATCCAGTTTTCTCTAGGGATTCAAGTGAAGCCTATGGGCGGGGTGCGGGAGGGGTCAGCGGTTGGTTATGGCCAGTCATAGCCAAACAGGCGATGGCATTAGTCAAATAGTAGCGAGTAGTAAAAACCGGTTGAAACATAAGGTTAAAATATTCACATGATCATCAAAAAAAATCAGCTATACTTTACTAGGTGGTTCTAGTTTTTTAACAAAATTTCATACGTTCCAAGTCTGTCAGAAAAAAACCGCGAAATAAAATTATTTCTACTTGAAGCTAGATAGCGCAACATTTTTTCGCGGCATAGAAATCACCTAGGCAACAAATAACAATCTGGAATTTTGGACATAAATAATATTGGAAAACAAACAATTTGTAAAAAATTATTATGGATGAAATTATCTTCGTGGTAAGTTAATTTTATTGGATTGTCAAGTTAATTCCTTTATAAAAGTATAGAAAATTAAATTTTACATCAAGAAACAATGGAAGATTAAATTTTTTTTTAATATCTATGCGTGTACATACTTCACAGAAGTCAGCGACAAACTGACGCCAGTGCCTCTAGCGCGGAATAACTTGAACTAGAGGTAGTGACGTCACGACAACCCGAATTGAAGCTTTGCTTACAGCAGCTCTACTATACATATATCTGCTTTGTGGCCGTACCCCATATTTTCTGGGTTTCTTAAGACAAGCATTTTACAGCATTGCTCTAAAGTATTTTTTTTATATTATCGATTAAGACCGCGATTAACAACAATGTCACCTGATGGTAAGTGAAGTTGAAGTCGAAAAACCAGACGGGCCTTAAAAGAACTGGCTTTCCAACATCTTTCTTCTAGTCGACATACTGGGAATCGACGTACTGAGAACATCTCACATAAAATATTGCCGGAACAGATCACCGCTGCGCTGGAGCTGTGGTATGTCGTGGCAGATTTTATATAATGAGTGGTCACCACGGCATTGACAAAGCATTTCATTCCATTTCAAGAGGTTGGCCATAGTACCGTTTTAACGTTTGGTGGCGTCAGTTATTACTGGCAATAACAACTTGATATGAGTATTGAGTGAGTGATAGACAATCATTCGCCATTTGTGTTTCGCTTTGTTAATAGGACTTGAATGAAACGCTGACTGAATCTAGGTAAGATAATAGTTTATTGTACAGAAATCAGTATATTAATACAACGTGGAAGGAGCAAACAACTAGAGAAAAAATACAGAGTACAAGATGGCGTCTTGCCATAGACTAAAACAATAATTAATGGGTGCGTTCCACATTTACAATATTTTATTGATCTCAACACCACCCCTCAAGAAAATATTTGATCACCCTTAACAAAACATTTGAGCACCCTTAACAAAAAAAATAATTAAAAATATTTAATCACCCGTAAAAAAAATTTGAACACCCTTTACAATAAAAATAATAATTAATTCAAACAATCTACTCCCAGATATCAACTATGCCCCTTTAAGAAAATATGAATATTTAACAAATATCAAACATCAACTATCCACCCCTTAAGAAAAATATCAATATTTACTTACAATTAAATTTTAGAGCAGAATAACCTATCTCTTAATTTTCTAAACTGTACCCCCCCTAAACATTTAGTAAAAATGTCACCTAGTTGCTCACTGGTACATACATATTTCAACTCTATTATGCCCTCATCAATCTTTTCTCTTACAAAACTTTGTTTTATTTGTAAATGTTTGATCCTAGAATTACTTGTTGCCATATGGGCCAATTTTATAGTAGACTGATTGTCCTCAAACAGAATAATAGAGTCCACATTGATACCAAAACATTTCATAATATCTTTAAGCCAACATGCTTCACTAGTAGCTCTACTTAATGCAATAAATTCAGCTTCGGTTGATGACAGTGAAACACATTGCTGTTTCTTAGAAAACCAAATTATTGTGTTACCGAACAGTTTAAAACAACATCCTGTAGTTGACCTACTGTCAACACAGCCACCCCAGTCACTGTCAACATAACCAGTAACCTTGTCATCTCCATCTCTTAGGTAAACTAAACACAGATCTAACGTTCCCTTTACATATTTTAAGACATTTATTAGCAACTTATACAATAATTTACTTCCTTTGTACCTACTTAAGATAGATATTACAGCACAAAGATCTGGCCTAGACCCTAATACAGCATACATCAGGCTCCCTATTAATCTTTTACATTTAGTGTCTATATCTTTATTATCTGGCTCTTCCCTTTTAAGTAATTCAAATTTGAAATTTTTATCTATTGGTAATGACAAAGGTTTACACTCAGACAGTCCATAAGCCTTTAATAGTTCTTTTAAATAAGATTTTTGTGAGATTGTAGTACAACCCTTGTCTAAATCCTGTTCAATTTCTATACCTAAGAATTTAGTTACATGCCCTAAATCTTTAATCTTAAAAGAATTACATAACACAGCCCTAATACTTTCAACATCTTGTTCACAATTTGAAAAAAACAATATATCATCGACATACAGTAACAGGAAGCTTTTTTTACTATTCTCACATTTTGAATATAAACAACAGTCTTTATCAGAAGGTTTAAAACCAAACTTTAACATTACATCATCAAACATACAATTCCAATACTTTGGCGATTTCTTTAACCCATAAATTGACTTGTTTAACTTACAAAATTTGAATTCCGATTTTAAACCCTCTGGCACTTGCAAATACACATCATCCTGTATTTCACTATTTAGAAATGCATTACATACATCCATTTGATACACTTTTTGATTCAACTTAGTTGCTACAGACATAAAAATTCGAAAAGTATTTAACTTAGCTACAGGAGCATACAAGTCATAGTTATTATCACATCTTTGTTCGAACCCTCTTGCCACTAATCTAGCTTTGTATGTCCCATCACTCTTCTTTTTAAGAACCCATTTAGTGCTAACAACTTCTTTGTCTTCTGGAACCTCCGACACAAACTTCCATGTGTTATTCTCTTCCAGCTGTTGTAGCTCATTTTCAACAGCCTTTTTCCAGGAATCAGCATCCTCAGCATACATAGCATCTTTATAGCTAATGGTTTCATTTCCAACTATCATGCCTGTTTCATAGTCATCTAACCAAGCTGGTCTTTTTACTTCTCTACCGCTTCTGGTTCTCATGACATTTGGAACTGGTTCCTCATCATTTATGGAATCTTCTACCAACCTGTCATCGCATCCTTCTTGATCTTCAGCTTCATAACCTGGCGAATGCCATGCGTCTGCTTCACCATCCAACCAATTTGACCTTTCACTTTCTGACTCCTGAACAGAGTTCCTTTCTGAGACTTCTCTTAAGTCATCTTGTATATTATCTAGCAGTATGACCTCTTTTACTTTGCTTTCTTGATTTATCTCTGGTCTCTGTATTTGTGGCTCCATAAATACTACATCTCTCTTAGTAAGTACTTCCTTTCTGCCTTCAAAGAAAATCCTATAACCTTTCGAGTCTTCATACCCAACAAATATACCTTTCTCTCCTTTGACATCCCATTTCAGCCTTTTTTCTTTTGGTGTATGAACATACACTTCTGATCCAAATACCATAGTCAACCTGTTAATATCGAAGTCCTTTTTCATCCACACTTGATATGGTGTTTTATCTTTTTCTCTTCTGCTTTTGCTTGTGCGGTTTAGCACATACACCACCATATTAATAGCTTCTGCCCACAGTTCTTTAGCAAGTCTCTTGGCTGCCAACATGGACCTTGCTGCCTCCACTAACGTACGCATGTCTCGTTCCGCCTTCCCATTTTGCTGTGGGGTATAGGGTATTGTAGTATCATGAACTATGCCCTTTTCCTGCAAGTACTGTTTCATCTCAGCATTCACAAATTCACCCCCATTGTCTGACCGCAATCTCTTGAGTACATGTCCAGTATTTGTTTCTGCAGCAGCAACATAGCTTTTAACACATTGATACACTTCAGACTTCCTTTTCATGAAGTATACATGACGATAATTTGAATAGTCATCTTTAAGCAGGAGAAAATAGCGCGAACCTCCAACAGAATCAATCTCCATGGGGCCGCACACATCAGCATGAACCAACTCCAAAGGCTCACTCGAAATACTCTTACTGTCCTTGAAAGGCAACCTGTGCATTTTACCTTCCAAGCATGCCTCACAAGGCGAAGTGTCCTCAGTGAACTTCACATTGTTATTAGTCAATACATCCCTGACCAATTTCAAATGTTGATGACAGAGTCTCTCATGCCATTCTTTCACACTAACCAGAGCAACACTGTGTTCGTAAATAAAGTCCATTACAAAGAAGTTACCTTCTCGTGCCCCTACTGCACAAACTTGGTTATCTTTGTAAACACAACACTTTTCACCCAATGTCACTTTAAAACCTTTTTTAGTTATACTTGGCACTGAAAACAGATTAACTTTTAAGTCTGGCACATGTAAAACTCCATGTAATGTTGTTTTTATATAATTATGTCCATCAAATGCTTTTAAGTCCACATTACCCACTCCTAAGACTTGTAGCTGTCGCCAGTGTTGCCAGTCGGGTCTTATCAGAAATTACCAGAAATTTGAAAAAAGTAACCTTTTTGTATAAAAAGTAAGCTTTTATATTATTTTTTTTACTTCAAAGGTTTTATCATTTTATTTATATTCATTTAACTTTGATAGAATAGAATATTAGTTTTAGGTATTGACTTACAAAAACATCGTTGAGTATTTGAGCACTTGACTGCATTTCTTGATTTCGAGGGAGTGAACTTGATTGATACAAGTGGTATAAGTGTGAAAGAGTACCACATGTTGTTCCGATAGAGGGCTATGATTGTTCACAAAGGTCAGTCTGTTCTCCTACTAACATGGCTTACCAAAATGAAAAGTTCTTAAACGAGCGTACCGTTTCAAGTTGCTTTTATGTAAGAAATTAAAAGTAAATCCTACAAAGACCGAAAAATCACCTAATAGTAACCTTTTCATTTGTGTAACCTAAAAGTAACCGAAGCCGTTCAAAAATCACCTAAAAGGTAACAAAAGTAACCTTCTGGCAAGACTGGCTGTCGCCCATCCCCGACAACAACAAACTTTGTCACTGACAGCTGTGTATATTTAACACTGACCTCTATATTTACCACTGGACTGGCTGTTCCGTAAGTTTGACAGCTATTTTTTTGTGCCTATTTGAAGCGCCACTAGCGAGTAGCGAGTGTCCGCAGAACAAATTTTGACGTATATTGCAAGTGGCCGCCAGAGAAGTGCTTGCTTATTGTTAAGTGATTTTATATTTTTTAAATATTAATTCGAATTTTATGTTGTAATTGTTATAAGCATTATATAAAAGTTATCAAGAATGAGGACATGTGACATATGTGTAAGTGACTAGTTTTAGTACCACGGACACTCGCTACTGCTCGCTACGTCCGACAGCGCCAAAATGGCGATTATCAAACGGGCACAAAAGCACTTTGACAGCCGCCAGTCCAGTGGTAAATATAGAGGTCAGTGATATTTAAAAAATAAGGTGCGTTCAAACGCCATGTGTTCACTTGCGCCTGAATCAAGCAACCACTTGTCACTTTGAAAGTTCCCAAAATCAGCTGACAATGCACTTGCGACAAAAGCATTGCTCCTCTCTCCTGATGAATGAGATTGTACACGTTTTGTACACTGACTTTTTAAATGTCCCGTTTTGTTGCATAAGAAACACTTACGATTCTCTTTCTTACTTTTGCACTGAGAAACATAATGACCAGAATGTCCACATTTAAAACACTTTATTTCCTGTCCACTCTTCTTTTTTACTGGCCTATGTCCAGCATATAATGCAACACTGTCCCCATTACAATCTTCATTTCTAGACTTTACTCTTTCTTCTTCAACCAGAAGCCTTGCAACCAGTTCATCATATGTTTGTCTGGCCGGCTCAACTGACTCCCATGCAGACACAAAGTGACTCAAGTTACTTGGTACTGACATCAGCACCTTAGTTATTAATAACTTCTCTGATATGTCATCTCCGGCTTGTTTCAACTGTGTCTTTAAATCTTCAAGTTTTGCAAGAAATGTTGCAATGTCCGAGCCCTCAAGTTTGAACTGGAAGAAACGTTGCTGAAGTATGTGTAAACTAGTGCTAGACTTCCTCTCATACACACTATGCAGCTTATCCCACATTTGTTTGGAAGTTTCACAGGTTAGAATGTGAACCATTGCACCCTCAGTTAACCTAGACACAATGTGCGATTGGGCCTTAGCATCCTTTTTCTGCCACCCTGCATCCTTAGATACTCCTGTATCAGTTACAGTGGTATATAAATCTAAGCCTTTCAGCAGCACTGTCACTTGAAATTTCCACAAATTCCAATTTCTCTGCCCTTCGAGTTTGGTGATCCCCGCACCTGCTCCCATCTCCTCCATGTTTAATCTTCGGTAGGTAACGCCCTGCGAGCTGATAACTATTGTATTACCTCCACCCGGCACTACAAACCCTCAGCCGCACGTTGACCAAACCGACGCCACCGACGCCGACAACCTCGACGAACTGATTTCCCCTTTTATTTCTTCACCTAGAAACAGTTATGGCACTGGGCCCATAACCTGTTAATAGGACTTGAATGAAACGCTGACTGAATCTAGGTAAGATAATAGTTTATTGTACAGAAATCAGTACTACCCGTGCGCGATAAGTTGAGACCTGAGCGCGGTGACGTCACTGACAAGTACAGTTCAAACAAAAAATGTAACTAGCTTCCGCATGCGGCGGTATCTGCGAATTTTAGGTAGTCATCTTCCATAGTGAAATTATTTACAATATTAAGTTATTTTATAACAATAATTAATCGTAATTGTCAGACTATAGATTTATTATGTATCACTAAAAGTGAAAGCCGATAGGTGTTATATTAAATAAAAGATGCTTTTATGTATAGGTATTTATCAGATTATTTTCAACAATAATTTAGTCGTCATCATCATCCTCCTACCCTTATCATTCATATCACATAACTTTTCAGTAATTATTTAGTCGTCATCACTACTAATTATTGCTATTCCCTCTGGTAGTTGTTGAGGTTCGCTCTCACTTTCGCTATCTGAGCTGGTGGTGTCAGACTGCAAGTTAATAATTAATTCAGTCAAAAAACGTAACAGAAACTTTAACAATAAAAAAACGTAACAGGAGCAATAACAAATAAACTTAACACGGACTATTATAACAAAACTAACAACTTATTCGGAGCGCGTCGATACGTGACGTAAGCCAGTACGAAACTAATAGATAAAAAATGTGGCTTCAACTGTACACCGCGGGCGGCCGCGGGTAGGTGCGCGGGGATGGGGGAGGAGTGTCGCATTCCACGCGGGTCTCAACTTATCGCGCACGGATAGTATATTAATACAACGTGGAAGGAGCAAACAACTAGAGAAAAAATACAGAGTACAAGATGGCGTCTTGCCATAGACTAAAACAATAATTAATGGGTGCGTTCCACATTTACAATATTTTATTGATCTCAACACGCTTTAACCAGAAGCATCCTGATGCAGAGGATCTCTAAAGCCTTGTTCGGACTAGGCTAGTATTTTAGTCTAGTGGCGAGTAATTAGTAGCTAAACTATTCGCTACTGCCTAAAATTCGTTCGATTTACAGTCGAGTAAAGCTTACAAGTCAGTGGTACTCTGCAAGATGATCAGCCTACAGCGTAATAAAGTCAATATACTGATAAAGCTAATCGTAACGGCTATTTTAGAAGAGGTGGATGAGGAAATTTTCGTGATTAATAAAAAGAAGCTGTGGATACAAAAATGGATCAATAGAAGAAATGACCTAGGAGGTAATAATTGTCTTCTAAAGGAATTAGCATTGGAAGATCCCAACGAATACTTGAATAGCTTGAGGATGCCCGAAAGTTGTGTGAATTTTTTTTTAATGAAAATACAGTCTACGATTCAGCGTAAACATACCCCTTTAAGAAGTGCAATACCTGCAATTACAAAATTACAAGCAGTTCTATACTTTCTTGCTACTGGATGTAGTTTAAGGACACTCACACATATATTTAGAATATAAATGGAAACAATTTTTTAAGTAGTTTCCTCGCTCCAGCGAAATGACATTTTCACGTCAACTAATGAACTCGACTAAATCGACAGGTTCGGACTTGTTTAGCCGGCAGCCGAGTGAGCACGGACGCGTGGTGGGGGGTGCTACTCGCTACTAGACTACTAAAAAAAATAGAATAAAATGGATTGACTCGACTAAATTACTTACTAATCCACTCGACTAATTGTTTGGTGTTCAGACACGTTTAGCTGCTAAATTACTCGCCACTAGACTAAAATACTAGCCTAGTCCGAACAAGGCTTAAAGCGCTTTTGTAAGTAATACCTGCGCGAAACGCCTTGCCACAACTTCAGAGGGGACTCTAGTCTATTTAGCGCGATCTATAGGAAGGTAATATGATAAAAACCAATATGAAAGTTTTGTGATTATATTTATTGTAACTAAGATATATTCTTTGGCGCAAATCTGGCGATGTAGTCAAGTGATCGCTGGATAGCTTTAGGGATAGGCGGTGGGGTTGGAATATGATCTCCTGTCGGTTGGAAGCCGTTTTCATCTGCTCGGTAGAGGACCCGAATTATCTGTAACAAGGAAATAAACAGACACTGTATTACTATTTTACTGTATTTGTTTCCTACTTGCAGTTATTTAGGTGCAGAAGGCAGCAGATCAAGTGTTCCATACCTGTCAAAAATGTAATTGAATATGAACTCTATGCCCTCGAAATTAAGTTAAAAATAGGTTAGGCTGCCTTCTGTACATGAAGTGGTTGATGGATGTTTTTTGGTTGTTTTTTTTTTGTCTACATTTCAACCGCGCGGCCACACTTATATGATGATATGAAAATTGACCAGGAATTAGTGGCCATTTGTAAAAATTCATATCTTTTCTGGAATTTATTTATTTATAAATTACCAACATGCATGATATAAAAATAAACTTAAAATTAAAAAAACATGATCGGTTGTATACCCAATTATAGGCAATAACATCATAATTAGATATCTATTACAAATCAAATTATTGTGAAAACATATAAAGTTAAATCCTAACTCAAAATATTACTGTAATTTGTTTACTTTTATAAATAAGTAAAAACTAAAGAAAAACTAAGTAATTAAACAAATGACTAAAATGAACTGTAAAACTTTAAAGAAAAAAATATTACAATGGTAGGTATGCTATAATTACATTCTTACTTATTTAACTACTAAACTCTTTTGCTTTATAAATACTGGAATAATTGTTTTTTGTAACTATCTAGAGAGCCTATCAAAATGTCGATTTTGGTATCCGTGAACAATTTATTATGATCGCGACATACCGAGTAATGGGTACATTTTGTGTCTGAAAAAAATATTCACAAAAATTAAGCATATAACCAACCGCTGTGTGATAGAAACATGATTCATGAAAATTGGCTCAATAAGAAAAGGTCACAAACATATCATTAATTTACCATTTCAAACGGATATTGCGAAATGCCGTAATAGATTCATGTAGGTACTTAAAAATTACATAAAAACATAAAGCAGACTTCTTTTAACCGATGGGTAAAGCAACATTTTTAAATAGTTATTTTTGAAAAGAATATTTTTGACACTCACAAAATATTATCTAGCCCAAATTAAGTTTCTAAAGAACTTGTGTTATGGATACTAGATTTAGATATTTCTTAAGAAATAAATAAACATACATTTGTTAAGAAATAAATAAACATACATATTTTTTATTAGAATAAACTTAAATAAACATAAAACATCCATGACTTGACGACTTATATCTGTGTTCATCACACAAATATCCACCGCCGCCGGTATTCGAACCCAGGAACTCTGGCATAGAAGGCAATGTATGTTACCGCTACACCAGCTGGTCGTCAAATAAATCAGTTAATTTTAATTTCGCTTGCTCACGTCGGCGAAATAATCTGGGCGAGAAGTATGGAAGTATGCACCGCGCTAGAAGAGGCCTAAGCTGATCTTACGTTTTTATTTTGCTGCGCAGCCTCTAGCTACCGATTGGCTGTCGCTTCGATTATGACCAATAGCCTTTGTTAAGGCTGATCATTAAAGGGGGATGTTTAGTGGGTCTTCCATGCTGGACTGGGAGCGAACGAAAAACATAGAATGTACCAGCTGCTTCTCTTCCCGGGCATACTGTAAAAGTCAGTTAAGGGACAGACGTTTTATTGGCACTTTTGTGGGCGATAGGCTGACCCCCTGTCACCGCAATAGCCTCTCTCCATCATTATAATACCACATTTGTCAAACGTGACATCAGATGGTCTTATAACCACTGGTGTTCTGCCTACCCCATAAGGGATACAGGCGTGAAGTTATGTATGTATGTATGTTTAGTGGGTATACTCAGGCGTTCTGAGGAGTCTCGTGGCCGCTCTTGCGGTCCACACACTGTCTGGGTACTCTATATCTGTTAGTCACTGGGGTTAGCAGCTCTTCAGAATTCCCTTTCGTCCGTAACAGGATTCATCCTCCTCCTGCTAGAGCTTGCTTTAGTGGATGCCAAAGACTTTCCTTGGCGGCAAAAAAGGTTTTTATTTTAAACTGTTTCTGTCACCGAATAGATCAACTTCTAGTGCCCTCTGAATTCGTTGCATCGATTGGTTGTTACAGCCCAATCGATTGACGCCGACTAATCCATTCTACCATCGATGGATTGATGTGGTAACACCACAGACATACATCTACAAAGATAACGCAAATGCATATAATTACTAAGAACCCCGACCAAGCGTCAAGGTTGGTCGCCGCTAGCTTCAGTCGCGCGTATGTATGTCTGTTAGAAAATCGATTTCACAATAATATTGTCTTAAGTTTTCACGATTCATAATTTAAATAAAACTACTTTTTAACCGGATTAATCGCGTATAATTTATATTTTACATTTTAACTCGACGTTTCGGTGTCTCTATGTCTGCAATATCGATATCGTGCTTAATAATTGATCTCAATGACAAGTTTTCTGACAGGTCATTAACAAAACAAAACGGTACAAAAATGGTACACAAGGCTTCGACAGATGGCGCTTTATAAAAGGCGAAGTCTTTTCTGAGATATAGCCATTTATTCCACGCTGCGTTTTTAAAAGTAAAATAAATTAATTGACGTCTGTATCAGAAATAGAACTTATAAATAACCACAGATGGTAGATACCACTTACCTACATTATAGTATACAGACTTATGGCGGGTTTCAATATTATGAAAACTGTTCGTTTTGCCTACGAACAATAGAAATCACTACCAAAATGCCTTTCTACTCGTATATTCAAAATCTTGACATCTTAACCACTGCTTACGAACTGTTTGACTGTAATGGGTTGCTAGGTTACATTTGACCATTTACAAAATAAGTCATTATATCTAGCCAACGACGACGTAACAAGTTATTAATTTAAACCAATGAGGTAAAGGTAGCATGGCAGTCTGCTGCGGCCAATAAGAGTTATGTTTTCATTACGTATGACCAATTAAAGAATAGGTCATTTTATCTAGCCAACGACGTAAAAATTTATTCATTTAACGAAATATCCTATCAAATATCTGTCAACATATCAATAATCCAGTTTTCTCTTTCTAACTTATCTATAACTGTTTTTGAAAAATAGGACGAATATTATTGAATGACATAATTTTTCTTTTAAATATTTACTTTGACGTCATAAAAATGTGATTCAACCAATGGCAAAATTAGTCGAAGGATTGGCGTTTCGTTTTACGTAAGCAGTTAAACGCAATTATTAATAAAAAGCTCTAAAAACATACTATAATATATTTATCGAATACTAAACATAGCAAACATAAATTGAATAAGTTTATATATTTCTTTAGTTCAAATATCATACAAATAATTTGCGAATGCGTGATATTCTATAAATCACATATCACCTATTTTCTTGGAAGAACATCACGCAAGAAGGGCCCATGCCAAATTTGAGAACTTACAGCCCGTAGCTAATAGATATTGTGAAACGCTACTTTTATCCTACCAGTTTTGAACCTGTACCGGTTACGTATAGCAGTCAGTTGAATATTGAAACCCGCCGTTAACGCCTTTGGCTTTCTAAAAGTGCCATCTATAGAGGTTTTTTGAACTAATCTTTATGAGCTGTCAGAAAACTCCTCATTGGCGTCATCGGTGTTTTTTGAATCGGTTTGTATTTCACAGCAATAAATATCAGCTGTGACGTCACAAAAGGTGTTAAAAAGTCGGCACGCTTGGTTTCAATACAAATCGTGGCACTTGCGTTGTCTATTTAGATGTATGTCTGTGGGTAACACCCTAAGTAGTACTACATCCGACTTGAATCCGAGAATTGACTAGGTATTATTTATTATACAGGTTTGACTTGTAGTCAGCGGGCAATTTTTTTTTACACGATAAGTATCATTTATAGAAACGATTTTTGCAAAAAAAAGTATTTATTTTTTTAACAAAGAAATAAATATATCCGCTTATATATTAAGCAAACCATGGTCACTCTCAATTACCATTAAAATAAAGGCAACTACGCGCTACTACAAAACATCTTGTAGTACTACGTCGTAGTATTATCAAGGAAATGCCGCTTCGTAGTAGGTATGTTCATCAACAGCGACTATTTTTTATAAAAGTTTGTGGTTCCATACTTCTACTTTTTTGTACTGAGTGACGCTAAAATAAATATGCAGGTACGTTTATATCGTATCAAAGAACCTAACATTTAAATTTGACTGGTGACGGGAAATCAACCCTGTATGTTCAGTCCTCATGGTATGTTTAGTTTAGTTCAACCGTCCGTCGCTAGATGGCGTTGATTGTTCTTTAAATCACACAAGCGTTTTTATTTATATATTGTACTAGCCATCGCGCGCGGTTTTACCCGCGTAACTTTTGATTTCGTGGGAATTTCGGGATAAAATATAGCCTATAACCTTCCTCAAGAGTTGGGCTATCAAATGCAAAAATGGCTTTTCAAATCCCACTTGTAGTTTCTGAGATTAGCGCGTTCAAACAAACAAACAAACAAAAAAAAAAAAAACAAACTCTTCAGCTTTATATATTAGTATAGTATAGATGAAGCTTGTTGAGATTAGTTGAGATTGAGCCTGTGGTGAGGGCTCGTTTTGTAGGATTGTACACTGTATGTATATTATTAAAGTAGTGATTGTATGCTGTTAGGTCCCGAGTAGCCGTAGAACTATTTCAGTGGTAGCTTAAGCACGCGGTACTAGGTACACTGGTACATCAGGCATACCGCATACGTCATTTCGCACAAATTTCTAGGCTTTTATTTTCTCGAATTCGAATCGGATAACCGCTCTAATTGTGCGAAAAAGATAGCGCTCTACTAACTTTTCTTCGTGAATACACAATAGTGGTTGGTAGGTTACCTGTCCATCTGGTGCTGTATACTGGTATTGACCTTCCACCACCAGAGCTGGTTCTCCAGACCCTGGCTGCAAGGAACCTCGCTGCTCGTGGAATATACCACCTTCTGCAAATAAAAATTAAATAAATTACAGATTGTTTTTAAAATCCCCATGAAATACTCGTAGATTACAAATTTAAATATCAACGAATGCAGAGCATTAAAAAAAACAACTTCACGTCAAAACTTTGGCTGAGTTATAATGTCATCAACGTAAACATTCTCAGAAGCCATACATATTTTTTCAAAAAAATTGAAATTTTCAATGAAGTAATCAACCGATTTCGATAAAATTTATATGGAACCAAGATTTTCAAAATCGATTCATAATTGACCGAAATATCGTGTAATAAAGACACACAAAAAAACATACAGACGAATTGAGAACCTCCTCCTTTTTTGGAAGTCGGTTGAAAACATCCCCAAACAGTTACACCAACTAATGACCCAAAAACTAAGCAGAGCTTGTGATATGGGATTCTATATCACGAGAAATATAAATACATATACTTCAAAAAAGAACTCGTTGAATTCCACTGGCGGGAAGTATTTTGATAGCATAATAATTAATATAAAATTAAGAACTTTCAGGATGTCAAGTAGGTTTTGATATTTTGATTGTCATTCCCCAGTGAGCGTCCGAAAAAAGTGATCACATTGAATGTTTAAGTCTTACGCATTCTAGCTGTTTCTTTTATAAATTTAGTAATTCGAAAATATCGCCTCTACCATGTAGCGACCTTTCCGGGATCGACAGGTAGAGGCGATACTTTCCAATTACTAAATTTATGAAAGACTTTTTTCGGACGCTCACTGGGGAATGACAATCAAAATATCAAAGCCTACTTGACATCCTGACGGTTCTGAATTTTAAATTAATTATTATGCTATCAAAATACTTCCCGCCAGTGGAATTCAACGAGTTCGAATTCCACTGTACCTACTTCAGGCGTCCGATACCCGACAAAGCGTCTAGGTTGGTCGCCGCTAGATTCCGTCCCCGCGTATGTATGCCTGGTAGAAAATCGATTTCACAATATCGATATCGTTCTTAACAATCGATTTCACCGCAAGATTCCGTTCCCGGCCAACATCGCGACCAACATCGGTGTATTTGAATCGGTTTGTATTTCCCAGCAATAAAGATCAGCTGTGACGTCACAAAAGGTGTTAAAAAGCAGGCACGCTTGGTTTCAATACAAATCGTGATATATGTCCACAGTACAGATATCTACAGTAATTCAACTTCATAGAAACGGATGAAACGCGAACTATACCTTACGCGGCTCGATCTCGGCGTGCACTCGGCATGCGACCAGTTGCGAGTGTTTGCATACCGAAATAATTGATGATTGAGCTTTACGTTAATATGTGGATTGTTTAAACTTTAAAATTTAATAATACATCTTTTCGTGCGTCTCAGTTGAGGCGCAAGTATTTTTCGGTCTCTAATTTATAAGACCGATTTGTTATTCAAACGTAAACATGGTTTTTTACATAAAACGTATTCAGTTCACAAAGTATTTTATTTGTTTATATTTAAAAAAATAGATTTGCAGTCACAGAATTAAATGGAAGTAAACACTAACTAGGCAAATGTAATTTAAACGCTGAAGGTGGGCAGGCCTACTGCATGTGAACGAACCGCGGTGCAGTAGGCATTTATTTCAAAGATGCGGCCGAGTTGAATTACTGGTAGATATCTGTACTGTGATATGTCTGTGGGTTTGATGATACCTACCAGTCTGTAATGCCCATCTATAGGATCCATCAGGGTTCGGTCCTTCGAAGTCATTTCGAATTATTTGGTCATTCTTCTGCGCTGATGCTGACAGGAGTACTGCGGAAATCTGTAACAAATGAAAACCATTGAATGATTGAAGAGTTTGCTGTTAATGTTTATCAAAAGGGCACGTTATTTTCCCTATAGTACTCTGGGAATATTGGGATGAATAGCTTATGTGCTATTCCTGGCTGTACACTATTGCTATGCAAAATTTCATCCAAATCCGTTAAGCAGTTCTGCCTTGATTGAGGAACAAACATCCATACTTCCATTCAAACTTTCACGTGTATGACAGTATAGTTCGGTAGAATAGCGAGATCACCTTTGAAGTATGTTCAACTAATTTAAACAAGAATAATCAAAACAGCGGCGCGAGCACAGATCTATCGACTCGTATGTTTACGATATTTGTGTAGTATGGAGTCGGTTGCAAGTATTCAGTAACACTTATTTTTTATTTTACTGTTATTTAAAAGTACAACATGTTTACAAACATTCAAAATTAACATGGCATACATTTATTTAAGCTGACCGTGCGGTAGGTAAGGGATAGATTTCAATTATTGCTTACAAAACGTCTCCATAATAGGTATACACACATTCGTAAACATACGAGTCGATAAAGTTCTGTGCTCGCACTGATGATTCATATTTGAAGAAATAATAACATACCTACCTAAAAACATAAAGGAGACTATGGACGAATTGAGTAGGTACCTACTTATTGCCTCTTTTGAAAAGAGAATAATACGGAAACTTCATTTGTCTAAATACAAATTACGAATCAATCACATACTCTTAATTTGAAGGACAACATCAAAGTCAAGCGCCTACAGACATGCGCGGACGCATTGAGCAAATATTTTGAAGCACAACACTGATCTTAACCTCGAAAATTTACATAATAATACGATTTCCTATGATTTTGTAAATATTTGGTTTATTCTTGATTATTTTTGTCATAAAAATCTCCTAAAGTTTATTTTTGGAGTTCCGTATCCAAAGTAATAAACGCGGCACATTTATTTATTTATTTACCCTGTATTATACACAAAACAAAAACAGAATAAAAAAAAAGCACAAATAAAATAACACATTATGTTTAAAACGGCTTTATCGCTTAGAAGCGATTTCTACCAGGCAACCCATGGCAAGTCCAAACTTTTTTCGCCGAAAACTCGTTTCGCCCAAAAATTTTTTTTATATCTTGCTTCGTTATAGCAGCAGGGCTAGCATGCAACCATCGATAAACAGTCGAATCAACAAGATAAATATTATTTTGTTATTTTATCCTATTACTAGCCACCGCGCGCGGTTTTACCCGCGTAACTTTTGATCCCGTGGGAATTTCGGGATAAAATATAGCCTATAGCCTTCCTCAAGAGTTGGGCTATCAAATGCAAAAAAAATTTTTCAAATCCCACTTGCAGTTACTGACATTAGCGCGTTCAAACAAACAAACTCTTCAGCTTTATATATTAGTATAGATTTGGTTTCACATCGCCAACTACAGAGCTATACCGATGCGATTTAATTTAACCTACCGGCTATCCCAGCAAAGCAGGGTGTCGATCTTTGTGTGTGCCGGTAAACAGAGAGCCCCACGAGTGATAGCGTATTTAAAGTCCATATTTTTCTTGATTCCATGTTCAAAAGTCTATTTAATGTATTTTCGAAAAACAATCTTGATTTATTTACTATCAAACAGAGAAAAGATTTGTCTGTTTGCTTGTTCCTTTGTTCCTTGGTTTAACACCAAGTTAAAACCAGTTTGGCGTTCTAACCATTTTGACATCAGCTTTATATATTAGTATACATGTAAGGCAAAATATAATAAACATATTCATCGACACGCAAAGAAGAAGATGTAAGCTAATATGCGCACCATAAAATATAGAAGTACTAGATTTGATACCATGATTAAGCCCACATAAACGAAAATGTCATATTCTTAAAAAACATATATGTATACCTACTCTAAATGCCAAATTCTAAGAAGATATCGAAGGCCCGATTTATCGTTGTTGATGGTCGCATGCTAGGCCCACTGGTGTGGCGTAAAATTTAATTTAGGTTAGGTAAGGATGTATTAATTCCGTTTACCAAAATACCTAACTGAAGGCTCTGTCGATTTCAGAGATATAAAACCAAACAAAATTTTAATTTTCGGTGAAAAGAGCTTTAGGCTAAGAAAGCTTCTAGTTACTATTGAACGCTCTGTAAAACGGGACCACAGTACACAGTACAGTTGTTCCGTGCGGGAATCGAATATCGCAACCACTGGCGTCTGAGGCAGACAGGTTTACCCCATCGCCAAAGTGGTCGTCAAATCAAGGTGTAAATCGATTTTGCATATTCTGGTTTCTTATGATAAAGATACCTCAGAGGAGGCCCAATATAAATTACACCGAAATCGATCATTCGTATTTTTTTTTACGAAAAAAATGTTTGATACCCTAGAATTTTCACGTTAATGACCTTATATGTATAATTTATATGAAAACCAAACTTCACTGTGTAAACACGTCATAATGTGCGGTTGGTCAATATAAGCGGAGTCATAATAACCGGATTCTACCTTAAATGCACCTTAAAAATTAATTCAAAAAAATTGAACTCGTTTAATTCAATTCAATCATTTTATTTCGAATCTTGTCCATATGTGTTAGTTACAAAAACCTTACTACCTATGTTAGTGCTACATGAAATTAAGAACAACAAGAGATAGTGAAATAATTAAATCAATTAAATAGTTCTAGGTAAATACAAATCAATTTATACAAAGAGGTAAATTCAATAGTTATAGGTTGCACGGATACAAGTCAAACAATTGTTAATAATTAAAATAAGATTTCAAATAAATTATTAATTTAGACAAATAATTTTATAAGCATTATATTTGGTATTGAATAAAAATTACAATATTATTAACTACTAAGATAAGGAAAGGCGTAGATGCATTCTCATCCAGCTTTCAAGCATCAGTGAGTCCCAGCGGTGTAATAATGGACTGTCTGCTTGAGGGACAGAACAGCACTCTCGGTAGACATACCTGATTCAAAGCCAAATTGCGCATCATTTAAACTGAGATGCTTCTCCAGATGTCCGTCAAGCAAACGGTCCAGAACCTTAGCAATTACAGTAGCTATAGATATTGGCCTATAATTCGACAGGTCTGTAGTATCACCTGCTTTATTTTAATTATAGGAACGACTATAGTATACATAAGATCCTCCGGTAAAAAGGAATGCCTGAGACCGAGATTAAAAACATAGATATGACCCTAGGTAGATGCACACCAGCATTTTGAAGGTGCTCGATGCTGAGGCCGTCACGGCACGGTGTTTTACCTGTAACCATATTATTTATAAAAACACACTAAGCTCTGACGGGTTTTCCTCAGCCCTGGGCACATTCGTTGCAGGGCCAAGTGGCGATTCAACCTTAAAATGACTCCTAAACAGGTTGGCTATATCAGTGGGATCATGCACTCCGGAGACGCTAACGGGAAGGGCAGTTCCATGGTTGAGCTTATTGGTGGCTTTCCAAAAAGAAGAATTAAGAATTTAATGAAGAATTACTAATATTTAAAAATCATATAGAGTCTTCTTTCAGCAAAACACCCTATATACGATATTTAAGGTACTTTCCCATGATGTCCCATTGGCGTCGGACGTCCTGTATATTGTATAATATGTATGTTTATATATTTCTTAAGTATCGATAACAAAAGTTCTTTTAGAAACTTAATTTGGGCTAGATAATGTGGTGTGTATGTCAGAAATATTTATAATTTATTTATTAATGTATCACATAATATAAATACTTAGTTTATTTCAGGTTTCATACTTCAACGTATTATGATAATATGGAATATAAAATGGTCGAAAATGAAAAAATAATACCTACTACAAAGTGAATTAGCACGGGCTTATTTAACACAAAAAAGTATACATTCAAAAAATAAACCAGAAAGTAAAATAAAGAAAACATATGTACCCAGTCTTGTTGATCTTATATACAAGGTGTTCTTTTTTATATCCCTTAAATTTGAGAATTTGTTCTTTACTAAAACATAAGACTTTTTGCCAAAGAATATGTGTTTCAAAAGTGCATACTTCTTACTTTCCAAGATATCATAAATCTTAATATAATGAGTTCATAAATTATCACTCTTGCAAACTCTTTAATATTCATTCAATAGACGCGTGTCACTGAAACCATACAATAAACAACAAAAACATTTTTAATGTTAAGGAATGTACAATGCAAAACGTTGCGAACTGAACCTGTGCATAGCGATAAAAAAGGGATAGAAAATGCCAGGTTGTCATACTTCGCATAAAGGTGTTTTACATAAGATGTTTTGACTTAATAGAATTATTTTGTATGAAAAGTAAAAATAAAATAAAAATTTAAAAATTATTCACATATTCTTTGATTCTATTACATGGTCCCATTAATACCCTAGAGCTATGGGAAATCAAGCGGAACGTTGTATAATATGGGCGCATTTATCCCTCCTGACAGAACGCCATGTTAAGTCTCGATGTTTCGATAAGCTATAAAAAGACAACAATTAGAGATGGGCGTTCATTCGACGGACCCGTCCAATCGACCGTCGAACAGAGTTCAACGATTCTACCGTCTTTCGTACATCGATGGACTAGTCCATTTTATAGACGGTTAAGTTTAAGAGTAGAATCGACTTCCGTCCGTCTAGCGTAGAAAACGAGACGAAGATTCTTTCGTCTCGCATACCCCGTCGACTTACACTCGTTCTTTCAAACTCGGGCAGGTTACAATCGGCCATGGTGAATGAAAGTCACATAAGGCGATTCCTACCAAACGGTTATGACCTCTAATCGTATAGACATAGGGTTGATTATTTTTCTCTCAAATTTGTGATTTGTGCTTTTTAAGTACGAAACAATTTCAAAATTATTCAAATGCACGGTTCATATAGGCGTATGAGACGATGTAAAAAATATATTTTGAACTCTAATGAATCAACGTAAATGTTCATATTGTGATGTGTCGGTTTTTCGCATACCTACGCTACTTTGGAAACTAAATCATATTTTGTGAAGCTTAACTCAAAATGCATTTTTTAGACAAAAACTATTTCAAGGTCACTCGCGCGCGATTGTAATTACGTATTTAGTTTTTCAAAACTGAATATAAGTACTTATTAGGTATTTTCTGACAGTAATTATAAGTAATTATTAGCTTATGTGTTTTTTAATTTTCTATTGTTTGATTATATTATATAATAAGTGTAAATATTGAATAGTGTATATATGTAGTATTATAA
Source organism: Stenoptilia bipunctidactyla (assembly GCA_944452665.1). Classification (NCBI taxonomy): domain Eukaryota; kingdom Metazoa; phylum Arthropoda; class Insecta; order Lepidoptera; family Pterophoridae; genus Stenoptilia; species Stenoptilia bipunctidactyla. The sequence goes on along the minus strand of OX101747.1, from coordinate 18,668,367 downwards.
AAGTAAAGACAGTGATTTAAACTTATTAAGTTATTATTATTAAGTTTCATGTCGGAAATAAAATTGATCTCCGATAGTTGAAATTTATATATCTATGTCTTAAATAATCAATAAAATCATATTTCATTACCAACTTTTTATAAATTGCTTTTTAATGAGTTACTGTGTTTTTAAAAAAGTTCAAAAAATTTAGTTATAGAAAGAAAGTTGTAATAACAAAAACTTGAATTTCGAAAAGAAAAACATGCATCTGATTTCTACACAATAGAAATTCGCGGAAATCTAGTGTCAAATATATACGTTTAAAAACCATGGTTCCGTCTCGCAAACGTAAACTGGTCCAAACAAACTAAGACTGTCTAGCGTCTACAGTTTACACGGACTTAGTTGTGAACCAGTTCACTCACGATTTGAATTTTGAACTGGTCATTCGACTAGTCGATGAACGAAGATGAACGGTTCAGTTCACGTTCACTCACGGTAAATGCTTCGACGACCCAGTCGATCCATTATTAGATAGATTATCAACGAAGTCTGTCTGTAACTGCGCACACAATATCCACCATCACCCACTTGAAAGGCGATAGTTCCAAAAATAATTGTAATTTAACTTGTGTAACCCTTACTAAATTTAAAGTACACCCGTATTAACATATCGTATTTAGAAAGTAACATGCGCGATTTATTAGACAGACAGCGCCATCTATGGAACAATTTATTGCTAGATTCTATAGGTATTCATTATACGTTATTATCTATAAAACAACATGTAAAAGGGAATCCCAACATTGTTATTAATATTTTGAATAGTTTTTGATTAAAAATTCACAAGAGTGAGCGGGTATTCTAGCAAGTAAATGAACTTCGGCATAAGCGACATCTATTGTGATTTACGGCAACCTAGCATTGATCGAGTGAGTTAGCTTCTCAGTTAGGTAATCGGGTATTCGAATGACTTTACATCGATCAAAATACTTTAATTAAACTACCAATCATGTTTCATCATTAAGACGAAAGAACTGCTAAATTCGGTTTTTAAATAATCAACAAATGCAGAGCACTAAAAAACCGACTTCACTTCAAAACTTTGTCTGAGTTGAGAGTGTCATAAGCATAAACAGTTTCTAAAATCATACATATTTTTTCAAAAGTTTGAAATTTCAATGAAGTACTGAACCGATTTCGATGAAATTTAAATGGGACCATCTATGAAGTATCCTCTATTATATCATAATTGTCCGAAATATCGTGTAACAAAGACACAAAAAACATACAGACGAATTGAGACCTCCCCCTTTTTTGGAAGTCGGTTGATAAATTCACTCGGCACTTAGGTTACTGTATTTTGTAACTTCTTTCCAAATAGATGATGCGAACACACCAACCATGTCCATATTTCTGTTATAAAACATGGTTCAGGTTCATGGTCACGTTTGACAAAGGAAGTCAGTTTATGTTCATACAAGTTCGCCCATTTTCGTACCGAAGGTACATGGGCACCAAACTGTTGGCGATGACAAGAGGAACATCATCGAGTTCAAATATTTATTAAAAGAGTGCATTAAAGCTGAAAACTGGACGGCAGCGACATCGAGAGCGACAGCGGCGTGGGCAGCGACGCGGGGAATCTGGGCTGTTCTCGACGCCAGCGACGTAGCGGTTTCATACAAACTCAATACTTTCTATCGTCTCGCGGAAATCGCGGCCCGCGCCGCTGTCGCTCACGCTGTCGCTGTCGCTGCCGTCCAGTTTGCAGCCTAACGGTATAAAATAATAGTAAAATAAATAGTACCTCATAGTAAAAACTATGGTTGTTACCTTAGTAAAAACGCAGTCGGTGAGGACCTTTAATTGGCCCAGTATCGCTACCGTATTTTTATTATTGTTATAATGGCTGTTGGTCTTCATAAAATAAATAAATAATAAAATATTAAAAAATTCATGGTTGGTTTTTTTTTTTTTTTTTTTTTTTTTTTTTTTTTTTTTTCCTGCCAAAGAATGACACCCTACTATGGCGCCCCAAAGGGCGACCACAGATAGGGAGGGGGTGAATACTCCTAGTACGCTCTGGGCCCTGCACGGGGATAAATCCCCGCCGACAGTAGCAACCGCTCGCCGACGGAAGGCTACCGTATACCCAGCCAGTGTGAGACTTCTACTCACTAAACACCCCCTTCTCCGATCCCTAACTCAAGAGCTATTCATAGATCGTGTAATGAGCTACCACCCCGTGGGATCCAGGGCGGCGCATCAGGCATCCTGGCGGATAACCCGTAGTAAGACACTGTAAAGCTCAACGCAAGTGTAGAGAATGACTAGGGCTGGGAGCCCAAAAGGTTGACCAGATCCGCGGTGAACTGGTTTGGGGGGTCTGAGAGAACGTCTCTCGGTCTGCGGCAGGAGTGCGGCGTGACAGGGTTGACAGTATAGGAGACTGTCGCCCTAACAAGATTGTTAGGGTGGGACTCAGCACGTTGGAAGTGACCTGTTGCCAGGACTTTCAAGTGCTGTTGAATAGAGGGGAGCTCCAGGTCCCTGTGCAGGTCCGTGTTACGCACGTACCAGGGCGCGTTAGCTGCCCTTCTGCAGAATAGGTTTTGGACCACCTGTAGTTTGTGAAGATGTTTGGGATTCGCGTGGGCAAAGACGGGAGCCGCGTAAGTCATGACTGGTCGTATGCAGACTTTATAAAGCGTTCGCTTGTTACGGAGGGACATTTTACTATGACGTCCTAGCATGCTGGAGAGTCGGCCGAGATATTTCCTAGCCAGTTTGGACACCCTGGTGATGTGGGGTAAAAAGGAGAGAGTTTTGTCGAGAGTGACGCCTAAGTACTTAACCGTATTAGACCACGGTATGGGGACTCCCCGCATGCGGACCCGTGTGTCAAAGTGACCACGACGCCGTTTGTGAGAGAATTGGATGGCTGAACTTTTATCTGGATTAAATAAAAAATAATAAAAAATAAAAATGTTTATTAATTTCAGAAAAGCATGAATTACAAATATTGGCTTAAATATACAAGGAAGGATAGAACATTGGTGCCTGAACTAGGATAATCCTGTTTTTCAGGCTGGAGCGTGCTAAAATAACATTTAAAAATCATTCAAATTAAATATAACTTCAATAAAATAAAATAAAATATGGATCTTATACTTATACAAACATAGCAGAATCTATTTAACTATTCTTAAGAAATAAAAATAAAATAGGAATTGTGACAATTTTAAATTTAAGAGATTTACCTACATAATTATTTCATTTATTAAACCTAATTACACATTTATGCAAACATTATCAAAAATTAACTTATAACAGTCAGTAGCATCTCGGTTTCATCGTACGACAATTCCTGGAGAACTGTTTTTAAAGCCTTTTTACAATTTCTTACGTTTAAGGGATATATATACACTTTGGCGTTTATTTTGTTGTACAATAATGGCCCTAGGAATTTATAAAATCGTGTAGTCAGAGTGTATTTTACCCGCGTGCGATTGGAGCATACAATATCCTTGCGTCTTTTGTTAGTAGAACTGGTGCTGTATTGAAGTGCTGTGTGCTGTTTAAGTACTGTATTGGTTATAAATAATTGTCGGACTGTTAGTACATTGCATGATTTATATAAAAGGTTAGTAGGGTAGAGGTATGGCCTAAAAGTAGCTACCTTAAGAATTGCTCTTTGAGCTCTTTCTACAATAAGTAGAGAGGTTTTAGGAGCTCCGCCCCAGATCGTAATACAATATGTTATCACAGATTGACACAGGGCGCTGTATAATAGCATGATAAGTTTTGAATCCGCAATTGACCTGATTTTCTTAAAAACGAAAATCAGTTTACGGATTCTATTACTAAGAGCTTCAATGTGATATCTGAAGGAAAGAGTTTCATCAATAATCACACCGAGATATTTTATTTTATCTGTTACTGTGATTCTAGGACACTCACATGCAGTGTCAGCAACGTTATTGCAGCAATGTGCATACATGGGTCTATTAGTTCGTGCTGCGTGAGATTTCCGCATTGTGAACATAATATATTTTGTTTTGTCTGCATTTAATGTCAGTAGGTGAAGTTTAAGCCAGTTATTCACAATATTGAGGCCATTCTGAGTAAGTTTAAAAATGTCTTGTTCAGAGTCAGCTGAAAAAAGTAAAACAGTGTCGTCGGCGTATGAAAATATTTTACCTTGTACTAGTTGTAGATTACAAAGGTCATTTACGTATATTAAAAATAATGTGGGGCCTAAAATACTACCCTGGGGGATACCGAAGGGGGTGGTTTTTTGTTCAGAACTAACTATATTGCCTAGTTTAACGCATTGACTTCGATTACTAAGGTAACTAGTTAAAATATTTAGCTGATTTCCTCTTATACCTACATTTTCTAATTTATTTAACAGGATGGGAATAGAGACGGAGTCAAAAGCCTTGGCTAGATCAAGGAACACCCCTATAGTCTGGTTTCCCTTATCTAGTTCCTGTGCAATATAATCTACTAAGCCGTGCATAGCATCAGAAGTCGATAAGTTTGGTCTAAAGCCAAATTGTGACTTAGAGATGATAGACTTATTTTCCAAATATCGTACTAGCTGGTTGTTTATTATTTTCTCTAATATTTTAGATATTGAGGGTAGTATGGAAATAGGTCTATAGTTCGTTATTAGGTCTTTATTACCAGATTTAAAGACAGGAACTACGAGGGCTTTTTTAAGACAAGAAGGAAAAATTCCTTCTGAGAGACATTTTTGAAATATAAAAGTTAAAGGAGGGATGAAGAAATGCTTGAACTTTTTCAATAATTTGCTAGGTATATTATCACAGCCAACAGCACAGTCATCCCTTAACCCCATTATTAGTTTTTCGACCTCTGCTGCGTCTGTATTTAATAATACAAAAGAATTCAAAGATGAGTTATTGTAGGTATTAATAGTTTCATGTGTGATGGAGAATTGTCGAATCTTTTCTGTTAAAGTCTTTCCGATATTATTGAAAAAGTCGTTAGCACTGTTTGCCGCCGATAGCGGGGAGGGATGGGATAGCAATAAACTCGAGGATGATTCAGTGTGTTTGGACGTATACGTGACTTTTTTTATGTATTTCCAAACTTTTTTACTGTCTTTTCCAGCTTTTGCTAGTTGATTTTTGTCATAGTCAGCTTTAACTTTTCTTAAAATACTATTACAAAAATTACGATAGCGCTTATAAGTTATTTGTAAAACTAAATTTCCCGGACAAGATTTGGCCCTCATGTGGAGTTTGTCCCTATTTTTCATGCAACGAATAAGCCCCGGCGTAATCCATGGTTTGATATTTAAATTTCTACTACTAACTTTTACTTTTGATGTGTTATTAATAATTGCTTGTTGAACAATATTTACTAAGTATGTCATGCTCGAGTCAGCGTCAGCAGAATTATAAACTGGACTAAGGTCAGTGTTACATAAATCGTCCTCAAGTTTATGCATGTTTAATTTAGAAGTAAACCTTGCGTATTTTTTTTTAGTTATTTTTAGTCTAAGGGTTAGTAAAACAGCTTTGTGGTCCGTTACGGTGGAATTAGTAACTAGCACAGATGATAGCAACTGGGTTTTGACAAAGATATGGTCCAGACAAGAGCCGCTATGATGTGTAGGCAGTGTGTGCGCAGGGTATAGCCCGTGAAATGCACATCGATTTAGGTACTCCTGTATCGACCCACTGTTATTCTCTGGTCGAATATCAATATTAATATCTCCAGCAAGCACAATATTTTTATAAGACGATAAATTTTGAAGTTGACTATCTAAAGATTCGAGAAAGTAATCCAGCTTCTTAAAAGAAGGGGATCTATACATCGCTAATATTGCAACTTTATTTTTGTTTTCATCGATTTTTATTACCAAACCGCTGCATTCCCTAACAATAGAGTCCTCGACTGTGATATTCAGGGTGTTTCGAGCGTAAACTACCACACCATCATTTTGGTTGTTAACTGTTTTACTGCTATACACATCGTAACCTGTCATCTGTGGAAGTTCATAATTATTGGAAAGCCAACATTCAGTTAGTACAATTAGACCGCAGTTAACATTTAGCCTATGAAGAAAAATATTAAAATTATCAAAGTTTTTATAGATACTCCTAATATTTTGTGTTAGTATGGTTATCGAGTTGTCGCACAGAGGTAGATACTGTTTGCAATCTTCAACATTACAAGGCGTTGCTTCCGAAACAGAGATACTATCTAACTCGTTAATGATATGATGAGTCATGTATTATTAAAATATGAACAATTAAGAATTAAAATATAATAAAGATATAAAAATTTAAAACGAGTATAAAAAGAGAAATATAAAATAAGGCAAAAATTAATTTACTAAAAACGGCGCTCTTAGGCGCCTTCATAATTAATTGAGTTTATGTACCTTTGTTCGGCAATTTTCTTGGCGGGGCAATCAGTTTCACCTGTTTTGTGATTATTAGGTTTATTGAAACGGGAACATGTTGCACACTTAGGTTCCTCTGCCTTTTTCTGGCACTCGTTTGATGAGTGGCCTAGAACTCCACAGTGTCCACAGGTACAAGTTTCTGCTCGGCATGACTTCGCTGCATGTCCATACTGCTGGCATTTAAAACACCTAGTAACTAAAGTAAAGTCCCTCACCGGACAGGACGACCAGTTAACAAAGACTCTTTCTTGAGAAATAAGGGCTTTTCTTATTAGGGCAGGAACTTCGATTACATAGTTACAGGTCTCTGCTTCTTTCTTTCCAGACTTATGGCTAAGTTTAATGGAGGACAGGATTTTTTCACGGCTATCACTAAGTTTGTTCGAAAGATTTTGCTCGTATATGCACTTAAAAACTTCTTGTTCCTGCATTGATGTGGGCACCCCAATTACGACAATTCTAGGGTTTCGCTTGCTTGGTTCATCCACGGTAAGGCCACAGGATGACAGCTGGACTGACTGCTTCAGTTTTTCGACATCGCTTTTCGAGTCAGTGCTAATAATAACCCCACCATTTTTTGTTTTGCGGAGTCCTCTAACCTGCAGCTTCATTTCACCAGGGCTAATAATCTGCTGTACAAGTGATTTAGTGGCCTCGCTAGTCTTTAATTTGTCCTTGGGGTAAATTGCTACCGAGCTTACATTTGCAGGTTTAATGAAACTATTATTGGTCTTAATCATATCTGCGTAAGTAACTTTTGCCATACTTGGTTTAGCGGACTCCAGGATTTCTTCTTTAAGGTCTTGAAATTGGTTAGACAGCTCTTGTTTTTCTTTAAGCGCTTGTATTAATGTGCGGCCTTGAAGTGCTTTCTGCTTGAGGGATTGGTATGTGATAGCCAGTTGGGATGCACCATGGCCAATCTTGCGACAGAGAGAGCTGATCCGAAGTTTTTGCTCGGTATTCATTTTTCCTTCACCAGAAATTGCGCAAACTTCATTGAGGCAAGCTTCAATGGATGACATCCAATTTTGAATTTCGGGCGTTGAAATTACTTCCATGTCGTCTTCATCTGGTACTGGAGGTGGTTTTGAAGAGGGCGTTGGAGGTGGGCTGCGGCAAGTTTTACCACTTCGATTGAAGGGGCTGCTATCCATTTTTTTTTGTATTTAATTAAAACGTATCATTTCAAAAACACAAATATTTGCATTAATTATTATCACAAAAGTTAATTTGCGCTGATTCAAATCTAGGTCGTGTACTGCTTTAATTTAAAATTGTATAAAATAAACTAAAAACACGTCCGATCCATTTGGCGATTGAATTAGGAATCAATGCGCCACTTCGTGAACCAGTCACTGAGTTCGTCTACAGCCGATTGCAACTTTGCAACTATTGTGGACATTTGAATGCCAGTGCAATAGAGCGCGGTATCATCGGCAAAAAGGGCAAGTTCGACCCCTTTAGGTGGTTTGGGGATGTCGTTCGTGTAAATCGAGTATAGGGTAGGAGCGAGGACTGAGCCTTGAGGGACGCCAGCCCTGATTGGGTGGGGAGATGAGAGCGCACCATCGAATCTGAATCGGAAGGTGCGGTTCTTTAAGAATGAAGAAATTATACGGACTAGCCTATCAGGGAGTCCTATGCCGTATAATTTGTGGATGAGGCCGGCGTGCCAGACTTTGTCGAAAGCCTTGGCTACGTCAAAGAAGACTGCCGCTGTGGTTCTCCTCCTAGGGTAGAAGCCAGCAAGGGCGTACTCCACTATTCTGTGGACCTGCTGAGGGCAGGAGTGTTGGGGACGGAAGCCGAATTGTTCGGGTATGATGAGGGGATCCCCGTCTGAGGGGAAGAGATGGAATTTCATGCGCGTCAGAATGACGCGCTCAAAGTTTTTACCTAAGGCCTTGAGGAGGCTGATGGGTCTGTGGTTTGCCGGGATGTGGTGAGGTTTCCCGGGCTTGGGGATTCCTATCACGATCGCCTCTTTCCAGGCACTTGGAAAGTGACCTAGATTAAGACAAGCGTTGTATAGGATTGCCAGTATGGCAATGATTTGCTGGGGCAGGTGCTTAAGCGCCTGGTTTGGAATACCATCCGCCCCCGGCGCTTTTCTAGCGTGGAGGCGTTTGATATGAAGGCGAATCTCATCAGCAGAAACTGTGATGGGTTCGCTGGTCGGGGGGAGAGAGTCCTTGAGGAGGACTTCTTCTTCAATCGCCTTAAGGTGGGCGGGATCTACGGGTTGGGTGCTGGGGGAGCATTGTGAAGCAATGCTGTCAGCAAAGGTCTCAGCCTTTTCATCATCCTCGAAGGCTATGGTGCCATCGGGACGGGCGAGGGGAGGAATGTGGGAGATGGCGTCGACTCTGAGTCTGCGCGCCATAGCATAGTAAGCCACGTGAGACGGAGTTATGTTCTCCATGAGCTCAGTGGCTTGAAGATGTCTATGCTCGAATAGGGCTTTCTTTACCCTGCTTTGAAGGGCTTTCGCTGCATCCCTACACTCGATAGTTGGGGCGTATCTGGCTCGACGAAGTGCTGCATTTTTCTGCTTAATTAAAAGAATAATATGACGGGGAAGTTTGGGCCGCGGGATTTTGACCGTTCGAGAATTGGAACTGATGGCATTGAGGATGGCATCAGAGACTGAATCGACTGCACTGTCGATTCTCTCCGGGCTACTAAGGTAGTCAGGGGAGAATCCCAGCGGAGAGTCGGCGGGTCCGGCCAGAGTGGCGAGGGACTTTTGGAAACCTTGCCAGTTGGTAAAGGTTTTAGAAGTGGGGGTAGGAGCTGAAGGCTCGCCTAAAATAAGCCGTACTGGACGGTGATCGGAACCTAGGTCGTCTAGTGGGTCTATAGAGCGGAGGGCTAAAGTTACGTTTTTAGTTAGGGCAAAATCGAGTATGTCGGGAGACTGGCTCGATATGGATGGGTAATAGGTGGGTGCGTTAGGACAAATCAGGTCGATGTCAATAGGAAGGGACTCAAGGATTTCATCGAGTTTGATGCCATTATTATTGGTTGAGTAACACGACCAGTCAGTATGTTTGCAGTTGAAGTCTCCAAACATAATGACTGATTGGCCCAAGCCCATAATGGCCTCAAAGTCGCTGCGGATGGGAGCCTTACCACTCGGGAGGTAGATGGAGGCTATAGTGACAGAAGGGTGGCCCGACATGGCCAGCCTGCACACCGTCGCTTCCAAGTGGATAAGGGGCGGTGTAGGGATAGGACAGCAGTGAAGGCTCCTTTTGTAATAGATGGCAGTACCACCGTGCGGATCGGTGGGTCTGTCAACTCTTACTAGGGAGTATTTGGGGATAGAGAGACCTTTTGTGAGGTGGGGAGCGAGCCAAGTCTCTTGGACTAGGAACAGGTCAAAATCATTTTGCGCGAGAAAGGCTTTGATTTCGAGAAAGTTGGATCGTAGTGAGCGTGCATTGAATGAACAAAGGGTGAGGCCCTTGGGTTTAGTCTTGCGACCAGTCATGACTGTGGTGTTAATTATTGCGGAGGACGGGTTGTTATTGTCCATTTAAAAGATGTTGAATTTTAGTGATAATGGCCTCGTGCCTTCCCAGGATGTCGAGTACGTCGGTCGGAGTACGAGCTGACTGCAGCTCTCGGTTGATGGCCGTATATTCGCTTATGTTAGCGAAGGCCAGTAGGGAACCTAGGTCTAAGGTTCTCTTAGACTGCTGAGTGGGGCGGGGGGGCGCCTGTCTAGGCGGCAGGGGGGGCTTGACCCAGGTCGAAATTTTCGGCGTGGGGGCAGGGTTAGACCTAGACTTGGGGGCTAGCGGGAAGTCGCTAGTCACCAATTTAGGGGCAGGGGGTGGGGGGGGCGGCCGCTTGTTGTGCGGGGCCGCAGCGTGAGGTTTGGGGCGTGGGGCCCTAGGACAGCCGCGGTAGTTTGCGGTGTGACCAGATTGGCCGCACAGCACGCAAGCTGGAGGGGTAGGGGACTCGCGGGTGCGGGAGCACTCGCGAGTCGCGTGAGGCTCTAGGCACTTCACGCAACGGGGGGGGGCGGAGCAGTTGGCCGCCGCGTGTCCATAAAGTTGGCACCGGTGGCACTGCGCGGGGTAACCTGACTTGTGTGGGGTCTCCACACGGATGTTAGAGAGGCCGCACACTGTGCTGACCTCGAAAACGGCCTTGGCGGCTGGGACGTTCTGGAGTATGACCAGTACAAGATGGAAGCGTTTGCCGCGGCTGTTGTGCATCTTGTGCACAGCCTCCACGGGCAGGTTTTGGGATTTGAGGTCCTGCAGGACCTCCTCATTGGGGAGTTCGTAGGGAACTCCCCGAAGAATAACTCGTTTCTTACGCTCCTCAGGGAGGGCGTACGTGTGGTAGGCAATGTGCCTATTGGTGAGGAGTGAAGTGAGGCTTCTGAAGTCCTCAATCGAAGGGACCTCTATCTTAATAAAGTCGCCCGTATTGGACGCCTTAGTGTATTGGGTGCGCTGTTGCGCGCAGAGGGCGGAGATCTCAGACCACCTATTCTTCTCCTTTAGGAAGATAGGTGGGGGCTTCTTAGCCTTGGGCGGGACGGGGGTGCAGCGAGAGGCTGGCTTGTTTGGGGTCGTGGCCCGGGGAGCCGGGGTCGGTTGGGGGGCCTGAGGGGCCGGGGGGGTGGCCTGAGGGGCCGGGAGGGAAGCCTGAGTGGCTGGGGGGGAGGCCTGAGCGGCCGGGGTGGGGGAGGTCTGAGTGACCGTTGCGGGGGAGGCAGCGCCTAGGCTGCGCTGCTTCCTGTTTCGCTTTTTCTTTGGCGAAACGGTGATGAATCCGTCCTCGTCTAGGGACGCGACAGGATTCATCACAGTTGAAAAGAGGCCGGACTCGGTCGCACTAGACGCAGTGCGCTTGGTGCCGAGGGACTCGCTGCCGGAAACGTAGAAATCGGTTTCCATGGCAGACTCAGATTCGGAATCTGAGAATGGGGTTGGGGGGAGTGCCTTATGGGCTCGGGAGAAGCCCGGGGGGGTACGTACATCCCTAGTTTCGTCGGCCTGGGAAGGCAAGGGGCCGTGAATGTTACCCGCGGATGTAGGGGCCAAATATTGATGAATGGCCTGAGGGGCCGGTTGCGATGGAGAGGCCTGAGGGGCCGGGAGGGTCCATGTGCCCTGAGGGGGCTGCTGGGGTGCGAGGGCCTGAGGGGCCAGGAGCTGCGCAGGGAGCCGGGGCATGTTAGCGAACGCAGTCTGGAAGTCCAAGAACTGCTGTCGCATTTGCTCCATTTGGGCCTGAAAGGGGACTAACATGGAGGCCATCGTGGCCTCCACGATCTCCCGGGTTTCGATGGTGGACGCCATCGAACCCGGTGCACGACAAAGAGAAATTGAGGTCAGAACTCACGAGCCTGAAAAATAAAAGACCGTGCCGCTGAACGGCACGAACACAAGGAACGAGGGGGGGGGGGAAAGGCGCGTGCTCCTAATTCGAGCAGGCGCCGACCGTCTCCCTGGGAAGGCCCAAGTGCAATGGGTTCGGGTCTGCCGGATTGCTAGCCCAGGAGGGCTAGCAGCGTTCCGGGTCGACGCTGACAAGCTTCGTTGTCACCGTAAGGTTTCCACTTGCCCAACGCGGAACTAAAAAATTTGCTTAAAGTTCGCTCTGAAAAGAGCGAAAGTTAATCAAACTTTCCAGTTATTGAAATACGAAAGTTCACGAGTGCGTCGCTAGCACGCGAGTGGCGCCACTGTCGAAAACGGGTACTAGAAGCGAGCAATACCGTAGCGAGAGCCGCGGTCAAAATTTGGTAAGCTAACACGGCAATACCGTCCGGAGAGCCGGGACGATAAGCGCGAGAGTCGATAAAAATCTTATCGAGCGAGTCGACAAGACTTTTACCGAACGGTAAGGGAGCACTGAACACACGATTGGCACAACCACTGCGTACGAACGATGAAAGCGAACTGTTGCACATGGTTGGGAAACGATCTTGATAATACTGACGGGTCGGTCTCCAATTTGTATTGGTGCAGTGAACGACTGGCGGGAGCGGGCGAGGTGAAAAAGGGACGTGGTCGGTGTGGCGCGGGGCGCAGGGCGTGGTGACGAAATCGAACGCAGATGTTTACCTGAGCTTTTGTTTAACATTTCTTTGTGTATTTGAGAATGAACGTGCTATCTTAACTAAATAGTTTGAGTAAAATAAAAAAGATAATGTAGTAAAATGATACCTGAATAAATTTTACGTTTTAACAATAATTAATGACACTGGACGTTATTTTTGCTAACCTGAAGCATTTACCATCTTAGTTTAGCCCGAGGAATGATAAAAAATCTTCAAAAAACTGATTTGTTTCCGACTGAGTAACTTCAGAAGTCTGTAACAGAAAAACTAAACTCTTAACTGTCACTTTTTCTAGGTATTATAAAAGACTGAGGTCCTGCCAAGTTTTTGAAATTAATTGGAAAGTATGAAATTATTTTTTACTATTTTTTATTCAATGTTGAAAATTCAAGTCAGACTCGCCCGACAGAATTTTTTTAAGTTTCGATGAAAATTATTGTATCTTCCTTGAATGTTAGGTAGCTAATTATTTTATGTATAATAGGGCAACTAATGAGGATCATGTTACAAAGAAAAAAACTTGGAAAAATTCTCAATTTTTAATTTCTTTTTAAGCTATTGCATAGCTTCTATCGCGGACCTTGAGCGTGGAGACCGAATCCAGAAATTTCGTCACGAAAAAAAGCTGATTTTGCTGCTGTACCAACAAATCCACAAGTCCTGATCAACTGAATCAACAAGTCCTGATAATCGCATTGAAGCTTACTTTGTTTTAAGAGGATTAAATAAAAGAAAAGGCAGTTACAAACAAATTGATTCATTGACTTAGTTAAACAGAAAGATTACACCAAAAACCGACATTAAAAAAATTGACAAATGTAAAAAGAATATATTGAAATAAATTGTAAATTAATTTATCACATAGAATGCGAAAATATTTCGACTCAAAGGTTTTATAATACCTTAACAGCTGAGCACAAAAACAATGGCAGTGCATTAAATGTTAACGGAAGTGCTCCAAGCCAAGAAAAAAAACATAAAGCTAAAAATAAGCCGGGTACATCAAATAGCCAGATAAGTACCGTCACTACTAGGAGGGAAAAGGCTTTAAAACCTCCGGCAGCCAAGTCGCCTAGCATCACGCACACACATTCATGTGAATCCCTGGATCACAATTTGTCTCTAGACACTATTGATCTTGACACAGCTTCAAAAAGTTTTAATTTATCGACTGATATAAGTGCGGACCAAACTGGAGACTTGAAACGTGAAATAATTAATTTACAGAGGCAGTTAGAAAGCACGTACATGGAAATGGAGAATATTATAATTGAAAACATTGGCTTAAAAAAAGAAGTTAGTCAATTATCTCGACAAGTGTACTTACTCAAAAATATGTGCACCAAAACACTTGAAACTAAAAACTCTACGAAACAAAACAAAAAGACAAAAAATTGTCGGCAGACAATAGCTAATACACACAATGAAAACGTAGAAAAAATTACAATCATTGCCACCATCACCATCGTACTCACTATCATCACCATTGAAGGAGAGTAACAAGGATTGTCTACGAGTGGAACCGGAGTCCTCACTACTAAAAACAAACAAAATCTCCAGGCAGTGGAAGAGGATAAGGTATTGGTGACATCTAAGAAAAATAGACTGGAAGAACACAGAATCTTTGTAATTGGTAGACAGCAATATAACGGTCTTCGTAACAGATTAGTAAGATCAAGATTTAATAATCCTTACGAAAAATATGAAGTTATATCTTTTACTAAACCTTACGCAAGCACTGAAGAAATATTGACGATGTTTAAGTGGTTTGACCCAAAAGAAGAGGACAAAATAATAATCTGCGTAGGTGAACACGACACAAACCCGACAAAAGTGTTGTTAGAATGTTTAATGACATGTTTAATTTTAAATAAATATATTAATTGCAATATTATACTTCTAAGCGTAATTAAAATAGATTTCTTAACGAAAATAAGTTGAATGACATGATACATAATTTAAGTAAAAACTTTTTTAATAGTAAATTCGTACGATTACAAGACTGCGTTTGCTACACATGGTTTGCTATATGTAAGAAAATAAATTTAATAATTGATGAATATGATTATAGAAAAAAATGCTTGTCATTTACTAAGTATCATATTAAGAATAAACATTCAAAGGTGAAAAATAAACATTCAAGTGCAGATTATAAATTTAATTCAACTACTACTCAGGGTGTAACTAAAAAGGGAACAATTCCGTACTACTTTTTAAAAATAACTGAAAATAAAATAGACATAAAAATTGGACATTCAAATGCAAACTATAAATCTCATCCGAATACTACCTACTCAGGATATAATTAAAAAGGGGATGATTCCGTTCTACTTTCTTAAAAAGACAAAAATTAACTTGGAAAATAATGAATTTTTTTTTTTTCGTAAATAAAGTAAATTTAAAGAATAATAATGATAGCAACTCAAATCAACTAAAAATATTTCATCAAAACATTGCGGGTCTTTTGTCTAAAACTAACTTGTTGGAAATTACCTTAAATGAATTACGGAAAAATCACAATATGCCGAATGTGCCTACTTTGTTTCTCCGAGACTTTTGTTAATTTGAACAATAGTAATCATATTATAATTCCGGGATATAAACTAGCGGCAAAGTATTGTAGGCAGGATGGTAGAAAGCGTGGTGGTGTTTGCATTATGGTAAAAAATATATTGCAATTCAAAGAACTGGGTTATGGTTTCGCACAAGATAAGTTTATTGAATGTTCTTGTATTAAAATTCTTGGATGTATAATTTTATGTATTTATCGTACGCCAGATTCAGCTCTCACATTGTATCTCGACCAACACGACATGGAGATCGTCTAGTATACATATAATGCACTGCCTCGGCTAGAACTTTACCACAGGCAGTGTTATGCCATGTGTGTAAAAATATTTAATGTTGTACCTTAAGAATACAAATTATTGCCATGTATGGCATTCAAATCATGTATGTATAAATGGTTACTTGAAAAACTTTTTACAGTGTAAAAGAATTCTTAGATCTTAGTAATAGATGATATTTCAATGATATTAAATTGTATACCTACTCACTCAATTATAAATATTATGTTTGTTTAGAAGTAATTATTTTTGCATGCCCTAAAAACGTGAAATATGTATGACCTATTTTTTTAAATTTAAAGTCCTAAATCTGTACCATATTTAATGCAAATAAATGATTGATTGATGGATTCATAACTTTACATGCGGGCTTTAATAAAAAATCAGCGCCATCTACTAGGAACTTGTGGAACTTCATATTAGATCAAACATTACTGCATTAATAAAATAAATAAATAATTATAATTGCATAAGTTGATAAAAAATGCTATGCAATAGCTTTACCGCGGCAGTCTCCGAGTGCCACATGTCTTTTTTTTATTTTAAGCTGTTTAGGGTGAACAATTTCAAAAAAAGGATTTAAAAATTCATAACTCGAAAACTATACAAAATCGCGGAACATAAATGGGGTATTTTCGGATACCCCTGGGTGTGAGGAATCTAAAAAAAAATTTATGACTTCACTGTTTAGACCACCCTGTATAATTTATATGAAAACCAAACTTCACTGTGTAAACACGTCATAATGTGCGGTTGGTCAATATAAGCGGAGTCATAATAAACGGATTCTACTGTATGTGTACCTTAAAAATTAACACCTTAAATGTACCTTAAAAATTAATACAAAAAAATTGTACTCGTTTAATTCAATTCAATTCAATCATTTCGAATCATGTCCATATGTGTTAGTTACAAAAACCTTACTACCTATGTTAGTGCTACAAGAAATTAAGAACAACAAGAGATAATGATATCAAATCAAATCAATCAAATCAAATCAATTTATTCATAACCATAGGAAATGTTATAATACATAGATGGTCAAAGTTATAAATAGTACAGCTATGATTCGCCATATCGGCATATGAATTTATACATCTTAAATTAAATTTAGTACATGTACAGTCAGAATATATAACACAAAATAAAATAAAAAAAATAATTAAAAATGAATAATAAAGAAAACAAAACATTAATATCTAATAATAAATTATAAATGTCATATCAGTCTTAAAAGCAATTTCAATTTTGTTTAAATATAAATTAATTTATAGGTCCTGTCAACATAAAAACTCTTTTATGTCATAATATGCTTTTTCAGCAAGGAAGCCATTGAGCGCAGTTTTAAACCTATTGTCAGGTAATTCCCTAATCGACCGCGGTATTTTATTATATATAATGGGTGCCATGCTATTTACGCTTACCCTTTGCAGAAGTGTTTTGCGTATGACTGTACTTCTGAGTGTGCCCTCACGGCGACTTCCAACAGAACATAAGTCAAATAAATGGGGGTTATTTCTAACAAAATTTGCGATTTCACTTATATACAAAGCCGGTAAAGTGAGAATTTTGTGGTTACGGAAGTACGGTTTACAAGAATCTTCCTGCTTAAGACAATACATTGATCTAATGCATCTTTTTTGGGCCTTGAGAACCGTTTGTTTTTCGGTAGTATTGCCCCAAAACATAACTCCATATCTTAATACCGAGCCAACATATCCATGATATGCTGTGAGTAATGTTTTAGTATTAGCAACATTTCTTAACTTAGACAAAGCATATGCGAATTGATTCAATTTTTTAATTAAATTGACAATATGAGGTTTCCAGGATAGCCTGCTATCTATTGTCAAACCTAAAAATTTTGTATTATCCACTTCATTCACTCGTTTATTTAGGTGGTTAATATTTAAATTTAGCGTAATGTTATTTCTATGTCGAAAGTTAATAAAATATGTTTTTGTTAGATTAAGTGTCAAATTATTAATTGATAGCCAGTCTATTATGGAAATTAGTGAATTATTTATGTCATTTTCTATAGTATTGTAATTATTATTATCATAATTAAACAAGACAGTGCTATCGTCAGCAAACAATGTCATATGATGATTAGTTATGTTAGGCAGGTCGTTTATATAAATAATAAATAAAAGTGGTCCGAGTACACTGCCCTGTGGAATGCCTGTACATACACATCTTTCACTCGACACATAAGTTGAGTAAACGCCAGTTTCAGGATTGATTCTGTTGATATGGGTGATTTGTCTCCTATTACTGAGATATGACCTTATAAGCTCCAGTGCATTACCTCTGATACCATAGGATTCTAGTTTGTCAAAAAGGGTTTTATGATGTACATGGTCAAAGGCTTTAGTCATATCCATGAATACTGCAATTGTTGGTTTTCTTTTTTCTACGTTAGTTATAACCTTTTCTAGAAATTCGTAGATTGCCTTATTTATAGACATATTCTTCCGAAATCCATATTGTTGTTTTGATAACAAATTATTACTCTCAAAAAAGCTGTTGAATTTAATATGTATGACTTTTTCTAAAATCTTTGAGAATACAGAATTTTTTGCGATGGGACGGTAATTATGTAACATTTTTTTGTCATCTTTTTTAAAGATTGGAATAACTATAGACAACTTTAAGCTTTCTGGAAAGATTCCCTGCTGTAAACATAAATTGAAAATATAGCTTAATATAGGTGCTATATAACAACCTACAATTTTAATAATTCTCGTAGAGATATTATCGCACCCTACGGTGTTCGTGTTTTTGAGTGTGCTAATAATGTCTATTATGTCTTTTGGTGTTGTTGGCGTCAGAAAAATTGATTTAAAATTATTATTATATTTAGTTTTTATTGGAAGTTCGTTAGTGATTTTTGTTGTTACGGAGTCTATGAAATAATCATTAAATTTGTTAGCTATTTTGGTTGGATCGGTTGTTAATATGTTATTATTTATTATACAAGAGATATTTTCTTTTGGCAAATTCGCATTGTAGTTATTAATTATTTTCCATGTCGCTTGTACTTTATTTTTTGATTCATTAATGAAGTATTCATTTTGTGATTTTTGAGTCAAATTTAGAATTTTTTTAAATTTTGAACTATAATTTTTAAATTTGGATTTGTTTGCCATTGTGGGTGATAGGCGGTATCTCCACAGAAGAGAACGCCTTTTTTTGCTGCATAGTTTAATGCCTTTTGAGATCCACCGAGATTTCTTCATAGGAAATATTTTTATTTTAATATTTGGGAAGCATAGGTTATAGTAAAGTATAAAATTTTCATGAAAAATATTGAAGGCAGTGTCTGGTTTGTCTGTATCGTACACATCGGCAAAACTTAAGCTGGAAATACAATTTATAAATTTTTTTACATTTTCTAAAGAAAAGTCGCGTTTGTAAGTATACCAGTATTTAAGTCTACATGTTTTTTTAATGGGTGCCGTAAGAGTTTGGGCAGTATGATCAGATAAAGCTAATTCTATAACCTCTCCCTTGGCTCCACGTATATTGTGTATAATATTATCTAAACAGGTTTTACTGCGTAGTCTAGTTGGCTCTTTAAATTGAAATTTTACATTGTAGTTATTTAATGTTTGCATAAAGTCTAATGTTATTTTATTATTTTTTAATATGTCAATATTGAAATCACCACAAATTATAAATTTAATATTATTTATGTCAGTTAGATATTTTAAAATTTGGTCAAGTTTACTTAAAAATAAATAAATTAGATCTTTTCTGGCACGTGGAGGTCTATAAATACACAGTATAATAATTTTATGGTGCGTTAACATAACTGCTGAGCATTCCATTACATCAGAAGAAGATTGTTTTATTAAAACGTTAAGATTTTTAAATTCGAAGCTATTATCAATGAGTATGCAAGAGCCTCCATGACGGTTTTTTCTACAGAAATATGACGCTAACGTATAATTAGTAACTGAGAGACGTTTTACATCTTCTTCTATCATGTTATGCTCCGTTATGCATATTATGTTTATTTCTTTACATATGTCCTTTAAACATTCTAAATCCACCATAAGCGAGTCTGATTTTTTTATAAGGCCATCTATGTTTTGATGAAGTATATTAATTGATTCAATCACGAAATAAATTATTTTTTTCTAAGTGTTTAAAGCTGTTTTCAATGGCATCATTGCAGTCAATTACTGGAAAATATTTAAGGTCAATCTTAATGTTTTCCATAATATCTTGAAAAATGGTAATAAACCCACTGTTATTTATCCGTCCAGTAAACTTAGAAAACATGGAATAGGTTAAATTTTTATTGGAATCAAAAAAGTATACATTGTCAAAATTTTGTAGTTCCATACTCAGTAAATTATTAAATATTTCAACTTTATAGTTATGAATGGGTGCTCCTAATATATAAGAGGGTGCACATATTATTATATTAGTGTACTTAATTTTTTTAATGGATTCTTTGATTACATTAGTTAGCTCAATCAGATTATGGTTTTTTTTGAAATCGGTTTCGCCGAGTATAATTATACAGTAATCGCTCATAGTGAAGTTATGTAGTTTATTATCTAGATTAGTAAAAAGATGTTTAATATGTGCATATGGTAATTGGTAACGACAATAATCAAATACTGTTGAAAATGTCTCTCTTATAATTTTATGAGTGCCCGAGTAATGGCGATTGCTTAAAATACATAATTTTCTTTTAGGGCTTTTTTGTGTCTTTATGTCAGATAAGTTAGGTAACATGTCAGGTTTTTGTTTTATACATTTCTTCATAGGCGAAGAGAGGGTATCTCGGTTTTTCTTTTTCCTAAGTATCGGTGTTCCGCTAATTTGGTCAGAAATACTAACTTTTTTATAGTTTTCAATTATGCTATTGCTTTTATTTAGCTCCGTTTTCAGTCGAGAATTTTCACTGAAAAGGTTTTCAATTTCCGTGTGCGCACTTTTTAGTTGCAGGTTTGTTTTTTGCAATTGCTCTGATAGGTATTTAATTTTTTCACATAATTCCATATTATTTAAGGACTCATCTAGTGAGCCGTTTGGTAAGCTCATCATTGTCTTGTCAAATATAGACTCTCTAGTGAGGTCCGTCATTGAAAATGACCTCCTATTTTTCTTATTCATATTATTATTCATTATATGTTCCTTCATGTTCCCAGCCTCCTCATCTGTATCTGAGTCGGAGTTACTTTGTTGAGACTGTTTGATATTGTTAGGTCTGAGTGTAACGTTTTCCATACTTTACCTCTTATATCAACTTTTTTTTTTTTTTTCCCAAAATTGCGCCGTCTATTCGGCAATTGCCGTACCAAACGATAAAATTGCCACAAAAAAAAAAAAAAAAAAGAAAGTTTTTTAAATAATTAACACGGAAAAACATACAAAATTTCAATTCATGAGACAAAATTTTACTTATTTTTTGTAAAAAGATAAAATTTGAACAAATATAATACTAATTGCAATAAAAAGTTAAGATAAATATCAAAAATAAAGAACAAAGTATATAAGTGAAAGAAAAAAAAAAACATTATTTAAAATTTAAAACATAAAAATAAAAAAAGTCTTTCAGGTTCGAACCGGAGATCCACTGATCCGTGCTGGTCACTGGAGCAGCGCTTGAACGCATTAGACCACGATGAATCTGACGTCACAAGGCGAAATAGTGGAATACACTGTAGTGTTGCAATTGATTTTACAGTTAGCTGCTGTGCGTCACCGTAGCGATACGAGGTCCAATCCTTTGTTCACTGTAGCGTTATTAAATGTTTAATACGTACAATTTCGTATCTTTTTTGAAGATTACACTTGGAAAGCTGGAACTTTTCAGAAATATTTTTGCACCTTGGTTGTATCGTATCACTGCTGTGCTTTTCGTATAAAATTTCATTTGGTTTGGTACACTTTAACTTTGTTTTTCGAATTAAAATGAGGAACACTGTTGAATTGTGTGCGTCCTCCTCGACGTAGCGGGGGGAAGTCAATAATTAAATCAAAAAAGATATAATTAAATCAATTAAATAGTTCTAGGTAAAATACAAATCAATTTATACAAAGAGGTAAATTCAATAGTTATAGGTTGCACGGATACAAGTCAAACAATTGTTAATAATTAAAATAAGATTTCAAATAAATTATTAATTTAGACAAATAATTTTATAAGCATTATTTATTTATTTATTTATACTTTATTGTACACCACAGAATATAATAATTACAAATTTTAAAATACAAAGGAATGCACAAAAGGTGGTCTTATTACTAATGAGCAATTTCTACCAGACAACCTTTGGGTGAGAAATTGGATACTAAGTTATAGGGCGCCTTGGCGTACATATACTATATAAGATTTAAGATAATTATATATATATACAGGGTCTTCTTTATGAAGATCAATATATTTTAAGAGAAGGTTAAGAATGATGTATGGGTTCAATTTATGAAAAAAATAAAAATATACATATAACTATATTTTTTTTTATTGAAATTTTAAAATCTTTTAAGTGACCGAATTTAAGTTTAATCTGTTATTTACGACAACCTTGCAAGAAATAAAAAAACCTATCTATTTATTTTAAGAAAATAACTTCACTAAAACAAAGATCTTACGCGGTTAGTACCTACCTATCCACGCGAGCAAAGGTCGATGCCTCGCGCGCCCGGGCGATGCGTGACCTACTTAGCTTGATGTATGACGTAACAATCAGCTGTTGTAATATCATACTTATCAATATATATAAAACTGTTCCGTTACTGACTGAGTGACTGAGGTACTGAGGTACTGAGTGACTGAGTGACTGACAGACAACGTACAGCCGTAACTACTGGGCGTAGAGAGCTGAAATTTAGAATATACATTCTTTAGGGGATGTTGGGGTGCACTAAGGAAGGAATTCCCGAAATT
Source organism: Stenoptilia bipunctidactyla (assembly GCA_944452665.1). NCBI lineage: Eukaryota > Metazoa > Arthropoda > Insecta > Lepidoptera > Pterophoridae > Stenoptilia > Stenoptilia bipunctidactyla. The sequence goes on along the minus strand of OX101747.1, from coordinate 18,646,096 downwards.
CCCAAGGAAACGGGAATTATTGGACATTTTAGTTTGTATGAAAAATCTTATTCCTTGAGTGTACGGATACGATACTTGGCATAAAGGTTTTTAAAATAGTGACTGGTTGTTTTATGAAAGGAATTCCCGAAATTCCCACGGGAACGGGAAATATATGATGTTTTAGTTTGAATGAAAAAGCCTAATTCCTTGAGTGCACGGATGTGATAATTGGTATAAAGGTTCCTTAATAAGTGTCTGTTTGTATTATGGAAGGAATTCCCGAAATTCCCACGGGAACGGAAAATATAGGGCTTTTGAGTTTATGCGTGTACGAAGTCGCGGGCAAACGCTCGTTTCGTATAAAACTTGATTCTAATTTCCTATCACACTTCAACTGTCAATTTAACGTTCAACTAATTGTAAATACCGTTTTAGTAATGTTGACTTCTTTGATAATGTTTAAATTAGAAATAAATTTAAAAAAAGCTTTCGTGCTTGAGCTGTTTGTCTTAACGAATAAATGTATTTTACAATCAATTGAATGTTTAAATGGAATCACCTTATTATCAACTATTGTTATTTACAGTTTATGTACAAAAATAACTTACATATTGCTTCCTGTCAATGATGTTAGGTACACAGCACACGAATACACATACACAAGCACTTTATAGTAACTGCTGCACATGACTACCTATTTGCGATACACAAAGTCTTGTTCGTTTAATAACATTGGCAGCACACAACATTGGGGCACGTGGAGTAAATGTGCCATAATCTCGATGGCGCTGCACAGCTCCTAGAATTGTTCGGAGGGCGGGACGCCTTCCATGTCTCTGCTCGTACGTGTCACGAGCTCGTGACAGGTTCTCACTCGCAGCACTAGCACAAAGCCATTTGAAGATATTCTTGGTTCGTGTACGCGAAATTAGGCATTTTGATAATTATTAATTTACGCGCACATATCATTAGACAGACTTTTACAGACTGGCGAGCGCTCGCCGAGCGGTGAGGGGGTCGCGCGCGTTTGGCCCAAACAAAGTCGCCGCGCCAACAAGCCAACAGAGTGTTGTCGGCGCGGGCGGCTCGCTTGACTTTCGGTGTCGATAGTGCCGTCAGAGAATACCTACATACCTATGCCTAGTGCGATTTTTCTCTCTGTGTGTGAGTGAGTTCTTAATATAAATAGTTAAATAGAAACACTTTTATTTCTTGCTTTAGTCGTAAATAACAGATTAAACTAAAATGTTGTTAACTTATGAGAATTATAAAATATTTATGAAAGATTTTTTTTTGTTAATTGTAACAAAAAAAAATTCTTTCATAAATTGAATCCATACATCATTCTTAACCTTCTATTAAAATATATTGATCTTCATAAAGAAGACCCTATATATATAAACATACAATGTGTGTTTATACTAACTCAAAATAAAAATAAATTTATAAATAGTGTGACTAACTTGTACTATAATGTCATGACTTAGTAAAGTAAAAACGTTTGACCATTTTTTTTAAAGTTTCGATAGTTTGGGCAGACTTAATATCAAGTTTTTGTGTTTTGATTATATTTGGTGTTGAATAAAAATTAACAATATTATTAACTACTAAGATAAGGAAAGGCGTAGATGCATTCTCATCCAGCTTTCAAGCATCAGTGAGTCCCAGCGGTGTAATAATGGACTGTCTGCTTGAGGGACAGAACAGCACTCGCAGTAGACATACCTGATTCAAAGCCAAATTGCGCATCATTTAAACTGAGGTGCTTCTCCAGATGTCCGTCAAGCAAACGGTCCAGAACCTTAGCGATTACAGTAGCTATAGATATTGGCCTATAATTCGACAGGTCTGTAGAATCACCTGCTTTATTTTTAATTATAGGAACGACTATAGTATACATAAGATCCTCCGGTAAAAAGGAATGCCTGAGACAGAGTAAACATAGGTCCTATCTATCTACCTAGGTAGATGTACACCAGCATTTTGAAGGTTTTCGATGCTGAGGCCGTCATGGCCCGGTGTGTTACCTGTAACCATATTATTTATTACACAAGATATTTGTTTCACGGTAAAAAACACACTAACCTCTGACGGGTTTTCCTCAGCCCTGGGCACATTCGTTGCAGGACCAAGTGGCGATTCAACCTTAAAATGACTCCTAAACAGGTTGGCTATATCGGTGGGATCATGCACTCCGGAGACGCTAACGGGAAGGGCAGTTCCATGGTTGAGCTTATTGGTGGCTTTCCAAAAAGAAGAATTAAGAATTTAATGAAGAATTACTAATATTTAAAAATCATATAGAGTCTTCTTTCAGCAAAACACCCTATATACGATATTTAAGGTACTTTCCCATGATGTCCCATTGGCGTCGGACGTCCTGTATATTGTATAATATGTATGTTTATATATTTCTTAAGTATCGATAACAAAAGTTCTTTTAGAAACTTAATTTGGGCTAGATAATGTGGTGTGTATGTCAGAAATATTTATAATTTATTTATTAATGTATCACATAATATAAATACTTAGTTTATTTCAGGTTTCATACTTCAACGTATTATGATAATATGGAATATAATATGGTCGAAAATGAAAAAATAATACCTACTACAAAGTGAATTAGCACGGGCTTATTTAACACAAAAAATTATACATTCAAAAAATAAACCAGAAAGTAAAATAAAGAAAACATATGTACCCAGTCTTGTTGATCTTATATACAAGGTGTTCTTTTTTATATCCCTTAAATTTGAGAATTTGTTCTTTACTAAAACATAAGACTTTTTGCCAAAGAATATGTGGTTCAAAAGTGCATACTTATTACTTTCCAAGATATCATAAATCTTAATATAATGAGTTCATAAATTATCACTCTTGCAAACTCTTTAATATTCATTCAATAGACGCGTGTCACTGAAACCATACAATAAACAACAAAAACATTTTTAATGTTAAGGAATGTACAATGCAAAACGTTGCGAACTGAACCTGTGCATAGCGATAAAAAAGGGATAGAAAATGCCAGGTTGTCATACTTCGCATAAAGGTGTTTTACATAAGATGTTTTGACTTAATAGAATTATTTTGTATGAAAAGTAAAAACGAAATAACAATTTAAAAATTATTCACATATTCTTTGATTCTATTACATGGTCCCATTAATACCCTAGAGCTATGGGAAATCAAGCGGAACGTTGTATAATATGGGCGCATTTATCCCTCCTGACAGAACGCCATGTTAAGTCTCGATGTTTCGATAAGCTATAAAAAGACAACAATTAGAGATGGGCGTTCATTCGACGGACCCGTCCAATCGACCGTCGAACAGAGTTCAACGATTCTACCGTCTTTCGTACATCGATGGACTAGTCCATTTCATAGACGGTTAAGTTTAAGAGTAGAATCGACTTCCGTCCGTCTAGCGTAGAAAACGAGACGAAGATTCTTTCGTCTCGCATACCCCGTCGACTTACACTCGTTCTTTCAAACTCGGGCAGGTTACAATCGGCCATGGTGAATGAAAGCCACATAAGGCGATTCCTACCAAACGGTTATGACCTCTAATCGTATAGACATAGGGTTGATTATTTTTCTCTCAAATTTGTGATTTGTGCTTTTTAAGTACGAAACAATTTCAAAATTATTCAAATGCACGGTTCATATAGGCGTATGAGACGATGTAAAAAATATATTTTGAACTCTAATGAATCAACGTAAATGTTCATATTGTGATGTGTCGGTTTTTCGCATACCTACGCTACTTTGGAAACTAAATCATATTTTGTGAAGCTTAACTCAAAATGCATTTTTTAGACAAAAACTATTTCAAGGTCACTCGCGCGCGATTGTAATTACGTATTTAGTTTTTCAAAACTGAATATAAGTACTTATTAGGTATTTTCTGACAGTAATTATAAGTAATTATTAGCTTATGTGTTTTTTAATTTTCTATTGTTTGATTATATTATATAATAAGTGTAAATATTGAATAGTGTATATATGTAGTATTATAAAAGTAAAGACAGTGATTTAAACTTATTAAGTTATTATTATTAAGTTTCATGTCGGAAATAAAATTGATCTCCGATAGTTGAAATTTATATATCTATGTCTTAAATAATCAATAAAATCATATTTCATTACCAACTTTTTATAAATTGCTTTTTAATGAGTTACTGTGTTTTTAAAAAAGTTCAAAAAATTTAGTTATAGAAAGAAAGTTGTAATAACAAAAACTTGAATTTCGAAAAGAAAAACATGCATCTGATTTCTACACAATAGAAATTCGCGGAAATCTAGTGTCAAATATATACGTTTAAAAACCATGGTTCCGTCTCGCAAACGTAAACTGGTCCAAACAAACTAATGCCCGTCTGCACTAAACTTTGACAGCTCCTAAGTTGATGCTTAAGTCTCTAGGACGTGCTTACGAACAAAAATTGCGTTGCACTAAACTTAGGTCAATGCCTAAATGCTTAAGAAATTCTTAACTTTATGTGCCCGATTCCCCATGCCATAACTTTAGGCAAGTCTTTAAGCATGATCGAAAAGTTATGCCAACACAATAGTTAGATTTTTTCATATACATATATTTAATAATTTACCATGTTATCTTTTAGAAAAAACTTCACTACGTAGTTGGTGAAACTTCAAAAATATTAAATAAACCTGAGAAACATAACTTCCCACAATACTTTATTTGTATCATTCTCATTACTTTTCGATCATGTTTTTGATAGAACGTGGATTGAAGATTGAATATTGAAATACCTAAATTTGTACCTACATTCCATTGACCTATACAATAGAACTTAATGCTACATTCCCTCGCTTGAAAAATTCTTCCCTGGTGAAATCGTTGCAAGTTAATTTGTACCTGACTAAAAACATGACTATGATTAATGAGTTGGACGAATTCATAAATTTCTTGGACTTTCTCGAAGATTTAGACGATGAAAACCCACAACGCAGGACACGCATTCTGAGGACAAGAGGAAATCCTCTTGAAATCATGAACGATATCGAATTTTACAAAAGGTATCGTGTGTCAAAGGAAATATTCCTTTTTATACTTCATAAGATTGATGAAAGTCTGGAGTACGAGAGTGACCGGTAAGTAATTACATACTAAATGTTAGTAGGTATTAAGTATTTTATTGAAAACTAACTATTTCCCGCAACTTTTTGTAACCTTCCTGTAGTAATTTCAGTAACTCCTTCCGTAGTACAACCAGACAACCATTGAAAGAATCTTTTTACCAAGTTTCACATCTGTGCACTCGGGGAATAAAATAAAAAACAGAGGCAGAGGCATCTGCATTATGTAATCTAATAAACTTTTCCTATCAAACTTCAAAAATTTTTTAAGTTAAATAAACCGGCAAAAATTACAAAGTGACATGAAGAACCAAGTCATAGATAAAAATCAAAGACAAAATAGACTTTTTCGTTCATTTCGTTCACTTACTTAGGGAACGATCGTTGTAGGAGTCACTTAAGCTAAACAAGTTGGTGCAGAGCAATTCAGCGTAAGTCAATGATTAGGTGTGACTTAGTTTAGGCGTGTCATAACTAAGCTTATGCTAAGTGGAGTTTAGTGCAGACGGGCATAAGACTGTCTAGCGTCTACAGTTTACACGGACTTAGTTGTGAACCAGTTCACTCACGATTTGAATTTTGAACTGGTCATTCGACTAGTCGATGAACGAAGATGAACGGTTCAGTTCACGTTCACTCACGGTAAATGCTTCGACGACCCAGTCGATCCATTATTAGATAGATTATCAACGAAGTCTGTCTGTAACTGCGCACACAATATCCACCATCACCCACTTGAAAGGCGATAGTTCCAAAGATAATTGTAATTTAACTTGTGTAACCCTTACTAAATTTAAAGTACACCCGTATTAACATATCGTATTTAGAAAGTTACATGCGCGATTTATTAGACAGACAGCGCCATCTATGGAACAATTTATTGCTAGATTCTATAGGTATTCATTATACGTTATTATCTATAAAACAACATGTAAAAGGGAATCCCAACATTGTTATTAATATTTTGAATAGTATTTGATTAAAAATTCACAAGAGTGAGCGGGTATTCTAGCAAGTAAATGAACTTCGGTATAAGCGACATCTATTGTGATTTACGGCAACCTAGCATTGATCGAGTGAGTTAGCTTCTCAGTTAGGTAATCGGGTATTCGAATGACTTTACATCGATCAAAATACTTTATCATGTTTCATCATTAAGACGAAAGAACTGCTAAATTCGGTTTTTAAATAAGTCAACAAATGCAGAGTACTAAAAAACTGACTTCCCTTCAAAACTTTGGCTGAGTTGAGAGTGTCATAAGCATAAACAGTTTCTGAAATCATACATATTTTTTCAAAAGTTTGAAATTTCAATGAAGTACTGAACCGATTTCGATGAAATTTAAATGGGACCATCTATGAAGTATCCTCTATTATATCATAAGTGTCCGAAATATCGTGTAACAAAGACACAAAAAACATACAGACGAATTGAGAACCTCCCCCTTTTTTGGAAGTCGGTTGATAATTCACTCGGCACTTAGGTTACTGTATTTTGTAACTTCTTTCCAAATAGATGATGCGAACACACCAACCATGTCTATATTTCTGTTATAAAACATGGTTCAGGTTCATGGTCACGTTTGACAAAGGAAGTCAGTTTATGTTCATACAAGTTCGCCCATTTTCGTACCGAAGGTACATGGGCACCAAATTGTTGGCAATGACAAGAGGAACATCATCGAGTTCAAATATTTATTAAAAGAGTGCATTAAAGCTGAAAACTGGACGGCAGCGACATCGAGAGCGACAGCGGCGTGGGCAGCGACGCGGGGAATCTGGGCTGTTCTCGACGCCAGCGACGTAGCGGTTTCATACAAACTCAATACTTTCTATCGTCTCGCGGAAATCGCGGCCCGCGCCGCTGTCGCTGTCGCTGCCGTCCAGTTTGCAGCCTAACGCCGGTATAAAATAATAGTAAAATAAATAGTACCTCATAGTAAAAACTATGGTTGTTACCTTAGTAAAAACGCAGTCGGTGAGGACCTTTAATTGGCCCAGTATCGCTACCGTGTTTTTATTATTGTTGTAATGGCTGTTGGTCTTCATAAAATAAAATAAATAAATAAAAAAATATTAAAAAATTCATGGTTGGGAAACGATCTTGATAATAGGGGAACCTGTTGTACCTTGACACCCTTTGTACCTAGAGCCACTGAGATTTTTTAAATGTTTGCGACTTTTTTTCGTCTCTTTGTCTATGGCATAGTGAACTTTGACAAGACTAATCAACATGAAGTAAGTTGCAGGCGGCCATTGCATCGCGTTTGCGTGGGAGATCAGTTTAACGTTTTCGCCGCAAAAAAGTAAATTATTTAATATTTTTCATTTCTTTTATTTCTTCTGTTATTTACTACATATATTCTTTAAACCATTTGATTTAAACAAGTACTTTAGCCAAGTTTAGAATGTAGTATGCTTATTTGAGTTAATTATAACCTCCATATTTACATGTGCGAATAAACATAAAGGGGTAGGGGTGTTGTACCTTGACCATAGTAAAGGAGTTGTACCTTGGTCATATGGTCAAGGTACATACATTCAAATGTGTCCTTGTTAATTATGTTTAAGAATGGACATATTTATTATTTTGTTGGATTTTAATACAGGTAAAATGCCTCGTAGCAAAAACTACATCAAACGGACTCCTATTTCTAAAACAGAACTTATTTTGAGGGAAATAAAGAGAATAGTGACTAATTTTGACAAACAATTTTGAAGATGGTGATTACGTTATATTTATATACGAAACTTTGTTGGCCAAAAGTGTCCGCCAGTAAAGAGGGTGCTCTTATAAAATCCATGAAGAGATCGCTAAAAAACTGGAAATGGCCAGAAAAAGAAGATCTAAACTTATACCAATGGTTGGATATGAAGGAAAAAATAAAAAGTCCAAAAAACCTAATTCCAAGAGGGAATATTACTCAGTTCCTGAAATGAATAGATACTCGGAGTTTATTGATTAATTAAGAAACGCTTAGTCCAAATATTACAAAGAGAATAAAGACTTGTTGCCAATGTGATTAAAATGTTTAAGTTAGGTGTTACGAAAAATACTGATGTTATTGATATATATTTTGTTAATTGATATGTCATAGATATAAGATAAGCTTAAAAAGATAATTATAGATGTGTTCAACCTTTAAATAATAAAAATGTTTGCTATTTGTCGAGAAATATGGATTTTATTTGATGAGTTCTAACTATGACCAAGGTACAACAAAGGCGGATCTAGGTACATCACCACTGTTGTACCTTGATCAACATTCCAATTTTTATTTTATTTTATGTAAAACCTGTAAAAATGATGATTTATGCTTTTGTTTAATTTATATTATGTACCACATTAGTACGTCTAACAGCTAAAATTTGTTTTATCGCAATAGCTGTAACCGTATTTTTTTTTAAATCGTTAAATGAAAAAGTGACCAAGGTACAACAGCTTCCCCTACTGACGGGTCGGTCTCCAATTTGTATTGGTGCAGTGAACGACTGGCGGGACCGGGTGGCGTATTTACAAAAGCTATACCATTAGAGTGAAAGTGCAAACTGAACTGGCTTAGCTTTTGTATGACAAAAACTTGCCCAAACCCTAATCCATTCTAGTACAGAAATTGACCGAAGTCGTGTAGACTTTGTGAGATAACTTCAATTGAACATTGCAGCAACAAAAGCTATCCCATTTGATATCGATATTTACCGATCGTTGGCTTCAATTTGATACTTAAATGGCAATTGTGCTGATTTTCAAATATAGAAATAAAATGTGCATGCATTATGACCATCATTATTTTGATGACTTAACGTTTGACTTTTGACCATGTCGGGATTGTCCAGGGTTGACTATAATAGCTGACCAGGTTTATGGCGCTTCGCCGGCCGCTGCCGCGGCACCGCTCGCTTCGCTCGCTCGGCTCGCGCACATGTATAACTATATGCAACCTAACATGCTCCTCCTCGCTGCGCTCGTCGTCGCACCTAACCGTACTGATTCCACCTTCCGGTGCGGGAGCCATTCTCGTAGCTTATCTCTTTCATCGCAATGTATATCAAAAAAAGATATACCTACTTTTCATCTTGACAAAAGCTTATCTATTTGAGTGAATATGTATTATACAGTACTAGGTTTTGTCATTGCATTTCTTTGAAAATTACAAGAGCAAAAGCTAATCCATTTCAGTCAATTTTTTTACTGAGTTCGATTAGGTATTGTCAAGTAATAAGCATAAACAAAAGCTCCTCTATTAGAGTCTGACTCGAGACTCAAATAGTATATAGCCTTTGTATATTCGCGACCGGGCGAGGTGAAAAAGGGACGTGGTCGGTGTGGCGCGGGGCACAGGGCGTGGTGACGAAATCGAACGCAGATGTTTACCTGAGCTTTTGTTTAACATTTCTTTGTGTATTTGAGAATTAATGTGCTATCTTAACTACACAGTTTAAATAAAATAAAAAAGATAATGTAGTAAAATGATACCTGAATAAATTTTACGTTTTAACAATAATTAATGACACTGGATGTTATTTTTGCTAACCTGAAGTATTTACCTACCATCTTAGTTTAGCCCGAGAAATGATGAAAAATCTTCAAAAAAATGATTTGTTTCCGACTGAGTAACTTCAGAAGTCTGTAACAGAAAAACTAACCTCTTAACTGTCACTTTTTTATGGTATTATAAAAGACTGAGGTCCTGCCAAGTTTTTGAAATTAATTGGAAAGTATGAAATTATTTTTTACTATTTTTTATTCAATGTTGAAAATTCAAGTCAGACTCGCCCGACAGAATTTTTTTAAGTTTCGATGAAAATTATTGTATCTTCCTTGAATGTTAGGTAGCTAATTATTTTATGTATAATAGGGCAACTAATGAGGATCATGTTACAAAGAAAAAAACTTGGAAAAATTCTCAATTTTTAATTTCTTTTTAAGCTATTGCATAGCTTCTATCGCGGACCTTGAGCGTGGAGACCGAATCCAGAAATTTCGTAACGAAAAAAAGCTGATTTTGCTGCTGTACCAACAAATCCACAAGTCCTGATCAACTGAATCAACAAGTCCTGATAATCGCATTGAAGCTTACTTTGTTTTAAGAGGATTAAATAAAAGAAAAGGCAGTTACAAACAAATTGATTCATTGACTTAGTTAAACAGAAAGATTACACCAAAAACCGACATAAAAAAAATTGAAAAATGTAAAAAGAATATATTGAAATAAATTGTAATAGTATATTATGTAACAAGTGAGCGAAGTCTCGGCTCATTATTAAGCCCTCGCCTGCGGCTCGGGCTCAAATCACAGCCTCGACTGTAATTAGCAACGCTCACGAGTTACATACGACGTTTTTCAACACACTTGTGAGTAAAAGACAGACATACGTGGTCATAAAATAACAAACACACTTGATAACAAAGCTGTGAATTGTGATTGAAAAATGACGGCGAACCTCGCGCATGCGCTTAGGTTTTTTTTTTCCGCCAAATGTGTCAATGTCTGTATAGCATATACAGCCTATTTTAAGTGAAAATGTTTAATTTGGAGTGGTAAATGCAAATATTTTAATATTTTATAACAAATTATTGTAAATTGTGAATAATTTGTTTGATATACAAATTTGTTTTACAAATATAAGGCGCAAACATTTAAAAATGTATATGGATTTGAAGTGGTATAAAATCTCTTTGTTTGAAATCTCTTTGTACGAGTATAACCCGGACCAATAAAATATGCTCTGTTTACTCGCATGTAATTTGCACAAAGGTACAATTCAACTTTGTAGGATTCATTATATTATGCGTTAGGGTATAATATATTATGCACGCGTGACTTATAGCCCAGTTTATAGTTCTAAATTCAATAGAATAACGCTCACTTTACGAGCAAGTGTGTTGAAAATTAATTTATCACATAGAATGTGAAAATATTTCGACTCAAAGGTTTTATAATACCTTAACAGCTGAGCACAAAAACAATGGCAGTGCATTAAATGTTAACGGAAGTGCTCCAAGCCAAGAAAAAAAACATAAAGCTAAAAATAAGCCGGGTACATCAAATAGCCAGATAAGTAACGTCACTACTAGGAGGAAAAAGGCTTTAAAACCTCCGGCAGCCAAGTCGCCTAGCATCACGCACACACATTCATGTGAATCCCTGGATCACAATTTGTCTCTAGACACTATTGATCTTGACACAGCTTCAAAAAGTTTTAATTTATCGACTGATATAAGTGCGGAACAAACTGGAGACTTGAAACGTGAAATAATTAATTTACAGAGGCAGTTAGAAAGCACGTACATGGAAATGGAGAATATTATAATTGAAAACATTGGCTTAAAAAAAGAAGTTAGTCAATTATCTCGACAAGTGTACTTACTCAAAAATATGTGCACCAAAACACTTGAAACTAAAAACTCTACGAAACAAAACAAAAAGACAAAAAATTGTCGGCAGACAATAGCTAATACACACAATGAAAACGTAGAGAAATTACAATCATTGCCACCATCACCATCGTACTCACTATCATCACCATTGAAGGAGAGTAACAAGGATTGTCTACGAGTGGAACCAGAGTCCTCACTACTAAAAACAAACAAAATCTCCAGGCAGTGGAAGAGGATAAAGTATTGGTGACATCTAAGAAAAATAGACTTGAAGAACACAGAATCTTTGTAATTGGTAGACAGCAATGTAACGGTCTTCGTAACAGATTAGTAAGATCAAGATTTAATAATCCTTACGAAAAATATGAAGTTATATCTTTTACTAAACCTTACGCAAGCACTGAAGAAATATTGACGATGTTTAAGTGGTTTGACCCAAAAGAAGAGGACAAAATAATAATCTGCGTAGGTGAACACGACACAAACCCGACAAAAGTGTTGTTAGAATGTTTAATGACATGTTTAATTTTAGACATGTTTAATTTTAAATAAATATATTAATTGCAATATTATACTTCTAAGCGTAATTAAAAATAGATTTCTTAACGAAAATAAGTTGAATGACATGATACATAATTTAAGTAAAAACTTTTTTAATAGTAAATTCGTACGATTACAAGACTGCGTTTGCTACACATGGTTTGCTATATGTAAGAAAATAAATTTAATAATTGATGAATATGATTATAGAAAAAAATGCTTGTCATTTACTAAGTATCATATTAAGAATAAACATTCAAAGGTGAAAAATATACATTCAAGTGCAGATTATAAATTTAATTCAACTACTACTCAGGGTGTAACTAAAAAGGGAACAATTCCGTACTACTTTTTAAAAATAACTGAAAATAAAATAGACATAAAAATTGGACATTCAAATGCAAACTATAAATCTCATCCGAATACTACCTACTCAGGATATAATTAAAAAGGGGATGATTCCGTTCTACTTTCTTAAAAAGACAAAAATTAACTTGGAAAATAATGAATTAATTTTTTTTCGTAAATAAAGTAAATTTAAAGAATAATAATGATAGCAACTCAAATCAACTAAAAATATTTCATCAAAACATTGCGGGTCTTTTGTCTAAAACTAACTTGTTGGAAATTACCTTAAATGAATTACGGAAAAATCACAATATGCCGAATGTGCCTACTTTGTTTCTCCGAGACTTGTTAATTTGAACAATAGTAATCATATTATAATTCCGGGATATAAACTAGCGGCAAAGTATTGTAGGCAGGATGGTAGAAAGCGTGGTGGTGTTTGCATTATGGTAAAAAATATATTGCAATTCAAAGAACTGGGTTATGGTTTCGCACAAGATAAGTTTTTTGAATGTTCTTGTATTAAAATTCTTGGATGTATAATTTTATGTATTTATCGTACGCCAGATTCAGCTCTCACATTGTATCTCGACCAACACGACATGGAGATCGTCTAGTATACATATAATGGCACTGCCTCGGCTAGAACTTTACCACAGGCAGTGTTATGCCATGTGTGTAAAAATATTTAATGTTGTACCTTAAGAATACAAATTATTGCCATGTATGGAATTCAAATCATGTATGTATAAATGGTTACTTGAAAAACTTTTTACAGTGTAAAAGAATTCTTAGATCTTAGTAGGTAATAGATGATATTTCAATGATATTAAATTGTATACCTACTCACTCAATTATAAATATTATGTTTGTTTAGAAGTAATTATTTTTGCATGCCCTAAAAACGTGAAATATGTATGACCTATTTTTTTAAATTTAAAGTCCTAAATCTGTACCATATTTAATGCAAATAAATGATTGATTGATGGATTCATAACTTTACATGCGGGCTTTAATAAAAAATCAGCGCCATCTACTAGGAACTTGTGGAACTTCATATTAGATCAAACATTACTGCATTAATAAAATAAATAAATAATTATAATTGCATAAGTTGATAAAAAATGCTATGCAATAGCTTTAGCGCGGCAGTCTCCGAGTGCCACACGTCTTTTTTTTATTTTAAGCTGTTTAGGGTGAACAATTTCAAAAAAAGGATTTAAAAATTCATAACTCGAAAACTATAAAAAATCGCGGAACATAAATGGGGTATTTTCGGATACCCCTGGGTGTGAGGAATCTAAAAAAAATTTTATGACTTCACTGTTTAGACCACCCTGTATAATTTATATGAAAACCAAACTTCACTGTGTAAACACGTCATAATGTGCGGTTGGTCAATATAAGCGGAGTCATAATAAACGGATTCTACTGTATGTGTACCTTAAAAATTAACACCTTAAATGTACCTTAAAAATTAATACAAAAAAATTGTACTCGTTTAATTCAATTCAATTCAATCATTTCGAATCATGTCCATATGTGTTAGTTACAAAAACCTTACTACCTATGTTAGTGCTACATGAAATTAAGAACAACAAGAGATAATGAAATAATTAAATCAATTAAATAGTTCTAGGTAAAATACAAATCAATTTATACAAAGAGGTAAATTCAATAGTTATAGGTTGCACGGATACAAGTCAAATGCCGGCGCTACACTTAGCTTCAAATGTTTGAACAAATGTTTGAACAAATGTTTGCACAAATGTGTGGCGCTGGGCTTTGCATATGTATTCAACGTTTGCACAAAGCTTTGCACTTTGCCATCCGGTGTCGGTCTTTTTCCACACATCAAAGTGTTCAAAGTTGTATTTGTGCAAATGTTTGCGTGGCTAGCCACACTTGTTCAGTGTCCAGTTGCTCGAGCGTTGTTGAGCGGGACGGTTGAGTGCATGTTACACTGCATGCGGCCATATAATGGACTGGAGCAGCGAGTGCGTTCTGGAATTTGTAGAGTTGTTACAGGGGCAACTATGTACATGGAACCCGAAAAATAACAAACAAAAAAAATATAATTACATGCACACAAATAATACAGGCTAACCGAGTCTACAAAATCGTTGTCCATCTTGTTTGTTGTCTACTAGCATACTGTGGAGAAAAGTGTTTGCGAAGCAAGTCTGGCAGGTTACGTCAATATGTGTTCAAATGACTTTGCAAAGTCGTCAAAGATTTGTGCAAATCTTTGAAGCTAAGTGTAGCGCCCGGGTTACAATTGTTAATAATTAAAATAAGATTTCAAATTAATTATTAATTTAGACAAATAATTTTATGAGCATTATATTTGGTATTGAATAAAAATTATACAATATTATTAACTACTAAGATAAGGAAAGACGTAGAAGCATTCTCATCCAGCTTTCAAGCATCAGTGAGTCCCAGCGGTGTAATAATGGACTGTCTGCTTGAGGGACAGAACAGCACTCTCGGTAGACATACCTGATTCAAAGCCAAATTGCGCATCATTTAAACTGAGATGCTTCTCCAGATGTCCGTCAAGCAAACGGTCCAGAACCTTAGCAATTACAGTAGCTATAGATATTGGCCTATAATTCGACAGGTCTGTAGAATCACCTGTCTTACTTTTAATTATAGGTACGACTATAGTATACATAAGATCCTCCGGTAAAAAGGAATGCCTGAGACCGAGATTAAAAACATAGATAGGACCCTAGGTAGATGCACACCAGCATTTTGAAGGTGCTCGATGCTGAGGCCGCCATTGCCCGGTGTTTTAACTGTAACCATATTATTTATTACACAAGATATTTGTTTCACGGTAAAAAACACACTAAGCTCTGACGGGTTTTCCTCAGCCCTGGGCACATTCGTTGCAGGGCCAAGTGGCGATTCAACCTTAAAATGACTCCTTAACAGGTTGGCTATATCAGTGGGATCATGCACTCCGGAGACGCTAACGGGAAGGGCAGTTCCATGGTTGAGCTTATTGGTGGCTTTCCAAAAAGAAGAATTAAGAATTTAATGAAGAATTACTAATATTTAAAAATCATATAGAGTCTTCTTTCAGCAAAACACCCTATATACGATATTTAAGGTACTTTCCCATGATGTCCCATTGGCGTCGGACGTCCTGTATATTGTATAATATGTATGTTTATATATTTCTTAAGTATCGATAACAAAAGTTCTTTTAGAAACTTAATTTGGGCTAGATAATGTGGTGTGTATGTCAGAAAAATTTATAATTTATTTATTAATGTATCACATAATATAAATACTTAGTTTATTTCAGGTTTCATACTTCAACGTATTATGATAATATGGAATATAATATGGTCGAAAATGAAAAAATAATACCTACTACAAAGTGATTTAGCACGGGCTTATTTAACACAAAAAATTATACATTCAAAAAATAAACCAGAAAGTAAAATAAAGAAAACATATGTACCCAGTCTTGTTGATCTTATATACAAGGTGGTCTTTTTTATATCCCTTAAATTTGAGAATTTGTTCTTTACTAAAACATAAGACTTTTTGCCAAAGAATATGTGTTTCAAAAGTGCATACTTATTACTTTCCAAGATATCATAAATCTTAATATAATGAGTTCATAAATTATCACTCTTGCAAACTCTTTAATATTCATTCAATAGACGCGTGTCACTGAAACCATACAATAAACAACAAAAACATTTTTAATGTTAAGGAATGTACAATGCAAAACGTTGCGAACTGAACCTGTGCATAGCGATAAAAAAGGGATAGAAAATGCCAGGTTGTCATACTTCGCATAAAGGTGTTTTACATAAGATGTTTTGACTTAATAGAATTATTTTGTATGAAAAGTAAAAATGAAATAAAAATTTAAAAATTATTCACATATTCTTTGATTCTATTACGTGGTCCCATTAATACCATAGAGCTATGGGAAATCAAGCGGCACGTTGTATAATATGGGCGCATTTATCCCTCCTGACAGAACGCCATGTTAAGTCTCGATGTTTCGATAAGCTATAAAAAGACAACAATTAGAGATGGGCGTTCATTCGACGGACCCGTCCAATCGACCGTCGAACAGAGTTCAACGATTCTACCGTCTTTCGTACATCGATGGACTAGTCCATTTCATAGACGGTTAAGTTTAAGAGTAGAATCGACTTCCGTCCGTCTAGCGTAGAAAACGAGACGAAGATTCTTTCGTCTCGCATACCCCGTCGACTTACACTCGTTCTTTCAAACTCGGGCAGGTTACAATCGGCCATGGTGAATGAAAGCCACATAAGGCGATTCCTACCAAACGGTTATGACCTCTAATCGTATAGACATAGGGTTGATTATTTTTCTCTCAAATTTGTGATTTGTGCTTTTTAAGTACGAAACAATTTCAAAATTATTCAAATGCACGGTTCATATAGGCGTATGAGACGATGTAAAAAATATATTTTGAACTCTAATGAATCAACGTAAATGTTCATATTGTGATGTGTCGGTTTTTCGCATACCTACGCTACTTTGGAAACTAAATCATATTTTGTGAAGCTTAACTCAAAATGCATTTTTTTGACAAAAACTATTTCAAGGTCACTCGCGCGCGATTGTAATTACGTATTTAGTTTTTCAAAACTGAATATAAGTACCTACTTATTAGGTATTTTCTGACAGTAATTATAAGTAATTATTAGCTTATGTGTTTTTTAATTTTCTATTGTTTGATTATAATATTATATAATAAGTGTAAATATTGAATAGTGTATATATGTAGTATTATAAAAGTAAAGAAAGTGATTTAAACTTATTAAGTTATTATTATTAAGTTTCATGTCGGAAACAAAATTGATCTCCGATAGTTGAAATTTATATATCTATGTCTTAAATAATCAATAAAATCATATTTCATTACCAACTTTTTATAAATTGCTTTTTAATTTAGAGTTACTGTGTTTTTAAAAAAGTTCAAAAAATTTAGTTATAGAAAGAAAGTTGTAATAACAAAAACTTGAATTTCGAAAAGAAAAACATGCATTCTGATTTCTACACAATAGAAATTCGCGGAAATCTTGTGTCAAATATATACGTTTAAAAAACATGGTTCCGTCTCGCAAACGTAAACTGGTCCCAACAAACTAAGACTGTCTAGCGTCTACCTACAGTTTACACGGACTTAGTTGTGAACCAGTTCACGATTTGAATTTTGAACTGGTCATTCGACTAGAGGTGAGGCATATTTATTATATTAGGTTCTCGGAACAGGTACATTTTTAAACTAATCCGTTCCTACTCCAAAGGCCTGAGGAACAGGTACATCCTAATACCTATCCGTAAATATAATTTCAGCTCTATTTATTATAACCGAGGTCTCAAAATAATGTGAAGAAAACAATAAATATCAAGGCCTATAAGGATTCGTTTAAATAGATTACCTTAAAAACGAAAAAAATGCAAATATTTAAAAAACCTATTCAATGAACATGAACAGGATGAACAGGATTACCCTGTTCCGAATCCGCTCCGTGTCCAAAGCGTTGTGAATCCAATACCTACGATCCTAATAGCTTATGTTAAATAATGTTTAACTAAGCTCTACTGTAAATTCGTATTCCACTAGAAATCCACACTAGCGCATTAATCAGCATGCTTGACTTGCTGTCGTAATAACCGAGGTTCGATCCCTGGAACAAACTTTTTTTTTTGTTTTTGTTTTGTGATCTGGTGCTCACGGCCTCTGTCATGCTTGACCTACATACCATAGGCTGTAGGTTTTTTCCCGTCAACCTAATAATTTTAATTTGTTTTTCTATTATTTTTAGAAATGCCTACTTTTTCACAAAAAATATTGAATGTCCTTTATAACATTCAATTTGTTTTTAAGATCGATCGCTATTGGATATTTTTTATAATTTTACCTTATTACGATATATTAATGGTAAAAAGATCACATTAGGCACATAAGCATTTATAACCACGTTATTTACCAACTAATAACGTATGTATATAAAACTATTAAAAATTGTGCTAAGCGCCATCTAGGCAATTTCTCATAAATTAACAAATTCAGTCTTCTTCAGTCGTATAAATAGTTCGACTAAATACTCATAGATATCATCAAATTTTACTTTAAGATAAGTTGAAAACATGAATGACATTTAAAGTAGGTAGTTTTTATATATATCCCTAAATTGTGAAAACTCAGAGAATTTTTAGAAGTAAGTTAAAAAACTTAAAAAGTACTATCGAAATAACACAAATTAAAAAAATATATACCTGTTACTATACTTGTAAGGGTTCAATATTCAAAAGAATTTCAACGCTTTCCTTCAACGAAAAAATACTCTTAAACATAGAAAAAAGAAATTCAAAGGGTAAAACACATTTTTAACCGGATTTTATCGGTAAGTCCGAGGTTCGAACCTGGCCCTGAATTTTTTTTTAGTCTCATCTACCTAATTGTAATAGCAATAGTTTTAACATACTTTTATATTTTTTTGATTATCATTATTTTTAGCAATCTCTTTTTATATTTTAGAGTAATTTCGTTGAAGGAAATCGTTTGTATGTTCGAATTTTCGAAACCTACTGGACATGTTTTTTTCTGAAATTGGTGTAACTGAATGACTGTAATTGATTGATGTAAATGTAACTTGATTTAAAATTTTGAATGGTTTTTAACGACTTCAAAAAAAAGAGGAGGTTATCTCTCTCTCAGTTCTCACACACAATTCAGGAAAATATAAAAAAAAACATTTTTATTTTCTGTATATAATATACCTGTTAACCTAACCTGTGGCCACCCATTAACCCATATAAAATGTGTGCAATGTGCATTGATTGAACTTTGATTGAACTCAATTAGCAAATATTAGGTCGGAACAGGATGAACAGGTATTTGGAATAGGTACTTTTAAATATTAGTATTAGTCGGTACAGGTACAGAATTTACCTATTCCAACCCATGTCTACATTCGACTAGTCGATGAACGAAGATGAACGGTTCAGTTCACGTTCACTCACGGTAAATGCTTCGACGACCCAGTCCATCCATTATTAGATAGATTATCAACGAAGTCTGTCTGTAACTGCGCACACAATATCCACCATCACCCACTTGAAAGGCGATAGTACCAAAAATAATCGTAACTTTTGTAATTTAACTTGTGTAACCCATACTAAATTTAAAGTACACCCGTATTAACATATCGTATTTAGAAAGTTACATGCGCGATTTATTAGACAGACAGCGCCATCTATGGAACAATTTATTGCTAGATTCTATAGGTATTCATTATACGTTATTATCTATAAAACAACATGTAAAAGGGAATCCCAACATTGTTATTAATATTTTGAATAGTATTTGATTAAAAATTCACAAGAGTGAGCGGGTATTCTAGCAAGTAAATGAACTTCGGCATAAGCGACATCTATTGTGATTTACGGCAACCTAGCATTGATCGAGTGAGTTAGCTTCTCAGTTAGGTAATCGGGTATTCGAATGACTTTACATCGATCAAAATACTTTATCATGTTTCATCATTAAGACGAAAGAACTGCTAAATTCGGTTTTTAAATAATCAACAAATGCAGAGTACTAAAAAACCGACTTCACTTCAAAACTTTGGCTGAGTTGAGAGTGTCATAAGCATAAACATTTTGCTTGGTGGTAGGATCCCTTCTGGGTCCGCCTGGCTAGCGACCACCCTTTATATAAAGTCTGCCGCCAAATGTTACCGCTCCGGCGGTAATGTGTTCCGGCAATATTGTATAAAGAGCCAGTTCCTTCCTAAACCCGTGTGCTTTCATCTTCGACCTCATCGTCACTTACCATCAGGTGCGATTGAGGTCAAACGCGGGTTTAGTCACTTATAAAAAAAAAAAAAAAAAAAAAAACAGTTTCTGAAATCATATATATTTTTTCAAAAGTTTGCAATTTCAATGAAGTACTGAACCGATTTCGATGAAATTTAAATGGGACCATCTATGAAGTATCCTCTATTATATCATAACTGTCCGAAATATCGTGTAACAAAGACACAAAAAACATACAGACGAATTGAGAACCTCCCCCTTTTTTGGAAGTCGGTTGATAATTCACTCGGCACTTAGGTTACTGTATTTTGTAACTTCTTTCCAAATAGATGATGCGAACACACCAACCATGTCCATATTTCTGTTATAAAACATGGTTCAGGTTCATGGTCACGTTTGACAAAGGAAGTCAGTTTATGACTTATGGGTCAGTTATGGAAGTCAGTTTATGAGTTCTGACTTGAGGCTTACGAGCGAGCGGTCATCATATTGAATTGCTTTAGAGTGTATTGGAATAATTTGTATTGGATTGTAAGGCAAAAGTCAGCCAATAAACTGTTGAACAGTGCTGAGGAGTTTTATTTCCAACAATAAAAATATTTAAATTGGTACGGAACCCTTCGTATGCGAGTCCGACTCGCACTGACCAGTTTTTATGACAAGTTTTGTGACAACTTGACGAGGTTATTAAGAAATATTGAGCTATTAATTTATGACGTACAACTAAGTTATGAAACTAGTCGGAATGTGTTAAAGCTATTTATAACTTAATTTCTTTGTCGTAAGGTTATTTATTAATTGACTCTTTTCTTTGACCTGAGATTATTTATTAATTGAATGGCCGGCTCGTGTAGCGGTAAATGCTTAGCTTTTTATAACAGAGATCCTTTATTTGAATCCTGTTTTGCGATTGATGGTTGTGTAATGAACATTGACAGTAGCCACCAAGTCATAGATGTTTTATGTTTATTTATTTTGATAATAGATGTTTCACGTGGTTTTACGTGTTTTTAATCCCGCGTTAATGTTGGGATAAACATTTTAACTGCAATTCCGGAGCGTACACTATCACTATGCCAAATTTCATTCAAATTCGTTGAGCCGTTCTGCCGTGGTTGAGAAACGAACATCCATAGGAAAACACACATCTTACTAACATCCATATTAATAAGATGTGTGTTTATGACTTCACAGGGGAATCCATTTATAATGGCATTGAAGGGAAATAAGAAACAAGTCATACTAAATGGACGTAATACAAAGCATAGGTACTGCAAGAATAAATAAATTGTTTAAGTTAGTATGTGATTTATTTTAATAGAAAGGAATAAAATAGAGATAAATCAAAGTAGATATTAATAAGTAGACTCAATATGTAAATCTACGCTCTGAGACTCAAATCAAAAAAGCCTTTCACGCGCCCAAAGTCTTTGGGTATAACGTGACTCTCCCGAACACTGCCAAAGGTGTTAGAAATCATACGGTCGATCACTATAAGCGGACAAAATTTGATAAAAAAGGGTCACAATTAGCCATATGTCACTATAGGCGAAGTCATTATATCCGATTTAGTTATATAATTTATATGAAAACTAAACTGCACTGTATAAACACGTCATAATGAGCGGTTGGTCAATATAAGCGGAGTTATAACAAACGGATTCTACTGTATTTCTTAAATCGATCTATCTGCTGTGTATCCATTAAAGAGTTAGAAACTCCGCTGATATGTTACTAGATGCCACTGTATCATAACAACGTTCACCATTTAGTAATAGGAAACACATGACATGTTTTTCTTGACCACTGGAGTCCTGCAGGAGCAGACCATCGACAACGATAAATGGGGCTTTTTTGTGTCGATATTTTCGATCATTTTTTCCAGTCGAAATGGTTGCAATCTGAATCAGTTTCATCTGTCAAATTCAGCGAATCATTTCTTGTATCGAATGACCCATCATGCGGCCAATTTTGTCTATATCTTTTAAGATATATAGTTCGGTCAATTTAGACATCCAAGGTTACAAAACTTCCGACTTGGCTGAATATTGGTAGGATTGTTCAATACACTATTATAAAGGAAATGTGAAAGTCCTCATCGATTCGGCACGTGCAAAAAAATTTACTCGGGGTCAAAGGTCACAAAAACCAGTTTTTCGCGATTTTCAGCAAAACGGTAAGTTTTATCATAAAATTAGCTCAGACAAAAATTGTAGATCGGATAATTATCTATAAAAAAATATGTTTATCTATTTATGTATTTATATTCTAGGTCCCCCCCTAGTTCGTTGGTGTGATTGTCTGGGGATTTTATTTATTTATTTTTTTATTCTTATGTAAAAAAGTATGGGTCATCGACACTTGAACGATCGGTTTACCTAAGTTAGTTGAACCAAAATAAAATATTATATTTAAGGGTTCAAATGGATTTATAGTATATTATGTAACAAGTGAGCGAAGTTACATACGACGTTTTTCAACACACTTGTGAGTAAAAGACAGACATACGTGGTCATAAAATAACAAACACACTTGATAACAAAGCTGTGAATTGTGATTGAAAAATGGCGCCGAACCTCGCGCATGCGCTTAGGTTTTTTTCCGTCAAATGTGTCAATGTCTGTATAGCATATACAGCCTATTTTAAGTGAAAATGTTTAATTTGGAATGGTAAATGCAAATATTTTACGACAAATGGTTGTAAATTGTTAATAATTTGTTTAATATACAAATTTATTTTACTAATGTAAGGCGCAAACATTTAAAAATGTAAGTATATGGATTTGAAGTGGTATAAAACCTCTTTGTTGTTTCTGAAAATATTTAGTGTATAACCCGGACCAATAAAATATGCTCTGTTTTCTCGCATGTTATTTGCACAAAGGTACAATTCAACTGTGTAGGATTCATTATATTATGCACTAGGGTATAATATATTATGCACGCGTGACTTATAGCCCAGTTTATAGTTCTAAATTCAATAGAATAACGCTCACTTTACGAGCAAGTGTGTTGAAAAATTCGTTATACACCACCTTTGTTTAAAATTCGCATTATGTATGAGATAAACTCCACCTAAAGTAAGATATTAATCCCTTAAGATTAAAAAGGTATCTTACAGGGAATAAAAAATACTTTAATCCTAAGGGTTATAATGTCATTTGATCTTGGAATGTCAATTGGAGCGAAATTTAATAATACCTACATGGACATGGCTGTTTGACTAGTTGCTTGCCTAATTAAAAAATATATGGACTTTAAATTTGGCTGTATAAGTTTGTGTACCTTTGCATTTGGAACGACTACCAAGAAAAATTAAAAATCCTCGTAAAAAACCTGTATGCGACGGTTTCTGTTGCCTTTTGAAAAAGACAAATAAGAAGTAAAATTGCGCGGTTTTAGAAAAGAAAATTTTTTCAGAGTTTTTATTTCAATAGTTTTCAAATAAATAAAATATGTCGAGCTCGAGTGACGATTTAACACCAGAAGATATTAGAAATGAAGCAAATAGTATCGTCGATAATATTTTGTCGTGTAAATCAAAGCATTTTTACATGAAATTTTTACGAAGATTTCTTTGCTTGGAAAACTAGAATAGCCGTGAAAATTATTTCGGACTCATTGCTTTTAGTATATTTTCAACAGTTGTCTGCTACAAAGAAACCTAGCAGCCTATGGACTGTTTATTCAATGTTGAAGACAACAGTAAACAATGAATATACCAAATAGAAATATCACTTTATCTTTACATAACTGGTCAATTGTTTCTAATATTATCTATAATTTCTAAATTATTAAATACCTAAGTACTTGATTTAATTCCTGCGTTTCATTACCTGATTATCTTACAAGGTGGTGTATAAAGTAGAGTAAGCTCCTCGGGGATAACAGTGTCTTAGTCCTTGGCAGTCTTGAATCCCTCGCTTCATTCAGGATTCAATATGATGCCCGTGACATAACTGCTTTATCCCCTTGTTGCATAATCTACTATTATGCACGTGTGCGAAGCCGCAAGATTCAATTAGGTATTCAATAGATATTTCCAACATTCACACGACATCATTTAGACCAAATATAGTGTCTTAAAGATTTGTGTTTCCGATAAGTACTAAGTAGATGACGAATAAATAAACTTACGAATATCAACAAATAAAACAATAAATATAATCAACGAATGCAGAGCATTAAAAAAACCGACTTCACGTCAAAACTTTAAGTAGGTAAGTAGGCCGAGTAATAATGTCTTCAACGTAAACATTCTCCGAAAGCATACATATGTCTTCAAAAATTTGACTTTTTTAATGAAGTACTGAACCGATTTCAATGAAATTTATATGAGATCAAGTATGAAGTATCTTCTATCATATGAATCAATAATTTTCAAAATCGATTCATACTTGTCCGAAATACCGTGTAGCAAAGACACAAAAAAACATACAGACGAATTGAGAACCTTCTCCTTTTTTGGAAGTCGGTTGAAAAGTATAAGCACACATGAGTACTTAGATATATAAGTAAATAAACTTAAGAAATACATAAACATCCATTGCTTGATTTTATATCATTACACTCTTATCCATCTTAATAGTCCAAGAAAATGGTCAATGAAATACGAATTTTGAGCTTAAAACTTGAATTTTGATATAAGTTACTTTGAAGCATCCTAAAACGAACTGTGAAAGGTTTTTTTAAATTCACCCCCGAGAAGGGGTAAAAAAATTAAAAAAGTGTTTTTTTTTTTTAATTTTGGGGAAATGGTAAGTGTTAGAAAAAAAAGTTTCGAATAAAAGTTGTAGAGCGTAAAATTTTACATAAAAATGCTCTCATAACTTTTTTTCCTAAAATTGAAATTAACTGAGATAGGGTAGCTAGAAGCTAGGGGATGATAACAGGAACTTTAAAAAATCATAAGCTGTTGAAAAATTTAAAAAACTCATAATTTTTTTTTTAATTACTTATATGATTATAAACTTTAATTCTAGAGAATTTTTTTTTTTCATTTTTTTGGACTATAACCGGGATTCAAACCCAGGACCGCTGGCATAGAAGCCAATATTTTTAATTTAAAGGTCCAAATAGTTAACCAAACGTCTAAAACAACATCCACGCTAAAATATGTCGCCTCTTGACAATATATCTCGTCGAATCCTTCAAGTAGTTGACATTCCCTTTGCGCGGATTTAATCTGCGGCGATTAATGTCAGAATGACAAACAGAAGTCACGATTTTGTTGACATTGCTGACATTGTGAGAATTTCGTGTATAGATATTCTATTTCACGAAGTCCGTTCGGCTTTGATTGTAGTAGTGACGTATCCCGACAAGCGCGCTTGTGTGTGTAAATGTAGGTAACGTTCGCAAAGAAATCATAATAATATAATATTTCAAGTCGAGATTTAATAATCGAAATAAAATTTTGGTTTTAAAAGTATATACTTTTTGTAAATAAATTAGATTAGGTTGCAATAAATACAAAAATATTAAGAAGATGTAGGCATTTAATTAAGCATTGGTGTTACAGAATGGAAACGAAACAAGTAGTACTATTCAGTATTTTCAATCAGTATCAGATAAATTTTCGATTTCCGATTCCGTTTTGCTGTCGTCAGAATCATCTTGTACTTACATTGATTATAAATTCAAAATCGAGATCAAAATATTGAGATAAAACAAAATGTAATCAAAATAATTAAGAAATATAAAGATCTTAAAACCCAAAAAGTATTCATTTTATAAATACTTCTATTGCTATATTAAACATCTTTGCATAAAGTTTTAATCGAAAACGTATAAATAAATATTGCCTCACTATGGACAACTCTTCTTCGTTTTGTTGCCATGCTGACCTTACTCCGTGAAACAATTTGGCGCGAACTAAACACACGACTGATCCGGACCGTGTCCCGATCGACACTGAGCGCTCTCGAGGTTACGCACACAAAAACAATGTGCATGTGCACGCTTGACAACATTCATAGCCAAACGGACTTCGTGACATAGAACATCTATAATTTAGATGCTGAACTAAGCTGGTGGATCCCTTCTGGGTCCGCCTGGCTAGCGACCACCCTTTATATAAAGTCTGCCGCCAAATGTTACGCTCCGGCGGTAATGTGTTCCGGCAATATTGTATAAAGAGCCAGTTCCTTCCTACACCCCTGTGCTTTCATCTTCGACCTCATCGTCACTTACCATCAGGTGAGATTGAGGTCAAACGCGGGTTTAGTCACTTATAAAAAAAAAGCAAAAAAAAAAAAAAAAAAAGCAAAAAAAAAACCAAAAGTAAGCAGAGCTTGTGTTATGAGATACCATGTAGCGAACTAGGGGGGAACCTACAATAAAACCATATACAGGGTGGATTTCGACGAGAGACCTTTGCGGAAATATTGCATCGTTTAAGTGATACATGGTTGGTTTATAATGTTTAGAAACTTAAACAAAGTAAAAAAAAAAAAAATAAGTTCACTCATTTTTTATTGTGGTGATAACCCTATATTGCATCTGCACATCACGGCAAGATGGCTAGATTAAGGAATCGCCGTCGGGAAAGCTCGGGATATTACGTTTATTTCCGAGAGTTGTTGTCATCGTACTGGTGTAAGAATGACACATAAATGTCAAATAAAGCAAATAAAATGCAAAAATATGAATATCAGTTACTTTATTACAATTTTTACATACGGTGTTCAAATGTTCCTCCGTGTCTTATAATACACGCTGCAGCCCGTGCCCGAGTATGTCGGTGCACATGCGATAATGTCTGATCTTCACGATTTGTCCTACGAAGAATGTCGAAGGCAGCAATCAACCTTTGTTTCATGTCGTCCGGTATTAAGTTTTTTGACGATAACCAAAATAAATTAAAAAAAACAAGGGCAGCCTATTGTATGAATTGCTGATCAACATTCGGAAATAATTTGATGAAGCGAGTTAACGAACTAAAACCTTTTTATCACTTTAGGGCGCGTTCACATAGAATGTCCGATTTAACAGGATCCTTTTTAAGTGATCCGTCGCTACTGGTTGTAATATTCACACAGCATTTACAGGACCGATTTTAACGGATCCTTCAGTAC
Source organism: Stenoptilia bipunctidactyla (assembly GCA_944452665.1). NCBI lineage: Eukaryota > Metazoa > Arthropoda > Insecta > Lepidoptera > Pterophoridae > Stenoptilia > Stenoptilia bipunctidactyla. The sequence goes on along the minus strand of OX101747.1, from coordinate 18,618,838 downwards.
TGGAGGTAATATTCACACAGCATTTACAGGACCGATTTTAACAGATCCGTCGCTACTGGACTTTCGTTCTTCAGTGTATCGACTACTTTCTACGAGGATGGACGTTGTATATTTTTCAAACGCCTTGCTTGCCATGATTATGAGAGCACACTGGACAGTAGACACGTGCACTACTCTAGGAATGAAACCAGTAAATGGCGGCTGTGTGCAGCACACCGCAACCCACGCACCCCCATGCCAAGCCTGCTTATTTTGTCGGATCGGTATTATTTACTGGATCCGGAATACTCTTCTATGTGAACTCGCTCATACAACTACATACGCTAATAACATTAACGTTTAAACGAACCTGTTAGTAAACGGAGACATTTTATTTATGACGAAAGAGGTTACTATCATCTTTACCTAGTTGCTTATGACGATTGAGTACATTCGAGTGGTTGTCAAAGTCATTCCATGATGTGAATGAGGCCTTTTCGTTTCATTTTTTTTTTTAAGCTTTTTCAATACATACTAGATGGCGTTGAACAAAACTGAAGAGTCAATGTCAATATCGTATCCTCTTTGTTGATAGTTGACTGATCGTAGAGATAAAATTCTTGCTGATTGCCATAACCTTCAAATTAATAATATTACATTTCATTGTTTTTTATTCTCCTAGTTTGTTTTACAGCGTTTTTTCTTTACATGAAGTATATTAATAATTATTACACGTAGGTACGGTACTGAAATTGGTACTTGAGTTAGATCAGCGCCATCTAATGTTGAAAAGTGAACTACTTTTTTTTTTTAATCGTAGACTGAAAACTCCTCATTATTTGTTGTGGTAATATCACGTCGCCTAGTATCGACGGCTGGTTGCCATTAAACTCAAAGAAGAAGAAGAAGAAGAATTATCAACTAATAAGGAATTACATAAGTACTCCACCAGAAAATTTAATAAATAGAATAGAGACAATCACCTCTGCAAATGCACGCAGACATAAGAATGGATAAATGGCAACATATTAACGAAATATCCTGACTGACGTCTAAAGATTGTTTACAAGTAAGTTCAACCAAACCACCTGTGTAGGGTTGGCACAAAGTAGTTTTTGGTATGAATGTATAAAAGGCTATAACTTGAAAACGGTAACATATATTTCCATTGTTTCTATGGGGGAAATATAGGGCTAAGGTTGAACTATCTGCCAGTTCCGCAAAGGTCCCTCGTCAAAATCCACCCTGTATAAGGTGACTAGTGACAAATTTTAGATACTGAAGGAGACTCGATTCTGGTCATAATTATGTAATAAAAGTAGGTACTTAATTAAATAAATGAAAACTGTGATAAATAAAAATTACCCGACCAAGATTCGAACCTGGGACCTCTCGTTTGCCGGACGAGTGCTCTTCCACTGAGCTACCGGGGCCTGGCGGTACGCCGAGAAATTACTTAGGTACCACATTTTTTTGTTTTTACGTTATAATGCTAACGTAGCTCCATCTTATGGTACCTATAGCTAAAGCCCAAGCAACCAAGTTTCAGCTCATTTGTTTTAAGTCTTTAAGTTTTGTTTTAAAAGTATATTTGGATGTTAAACCTAAAGAAGTGTTTTCACGTTGCACGCGAACAGAGTCTGTTCATGCATTGTTCAAGTATCGAAATATGTTAAGCGCAGGCCACACTGAAAGCGAAGCGATCTTTATTACGCTTCGTTTATGTCAACCAACTAGGTATAGACCTATTTTATATCAACATCGCAAAATAGCCACTGCAGGACTGTGATTTCCTCTCCCTTGGATGTCAAAGGATGTTAGGGCTGTTAACAATCAAGCAGGCTTTGCTGATGTCAGAATGGTTAGAACGCCAAACTGGTTTTAACTTGATGTTAAATGAAAATGAAAACTTTTTTATTCGTAGTAGGTAATTTTATACACTTTACGAACGTCAAACGCTGGATGAGGGCGGCGCGGGTCCGGACGACATGACGAATCCTGGGGGAGGCCTCCGTCGAGAAGTGTGCGTCTCTCGGCTCATGAAGATAATGATCGCCCATTATCCACCAATGTCTTGGTGTTGTCAACTACTACTTCTTCTTCGGCTTTAAAAAACGAAATGAAAGTAGAACCCTAGGTAGACCGAGAGGAAAAAAGCCGGCGGAAAAAATACTCTCGGTACTCTTTTGTAAAAAGTGCTTATTATAGGTACAATTTGGCAGAAACACAGCTCTGCTATGACATGAACAAACAAACAGAAGACAGTTATTCGTGCTTGCCAATATCATGTCGCAGCCAAGCTGCTTACATAGTGATTAATGTTTAATATTTGGAAATAACCAAGGAACAAAGGAACAAGCAAACAGACAAATCTTTTCTCTGTTTAATAGTAAATAAATCAACATTGTTTTCGAAAATACATTAAATAGACTTTTGAACATGGAATCAAGAAAAATATGGACTTTAAATACGCTGTCACTCGTGGGGCCATCTGTTTACCAACACACACAAAGTTCGACACCCTGCTTTGCTTGGATATCCGCTGCCTTATCACGTAACTTGCAAGAGCAAAGCGATGGCATGAATTGCGCAAGATTTGCTAAAAAAGAACTAATTCGTATTACGTTACAACAAAAACAAAGCCATAGCAATCCGACGACTGTGCTGCCTCTATCGTACAATCGATGTACTAAGAGTGCATATAATCCATTTGACTTTCATACTTTTCGTGTGTACTTTTCTGCGAATTTTTAAAAGCAAACATCTATTCTGTTTCACATTTTACTAGTTTCTTTTTTAGCTACCAAATTGTTTTTGGCGCTAGTATCGTAGCAATAAATGCATTCTGCGATCATCGAACGATTGAACAGCTATCGCTTACATAATACGATCTAAAGCAATGGATCGCGCGTCCATGGCGTGATGACTGCGCCATTATAGCTGATCGCTAATATTTACGTGATAAGGCAGCCGGTAGGTTAAATTAAATCGCATCGGTATAGCTCTGTAGTTCGCGATGTGAAACCAAATATGCAATGACGCAGTACAGCACTGAGCAAATTTTTAGGTTTCACTTATTTTATTTTATATTACAGAGTTTTCACTGATAGAAAAAGAATACTTAAAAAACAAGTCGCGTACTTAGGTATATGATTTATAATATAAAAGAATATTAATAGATATAAGAAATATAATTAATTTATAATTATACTGCTCACACAATTCTTAGGTATTGAAATTTTATGTAAGTATAAATATAATACAAAAATTCAAAAATACGTATACAAATACAAAAAAATAAATAAGTACTTAATAAAAAGTAAAAAAGCCAGTTTCATGAGGAAAAAACATTGAGCCATGGAATGCATTTAGAATGCTGCTACAGAAAAGATTATTGCGAAAACGTAAACGAAGCGAAACGAACTTCGCTCTCAGTGTGCCTCCGCTTTAAACACATACAGAATTTTCGTTCGCAAGAATGTTAAAAATTAACATGTTTTTTGTCATCTCTCTAAATCATATTCAAATATTGCTTAAGCGAAACATTTTGTAACAGAAAAGTGTCAAGTTTGTAATAACGTTGCGTTATGGTTCAACTTGCGGGGTCTAGACGTAATAACTAGTTCTCTATAAACGTATTTCTTTTACTAGTGTAAGGATAGCTTAGAACAGCCCTGTCACCCCTGGACAAAAGAGTCGTAAAAAACCACTAATCCGAGTGCCCCCCACTTAGTGGTAGGATCCCGTCAGGGTTAGCCTGGGTGACGACCACCCTTCATATAAAATACATACATACATAACTTCACGCCTGTATCCCTAATGGGGTAGGCAGAACACCAGAGGCTATAAAAACCATCTGATGTCACGTTTGACAAATTTGAAGGTATATATTATTTATTTATTTATTCATACAGAACCAACAGCACTTTCACATCATAAAATAATCTTTAAAATACAATTCTTACTGCCAATTACAGGTTCACAACTTTCAGATAAATTACATTTTTGATAAATCACATTGAATAATGCTTGAAGTTGACTACAGTACATTGTTAAAATTATTGATTTTCTAAGTGACAACTAAATATTAAATGATTAAATTGACATTATGAGAATGAAATTTATTAAAATATAGTAATTTTACACAAAATTTGAGAGAACAGATTAGATATTCGATAAAGAGAAGCATAGTACAAGCTGCAGTTTTAGTTGTGTGTATGTGGGTGTGTACGTGTGTGTGTGTGTATTTATATGCGTGCAAGATCATGACTGTGTGAATGCTTGGAAAAGTAAGAAAATGTGATATGACTAAATATTTGTAAGACCATATACACTATTATATTGAATATTTTACTGACAAAATACACAAAAAATAGCCCATTTATACAATTATCATTTATAATTGTTTAAATTAAGTTTAAAGTTTTAACAAATTAGTTTTTAGTTTTAGTCATAATGATGGAGAGAGACTATAGCAGTGAAAGGGGGTCAGCCTGTCGCCCGCAAAATCGCCAATAAATCCTCCGTCCCTTAACTGAGTTTTACAGTATGCCCGGGAAGAGAAGCAGCTGGCACATTCTATGTTTTTCTTTCGCTCCCAGTCCAGCATGGAAGCATGCCGGCGGTGATATGTTCCGGCAATATTTAATGAAGAGCCAGTTCTTTCCCAGCCCCGTTTGCTGTCATCTTCGACCTCATCTTCACTTACCGTCAGGTGAGGTTGAGGTCAAACGGTTTAGTTACCAATAAAAAAATGAATATATTCTGGTTTCATAGTTTTCTTTGTAAAGTGCGTATTTCTCAGAAACTTCACAGAAGATTTTAATTGAATTTAGGTATATGGGACCACCTCTGAAGTATCTTCTACCAAAAAAAAACAAGAATAATTAAATCATCAGTAAAATCGATTCATAATTGGCGAAAAAATTAATGCTAATCAACGAATGCAGAGCATTAAAAAAACCGACTTCACGTCACAACTTTGGCTGAGTTGAGAATGTCATCAACATCCTACAAAATCAGGCATATTTTTTCAAAAGTTTAAATTTTTCAATGAAGTACCTAACCGATTTCGATGAAATTTATATGGGACCAACTATGAAGTATCTTCTATCATATGAACCAAGAATTTTCAAAATCAATTCATAATTGTCCGTAATATCGTGTAACAAAGACACAAAAAAACATACAGACGAATTGAGAACATCCTCCTTTTTTGGAAGTCGGTTGAAAATACATAATGTAACTAAATTGAGAACCTACCTGTAGAGGTTAACCTAAAGTAGATATCTTTGAATACACTAGACAAGAACTAATAAATAAATACCTACTTAAATTAAATCAAAAATAATTTACTTACCACAATTATTGAGAGTAAATACTGCATGTTATCTGAAAATAAATAATAATAACATTAAGAAAAACAATTTACTACATAAGATTGCACGGAGTTTTATCCTAGTGTCTTGTAATCCGGTAGGATTATTTTGATGAAACTTGATATTCGAAATATAGCTCGTTTAAAAAAACAAAAACCCTTCAGCTTTATTATAATGACACAGATAAAATATGACTTTATAAATAAACTAGCTACCGCGCGCGGTTTTACCCGCGTAACTTTTGATCCCGTGGGAATTTTGGGATAAAATATACCTTCCTCAAAAGTTGGGCTATCAAATGCAAAGAATTTTTCAAATCCCACTTGTAGTTTCAGAGATTAGCGCGTTCAAACAAACAAACAAAAAAAACAAACTCTTCAGCTTTATATATTAGTACTAGCCACCGCGCGCGGTTTTACCCGCGTAACTTTTGATCCCGTGAGAATTTTGGGATAAAATATAGCCTTTGACCTTCCTCAAGAGTTGTGCTATCAAAGGCAAAAAGAATTTTTCAAATCCCTCTTGTGGTTTCTGAGATTAGCGCGTTCAAACAAACAAACAAAAAAACAAACTCTTCAGCTTTATATATTAGTATAGATAGATAAAATCCCCAGACAATCACACCAACTACATGGCCCCAAAGTAAGCATAGCTTGTGTTATGGGATACCATGTAGCGAACTAGGGGGGAATCTAGAATATAAATACTTAAAAGAATATAAATAATACTAAAGTGGACGTCAAATGTAGGGACGCACACATATGCATATCTATGTAAGTGCACAAATATGGGTATGTATACGTCAGGTGTCGTTTACGCAATCCTCAACCCCAGTTCGGTATAATACCCCAACTTGTAAGACGTTCGATTGTAGGTAATTTTATCCGTAAATAAAGATCAAGAGTGTACTCAAGTTTATTATTTCGGGGATACCACCGGGCTCACTCAAATATAAATGTTATTAAAGAATAATTGATCTAATTCATAGTTATTTAAAAATCCAACATGTTCACAAACATTAATAATCAACAAATGCAGAGCATTAAGAAAACCGAGTTCACGTCAAAACTTTGGCTGAGTTATAATGTCATCAACGTAAACATTCTCCGAAATCATACCTACATATTTAAAAAAAAAATTGAAAATATCCATGAAGTACTCAACCGATTTCGATGAAATTTATATGGGACCAACTATGAAGTATCCGTTATCATATGAAACAAGAATTTTCACAATCGATTAATAATTGTCCGAAATATCGTGTAACAAAGACACAAAAAAAGAAGACGTGTGGCACTCGGGACTGCCGCGGTAAAGCTATTGCATAGCATTTTTTATCAACTTATGCAATTGTAATTATTTTTTTATTTTATTAATGCAGTAATGTTTGATCTAATATGAAGTACCAAAAGTTCCTAGTAGATGGCGCTGATTGTTTATTAAAGCCCGCATGAAAAGTTATGAAATCAAAGTATCACCGCTGTGCCGGTCGGAGTGGGGGGTGTTAGGTTTTTTTCGTTACGGATTTCTGAATTCGGTCCCCACGCTCAAAGCCCCGCGATAGAAGCTATGCAATAGCTTAACATAAAAACAACCTCTTCCTTTTTTGGAAGTCAGTTGAAAATGAACAAAGCACATATTTATTTAAACTTGTCGTGCGGCAGTGGGTAGATTTCATTATTATTCCCTACAAACCGACTCCACACTATGCGTACATGCGCAAACATGGAGTTTTGTCTGTAAAAAATATTGCGATTTTCTGAATAGATTTTATAGCATGTGACATATCATTAGAAAGAGTAAAGACCAAAGAAGGTTTTGAGAAATTGGAAAATCCTGGTCACCGTTTTTAATTTGTTAAAGACTGAATGTTTTGTTTCGATTTTGAAACTTTGTAAGCAAATAAAACAAAACTATAGTTGAATTGTTTTCGAATGAATGTTTTCTTGACAGTTCTCATTTTCCATTACGCGCAAACTATTTACAACAAACAAAATATAAATTGGCGCGTTAAGAAAATAAAAACTATGTCAATAAAGTTGTTTATTTTAAAATTATAAATTGAACTATTAATAAAGTGTAATTTTTATTATTAACTGTAAATAAATTAAGTACTTAAATGGCATAAAAGTATTCATCTTATATAGACAGATTCAAAGAAACGGAACGTTCAGTTGATAGTGCTTGACACTAAAATCGACATTGAATCGATTAATAGGAGCGACCATCTTGTAATCGGAAGTTTGTATACATTCTTTTCACCAACTGATTCGATACGTCAAAGTCAGCGAATTGAAGATCGAACAATTTCATTACGGCAACGTCACAAAGATTGTCAATTATGAACTGTCACAAAAACCACTTGAAAAGAATTCAACTATAGTGAACTAATGATATTGTTTTGTGTCGGGAGGCTTTCTGGACCAGGACCGCGGTCTGGAAAGCCCCTTCAATAAAAATATTAATTTCTCTGGGTCATTCGAGACCACAAGAAAAAAAATAAGGAAGAGTACAGAACGCAAAAAAGGTAAAATAATACTTTGATTAACACTGTATGAATTACTCGTATTAGTACCGATCAGTATAAAACGGTCCAGCAGGGCTAGCATGCAACCATCGATAAATAGTCGAATCGACAAGATAAATATTATTTTGTTATTTTATCCTATTACTAGCTGTGACCCGCGACTTCGTCCGCGTGGATACCGTTTATTAGAGTTGGATAAATACTATTATTATATCCTCCTTTAAGTTAAAACTTACCTTATTCTAAATTTCGTCAAAATCGACTCAGTAGTTTAGCTGTGAAAGCGTTACTGATAGATAAACAGACAGAATTACTTCAAAAACTGTTACAACAAAGCAGTGATCCGCAGTTTCACCTAGGTTTTGTGAAAAAGTATAGGTAGGTAGGTATATTACATAGATGATGCCTGCGACTTCGTCTGTATTGAATTAGTATTTCGAGTAGGTTATTTTCTTCTCCAAGGTCCTAACTATCTTTAATAACAAAAATAAAAATGAAGAATCTTCGCCCATATAATATGTATAACTCTTAACCACAAAAATAAGTAGGTATCTATTAGGTACATTACAAAGGCACATAGCGTTATAAACAAATCGGGTGCCAAAGTGCCTTAAATTTTAATATTGTCTTAAGTTTTCGCGATAACTATTATGTATGACTACTAAATAAAACACTTTTTAACCGTATATTTACATTTTAAATTTTAACAGTCGCTCGTGACCACGGGGTCTGCAAAGACACCGAGACGTCGAGTTAAAATGTAAAATATAAATGATGTATGGCTGCTTTTCACTGCCAAACGGCTAAGCCAATATTAATGTGATTTGGTATAGTAGTTAACGCATAATTATTTTACTGAAAAACGCAAATTTAATTTACTGAAAAATATTTACTTTATTTTCTTTTATTTTGTGTTTTCATGTTTTTTTTTTGATTTTGTTTATCAATATGGATGTGTATTTGTGCTTGATTATATGTATGTGTGTTTGATGTGAATAAAATAAATATCTATCTATCTATCTACGTTACTTTTTATTCCGAAGAAATCTACGGTTTCTGACTTCCAAGAGGCAGAAACGATCATGAAATCCAGAGTTTAAGAAAGTCAATGATTGAGCGCGTTGATTTGACCTTACGGAAAGTATCCGATTGGGGTGAGTCGAATTTGGTCAAATTCAACGCGTCCAAAACTCAGGCGTGTCTATTCTCCGCAAAAAAGAGCACCTTCACATTAACGCCCACTTTCCAAAATGTATCTGTCCCCATCACTGACCATCTAGGGCTTTTAGGCGTAACTATAACATCCAGTTTAAACTTCGGTCAACAAATTGTGTCCATGGCTCAAGTAGCTTCGAAAAAGTTGGGAATCATCTCGAAGGTACGGCGGTACTTCAGCCCTGCACAGCTTCTTAACTTATATACAGCTCAAGTGCGATCATGCATGGAGTACTGCAGTCATCTTTGGGATGGTTCAGCCAAATATCAACTAGAAGCGCTGGACTCCGTTGACCGAAGAGCCCGTAAATTAATTAACAACGTCGACCTTACGACCAAAAAACTACAGACCCTAGAGCATCGTCGTAAGGTCGCTTGTTTAACCGTGTACTACAGGATACATTTTGGTGAGTGCGCGAGTGCTCTGTTTGAGCAAATTGAACCCTCACCCTTTTACCATCGGACTACTAGACGCAGACAGAACTTCCATCCGTATGTGGTTGATATTCCGAAAAGTCGAACTAAGCGCTTTGACAGTTCCTTTTTGATACGGGTCGCCAAGGTTTGGAATGAACTGCCTGCGTCTATTTTCCCTGACCAGTATAGTCCTAGTACTTTTAAGCGTCGAGTGAATAGGTTTCTCGTGGATGGACGTGTACCACCTTAGTCTTCATGTTCACTTAACATCAGGTGTCATGGAAAACAAACGTCCCATCCATATTTTATAAAAAAAAAAAAAAACCTTGATTTCCATTTTATCTCTGTATGTACAGAAGGCAGTACATCAAGCGTTACAAATCTGACAAATTTTTTTACTTGAATTTGAACTGTATGCCCTCGATAATAAGTTAAAATTGGTTGGGGAAATTTGACAGGTAATGTAACGCTTGTTCCTTCTGTACCTACCTATATTAAATCGCGCAAAAGCTTGCGCTCGCCTCCCGCCTTTTTATATTCTACCGCCGCGAGCCGCGTCGAGCGCGGCAACCGTTACGCAAAAATAATCCCTATATCATTCAGTATTCGCGCGCGATGGGTTATTAGCGTATTTCATGTATACGTTTGGTGTTTCTATACCGATTTCTATGATTCTTTCTTTATTGAATAGGTAATAATGTTATTTTTTTTTAATTAGGAATGAGTGAGAGTATTATAAACGTAAGAGTAAACAAATATAATCAGAAAGCTCCGAACTGCTAAGCTATCGGGATTTACACGTGTTATTGTGAGTCAACCATAAAATATAGACATATACTGTGTGGGATATTTTTTATATAATTATATGTAGAATATTTCGGTCATACATGATTTCTATGTAGCTTTAACCATTAAGGCTGCACACGCGACGGAAGCTTAAAAAATGAAGTATTTTCTCCCGTTTTTCCAACATTTCCCTTCACTGCTCTGCTCTTATTGATTGTAGCGTGATAATATGTATACTATAACCTGCCCAGGAGTATGAAGAATAATTTTACCAAGTTTCGTTAAAATCCGTCGAGTAGTTTTTGTTTCTATAAGGAACATACAGACAGACAGACAGACAAAAATTTTACTGATTGCATTTTTGGCATCAGTATCGATCACTAATCACCCCCTGATAGTTATTTTGAAAAAATATTTCATGTACAGAATTGACCTCTCTACAGATTTATTATAAGTATAGATATAGATAGATATAGAAGATAGAAGATATAGATATAGATAGATAGATATAGAAGAAGATATAGAAGATATAAGCTAATATGCGCACCATAATAGATAGAATTACTCGGTTTGATACCATGATTAAGACCACAGAACCAAATATGTCTTAATCTTAATAAATAACATACACTAAATACCATATTCTAAGAAAATATCGATAAAAGGGCCGATTTATCATTGTCGACGGTAGCATGCTAGCCCCGCAGAAAGCCTCCCGCCCGACCCATTGTTTTAGGGGTTGAAAGAAGCCTAAAACAGTATAAATTTAAATAAAATCAAAATGAGCTGTCGACACTTGATACTTTTTTTTATTTTTATTATTTTACAATGATTTCCGGGTGACAATCAAAAAAAGTTTTAAATTCTATTAAAAAAAAACCACAACCCTTGGGAAGTTTTAATGGCCAGTTAGGCATAGCAGATGACCTACTCTTCAGGCCATATCAGTTTTTCAACCGACTTCCAAAAAAGGAGGAGGTTTTCTATTCGTCTGTATGTTTTTTTTGTGTCTTTGTTACACGATATTTCGGACAATTATGAATCGATTTCGAAAATGCCTGTTTCATATGTTAGAAGATATTTCATAGTTCGTATCATATAAATTTTATCGAAATCAGTTGAGTACTTCATTGAAAATTTAAAATTTTTGGAGGAATATGTTTGATTTCGGAGAATGTTTTGACGTGAAGTCGGTTTTTTAATGCCCTGCATTCGTTAATTATATCGCATACAATAAAGTGTAAATAAATAAATAGGACACCTGCTATACAACGTGTAACAAAATGGATAGATAAAACTTAAGGGTTAGCTTCTATACCATACGTAGAATATACAGTAAAAGAATTAGCATGATCAGTGCTGGTATACTTTCATACAAATTTATTTAATTATTTTACAACAAAATATTTTGACAGTCCTAGTCAACCAAATAAGCTAAAACAAGAGTTGTGCCGCAGTCAGTAACCTTATGTCCTTTCCCGCACCGGCTGAACTTTGTAGTATCTGTCTTAGTTACCCATCACTTTATTTTTACGCCATCTGTTATCGAATAGATTTCATCAAAAGTTAACAGCTGTTTCTGGGGTTGACTGACACTTAGATATTTTGGTCTAAACTTTGAAATGGTTTTTCGGCCGAACCGTAAGGATAACAAATTTATGTTACTGTTACTTATAAACTACATCACCAAACATACAATTCCCTTAAGTATTATCTCTTCATTATGTTACACGTTGTATACAACCACTTGATATTTTTGTATCGCATTGTTGCGTTAGCCGTTCACCTAGGACCACAGGTCATAACATAAGTATTACGTTAAAATGTGAAAGTAAAAAGTGTTTAGGTGATGTCAAAGTTACTTAAGTAGTAAGTTATCTATCGTAATATGACTAATAAGAAACACTGATTTATTATCTTCGTATTCAATAGTTTTAAGGCAATATTCAGGATTAAATTTTATGAATTAACTAGCCACCGCGCGCGGTTTTACACGCGTAACTTTTGATCCCGTGGGAATTTTGGGATAAATAACCTATAACTAGCCTATGACCTTCCTCAAGATTTGGGCTATCAAATGCAAAAAGAATTTTTCAAATTCACTTGTAGTTTCTGAGATTAAAACTATGAGGTAAAAACTATCTGACGAATAAAGCATTACTCTGCGGAATAAATGTTTTAGGAATAAAATTATTTTTGACCTAAAATGACAATAAACTTAAAGCTGTCGAGTAATACTTTATTTATTTAATATCTTTTATCAGATCATTGAAAAAACTGGCCTTAAAGAACTTTTGTTATGGATAAGAAACATAAACATCCATGTCTTAACAGCTAATATCTATTTTCATCACACAAATATCCACCCCACTTTAATTCGAACCCAGGACCTTCAAACTATGAACTACACCAGCGGGCCGTTCATAGTCTTACTTAAATACTTAACGCTTAATCAGTCAAGGGAATATAAGAAAAAATTTGAACCTTATAAATATAATAATAAATACATAACTTCACGCCTGTATCCCTTATGGGGTAGGCAGAACACCAGAGGTAATAAAACCATCTGATGTCACGTTTGACAAATTTGGAGGCATTATAATAGTGGAGAGAGACTATTGCAGTGACAGGGGGTCAGCCTATCACAAAAAAGCCTCCCACAACACCTCGATCCCTTAACTGATTTTTACAGTATGCCCGGGAAGAGAAGCAGCTGACACATTCTATGTTTTTCTTTCGCTCCCAGTCCAGCCTAGAAGCTATATAATAATAAATATTTCTGACACTCACACAACATTATCTAGCCCAAATTAAGTTTCTTAAAAAACTTGTGTTATGTATACTAGATAATTGATATACTTATTTAAGAAATAATATATAAACACTCATATTGAACAAATCCATATTTTTTTATTAGAACAAACTTAAATAAACTTATAAACATCCATGACTTGACGACTAATATCCGTGTTCATCACACAAATATCCGCCGCCGGGATTCGAACCCAGGACCTCTGGCATAGAAGGCAATGTATGTTACCGCTACACCAGCCGGTCGTCTGTCTTATGTCTTTGAAATAGGGCCCAAAACCAATCAATTTATCAACAATGCTATATCTGATTCAGTAATTGTATTTTGCTTTACATACATACATAATCTCCTGTCTCCCCTTGGGGTAGGCAGAGACAAGGGAACACCAATTACTGCGATCCAGACATACCTCTTTCGCGTCCTCCACGTTCATTAATCTTTTCATACAAGATCGTCGGTTACGGGTACTTTTAACTAGGCCCTTTTTTAAGTATGTCGCAAAATTGGTCGGTATACGTTCACCTAGGGCGACCCCTTCCGAGACAACCATCTATTCTTGCTTTGTACATCTCTTTCGTAAGTCTGTCTACCGTTGCCGGAGCCTTGATTTTCTTTATTTATTTATTATTCATTGTATGTACACATCAATGAGGGATATTTTTACAATAATTTTATAGATAGGTAATGAGCACATCATCGAAAGACGATCTCATCCAGCAGGGCTAGCATGCAACTATCGATAAATAGTCGAATCGAAAAGATAAATATTATTTTGTTATTTTATCCTATTATGTAAGTTAATATGCGCACCATAATAGATAGAATTACTCGATTTGATACCATGATTAGGACCATAGAACCAAATATGTCATAATCTTAATAAATTACATACACTAAATACCATATTCTAAGAAAATATCGATAAAAGGCCCGATTTATCGTTGTCGACGGTAGCATGCTAGCCCCGCAGATCGATTTTATAGTCTTAGGTAATTGTTTGTGACATGAAATTATTTTTATTGCAAATAAATGGAACATAGATATGAACGAAACAATGTATAGGTATGCATAGGTATTCATTTATTGTTATTACTAGATACCAATAGTTATTTTTATTTATCGAATTTTATTTCAATTTATTTGTTTCAATTAAGATTAAATAATATTTAAACGTTTACTTCCACACGGTAAGAGCTTAATAAATAAGTTATTTTTGGAGGAATTATAATGTCGTAAATTAACCTACAAAACCTCCGAAAAATCCTCTGTCCCTTAACTTACTTTTACAGTATGCCCGGGAAGAGAAGCAACTGGCACATTCTATGTTTTTCTTTCGCTTAAAGTCTAGCATGGAGGTAATATTTAAGTAGCGTAATAACTAGTTTTCAGAAACTCTATTGAGGATAACGCAATGAAAAATAAATTCAAAAAGGTATATTACAAAAACCTATTTTTTATTTATTTGTTAACAGTTATGTAGCACAACCTGTCCTCACTCAATTCCAGCTTGAAGTCAATTTACGGGACATCCTGTATAATAAGATTCATTTGTTTTTTGTTTGGACGCGCTAATGTTTAAAACTAAATATAGGTTATAGGTTTTATTCTCAAACTAAGTAGACAAACTACTTTATACACATTAATAAAAAAAAATGTAAAAAACCTTTTTAAAAAACACACTTCAGCAAAAAGAACACCAACTTTTTAAAAACAGATTCTTTTTTTGAAAGTCAATCGCGCGCTTATTTAAACTTTCGTTCTATGTGACGATCACCCGCGTCGTGTCTTCCAATGTGGATCCAATCGACTGAAGAGGTTAATATTTTGCCGCCAAAAGTAAACTAATTTGACCTACGACCTCTACGCTTTACGATTTTATTTCATTAGCTATACTACCAACTTCACCCGGTTTTACTCACGTAATTTGAATTTCGTGTTTTTGAATTTGAATACTTTGATTAGAATTTTTCAAATACGACTTAGAAGTTTCGATATTTTTGGGTTAAAAATACAAACTTTTTCTACTTAATGACATAGTAACAGTTACGCCTAGTTTAATACGGTTTAAACTGCAGAAATTTCTTGACAAATAAAGTCTTTATAAAGTAAAAAATAGTAAGTAAAAGTACAGGTGCTAGGGATCGGATTTCCGAAAATTAACCCACGCATATAATATATAATATAATATTTTATCGACAAAATAGTATACAAAGTGGGGTCTCACCCCTCTGAATGGCAACTATTTTAAAATTTAATGCCTCGTATTTTTATGAGTTCACTGAAACCCACATTTTCATGTTGCCTTTTCATGTATGATATTGTTGCCAGCACTTAAAATAATTTTTTACTGCAAATTAGTCCATGAAAATCTTTGGTTTAGCCGAAAAACCCTGTATTTCACTGTTTTTTTTGTTGATGTTGATATCTCGGTTTTTTTTGTTATATCGCATATGCGCTACCTAAAAACCAGCCCCTTAAAACATTGCTTTTTCCATATAATCTGTTCACAGGGAACTGTGTTAACAAATAAACATTACATTAGTTTTGCAATTTTTAATTTTAATACCAGTTAGTTTTTCATGTTTTAAAATAAAACTAAATACTTACTTGATTCTGTAATACGAACATTTATAAAATAATTCCTAAATTCAAAATATTTTATTCATCAATTTATTTAATTACGTCACAATTTTATACTTCAGCTTAAACAAGTTGATAGTTATTGAGTAAGATATTACAGTAGACCAAGAGACAAAAAAACTCTTGGCACTCTTTTTCAGTCAGAATTATCAAATTAATACAAATAGGGACAGTACAAATGGACCGTGACATGAAAAAAAAACAAACACAAGTAGTTAGTAAATATCCCAATAGGTTAGGCGTAGCCTAGGTAAGGCCGTATACAGAAAGAAAGCTGGAAACTTATAAGCGCTTACCAGCGCTTCACAGCGCTGGTGACCCGCGCAGGAAAATATATGAACGCGCGCCGATAAGCACTGAACGGTGCTGACAAGTTCCGACAAGCTTCAACACGCGCTGGTCAGCGCTGGGAAATCGTCGTCCGATGAGTCCTACATTTTGCTTGGCCTGCCTCAACCTGCTTCCTTTGTGTGGAACGGACCAGCGCTGTCAAGCGCCGGTAAGCGCTTATAAGTTTCCAGCTTTCTTTCTGTATACGCGCTAGTCCAGCAGTGGACTAGCGCGGGCTGGGATGATGATGATGAATCAACGAATGAAGAGCATTAAAAAAACTGACTTTACTAACATTTTTAAATCCTAGATAAGTTTTGGCTTACTATTAGGTCATCAAGGTGCAATTGATATCTCCCTATTTTATTTCGAAAGTTTACAATTTTTCAAAAAGTACTCAATCAATTTCGATGTTTATGCGAGACCACCTCTGAAACACCTCCCTCTGCTGACCACCTTTATCATATGAAACAAGAATATTCATAATCGATTTATAATTGTCCGTAAAATCGTGTAACAAAGACACAAAAAAGAACATACACACGAATTGAGATACTCCTCCTTTTGGAAGTCGGTTGAAAATAAATGGCGAGATATATCATATCATATCATCATCATCACAACTCTTTGTAATGAGCCCACTGCAGGACATGAGTCTCTCCCCTGGGTGATGAGGAGGTTTAGGCCATAATCCACCAAGCTGGCCCAGTGCTGGGTGATGGATGTCAGAATTTTCAGGGTGCCAATAAACCCTAACGACTACTATATACAAGTATACAGCACCCGGGATCGACGGCTTAACGTGCCCTCCGAAGTGGTCGGCGGTCACCCATCCAAGTACCGACCGCGCCGAACGTTGCTTGATCTGTGATATCGTATCATACACACAGTAACCATGGCGCCACGACGACTTCAATATATCATATCGTATATTTAAATTTTCATGTGTTTCTTACCTAATAATACCAAGGTTAATTCATTTTAATGAACAATATTTCTAGTCATAAATACGACAGCTTTATGACTACGCTTCTGCAATAGCGTTAAAAAATTTAGATTTATAATTTAAGTTTATTACGAAATTAAAGCTATTTGTATGTATATTTGCATGTTGGAATCAAATTTGTTAATCTTTATGAAGATTTTTAGTGTATTAATATTTAAAATTCGGGTGTTTTATGTTTTTGTCTCGCTTAAACTTGGGACTGAAGGAAAATCGTTTGTTTTTAATAACAAATTTTGACACTTCTTTTTTTTTAATAAAATCAAAATAAAGTATTTTTTTAAAGTAAAAAGTCATGAGAGATATCCAAGTGTTATTTTATACTTTTGATAGTCTTGTGTATTTATTTGTCTTTATTTTTTAACCGAATTCAAAAAAAGGAGGTTATCAGTTTGACCTGTATGTATGTATGTATGTTTGTCCGCGATTTTCTCACGTTTGGCTGAACCGATTTGGATGCGGTTTTCAGAAAAAGATTTGTCATGTTTAGGAGAAGGTTTTAGTATATTTACCAACTTTAAAAAATAAGGTTCTCAATTTATCTTTTTATTTTGTATCAGAGATGAGCCTAATGTTCGGCCGAACATTCGTATTTCGTAAAACATTTGTATTCAGCCGAATGTTTGATTGATTTGCCGAATAATTACCGAATACTAGTGGTTTCCCGCAGATTTACCTGCATAACTCATGATTAAAAGTAGCCAACTTACAAAGAGGAGGAGGAGGAGTTTAACCTGTATGTTTGTCATAGATTATCTTGCGTTTGGCTGAACCGATGTTGATGCGGTTTTTAAAAGGATATTTGTCCCATTTAGAAGAACCTTTTATCTTCTACTTACTTTCAATTTAGGGCTAGCTTTTAGTTTTTTCATAGTAAGTTAGTTTCCATATTTGTAGATATACATGATAGATTTTTTAGTGATAAGTTTTGGATAAGTTCTTAGCTGACCGTTCGCACGAAGATTGTTTTTAAGCGAATCTCTTTTTGTCGTCAGTTTCTGCAGCACGAGCATGCTGGCGATACCTAGACAAGACCATCTCGTGCTGCATCAAGTCGTCGTTATTTTTCGTTGGGATTTAATTCCTCTTCTTTCTTAAAGCGTCCTTCTCCATAGTTTTCTACCTAGGCCTCCAGGTAAAACGTATATAACAATAGCAGGTAGGTGAAAGTCATGATTTTACAGTACCAAAACATCACATTACCAGAAGAAATAGGACGTTACTGATACTATAACTAGCCTAAAACTTATCACTAATATCTATAACTGTAGAACCTAACTATGAAAAAACTAATAACTAGCCCAAAACAAAAACCTAACACTAAAAAGTATGAAATAAAAAATATATAAATAAAATCATAAAACCAAAAACAAAATGAAAGCAAACTAATTATTTCATTTTAAGAAAAAAGTGAACCGCATTCAAAACAC
Organism: Stenoptilia bipunctidactyla; assembly: GCA_944452665.1. Taxonomy (NCBI): domain Eukaryota; kingdom Metazoa; phylum Arthropoda; class Insecta; order Lepidoptera; family Pterophoridae; genus Stenoptilia; species Stenoptilia bipunctidactyla. The sequence continues at coordinate 18,600,321 of OX101747.1, read as the reverse complement.
CAACCCACTAAAAATGTTTAAATAATTTTTATAAACGCCATCCTATTCCTGTTTCTATTCCATCCATATTACTACCCCGTATAGTAAATTTCTGCCAAAAATTAATTAATATTAATGAATGTAATAAGAACATTAACAATTTATCTGGATAGGTATTTACATAGTTTTTGAAGTCGGTGCCAAACCAAATTTTTAGGACAACAAAGCACGCTGCTTCAGAAGTACTAACATAGTTACATGTTTTCTATTATTATAAATTAAATAAAAGTGTTAATATTGTAAGGAAATCGAAATGGGGAGGGCGCTGTTCTCTAAAATACAGACTTTCTAATTTAGGGGCCAGACATTTCACTTGGGTGCTACGCTTTTTTATGCGGAAAAAATTCCGAATAAAAAATTTCTCACGACGACTTCCGTGCTTCGGAGAGCACGTTAAGCAGTCGGTCCCGGGTGCTGTATACTTGTATACAGTAGTCGTTAGGGTTTGTCAGAAGCCATTTTGGCGCCCCGAAAATTCTGGCATCCACCTCCCAGCACTGGGCCAGCTTGGTGGATTATGGCCTATACCTCCTCGTCACCCAGGGGAGAGACTCATGCCCTGCAGTAGGCTCATTACAAAGAGTTGTGATGATGATGATGATCTAAGTAAAAACTTTATCTACAGTAAAGTATACTTAAAGACTTCCCCTATCTAAACCCGGTTATTGGCAATTAGATCGGAATCTTTTATGGTGACGACGTAGAATTTGAGCCGAAATCATTATACTCTGAAAGTGTGTAATTGTGTGTTCTTGCTTTATAATAAAACAACGTTCCTACTTTCCAATATCTTGTATTAATTCATAGAAATGATTGCAAAACAATGCAAACTGACATTATCTAATCGAAAGTGTACAGAGAAACATAACGTCTCATCTATTCGAGAGTAAACTAACAAATATTAACATAGAGTATATAATATAAGTAGTGACATTTTCGCCACACCACCCCCCACGGAGAGCAATACTTTAATCTTAAAGTCTGAATTTGACTGTTCTACCAAACCTAGTTTTATGTGGCTCCTGACGTTCTGTTGCTCAAGGAACAGAAGCTGGATCTGGAGATTTAACACGTCTAGGAGGAGTAGAACTTGAAGCAGTGGGAAGAACTGATGGATCAGTAACTGTAGAAGACGATCCTATATGTGAGAGCTTCCAACGGTCTGGAAATACACCATGAGTTAGGCAGTTATTATATATAATTCCAAGTGGTATTTTGAGAATATGTCCAGTTTTTTTAAGAAAAAATGGGGTAATCTTATCGGGTCCAGGGCCTTCGTTGGAATCCAGAAGATTAATTTTATTTAATATATTTTCTTCTGTAACGAAAATATGTGTAAAAACTTCTGCGTGCTCAGAGAATGTAGCGTTTTCAATTTCCCTAAGATCGATTACATTTCTAGGTTCGTAGACAGAGCTGAAAAATTTTGAAAATAGTTCACATATGTTGCGCGGGTTTTCAGCCGTTTCATTTTCCAGGGTACCTACTATCTTTCTTTTTTTGTGCAGTCTAATATTATGTTTCATGCCATTTTCAGTGTTACGAATATATTTTTCTAAGCACTCACGCAGTAAATTTTAACACCTAGACCGAAGCAAAGAAAGTTGTTGGTAATCGCCTAAACAATTATAGGTTTTCCATCGCAGCCAGATTTTTTCTTTGCGTCGTAAGTTTTGTTTAAGTTGAGGTGAGAACCACTTTGGATATTTGTTTTACGACATGTTTTTAAAGGGACGTATTCGTCTATTATTGTAAAGAGGATAGTGTAAAATCGATCAGTTGCTTCATTAAAGCATTAACAGACGATCGAACTTGGTCCGGGCCGGACAGCGGACTTGGTCTGGCGTAACAAATCCGCTGGTCGCAACAGACGGCCGGATCTCGCACTAACCGAGTGGCTTGCACACAGTGCAGACTGCAGACGTCATGCCTCCGACGTTATCCAATATCACAAAATTAACTCTCATATTCTCTATTTTTGTTTTTACATAATTTGCAGTGATACTTTTATCAAATCTTGAATAACAATTCCGAAGAATCTCAAGAGCCTGATTACGAGCATCTCTGTTGCAATAAAATTCATGTGATGTATCCTACAAGCATGGAAAGTCTTTATATAGTTCCAAAACATCGACAAGAACTTCGCGTTCTGTTAAAATTTCCGCCATAGTGCGAACATGCGCTGACGCACGTGCTACCTCCAGCCTCCAGAAGGTTTCGATAGCGACTGCCACGGTGTTTTCACTCAGAATCCGGTCGCCAAACAAATCTATAGATGGCGTTGTTTGTAAAGTTACAATGTATGAAAGAATTATCTTTTACTTTATTTATATTAATAATTTACATAAAATACATTTTTTTTGGTTTAGAGAATTATTAAAACAAAGTCATTATAATTTAGAAAATAAATGCATAGACAGAGTCTCTATCATTCTATGGTTTGATCTTATTTTCAATCAATCACTGATTGATTCAATCACCTTACCAACTCGTTCATTCCTGCTGTTATATTTTGCTTCTGCTTACGTGTTTCTGAATCAGGGGGAGTTAACTAATTTATTAGCCAATGCTGTCGATGGCAGCCGGAGCCAAAGTGGGACAAATCTATACGTATGAATGAGAAAGCTTAAAAGTACTTTGTTTTGACGTAAGTCTATATGTCAATCTTCTCAAAAGTGACAATCAAAGACAAACAATCATCCATCGCCAACGACTGACTGACGCCATTTGTAAAAACGGTTCATTGCGTTAACTGCGTAATTTCAGCAACCCATTTTTAATTTGAAAACCTGTAAAATTTTTGATTTGAAAATCTGTAAGCTGTGTGTTTTTACGGAAGTGCTATTTGTTCAGTGCGAAATTGAAACTTTATATTGTGATAGTGACACTAAATACTTTGTAATTGTTTATTTGCGGCATTGACGCTTTTGTGCAGTAGTTTTAAGATAATGGTTGGAAAATAAATTTATAAACACCTATGAATTTTTATTAAATATACACAATTTTATTGTCAAAAAAAAATTATACATTAAGTTTCTATCTTAGAGTAATAGACTGCATAGATTACTACTGTGTAAAGTGGATCTATTAATACACTGAAAAGTTGCGGATGGCATTAACTGAAGCGCTAGTGAGCTGTATGTATGCATTTACGAAGTATGAAGTAATCGTTCTTCTCTCGTAAGAGAGTATATTGTTCCATGTTCTGAATGTTGCTTTCGTCTGTTATGCCTTGAATTTCCATTTTTTACCCACAACCACCCACTACGACCTGGAACCTGCTGAACCCTCTTGGACTTCGGAAACTGCGCTGCAATTAGACCCCTGCTTGTTATTTGGTACTTCGATTTACAAAATGGCCGCCGAAAAATGTTGTGTGCCTCAATGCAATAGGACCCGTGAGTAGTGCTACACTATATTTACCGATATATTTACCAATTTTTGTGAAGCGATATAGAAGAAAATAATGTTTATCAAAAAATGTGTTTTGAATATTATAAAACAAGAAATAAAAAAATTTCAAAGTGTGTATTTGTTTTATTTTAATCTCATAGTAAAGACAATTTAGAGGTTCAGAAAAGTAATTGATTATAATTTAAATTAATTTTACATAACAAAAGTATGAGCATGTATGCTTTATAAAGTTTGTATTTACTTTTACTTTATAAAGATATCGAAAATACCCCTGGCTGCTTGCCCTTGTAAAAGTTTTCCAAACAAATATGTAGATGGCGCTGAAGCCAAATTTTAACTGATGTCTCTATCTCAGTTTATAAAAGTTACTTTGTGGCGACTGCCGTGAGTTTGTCCGGTCCGAGCACAGACGCGCGGATTTGGTACGGAGCAGACCAAGTTCGACGGGCAAACCATCGGACCATCGAACACGAAATAATAATAATAATGTTCGGCAGACAACTCTCCAGACGAACGGATATGTTACGGACCGAATCCGCTGTACGGCACGTACCAAATTCGATCGTCTGTTAATGCTTTTAGGGCTCTTTAGGTACGAAATACTCTCATAGTTCGCTCTATGAAAGTCGTACCTTGGTGTGTTTATTCTAGGTATAATAGTTTTAGGTAAAAGTTCAAAACAGAATTCTAAGGGTGAATGATGAGTGTCAATTTTTGATAGTGGATAGCTCGGCACATTCACAACACAATCCTCATTGCTCAAGATTAAATCTAGCATTCTTTTATTTTTATTAGGAATGTGATTAAATTGTTTGAGATCTAAATATTGCATTGTGCCAATAAGAGATCTTTCACAGTCGTTGGAAATATTCGACGGGCTGCAAAAAGACTCACCATCGAGGAATTGCCACTCTATATTCGGTATATTAAAGTCACCCACCAGACAAATTTTTGAGTCAGGTTGTGAAATACTGATTAGTTCAAGCTTTTCCCATAAACTTTTATAAGCATGAATAGGAGCACTGGGGGGGGGTGTAAATTAGTCCCAGAATTAGTTTGCAGTTTAACATTTTCATTTTTATAAATATAATTTCATTTTCAGCTCCCATTCTAGCTTGCGTATAGCCAATAAAGGTTTTTTTTACAGCTATAAAAACACCGCCATCATCTTTCTTAGATGAGTTAGATAGGTCTCTATCCCTTCGAAAGATCACATAGTCATTAGGAACAATTTCAGAATCATAAATGTCAGGTTTCAGCCATGTTTCAGACTGCATTATAATATCGTAATTAGTATTTAATAAGTTTAATCTTAAGTCATCAAGTTTTGACATCAAGCCATCACAGTTCTGATACTAAAACGTTATATTTTTACTGTCAATTTGTAATTGGAAATTCCCGGGGTACATAAAAAATGGTTATTAATATTAGAAAAAGAATTGAAAATATTAAAATGTATGTAACAAATGTAATTCATCGTGCCCATAAAACTAACATTCACTTATTTCAAGAAGTTCACTGATTAATGACTGACTGTAGATGACAGTTATTTAGACAAGTGAAGCATTCCCAAATTGATTAGCAAACATGGCGCGTTTAGGTAATCGTGGTTGCCATTTCATTCAAAAATTGAATTGAATTTTGTAGGTAAGTAGGCATCTAATTGTGGTGACATAACGATGCAATAAATCGCATTCGCTGAACTTAACGCAGATAACAGAAGTCAACACCAATTTGGGTTCTGGGTTCTGTATAATATGTCAAGTATATTAAGAAGTACTGGGAGACGCAGCGTAGGCAGGCCCCCCGCACGATGGACCGACGACCTGGTCAAAGTCGCCGGTAAACGCTGGATGAGGGCGGCGCGGGACCGAGTGACGTGGAAGACCTTGGGGGAGGCCTATGTCCAGCAGTGGACGTTCACAGGCTGTGGATGATGATGATGATGATTAAGAAGTAAATCTATAGGTACTATGTATAAGTAAGCAAAAGTTTTATGTTTGTTTGTTTTATTTTAACACGCTAATTTTAGAAAGTACCAGTCGTGTTTGGAAATATATTTCTTCATTTGAAACACCAAATTTTAAGCATGATATCGTGTTGTTTCGGCGACATATAGGCTTGCTAATTGCTTATGCCAGTCAGTCTGTATATTGCAAATAGGATACATTTTTAAATTATGTGCATAGAAAAATCCATTCGTGCTGACGCAACGTAGGTACGCCGTAAATAATTATGGAATACTAATAACTAAGTTACCTAGCTCATTCTGCGACTCCAAAGTACAAGTGAGTGCCAACGCTGCGTTATGCGTTCGAACGCTCGTACCGTACGTCCGTATCACACGCGTAACACAGCGTTGCTAGTACAATTTATTAAGTGTGCACACGTTCATTAATATTTTCATACATGACCGCTGGTTACGGGTACTTTTAACTAGGCCCTTTTTAAGGACGTCGCCAATTTGATCGCCTAGGGCGGCCTCTTCCGACAGCACCATATAGTGCTTGATAAATAAACTTGCCACCGCGCGCGGTTTTACCCGCGTAACTTTTGATCCCGTGGGAATTTCGGGATAAAATATAGCCTATAACCTTCCTCAAGAGTTGCTATCAAATGAAAAATATTTTTTTTAAATCCCACTTATAGTTTCTGATATTAGCGCGTTCAAACAAACAAACAAAAAAAAAAACTGTTTAGCTTTATATATTAGTTTAGATAATAATAAAATCCCCAGACAAACACATCAACTACATGGCCTCTAAGTAAGCAAAGCTTGTGTTATGAGATACCAACTAGGAACCCTAGAATATAAAATACACATATAGATAAACGTCCAGACCCGGAACATTTTATTTTCTTGTTCCATGCGGGCATCGAACCTGCAATCACTGGCGTCTGAGGAAGGTTTGCCCGATCGCCAAAGTGGTCGTCAAAGTGGCTTTGGTTTTAAGGCCCGAGTGTCGTTGCCATTGTAGATACTTGGGGGCTGCTAACGTAGGATACTTGCATGCTGAGAACGCAAATAGAAATTCATGCACGTGACAAGCTAGTACAGAAGGCAGCGATCAAGCGTTCCAAAGCTGTCAAAAATTGTAATTGAAACTGAACTCTATGCCCTCGGCACTAAGTTAAAAATTGGTTGGGGAATATTGACAGTTTTGTTACATTTGATGATTGTGGTAAAACTATTTTCAGATTTCGTATAAACCAAAAATTAATAATGTTGTATAATGAATCGTAAATAATTAGTACAATAATCCAGAATACAAATTCATATTGGACTTCTGTTACCTACGTAAAGTTCAGCCAAAGCTATTTATTGAGTCATTTTGTTACCGCAATTATCTTGCGTTCAGAACTTATCTTCATAAATTGCACTGCTTAACGGCAGCGCCCTTATAAACTAACTTATGAAACGAAATAGGGCGCTACACACGGCGAAGAAGTCGTCGTGGCGCCGTGGTTACTATGCATATCTAACGATATCGCAGGTTAAGCGCGCTCGGTGCCGCCGGTATAGGATGGGTGACCGCCAACCATTCATTTCTCACGACGACTTCCGTGCTTCGTAGGGCACATTAAGCAGTCGGTCCCGGGTGCTGTATACTATACAGTAGTCGGTAGGGCTTGTCAGAAGCCATTTCGGCACCCTGAAATATCTGACATCCACCAACCAGCACTGGGCCAACTTGGTGGATTACGGCCTAAACCTCCTCGTCACCCAGAGGAGAGACTCATAGCCCTGCAGTGGGCTCATTGCACGGAGTTGTGATGATGATGATGACACGGCGAAGACACTGTAATATTTTATCTGAAGCGCTTCTTGTAGCGCGGTGAGTTTTCCATACTTCCCGCGCAGACATCGCTAGCGAATTTCACCGACGAAAATACGTTTAACGGGTTTATTTTCAAAAATTAAAACTATTTAAAAATTTTGCTTTACACATCGGTTAGGAAAAGTCCGTTTTATGTTTTCGTGTAACTTTTATATGAGTCTATTATGGTATTTAGTAGTAATATCCGTTTAGAATGGTAAATTAGTGTTACGTTTGTGACTTTTTTTATCGAGCCAATTTTCAAAAATCATATTTCTATCTTTACACAGCGGTTGGTTATATGCTTAATTTTTGTGAATATTATTTTCAGACACAACATGTACACGTTACTGGGTATATTAACGTTCAAGAAAGCTTAGAAACGCTGCATCCTCGCCTTAAGATTCGATATCGCTTGCCATACAATTCTATCTTAAGATACGAAAGTATGAATATCATCTTCATCGTGTATGATGGTCCGTTGAAATGTCGGGCGAGCGATATCGTATCATAAGTTAAAATATTAAAGTATCTTAACCGTGAGCAGCGCCCTTTATCGTTTATTGATCCCAATTTTATTCAAATGTTTTAATAAATAAATATTTCTGACACTCACACAACATTATCTAGCCCAAAATAAGTTTCTTAAAGAACTTGTGTTATGGATACTAGATAACTGATATACTTAAGAAATATATACATATACATATTGAATAAATACATATTTTTTATTAGAATAAACTTAAATAAACATATAAACATCCATGACTTGTCGACTAATATCTGTGTTCATCACACAAATATCCGTCGCCGCCGGGATTCGAACCCAGGACCTCTGGCATAGAAGGCAATGTATGTTACCGCTACACCAGCCGGTCGCCAAATCTAAAACTGTATCTAAACTTAATATCTCAAGAATTAAAAACCATATACGAAGACAGAAGGGCATGTTTAATGCTTGTTTATTCATCAAAGCCGTTATTATCTGATGTAAAGGTTGCCATTAACAAATATAGAAGCTATATTTGATTACGATCAATTAACCTCTAGACCCCATCGCCTCTTTATTGTTTTCTTGAAAGGTATTCAAAAAGCAGGTTATATCACGCCTGTGTGTTTTGTAAAACATGTTTTTGATTACCTACTTATATGCATTTAGTTTTAAGCTATTACATAGCTTCTATCGCGGGCCTTGAGCGTGGGGACCGAATCCAGAAACTCCGTAACGAAAAAACCTAACACCCCCCACTCCGACCGGCGCAGCGGTGATACTTTGATTTCATAACTTTACATGCGAGCTTTAATAAACAATCAGCGCCATCTACTAGGAACTTGTGGAACTTCATATTAGATCAAACATTACTAAAAAAAGCATTAATAAAATAAATAAATAATTATAATTGCATAAGTTGATAAAAAATGCTATGCAATAGCTTTACCGCGGCAGTCTCCGAGTGCCACACGTCTTTTTTGTTTTGCTTTTTGTATACACACGGTTCGTGGTAATCACCAGACCAATACTCGAATATGGGACTCGTTGCGGGGCGGATACTACACCAACTGAGCTACTGGCCACTGCCCACAAGCCATCCAATTACTAAGCATATCCTCTACTTATCTACATAAACGTTTACGATTGTATTGATACGGATACAATTAAGAACGTTTATATTGACTTTCAGATATTCGAGGACAACTTAGCAACTTAGCTTCTATGCTGGACTGGGAGCGAAAGAAAAACTTAGAATGTGCCAGCTGCTTCTTTTCCCGGGCATACTGTAAAAGTCAGTTAAGGGTACGAGGTGTTATGGGAGGCTTTTTTGTGGGCGATAGGTTGACCCCTTGTTACTGCAATAGTCTCTCTCCACTATTATAATGCCTCCAAATTTGTCAAACGTGACATCAGATGGTTTTATTACCTCTGGTGTGCTGCCTACCCCATACGGGATACAGGTGTGAAGTTATGTATGTATGTACTTAGCATTACCAGATGCAAAAACTTTAAAAAAATATTTTCCCCCTTATTTTAGTGTAAGTTCACACCTCTTGCCAAACGTAATTCTAGGTCAAAGGACAGTGCTCTATAGACATTGATTATCTTTGTCTTATTTTGCGAACGTCAAAATATGAGCAAATATGATCTGCCGCACCTTTTCAAAGATTCTTGAAATAAGGGTATTTACAGACAGATGGATATACAGACATACACCAAATTGATCTAATAAGGTTTTTATTTAGAGGTAGGGAGTCTTAAAAACATCTTTTAATATATTCGAGAAAGTTTTATAAAAAAAATGTTTGAAACATATTTATTTCGACTGACGTAGGTGTGGATACTATAAGTCACTTAATGTTACGACATAAAAATATCTAAGCTTCGCAATACTTGACAAAATATCAAAAGCAAACAAATATTATCTACTAGCAACCGCGCGCGGTTTTACCCGCTTAACTTTTGATCCCGAGGGAATTTCGGGATAAAATATAGCCTATAACCTTCCTCAAGAGTTGGGCTATCAAATGCAAGAATTTTTTCAAATCCCACTTGTAGTTTCTGAGATTAGCGCGTTCAAACAAACAAACAAACAAAAAAATAAACTCTTCAGCTTTATATATTAGTATAGATTAGACCTACTTTTAACTTTGACCCGATTTACTGTGAATGCGTTATTACTTTGAATGACAGATGGCATTGCGTCACCTTGTCAATTAAAACTATTAAAACCATAATAAGGCGGTGGTGGGCTGTCAGAGTGACATTTAATTTTTGTATTCATTTGTCATCGCCGGATCAGAGTGAGATTGTGACATTGCTTTGCGTTTTTTATAACACCGGCTGGTGTAGTGGTAGGATACGTTGCCTTATATGCCGGAGATCCTGGGTTTCGAATCCCGTCGGCGGCGGATATTTTTTGTGATGAACACAGATATTCGTCGTCAAGTAATGGATGTTATGATTATTATCTAAAAAATCTGTTGGTACTATACATACAGGGAGTTTGGTAGAGAGTCCGACAAACTAAGTGCTCGAGAACACATTTAGAGAATACAGGGTGGACAAAAAAAGTCTCTAACTCTTTATTTTTTTTTGAGTTTTTTTTTGGTTTCACCAAAACTGTACACTCCGTAACGTTTTTCAAATCTATTTTAGATTGAATGTTTTTACTTTATTTTGTTCTCTGATGCACCTTCAAGCCAGGTCAAGCTAAATTAGATATAGTCAGATCGAATTAACTACCGAAGAACTCTAAGAGTCAAGTCAACCACTTTGGCGATGGGGTAAACCTATCTGCCTCAGACGCCAGTTGTTGCGGGTTCGATTCCCGCACGGAACAAGAAAAAAAAATGTTCCGTGTCTGGGTGTTTATCTATTTATGTATTTATATTCTAGGTTCCCCCCTAGTTCGACATGGTATCCCATAACACAAGCAATGCTTACTTTGGGGCCGTGTAGATGGTGTGATTGTCTGGGGATTTAAAAAAAAAAACTGTTACCCGAAGAGCCCGTAATCTCATAAATAACAACAACCTTACAAATAAAAAATTGCAGACGCTGGAGCATCGTCGTAAGGTTGCTTGTTTGACAGTATTTTATCGGTGAGTGTGCGATTGCTCTTTTTGACCAAATTGAACCCACTCCTTTTTACCACCGGCCTACCAGACGCAGACAGAACTTCCATCCCTATATAGTGGATTTACCAAGAAGTCGAACAAAACGCTTCGATAGTTCCTTTTTGGTACGGATTGCCAAGGTGTGGAACAATCTGCCTGCGTCTGTTTTTCCTAACCACTACAGTCTTGGAACTTTTAAGTGTCGAGTGAATAGGTTTCTCGTGGATGGACTTGTAACACCATAGTCTTCATGCGCACTTTCCATCAGGTGGCATGGAAGACAAACGTCCTATCCTTACAATATAAAAAAAATCAAAATAAATTATACATCAAAGTTCAACTATGACAATGTTTATAAACTTCTCTATTTATCACTTATTACAATGTCATATTAAATTACTATAATGTTTACCAGCTCGTTAAATAAATGAGGTATAAAGGAAAATTGAAACAACAGAAATAAATTCAAAAAATATTTTTATATCAAGTCTTGCTCGAACACAGCTCCTCTATAACGAATAGTAAAAGTATTTTTTTTGTGGCAGTGTTAGCGTTATTTCTGTTTTGATTTTTTTTTTTTTTTTTATAAATTATGGATGGGACGTTTGTCTTCCATGACACCTGATGTTAAGTGAACATGAAGACTAAGGTGGTACACGTCCATCCACGAGAAACCTATTCACTCGACGCTTAAAAGTACTAGGACTATACTGGTCAGGGAAAATAGATTAAAAAAAATCGTTAAAAAAAATCGTCCTCAATCCTCGTAACCAATTTTTCTTTTGTGTTTATTTTTACCTCGTAGTAAAAGAAAAAACATTTATTCAACATAGCAGGAAAGACACAAATAATAAAAAATAAATAGAGAATTCAAAAAAATAAATTAAATAAAGTTGGTACAAATTTTAAAATATTATAATTAATACCAATAAGAAAATTTACATATCGGTATGAATAAAAATCAAGAGCTTAGGATTTATAAGGTTGGTAGTGCTGCAGTGTCAAAAAGGCTCCAGCTCAGCTTAATGCTGCGTTGAGGCCACAAGTGCCCGAGCGCAGCGCTGGTGTTCAGCAGGTGCCTAAAGGTGGGTTGGAAATTACCACTAATTTAGAATTTATATATCGTGCAACAAATTTATGAAGATTTTTACAAAACTTATAAATAAAAGAAATTAATTAAAAGAAAAAAGGTATATGAGTTGGTCTTTAGCACGTCCCCAATCCATGAATTAGAAAAACAGTTTTACCCCTTTAACCCTGACTTCGCCTAGGACACCAAACTTGGACACCTGATTTTGAAAAAAGTACCTTAGGGAAAAATTGGCTGGTTATAATCTCGTAAAACCTATTATACAGGGTGGCTCTGAAATACGTTTACAAATTATTTTACGATTTATTTTATTTTTCTTTTACACAGTATAACGGTGACTACTAAATAATAAAAATACAGTATTATTTTAACGTAAAAAAAAAAATACAGTATTAGTAAGTGTTGCCTTCAGCGCGTCTACACTTCTGTGCGAAGTTACACAGGCCCTCGCCTCTAGAATTGACCATACGCTGTAATCCATTGGATTAAGGTCTGGTGAATATGGAGGCCATTCCTTGGAACTTATGAACTCTGGGAAATGGTCCATACACCACTGCTGCACATTTGAGGCCCTGTGAGATGGAGCAGAGTCCTGCTGCTGGCTCCAAGGAAGAACTACACTCTCCAAAATATCGCGCCGGTATATTTCTTGATTCATTTTCACACCTTTTTCTACGAAAACGAGAGGAGTTTTGCCTGTTGAACAAATGCCACCCCAAACCATGACTGAATCCGGTTTTTGCCGATGGGGGATAATTGATGTGGCTCCAGGGTGACTAGAAGAGTAAATTCTATCGTTTTGGCGGTTATAAGACTGTACAATCGTAAAATTTTTTTCATGTGTGAAAACAATATTTTTCCACGCTTCACCAGCGGAGCGCGCTTTCAATAAGCGACATCTTTCATGACGTATTTTTTTATCTTTATCATCCAACCGCTGCGCTTTTCGCAGCTTGTATGCTGTTAACTTGAGCTCATTTTTAACAACTCGTTGTAACGTTGAATGACTTACACCTAAATCTCGAGCCATTTTTCTTATCTTGACTTGTGGATTGCGGGTCAATCTTTGTTTGACGATATGTCGTAGCCTAGGCGTCCTCACAGTTCCTTTCTGCCTCTTCCCGGACGATCACCAAGATGGCCAAGCTCATCGTAACGTTTAATAGCAGAAGAAACTAACTGCCGACTGATACCGAGAAGTCGCACTATCTCGCACTGCCGCTTACCAGCCTCATATAAGGACATTATTGCACCTCGTTGAGCAGACACAGTAAAAAATAACTATTTTTTTATTTATTATCTTCACAAATAACGTTAAGTTGGCACCAAAACATGTGAAAATAATAATTAAAAACAAAAGCAACGCAGCGTGTTCCATTTTTGAAATATATAATTTTTTAAATTTGTCGACGTAATTTAGAACCATAGTGTAATTTGTTTGTAATTTAATAGTGGCAGCAGCAATAGAGGCCATTTGCAGCCAACTTCAAGTATGTTCGATAGTTGTGAAAAAAACGTTGTTGAGTGGGTGTGCATTTTTTTTCAACCGACTTCCAAAAAAGGAGGTTATGAATTGATTTAAAAAAATATTGTTTCATATGATAGAAGATACTTCATAGTTGGTCTCATTTAAATTTCATTGAAATCGGTTGAGTTGGTAGGTACTTCACAGAAAATTTCAAACTTTTGAAAAAAATATGTATGATTTCGGAGAATGTTTACGTTGATGACATTATAACTCAGCCATAGTTTGACTTGAAGTCGGTTTTTTTGATGCTTGCATTCTATGATTATGTAAGTTTAAAAACACTTTCCGTCACGGAGAAAATACAAAAGGTTTGGCTCTGTCTGTTATAATTCATAATGCTTACTTTTTTAAAATAATTCTGTATATAATAGTATATTATGTAACAAGTGAGCTAAGTTGCATTACAGTCGAGTTTGCGGCTTAATAATGAGCCGAGACTGTAATTAGCAACGCTCACGAGTTACATACGACGTTTTACAACACACTTGTGAGTTTTCTCCCCATAGACAGACATACGTGGTCATAAAATTTATTTGAAGCAGCTGTTAGCTGCTGCGCGTCAGTAACCCTGTCCCATTACACGTACACACGCTGTTGTTGCTTGGAGGCGCCGTGCAGCCGCTGCTGCTGCAGGCGCGCCGCGTGGCCGCGCGCGCTCATATATTTAATGTATAACCCGGATCAATAAAATATGCTCTGTTTACTCGCATGTAATTGGCACTAAGGTACAATTTAACTTTGTAGGATTCATTATATTATGCACTAGGGTATAATATATTATGCACGCGTGACTTATAGCCCAGTTTATAGTTCTAAATTCAATAGAATAAGGCTCACTTTACGAGCAAGTGTGTTGAAAATAGTGTTTCTTAACCGTTATGATAATTAATTTAAATCAAGTAGGTACCCAGGCGAAGTTCAAGCAATACTAGACTTCGCCTGCCTTTAGTGACGGGGGAGAAAATTCGTTTACTTAATGATTAAAATTTTGCACAAAAATGAAAATAATGTTTCTTTTGTTTTTTTTTAAGCACTATATTATGTTTATTTTGATTTCTACGTAGACATAAATATTGTATATGTGAAGAAATAACACCGAATGTTCTCTTTTGCCATAACTAGTTTGTTGCACGATATTGCAACAAAGACACAAAAAAAACATACAGACGAATTGAGAACCTCCTAATTTTTTGGAAGTCGGTTGAAAACTGGACCCTATTACTAAGGCTCCGCTCTCCGTATGTCACCAGGCTGTATTTCATGACCCGTGATAGTAAGAGTGTTGACATTTTCACATATGATGCATTTCTATAGTCGCTATATCAAAAGATACCAAAAAAAAACATATATTTGGGAGGGCTACACAGTGGTTTCCTCCCGCTATCACTAGATGGCGCTGTTTGCATATTAAATCGCGCAAGTACTTATCTAATTATTGTGTCATAAAATGGAAGTACTATTGTCCTATAAGAAACCAGAAATATACAATCGGTGATCATTGGAAAAAGTGTATGTGTAATGAATAAGTGAATTTGTGTTTAAAGTGAAGTTCAAAGTGAAGTGAAGTGAAGTGCTAGAAACGCTCCCGCGTTGTCGCGTAGGGGATCACCTTTCGCAAGTCGCCCAAGTCGGGTGGTTTGTCCGTCCGTGGTACCTACCCGGTCTGCCATCAGCGGCAAGCCCCGGGCAAGGGCCTCGGGCCGGCAGCTGCCGCCCGATTTCGGGTGGCATACAGGTCGCCCTATTAGCGTTCGTCCTGAGTGAGGTAACCATGCCACACCAGTCGCCGCCGTACCCTCCGCTGCGGAAGGGCACCCGCACGCCGCTGCCACCGACGCACCGGCGCCGCGTGTTTACAAAGAACCCGCTCGGCCACGTGCTCAACCTGATAGCTGACAGCACCATGCCACGCCACCTAGGTGCAGGAGCCCGCGCCGCCTCGCTCGCCGCCGCAGCATCCACATCGAGAACAGGTATTAGCTCGCCCGCTGTGAAAACAACGGTCGAGTTCTTCCCTTCGACACTAACAATGCCACTTACGGCACGTTCATCGCAGTACGCCACACCGACTGCCCGGTCCCCGGTTCAATCCCAGGGACAGCACCCAGAACAGACGCCTCCGCCTTCACAAATACTCAGTTCGTTGCCGTCGCAACCACCCCACTCGAGCTGTGAGCTGGATCAACAGCAAAGCGTACCAGTCATAACTGGCGCAAGCTCCGGGATAAATCAAACCACGACTCCATCAACAGCACAGACCGACACGTGGCAAGCTTCACCACCGCACCGTGTACTGGCACCACCTCTCGCTTCACCGGGGGGTAGCTCAAGAGTAACCATGGCACCATGGCGTAAGCTACCAATGGACACTATTCCCGCCCAGACGGTAGCTTATGCCACCATTGCTGCCACTACACCACCCAGCAAAGATTCCATTTCACCCGGGCCATCAACCGCCGCCACGCCTCCGCAACCAACCACTCCCAAAAAGGTTAGGTACCCACTACTTGTGGTAGAACACCTGCCAAATTGGCAAGTCCATTTTAAAACACTAAGGGAGAAACTGGGGAAAAGGAGTGAGATTCGTGCCCAGCGATAACTTTGAATATCGCACTATGCAGTCATATCTCACGAAACTCGAGACCACGGAAAAGATCGCATGGTTCTCCTACTCCCTTCCTTCAGAAAGATCTCTGAAGGTAGCCATTAGAGGACTACCAGTGGACACCCCACCTGAGGAGATAATGGAAGATTTTAAAAACCTCGGCTACGTACCTGAATACATCAGACCCATTCGAGCCAGACGAGGTCGCCCTGGTTGCATTTTCTTTGCTCAATTCCTACGGACAACGAACCTCATCCCAGGCATTTATGAGGTTAGTGAACTGCTTTATATGCCAGGAATAAAGATTGAGGCTTGGCGTGGCAAAAAAGGCCCGGCCCAATGCCACAGATGCCAACAATTTAGACACTCGTCGCATCACTGCCACAGACGCCAGGTGTGCGTGCGCTGCGGGGGGGAACACCCCGCTAAAGAATGCCCGCGCCCACGCGAGGAGCCTGCCACCTGCGCAAATTGTAACGAAGCACACCCGGCAAATCGCACCTCTTGCATAGTATACTGCCGAGAGGCGAGAAATAAAAAAGCAAGCACTGTGGCCCAAACGGGCAAAGCCCGTTCTCACGCCCCCATACACCCGCAGCAGGACGTCCCTGCGACGCAGGAGCGATCTTCTTTGATGGCCCCGGCAAATCCAGCAAAGCTCCGGAATTCAAATAAAAAGAAAGCCAAAAAACCAGACTCAAGTACAGCTAACGAGACCCCTGAGGCTGAGACCATGAATGATGAAGTTCAAGGTGAAGATGAACAAAATATTCAACCGCCAAATAAACAAATTTCCGGATACCATACCATCCGAGACAACAATAGAATGGCCACGATCGAAATGGCCATAAACATCCTTAATGAAGTCCTCCAGGCACTTAGAGAAGAAAGAGATCCGGTGCAGGTGATATTCACTGGAATCGGAAAGATAATAATGCGCTAAGAATCATTCATTGGAATGCCAGGGGACTTCCCAAAAAAAAGTCCCTTCTTAAAACACTCCTACGGCAACAAAACGCGGACATAGTGCTGATTTCTGAAACGCATCTTAACAAGAGGGACAGCCTCAAGATTCCATTCTATATCACCTACAGAAAGGACGAAACAGCAATAGACGGAAGGGCATATAGAGGGCTGGCCGTTTTAATAAGAAAAGAAATTCTTCACCAACCGATACCAGTTCCAATAAAAAACAGTTGCTATGCACTTGGTATCGAGATTTACGCTATGCGTTGGAATTGTCTGATATTCACACTTTGTTGGACTCGCCTCATCCGACTATTATAGCGGGGGATTATAATACAAAACACACGGCGTGGAACTCCACGACTGTAGATAGAGATGGCAGGAAGCTGTTTGAGGATTCCGAACGAAACGGGTACGTAGTTGTCGTACCGGAGGACCCAACCCACTACCCGGAAAACCCACTTCATAACCCAGACGTACTAGATATAGCTATTGCCAAATACCTTGAGTCTTCACCAACGCAGGAAGTCATGTACGAAGACATGGGGTCAGATCAGCTTCCAGTATTTATGACCATCTCGATGAAACCACTACAAGCCGCGCCAAAATCACCAGCGAGAAAAGTTAATTGGGAAATCTTCAGCAAAGAGGTTGAAAAGCGAACACCCAACTTTCCGGTTAAATCACCTACTGAGGTTGAGCAGCTGACTCTGGAACTGACCTGATTCCCTCTAATCCAAGATTCCCTCAGGATAGCCACCACAAGCGCCAGGGTCTCCCAAAGAAGACCAACACTCCCTTATCTAATACAGAAGAAGCTAGAGGAGAAAAGGCAACTCAGGAAACTCTGGCAACGAACGCGATGCCCTACACTGAAAATGCAGCTAAAAAGACTCGGAGAGGTCATCAAACAAGAGGTCAAATCTCACTTCGAGGAGGAATGGTATTCCGACATATATGAAAGTAGTACTGATTGGAACGGAATTCACAAGCTCTGTAGGCAACTGAGGGGCCAACCCACTCCAATCAGACCTCTATGTACCCCCGACGGAACCCCCCGATATAAGGCTGAAGACCGCGCTGAACTGTTTTCTGAACATCATAGGCTAAAGACCCGGAATTCAATCATAACATTGAACGTATGCTTGAGTCGTATTGGATGCAAGACCCGTACGCCCCAGAAGAAGAGCCCATCTACTTCATCAAGTGATAAATGCCACGCGAAAGTTGAACCCCAAAAAGGCCCCTGGAGTGGATGGTATTACGAACGTCGCAATTAAAAATCTGCCCTACCGAGCTCTGGTAGCCATTATGAGACTCTTCAATGGCATCATGAGAACAGGCCACTTCCCTGATATGTGGAAAAAAGCTCTCGTCATAATGCTGCCAAAACCCGGTAAGACAAAACTAGCCCCGGAGAGCTTCCGTCCAATATCTCTCCTTTCGAATCTGTCGAAACTGTTCGAACTCTTACTACTGCAATATTTGAGGCCACACTTAACACCCAGAGCCGAACAATACGGATTCCGAGCAGAACACTCTACCACATTACAACTGTCAAGAATGTTAAACCACCTGATTTTATATTTTATCGACGAATTGAACACCACCACGAAGCTTACCTGACCTTTCAACACGTGAAAATGAGGACGTAGAGGAACTGAAAAAAATTAACGATGTCTTGACAAAAAAACTTGAATCAGCTGAAAATGAAATTGGAAATCTTGCATTGGAAATATCTGCTTTACAAAAGAAATTGATGGAAAAAGAAATCACCATCACTAAACTTTTTGCTTGGTGGTAGGATCCCTTCTGGGTCCGCCTGGCTAGCGACCACCCTTTATATAAAGTCTGCCGCCAAATGTTACCGCTCCGGCGGTAATGTGTTCCGGAAATATTGTATAAAGAGCCAGTTCCTTCCTAAACCCGTGTGCTTTCATCTTCGACCTCATCGTCACTTACCATCAGGTGAGATTGAGGTCAGACGCGGGTTTAGTCACTTATAAAAAAAAAAAAAAAAAGCATATTATTCTGTAATACTACTGCGGAGGTCAAACAAAAACGACCCACTTACATCGATAACATAGGAACTAAGAACGATGAAAACTTATTTCCAATTTCTCCGGACGACTCTACAAAGGTGATCAGCACAAACAATACTGATAGGAATTTGAAAATATTCGGTGGACAACAATGCAAAGGTTTAGCCGTGTCTCTACTACGGTCTAGAAAAGAAACCTCGTACGGAAAATATTCTATAGTATTAAGTACTAAGCCTTACGCTTTGACTCAAGAAATTCTTAGGGACAGTTGCAAGGATAATAAAGCATCGGACATCTATATACTAAGTGTAGGAGAAAATGATAAAAACCCTTTGCAAGTTGTGGCAAATTTATATGCTACATTAGATAAAATTAAGAATAATATAGTTTTTGTGTTAAGTGTTCGAAGCAATCCTTACCTAAATGAAATTAAATTAAATAAAGAGATGCGTAGGGTATGTAATCTATTTAAAAATTCAACATTTATTGACTGTTCTCCAAGTTTTCATGTATGTAACACTATGTCACATAATATATTTTTATTCCAACTTTGTGCGAAAATTATTTTGCTCTCGATACTTCGTACTATGAAAACACATTTGTAGATTTTAAAAACATTGCCGAACGTTTAAGGGGTATTAAAATTGTAAAAAAATGTAATATTTCAAAAATTGCACCTAGGAAGGGTACCATACCGTATTATTTTAGAGTTTTAAATCGCGAAAATGTCCAAGTGTTCTGTAACTCACCACCAATTGACACTAGCTCTAAAGACTCAACCCAGAAAAAACCAATTTCACCACGAAATCGACCTCTCAGCCCTGACCCAAATATTAATAATTTTTTTCTTGAGTAAGGGTAATCAAACAGTTCTCTTTCACCAGAAAATAGCAGGTCTAATAGGTAAAAAATAAATTATAGAAATAGAGTTACAAAAAATTACAAAATCGGAGTACATTGACTTTTTATGTTTCTCCGAGACTTTTATCAAAGCTGGAAATTAAGCTAATATTAAATTTAAGGGATTTAAAATGGCTGATTGGTACTCCAGGAAAAAAGAAAACCGGGGAGGTACCTGTGTCTTTGTCAGGGATTATATTGAATATCAAAAATTTATTTTTTTAGACGAACTTAGTTGTGATTACGTTTTTGAATCATGTGGTATTGACATCCCTAAATATAAATGTATTATTATTTGCATCTGTAGAATTCCAAAAAGTAATCCTTACATTTTTTTGCGGAAATTAGAGCAGCTTTTAGAAATGGTACGGAAAAAAATCAAATAGACAGGTAATCATTACAGGTGACTTCAATATAAATTTACTTAAAGATTCAGAATTAGTTAACGATTACAAATGAATTATGCATAATTATAACTACGCAATACACATAACTAAAGCCACACGGCGTAACGCGTGTCTTGATCAGATAATCAGTAATAACCACGACTCTGTAGGTAACATTTTGCCCATATTTCTGTCAGATCATGACACTGCTCAAACACTTAAGTTTCTGATAAAGAATAAAGAAATACCCCCTGAATCTGTATTTATAAAAAAACGGGACATGAGTTCTGAGAATGTTTCCAAATTTATGAAATATTTAAACGAAATGTGTTGGCATGATGTTTACTCTATGACTGATGTTAATTTAGTTTTTAACGAGTTTCATGATATTTTCACGTTTCTCTATGATCAATGTTTTCCTGAACATTTCGTGAAAAAGTCACATAGACCGAAAGAAATGAAATGGTTATCTAAGGGAATTAAAATATCTTGTGCAACGAAACGCAAGCTTAGATTTAAGTATTACAAATCAAAAACTCTTGACGATAAAATAAAATATAATACCTATAATAAAATATTTAAAAAATGCATTATAACTGCTAACAAAAATTATAATATAAATCTAATAAATAAAACTAAAAACATTACAAAAACCTCTTGGAACATTATCAAGAGTAACCTAACTATGCCTAAATCTCAAAATACTATAAATAAAATAATAAATAAAAACAATAAGATTTGCACAAATACTCGTGATATATGTAATGCATTAAATTATTTTTACATAGATAAAAACGAGGTACAACCGAAAATTCATTATAAAGAAAAAATAAAACTAATAACACAACTATGTTCTTATTCCCGACAAATGCACATGAAATTGAAGACGTAATCAAATCATTAAAAGACACTGAATCAGTAGGTTTTGATAAAGTGTCAACTAAAATATTAAAAATATGTAGAAAAGCTATTGCTCCTGTATTGTCGCATATAGTGAATTTATCGATAAAACAAGGAACATACCCGGACCGATTGAAATCAACCGTTATAGTACCGATTTATAAGAAAGGTGATAGGGAGCAACCTATTAATTACAGGCCAATTGCACTGATTTCTGTATTTGCAAAAGTTTTTGAAAAATGCATGCTGACTAGAATAATGAACTTTATTAATAAGTTTAATGTCCTAAATCCCAACCAATACGGTTTCCAAAGCGGTAGGTCTACAGGGTTAGCAGCATTTAACCTTATAAATGAAATAGTAAAGCATGTCAATCTTAAGATTAAAACTGTAACCGTATTCTTTGATATGAGTAATGCTTTCGATTATGTTTCACTATTACTGACTAAATGCGAAGCTTACGGAATTCGTGGTCCAGCTCTACAGTGGTTAAAGAGCTATTTAAGTAATCGCCGTCAATATGTAGAATTAAAAGGTTTTGACGCACACTCATACCAAGGAATTTTATCGTCCGATGAAAAACAAAATAGTGTAGGAGTCCCGTAGGGTAGCTTGCTCGGGCCACTACTCTTCATTCTCTATATAAATGACTTGCCAAATGTGACGAATTTCCATATGACTCTGTACGCTGATGACATCTCAATTGTGATTCCAAATAAACATGACAACTTTAATGACATAATTAATTCTACAATATCTGATATAATTAATTGGACTAAAATGAATAATTTAAAAATAAATGCAGACAAGACCAAATTTTTTAATAAAGGTGCCATAAAATTAAACTTAGATGTAAAATGTGATGATCACCCAGTCGAAGAGACCACCGTTACTAGGTTCTTGGGTGTTGACATGGATCAATACTGTTCCTGGAAGTCTCATGTAGATAAAATATGTTCAAAAATTAACAGATTTGTCTTTGCGTTTAGCAAAAATAATGAACAAAGAAACTGCGCTTAAAGCATACCACGGATATGGCACCTCTATACTGCGGTATGGCATTCTTCTCTGGGGTAATTCTGTCAAACTAAATCGGGCGTTTATTGCACAGAAACAGTGCGTGAGGGCAATAAGCAATGTCAGTTCTTGGACCTCATGTAGACCCCTATTCCAAGAGCTACATGTATCGACACTTCCAAGCATATACTTGTACGAAGCATGTGTTTTTGTAAAAAGTAACCCTCAATTGTTTACTAAAAAAAGAGATTACATTTGGTATAATACAAGATTCCCAAATAAGATATGTCTGCCTAATATAAAAACAGAAATATGCAATAAAAACTGTTATGCAATGTCAGTCAGGATATGTAATCATTTACCGACTCAAATAAAATCCTTGCCGTTAAGTCTATTCAAACATAAACTACGGAATTGGCTTCTTCTTAAATGTTTTTATAAATTTAATGAATTCCTAAATAACAAAATAAATGATTTCAAATGCAATTAATTGGCAATTATAATGTATTGAATTATATGTTTTCATGAATGTACCCAGTGCTTGATTTGAATTAATTATTAATGTATTAGTTATTGAATGTAATGGTTGATTTCTGACATAGATGTAATTTTATTGTGCTTGACATATAAATACTAAACCGACATTTAAATGTAATACAAGGAAAGTGATATTATTTAATTATTAATTTATGTATTATTAGCTGTTGACATAATATTTGTATTATTTTTTTTCTTCTTAATTTTTGATCTAAAATCATGGACATGTGTATTTTTGTTGTTCGATTTAATTAAACATTGCATGCTGTTAAACAGCGTAGGTTTAGGAGCCTCTATATATCATAACATCTTAATGTACCATCCTACTTAGCAATAAATGAATTTTGAATTTTGACCACGAACGCTAACAAGCGTGAACACTCTGTGGCAGTGTTTCTAGACATGGAAAAAGCTTTTGACAGAGTGTGGCATGACGGACTCCTGTACAAACTAACATCAACCACACCACGTAGACTCGTTACCATCTTACATTCCTACCTCCATAAAAGAAGCTTCGTAGTACGAGTTGAAGAAGCCATATCACAAGATAGACCAATACTGGCAGGCGTGCCCCAGGGTAGTTGCCTATCACCGGTACTCTATTCGTAGTACACCAATGATATCCCTGTACACAAGGATACAACACTATATCTTTACGCAGACGATGCAGCATACGTTGCCACATCAATCAAGCCTGGCCATGCGAATATCAAGATCCGACGTACGCTGGATCTCCTCCCAGAATGGTTGCGACGCTGGCGACTATCGGTAAACGTCTCAAAAACTCAGGCCCTGCTCATATCCGGGACCAACAAACGGATAGATAAGCTAAGACTTCTGGACCAGGAGATCGAATGGAGTCCCGTCGTCAAATATCTCGGTGTGTACATCGACAGACGACTAACAATGAGGCATCATGCAAAGCAGATTGTCACGAAAGCAAGAACGGCGCGAGCACTATTGTACCCAGTGCTCTCTTCTGACATCCCTCTCCGAACAAAGGTAGCAGTTTTCAAACTATACATCAGACCTGTTCTTACGTACGCGGCCCCAGCATGGTATGTGCTGGCTAGCGAAAGCACAAAGAAAACTATACGCAGCCAACAATCAGCCTCTCTTCGCCGTATATTGAAAGCCCCACGATTTGTCCGCAACACCACCATACAAAGGGACCTCAAAGTTGAAAGTATCGACACCTTTATTCAACGGCTCGCAAAAGCGATGTTCGCACGCGCTGATGCCTCATCATTAGTCCACCTTCAAGGGATCGCCCCTCTTCACGCAAGACCACCAGATGCCAAAATGTATCAAAGAGAACTTCTACTCCCAGCTCAAACTGACGTTTATAAATAATTATAAAAAAAAAAGATATTTGCCTCCAAAACAAATTAAAGTAAAAATATATATATAAAAAAAAATGAACCTACATTATGTTGAACAAACATCAGCCAAGGACAGGCCCAAATCATTGGGTCGCGCAAGACACCTCCACAGGGAGCCAAAGCTCCATAGTGGACTCCTCCGTGCCCCTGAAGGCCCGTGAGAAGTCTCGAAGGTATAAGAAACCTTCTGTTAATGAGTTATGTTTCACCCATTACAATGATTGATTTGTGATAAATTACTATGACTTCCTGTTGATTCCTTAGTATTGTATATTAAAATTTGTTTTTTCTTACTGTTCCATTTAGAACCAACATTTAGTCACGCATTCGAACGCGCGATTCATACAAAACTGCAACGTCAGTACCATACGCGCGTTCGATACGTCGTTCGGAATGCACCAAATTAAGTATTCCATTGACACGACTGTGCAAGCACATTTAAGAAATTGTACTAGCAACGCTGCGTTACGCGTATGATACGGACGTACGGTACGCGCGTTCGAACGCGTAACCACAGTACAGATATAAACAGTGATTCAACTTGGCCGCATCTTTGAAATAAATGCCTACAGCGCCGCGGTCCATTCACATGTGATAGGGCTGGCCGCCTTCAGCGTTTAAATTACATTTGCCTACCCATTTTATTTTGTGACTGCAAATATACTTTCTATATATAAAGAAATAAATAAATATAAAAAAAAATAAAGTAAAGAATAAGATAGGAAATTGAATAGGAAGTGTTCAACAAAAATACGTTGTGTGTCAAAAAACCATGTTTACGTTTGAATAACAAAGCGGTCTTATAAATTAGCGACCAAAAAATACTTGCGCCTCGATTGAGATCCACGAAAACATGTGTTATTACATTTGAAAGTGTAAACAATCCGCATATTAACGTAGGTAAAGCTCAATCACAATTGTTTCGGTTTGTAGACACTCGCGACTGGCCGAATGCCGAGATCGAGCAGCGTAGGTATTGCTCGCGTTTCGTCCGTTTGTATGAAGTTGAATTACTGTAGTTGTCTGTACTGTGGCGTAACGCAGCGTTGGCACTATTGTTCGGACGTGTGACGCATCATTGGCCCTTATCATACAATCTTTACATGTGGAAGACCTCCGTAATAATGTAAAATGAACAAATTATTTGATTTAAAAAGAATTCAGTGGTAACGTTTTTTTTTATTTTTTATGACTACTTAAAATAAATATGCAAAGATTTTCTTCAAAATGGGATAAGTAAGAGATAAACGGTGTATGATTAGGTAAACCTTCTGTAAAATATTAATGTAATTCTTTTTATCCTTGAAACACTCCAGTTTTAGTATAGTACTTTTACTTAAATATAATGATTATACTAAAAATATATATTTTATTTATTTACAATCACATAAGATACGAAATATTTACGAATAGTTACAAAATCAAACCAGCAGGGCTAAAATTGGTGGCGTTGATAAAAAATGGACTGGTATACAGGGTTGATTTATAGTCACCAGCCAAATTTAAATGTTAGTTTCTTTGATACGATATAAACGTACCTGCATATTTATTTTAGCGTCGCTCAGAACAAAAAAGTAGAAATATGGATCCACAAACTTTTTAAAAAATAGTCGCTGTTGATGAAAATAGCTACTAATACGCGGCACTTCATTGTTAATAGTACGACGTAGTACTACGAGATGCTTTGTAGTAGCGCGTAGTCATCTTTATTTTAATGGTAATTTAGAGTGACCATGCGTTGGATAATATGTTAGCGGATAATTTAATTTCCTTGTAAAAAAATAATAACTTTTTTTTGCAAAAATCGTTTCTATAAATGATACTTATTGTGTAAAAAAAATTTGGCCGATGACTACAAATCAATCCTGTATAGCGATTTTTGAATAGAAGTTTTTGACCCGTGTGCTAGATTTCGCATAAACAAAAATTAACATTGTATAACCGCTACGGCGGTGTTGTGTTCCGGCAATTTTTTATGAAGAACTAGTTCCTTTCGTGTGCATCTAACCTCAAATTAACTATCTAACGTTTACCAATAAAAGAAAATTAGCGAATATGTTCAACAGGTTACCTATTATTACTTTCCCAGGATGCAATGGAAATGAGGTGAACAGAATGCATGCAAGTCTGAACGCGTACATTCCAGTACATTATAAATGACGAATTTAATATATCAATAAATAAGCATCTTACTAATGTTATTAATGTATTTTTAATATTGACATGCAGTGTCATTTTTCGTATAGCCGTACCCACGGAGGAAATATATAGAGGAGCTGCCCTATCCAGTTTTCTCTAGGGACCATAGACTGAAGCCTATGGGCGGGGTGCTGGAGGGGTGTAAGTGGTTGGTTATGGCCAACACTACTTTATCCCATTTATATTTTTTATGAGAAAATAAGTAACGTCTGGGGGCCCTGGGATCTTACTCTATTTTAATAGTAATTTAGAGTGACCATGCCTGGCTGACCCCCTGTCACTTCAATTATAATGCCTCCAAATTTGTAAAACGTAACATCAGATGGTTTTATAACCTCCGATGTTCTGCCTACCCCATAAATAAGGGATACAGGCGTGACGTTATGTATGTATGTATGTATTTCACCTGATGACAAGTTGAGTTGAAGATGACAGCACACACGAGATAAGGACCTGGTTCTTTACAAAATATTGCCGGAACACATCTCCGCCGGGCGGTTATATTTTTGGAGGCAGATCTTATATGAACGGTGGTTGCTACCCAGTCTGACGCTGAAAGAACCCTACCACCTTTTACGATACAATTATGCAGGGGTGGAATTGCGGGCTGAATTTCGAAATGAAGCGAACTTCGGAAACACATATATCTATAAGTCTTTGCTTCTACAGACGAAACTTAGACACACCTTCGAATGACAGTTTCAACTAATGAGGAGTTTTCTGACAGCTCATAAAGATTAGTTCAAAAAACCTCTATAGATGGCACTTTTAAAAAGCCGAAGGCGTTAAGTCTGTATACTATAATGTAGGTAAGTGGTATCTACCATCTATGGTTATTTATAAGTTCAATTTCTGATACAGACGTCAATTAATTTATTTTACTTTTAAAAACGCTTTGTGGAATAAACGGCTTTATAACAGACGAGACTTTGCCTTTTGTAAAGCGCCATATATGGAAGCCTTTTTTACCATTTTTGTACCGTTTTGTTTTTTTTTAATGAGCTGTCAGAAAACCTCTCATAGATTGAATCAGGCGTTACTTTGCGGAAATCCATGACAACTACTATAACTAAATTAACTTGCTAATTCCGCGTAAATTTTCGTGCGTTGGTTCACCGCCCTCCCTGCCTCAAGCAAGAAGCAAGCAATGCAATAAACACACACTTGGAACACTGTCACCCAATCGCAAGCTACCACCGACACGTGTTTAGTACATGAGTGGTTGTTAAAGTACATTAGTACTTAGTTATAGTACAGTTTCAACTGTTGAATAGGTAGTTAGAGATCTCGCCAAAGATCTAGTGCTTTCTAAAGTTGTTGCGATACTTTTCGCGCAGGTTTTTGTAAGTAATAGACCGTATACAGAAAGAAAGCTGGAAACTTATAAGCGCTTACCGGCGCTTGACAGCGCTGGTCCGTTCTACACAAAGGAAGCAGGTTGAGGCAGACCAAGAAAAATGTCGGACTCATCGGACGATGATTTCCCAGCGCTGACCAGCGCGTGTTGAAGCTTGTCGGAACTTGTCGGCACCGTTCAGTGCTTATCGGCGCGCGTTCATATATTTTCCTGCGCGGGTCACCAGCGCTGTCAAGCGATGGTAAGCGCTTATAAGTTTCCAGTTTTCTTTCTGTATACGGCCTTATACGGCCATACCTGCGTGAAACGCCTTGCCACAACTTCAGAGGGGACTCTAGTCTATTTGACGCGATCTATAGGAAGTTAATATGATAAAAACCAATATGAAAGTTTTGTGATTATATTTATTGTAACTAAGATATATTCTTTGGCGCAAATCTGGCGATGTAGTCAAGTGATCGCTGGATAGCTTTAGGGATAGGCGGTGGGGTTGGAATATGGTCTCCTGTCGGTTGGAAGCCGTTTTCATCTGCTCGGTAGAGGACCCGAATTATCTGTAACAAGGAAATAAACAGACACTGTATTACTATTTTACTGTATTTGTTTCCTACTTGCAGTTATATAGGTGCAGAAGGCAGCAGATCAAGCGTTCCATACCTATCAAAAATGTAATTGAATATGAACTCTATGCCCTCGAAATTAAGTTAAAAATAGGTTAGACTGCTTTCTCTACATGAAGTGGTTGATGGATGTTTTTTGGTTGTCTTTTTTGTCTACATTTCAACCGCGCGGCCACACCAATAGAATGATATGAAAATTGACCAGGAATTAGTGGCTATTTGTAAAAATTCATATCTATTCTGGAATTTATGGTTATTATAGAATTTAATTTTACTGGTTTAACACATAGGGTGGTCTGTGAATAAACAGGTATGAATGTCGTAAAAGAGGTTGTTATTATTTAAAATCTGTAGCAAAAAGTTGAGAAATTCTTTTTTTATATCTGACCTCAATCTCGCCAGAAGATGAAGTTGAAGATACCAGCACACTTATTTAGAAAGGGACATTATAAACTATTGCCGAAACTGATCACCGCTGTATCGGTGGTATTTTGCGGCGGATTTTATATGAAGGGTGGTCGCTAGCCAGGCGGACCGTGAATGGATTCTACCACCAAGCGGGGGTCACTCGGCTGCCTTATCACGTAAATATTAGCGATCAGCTATAATGGCGCGGTCATCACCCCATGGACGCGCGATCCATTGCTTTACATCGTATTATGTAAGCGATAGCTGTTCAATCGTTCGTTGATCGCAGAATGCATTTATTGCTACGATACTAGCGCCAAAAAAATTAATAAAATGTGAAACAGATGTTTGCTTTTAAAATTTTGCAGAAAAGTACACACGAAAAGTATGAAAGACAAAGGGATTATATGCACTTTTAGTACATCGATTGTACGATAGAGGCAGCACAGTCGTCGGATTGCTATGGCTTTGTTTTTGCTGTAACGTAATACGAATTAGTTATTTTTAGCAAATCTTGCGCAATTCATGCCATCGCTTTGCTCTTGCAAGTTACGTGATAAGGCAGCGGATTAGTGTCTGTTACGTCATGCTTAAGGCGAGAATACAGCGCTTTTTGACACTCACATAACATCATCTAGCCCAAACTAAGTTTCTTAAAGAACTTGTGTTATGGATACTAGATAACTGATATACTTAAGAAATAAATAAACGTACATATTTTTTATTAGAATAAACTTAAATAAACATAAAACATCCATGACTTGACGACTAATATCTGTGTTCATCACACAAATATCCACCGCCACCGGGATTCGAACCCAGGACCTCTGGCATAGAAGGCAATGTATGTTACCGCTACACCAGCCGGTCGTCAAATAAATCAGTTAAACTTAATTTCGCTTGCTCAAGTCGGCGAAATAATCTGGGCGGGAAGTATGGAAGTACGCACCGCGATAGAAGAGGCCTAAGCTGACCTTACGTGGTTTTTATTTGGCCGCGCAGCCTCTAGCTACCGATTGGCTGTCGCTCCGATTATGACCAATAGCCTTTGTTAAGGCTGATCATTAAAGGCGGATGTTTAGTGGGTATACTCAGGTGTTCTGAGGAGTCTCGTGGCCGCTCTTGCGGTCCCCACACTGTCTGGTTACTCTACATATATCTGTTAGCCACTGGGGTTAGCAGCTCTTTAGAATTCCCTTTCGTCCGTAACAGGATTCATCCTCCTCCTGCTAGAGCTTGCTTTAGTGGATGCCAAAGACTTTCCTTGGCGGAAAAAAAAGGTTTTTATTTTAAACTGTTTCTGTCACCAAATAGATCGACTTCTAGTGCCCTCTGAATTTGTTGCATCGATTGGTTGTTACAGCCCAATCGATTGACGCCGACTAATCCATTCTACCATCGATTGAATGGTGTGGTAACACCACAGACATACATCTACAAAGATAACGCAAATGCATATAATTACTAAGAACCCCGACCAAGCGTCAAGGTTGGTCGCCGCTAGCTTCAGTCGCGCGTATGTATGTCTGTTAGAAAATCGATTTCACAATATCGATATCGTTCTTAATAATTGATTTCAATGACAGGTTTTCTGACAGATCATTAACAAAACAAAACGGTACAAAAATGGTACAAAAGGCTTCGATAGATGGCGCTTTATAAAAGGCGAAGTCTTATCTGAGATATATCTTATTTATTCCACACTGCGTTTTTAAAAGTAAAATAAATTAATTGACGTCTGTATCAGAAATAGAACTTATAAATAACCATAGATGGTAGATACCACTTACCTACATTATAGTATACAGACTTAACGCCTTTGGCTTTCTAAAAGTGCCATCTATAGAGGTTTTTTGAACTAATCTTTATGAGCTGTCAGAAAACTCCTCATTGGCGGCATCGGTTTTTTTGAATCAATTTGTATTTCACAGCAATAAATATCAGCTGTGACGTCACAAAAGGTGTTAAAAAGTCGGCACGCTTGGTTTCAATACAAATCGTGGCACTTGCGTTGTCTATTTAGATGTATGTCTGTGGGTAACACTCTAAGGCCGTACTACATCCGCCTTGAATCTGAGAATTGACTATTATTTATTACTAGCTGTGACCCGCGACTTCGTCCGCGTGGATACCGGTTGTTGGAGTTGGATAAATACTATTATTATATCCTCCTTGAAGTTTAAACTTACCTTATTCAAAATTTCGTCAAAATAGATTCAGTAGTTAAGCGTTACTGATAGATAAACAGACAGAGTTACTTCAAAAACTGTTACAACAAAGCTGTGATCCGCAGTTTCACCTAGGTGTATTGTGAAAAAGTATAGGTAGGTAGGTATATTACATAGATGATGCCTGCGACTTCGTCTGTATTGAATTAGTATTTCGAGTAGGTTATTTTCTTCTCCATTCTTTAGTTATGATTGGCTACTTTTCACGGTAAAATGGCTGAGCCAATATTAATGTAATTTATTTTGGTAGTTAACATATCTACGTTACTTTTTATTCTACTTCTACGGTTTCTAACTTCCAAGAGCTAGAAATGATCACGAAATAAATAAAACCTTGAGTCCCATTATTTTAAGTTTAACTTTCTTACAATATATCTCTGTATGTACAGAAGGCAGCACATCAAGCGTTACAAATCGGTATTTTTTTTTACTTGAATCTGAAATCTATGCCCTCGACATTACCTAAGTTAAAATTGTTTGACGAAATTTGACAGGTAATGTAACGCTTGACCTGCTGCCTTCTGTACCTACCTGTATTAAATCGCGCAAGAAGCTTTATTAATAATTTAGCCCTATCAACAAAGCAAAATTTTCTACTGATTACCAACTATTTTTCAGATTTATTATGTTTAAGCTCCTAGTACTTTTACCAGGAGAATTTCCTTAGAATTCTTATTCAAAAAAAATTCAAAATTCAAAAAAGTTTTTGTACGTTACACCTTGAATTGCTGCTGCTGATAATAAATGAAAGATGGTACTTTAGGTAAAAGTAAAAATATATTGCTAATAATTAATAGCTAATGAGTACACGAACGCGCTGATTGATGATGATGCGTGAACTGATTCGATTATTAATAAAATTATGAAATTAAGGTAAAAATGCTGACCGGGCGATAGGTATGTGCGGCTGAACCGTACATGCTCCCGGGCAAGAAGATGAGTGAGATGAGGATGATGTGAGCTAGACTAAAACAAACATGATACCGACATAAAAGCTTAACGATTAATTTACATTATGAAACCGACATTTATTTACTTAACGATTACTTCTAAAATTACATTTTAATAAAATAGGGGAAGTGTTTTTATTTTCCGAGTGAGACGGCTCACTTTGAATATTTCGATCGACACTGACACTTTGATCACTTTGGCTTTTTACACTCACACTTTCACACTTCACATTTTTAAAACACACATGCTGTGCAGTAGTATCCTGCTGCTGCTGCTGCTGCTGCTCGCCGCCGCGCCGGCACCTCGCGCGCAGCCACGCCGCGCCCGCCGCCGCCAGCGCCGCCGCTGCTAGCGTGTAGGTGGCCACGTAATGATGGACGTCGTGATAATTAAGGCTGTCGGCCTCATTGTCTACGCTCTCTGAAGCTGACTTAAGCTGCTTAATCCGATGGTCGATATTGTCTAAATCTTGTCCGAAACTATCCGACATGTTCATCAAGTGGATAGGTATTGTTAAGATAAAAATACTATTGACAGGTGCGATCTCTGGTGCAAAGATCGTCGGCTCGATATTGATCTTATTAACCATTTGTGTATGAGGCGTTATTACTAGCGATTCTCCCCGAATGACGCAATCGGTACCGAGAATTATAATGTTTACTCCCGTCACCTGTTCGACGGTAACTTGATCTCTACATATGAATCGGAAGGTACATTGCCCGCAACAGTTTATTAAGTATGTATTAGGCTTAGTAAGCTTCTTCCATATAGTTTGACACGCGCTACTTATAATTTTACAGCTGTTTGATTGTTTATTTTTAATACAAAGGCTTTCGTCCGTCTTTCTATCGTAGACTGGAGTTTGAAGCTGGCAAAGATAATTTGGTAAAATAGTAGTGCTGTATTCTATGCAGCTCTGAAAGTCGTTATAGGTAACAGGTATGTAGGTATCTTTTTTCAAATTTATGGCTATATGATCTGCTATCGGTAAAAGATTAAACATAGAGAGTGATGATTTGTTAACTTGATGATAAAGCGGTATTGCATTATAAAGTTCATAGTCGTCTCTACTTGTAAGAGGGATTTGGATTTCAAAGATGAAATATTGTTTCGTCATTCTAGCTTTGACCTTCAAAATTTTATACAGGCTGGATAAATCAAGTTGTACGTTATCGATAGGTAATGATAAATCTTTTGTTATCTGGCTGGAGATTAAACTTAGTTCGCTTTGCAACTGGGTAGGAGACAGCAGATGGACGTTGAAGTGCTGGAGGTTGGTAATAGTATCTAGGAGCGTGTCCTGGATTCTACGGAGATTTACTAGGACATTATTGGCTATGATACTCGATAGGGTGAAGTCATTTGTGATTTCTATTTGCGAAATTTCAGCCTTGATCGTATTCGAATGCTTCTCTAAAGTATTTAAATGCTGATTGAACGTTTTATATTGACTTTCCATCGAGACTTCTATTCTTCTCAAAACATTATTCTCTGCTTCTATGATCGATGTTTGGTTTTTAAAAAGTTGTGATAAGTGTTTTTGGTTAAAACGAACTAAACTAATATCCTTTTCGTACTGATCTGCAAATCGTTCATCTAACACACCGAACAAAGTATTTGCGATATAACCTACGCCGTTTACAAGGCCACGGCGCATGCGCTTCCGATTATCAAAGTGCTGATTTAGCAGCATGCGGTCATAGTATTGTAGCTCGTTGAACCCGTGTCTCAGCTGTTGTAATATTATATCGCAATGTTTATTTCTTATAGTATTAGTGCATAAACTTTGTAGGTGATTTAAATAAGTGTTAAATATTCTTGTTCCGTACCAATAGGGATCCATATCGTAATAAGCTATTAATTTCCAATGGTCTTGTATGACGTGCATATTTCCAACTTTTTCAAAAAATAAGTACTTGCTATCGCTTAATTTTGTGATGTTATAGTTAGCTCGTACTGTTGAAGTCATAAATAACATAAGGCTCATAAGAATAGATAAGAAATTAATACTATATTTTTTCTTCGATGTTCTGGTTTTGATATTTTTTGCTGATGTATCGTTTGTACTTGTCATTATTTCGCTGCTATTGTTTGATGATTCGGTTTTGACGGGTAAAATAGATACTTTTCCGATGGGTCTTTTTATTACCAAGCCATTTTTTGACTCGAGTCCGTTGGTCCCGTTGTCGCTGTATAAATGACGTGGAGTATCTTTGCTTGCTGCTAATCGACGTAGGGCCTCTAAGAACGCTGCTAATAAAAGGTCGGGTTGGATAGTAATTTTATTTTCATAGGTGTTAGATAATGATGATGATAACGATGTAGGTCCTTTCCACCACAAAGTATGCTGCTGTAACTGCTCTACTTTCATACCTCGACTGGCACAATCGCTTGGATTTTCAGTACTTTTTACATAATTCCAGCGTTCGGGGGGTATTACATCAGTGATTTTCTTGACTCGGTTGGCTACGAATGGTTTCCACCGATTGGGATCTCCTTGAATCCATCCAAGTGCTGCTGTTGAATCAGACCAAGCGTAGACCTCTAGATTAAGTGCTGATAGGCTCTGTTTAATTTTAATCATTAGTTTTGAAAGTAGGAGCAGTATCGGGAGAATCCAGTCTACGATAGAACTCGGGGTCTGCTAGTTGTATATTCTCGATGAAAGCCCAAGATGGTTTAGAAAATGATCGATTTGGTAGGCTATTTACGGCGTGACTCATGATAAATAAGTCCAGATTGAGTTGATATAAATTATAACGAGATGACAGCGTGATATTCATGGAACCCTTACAGCTGTTCTCTGTTGCACCTACTCCTATGATGACTCCCTTGCAGGTTATACGAGGCAGTCCTAATCTTTGAGCGCCATTTTCAGTTATAATCGATGTTTGCGATCCTTGATCGATAAGCGCTCGCATGGTGTGGAGGGTGCCATCAATACCTTGAACATTGACAAGGGCGGTTGCCAATAAAACCTCCTGAGTGTCGTCTAGCGACACGTGTGAGCTAGATACGGCGCGGTCGGGCGTTGCACTCGACGTTGTAGTATTTGCTGATGCGACAAAGGCTTCATGCACCAAAGTATGATGATCGGCTTGGCACTTATGACATCTTTTTCTTGAATAACATTCATTACCGTTATGATTATAAAGACAGTTTTGGCATAACGATAAATTGGCAATTGTTTGTCGCTTAATTTCCGGTTCATACGCTGAAAATGTTTCACAATATGATACAACGTGATTTTTATTGCAAATGGGGCAATTTTGCTGTTGCACGGACGCTAACCTACTTTTATTATTAAAATTATTTGATTTAAACGATTGATTTTGATTGCTAGTAAATGCTTTGAATACGTATGGTTTTTTATAATTAGAGGGCTGAGATGATTGTTGCGGCTGCTGGTTGAATTTAGAATGATCTGGCTTTCGTTTTGAAGACTCTAGGGCAATAAATTTGACCTCTAAAAATTGTAATAAATCGTTTAAAGTAGGCAGATCTCTTGGTTGTTTCAGCGACTCTATGTAGTCGTTGTGAGTGTCCGCGTCTAATTTCTGCGTAAGTATATAGACAACCATGGGGTCCCAGTTTTCTATGTTGACTCCCAAGTTTTTAATAGCGTTGAGGCATTCATTCGTAGTGTCGTGAATCCTCTTAATCGCTACTGCTGACTGCTGCTGAATAATGGGCTGGTTGATAAGCACACTCATATGTGAATTGAAAATAAGCTTTGTGTTATTATAGCGATTTCTTAAAAGATCCCAACACACTTGATAGTTATCTGAGCTTATATGTAAATGTTGCACCAGTTTTTCCGCTTCACCCTGTAACTTACTTTTCAGAAATTGCATTTTCTGACTATTCGATAATGCTCGATTGTTGTGGATAGTTTCGACAAACAAGTCTTTAAACGACAACCACTGGTGGTAGCTCCCGCTGAACATAGGAATGTCCATTTTTGGGGTAGTCTTCTCCCGATACAGATCAGACCACATCTTGCTGTTGATAGATTTCTTCACAGCGTTGAATTTCTGCTCATAGCTGCTAAACATATCTTCATATTCTACATTATCTTCGTATAATTCGCTGTCTATTTCCCAGTGCAATGCGTCTATGATAGTCCAACGTGATTGAACCGACTTCAGTAAATCCTCGTACTCCCATTTTTCAGAGACATTGTCGAGATCGATGCTGCTGATAGTACGCTGAAAAGCCTTAAAATTACTTCTTTGCTTTCTCATCATTTCCTCTAACCTACTGCTGTTACCTTGGTTTCGAAAAGCCTCTTTGTCGGATGACGTCACAGGACGGATGGTGCCGCCGGGCGACGGTACAGATGAAAAGTTGGGCATTTGCAACGGGGTAGCTGGTCTGAGTAAGGTTTTTTCCTTAGAATCGCTAGGTAAAAACGTGAGTAAGTAGCTGCGCGTTTCGTTATAAAAATCTGATGTTTTTTGATAGTAATTGCTAGTAAAATATTCATTTGATTTATCGCTAGACTCGCAAAGCCTCAAATGGTTATTTTGAAACTCCTGCCAGTAACTTTCTAACGTGCTAAGTCGTTTTTTAATATGAGCCGACGTCTTACGATCGGCACCGTCTTTCTTGAAGTTAATCAAAAGCTGATTCATAGATTCCATGAGCTGAGTTTGGTTAACCAGAAGATCTTCCATTTTTCCAAATGTTGTAGATACCAGTGATAATGATAGAGAGCTGTAGACTCACCAAAGCTGCTGCTGGTTGCTTACGTGGCGATCCTTAATTCACTGCAATCCAAATATAGGGTCACTCGCGATTTAAGTCCCGCTAACGGTAAGCTCGAAGGACCAAAAAGATGTACGTTACACCTTGAATTGCTGCTGCTGATAATAAATGAAAGATGGTACTTTAGGTAAAAGTAAAAATATATTGCTAATAATTAATAGCTAATGAGTACACGAACGCGCTGATTGATGATGATGCGTGAACTGATTCGATTATTAATAAAATTATGAAATTAAGGTAAAAATGCTGACCGGGCGATAGGTATGTGCGGCTGAACCGTACATGCTCCCGGGCAAGAAGATGAGTGAGATGAGGATGATGTGAGCTAGACTAAAACAAACATGATACCGACATAAAAGCTTAACGATTAATTTACATTATGAAACCGACATTTATTTACTTAACGATTACTTCTAAAATTACATTTTAATAAAATAGGGGAAGTGTTTTTATTTTCCGAGTGAGACGGCTCACTTTGAATATTTCGATCGAAAAAAACCTTACTCAGACCAGCTACCCCGTTGCAAATGCCCAACTTTTCATCTGTACCGTCGCCCGGCGGCACCATCCGTCCTGTGACGTCATCCGACAAAGAGGCTTTTCGAAACCAAGGTAACAGCAGTAGGTTAGAGGAAATGTTGAGAAAGCAAAGAAGTAATTTTAAGGCTTTTCAGCGTACTATCAGCAGCATCGATCTCGACAATGTCTCTGAAAAATGGGAGTACGAGGATTTACTGAAGTCGGTTCAATCACGTTGGACTATCATAGACGCATTGCACTGGGAAATAGACAGCGAATTATACGAAGATAATGTAGAATATGAAGATATGTTCAGCAGCTATGAGCAGAAATTCAACACTGTGAAGAAATCTATTAACAGCAAGATGTGTTCTGATCTGTATCGGGAGAAGACTACTCCAAAAATGGACATCCCTATTTTCAGCGGGAGCTACCACCAGTGGTTGTCGTTTAAAGACTTGTTTGTGGAAACCATCCACAACAATCGAGCATTATCAAATAGTCAGAAAATGCAATTTCTGAAAGCTAAGATAAAGGGCGAAGCAGAAAAGCTGGTGCAACACTTAAATATAAGCTCAGATAATTATCAAGTGTGTTGGGACCTTTTAAACAATCGTTACAATAACACAAAGCTTATATTTAATTCACATATGAGTGTGCTTATCAACCAGCCTTTTATGCAGCAGCAGTCCGCAGTAGCGATCAAGAGGATTCACGACACTAACAATGAATGCCTGAAAGCCATTAAAAACTTAGGAGTCAACATAGAGAACTGGGACTACATGGTTATCTTTATCTTCTGATCATCATGCAAATAAAATTATTTTCAAAACTGACTTAGAATCTAGATCTAAATTAACTAATATCGTACAAACTCAAAACAAAAACAATATTGCAGTAGATATCATTAACTCAATAATCTACAAGCAAAGCAGTTTTACGCGCGCAACTCGCGTCCTTGCGTGGATATTACGAGCTTTCACAAAAAATAGAATTAAATTGCCATACCTAACAGCGACTGAATTATGTAATGCTAAACAGAAAATCATAATTAATATTCAAAAATCTGAGTTCGAACAAGAAATGAATGACCTCTCTAAACAAACTAAAGTTAATTCTAAAAGCAAGTTACTCTGCCTAAATCCATTTTTAGATCAAAACGGATTACTAAGAGTGGGAGGCAGACTCAAAAACAGCAACTTGCCTTTCGATATGAAACATCCTTATATCATACCGCACAGCGGTCACCTTACTAATCTGCTTATCGATCTAGCACATAGATCAACCTTTCACGGTGGGGCCCGCCTTACTCAGTCCTGGCTAAGACAGCAATACTGGATCGTAAGCGGAAATAAAGTGGTTAGGAATCGTTTACGTCACTGTGTCAAGTGCAAACGTCACAACCCCGATAAAAATAATCAGCGGATGGGAGATTTACCTGAAGCAAGGACGAATTCCACGCGCCCATTCTTACACACGGGGGTTGATTATACGGGGTTCTTGGACATCAAATCAAGTAAAGGGAGAGGCGTTAAGACAACTAAAGGATACGTGGCTGTATTCGTCTGTATGGTCACAAAGGCTGTTCACCTCGAGTTAGTCTCCGACCTCTCATCATCGGCATTCTTAGCAGCACTACGTCGACTATCAGCAAGAAAAGGTACCCCACGTCATTTATATAGCGACAACGGGACCAATTTCATCGGAGCAAACAAAGTGTTAACCAATGAACACTTCAACTTAAAATCTACCCTATCTGACGAGTTTTTCACAGAGATCAGCGAAATGAAAATCGACTGGCACTTTAACGCCCCCTCGTGGCCGAGTGCCGGCGGACTTTGGGAAGCGGCTGTGAAAAGCTTAAAACATCATCTTCGAAGAGTCGTCGGCGATCAAAAGCTAACTTACGAAGAGTTTTCTACGTTGTTAGCTCAGCTCGAAGCCTGTCTCAACTCGAGACCGCTTTGTACGCTGTCAGAGGATCCGGCTCGAAGGACCAAAAAGATGTACGTTACACCTTGAATTGCTGCTGCTGATAATAAATGAAAGATGGTACTTTAGGTAAAAGTAAAAATATATTGCTAATAATTAATAGCTAATGAGTACACGAACGCGCTGATTGATGATGATGCGTGAACTGATTCGATTATTAATAAAATTATGAAATTAAGGTAAAAATGCTGACCGGGCGATAGGTATGTGCGGCTGAACCGTACAGTTTTAGTCATCTTAGGAATTTCACAAAACACTTGATGAAGTCAGTCATCAC
Organism: Stenoptilia bipunctidactyla; assembly: GCA_944452665.1. Taxonomy (NCBI): domain Eukaryota; kingdom Metazoa; phylum Arthropoda; class Insecta; order Lepidoptera; family Pterophoridae; genus Stenoptilia; species Stenoptilia bipunctidactyla. The sequence goes on along the minus strand of OX101747.1, from coordinate 18,560,767 downwards.
ATACTTCGGCTTTAACTAGTTGTTGATAGTTGTTAAATAAGATATTACAGTAGACCAAGAGACAAAAAAAGCCGGCGGAAAAAAACTCTTGGCACTCTTTTTCAGTCAGATTTATCAAATTAATACAAATAGGTACAGTACAAATTGACCGTGACATGAAAAAAAAACAAGCACAAGACAGCTAATTGTGAGAGCCAATGTCATGCCACAACCAAATTGCTTACATAGCAGATGCAATTAGCTATGGATGCACAATACGAATATGACAAAATGGGACCAGAGTATTTGAACAAGAATGGAATAAAATAGTCATAGTATCATTAGCAAAACGACCTGGCACCGCTAGCAGCACCCGTTCACGAGTTAACGCAAGCACCAGCCATCACCCTCCTCAACCATATTTTAGGGAAGAGGGTGACCCGATACCCGACGCTACCACTAGCCATGCCGCCTGAGGGAGCACGACGTTCTTGCTGATGTCTTGACAAAAAAAATAAGTGAATGGGACAGTCACCAGCATGTCATACATATACCGCACAGCCAAGCTGTAAACAAAATTATTAAGTAATTAGAAACTTTTAGAAATATCCTGTTGTGCTTAATCCCATGCCTTTTTATCATCTAAGTAATCTTTAGTTTTATAATAAGCTTTTCGAGATAGAGTGTTTTTAATGATTGATTTAAATTTATTGAATGGCAGGGATTGAATTGACTTCGGAATTTTGTTATATATATTGACATTCCAATAAATGATTTGCTGCTTTTAGCCAGCCTTAATTTAGGAAACGCTAACTTATGGTCGTTCCTAGTCCTTACAGAGTAATTTGTATCATGATTATCTTTCCTAGTTTTAAATTTATTACTATTCTTATAAATATACATAATGTTTTCATAAATATATTGTGATGCAAGGGTCAAGATACCAATCTCTTTAAACTTTTCTCGAAGAGATTCTCTGTTTCCAAGTTTATACATTCCACGAATAGCCCTTTTCTGCAGTGTAAACATCGTGCCAATAACTGCGGCATTGCCCCAAAGTAGGATGCCATAGGACATTATACTATGAAAATAACTAAAATATACCAGCTTCGCTGTATTAACATCAGTCAATGAGCGAATTTTCTTTACCGCGAACGCTGCAGAACTAAGTCTACTCGCTAGTTGTGAGATATGGGCGCCCCATTGCAATTTAGAATCTAAGGTAATTCCAAGAAAAACAGTGTTATCTACTAGATTCAATCTGTTCCCATTAAGCCGCAGATCAGACTCAACTTGTTTTACATTTGGTGCAGAGAATTTTATACATTTAGTTTTTTTATCATTGAACGCTAGATTATTTATATTGAACCACTGAACAACATTTGCGAGAGCATTGTTTACATCGTCATAGTTTATTTTCTGTCTTATCATTTTAAAAATTATTGATGTGTCGTCAGCAAACAATACAATCTCATGATTATTGCCTACCATATAGGGTAGATCATTTATATAGACTAGAAACAGAAATGGGCCCAGAATTGATCCTTGAGGCACTCCCATCCTCACAACCGACCCAGCCGACCTTTTTCGGTTAACCTCAACCTTCTGAATTCTATCACTTAGATAAGAATTCAAAAGTTTGAGGTCAGTGCCTTTGATACCGTAGTGATGGAGTTTCCTGATGAGAGTGTCATGCTGAACACAGTCAAATGCCTTAGATAGGTCACAAAATACACCTAGGGCATCCTGTGACCCCTCCCAGGCACCAGTGATTATTTCAAATAGTTCAACACCAGCATCAGTTGTTGAACGGCCCTTTGTAAATCCAAATTGTTTATTATGAAGTAAATTGTTATAGGTGAAATGGGCCAAGAGTTGATTAAGAATAATTTTTTCAAAAATTTTACTACAAGTAGGTAGAATTGAAATTGGTCTAAGATTAGTAGGGTCTGTAGTGCTACCCGACTTAAATAAAGGTATAACCTTACTATGCTTCATTAAATCAGGAAACTCCCCACTAATAATACAGTTGTTAAATATTTCAACAAGGCAAGGAGCTATTACATCTATAATAGAATTTAATATTTCAACAGATATGCCCCACAGGTCAGTTGTCTTTTTAATATCAATTGTCTTAAATGTTTTAATAATATCCCCGGTGTCTATGGGTTGGAACTTGAAAGACACCTTGCACTCACTCACACTTCCACGCTAGACTGGGAGCAACAGAAAATCATAGAATGTACCAGTTGCTTCTCTTCCCGGGCATACCTTAAAAGTCATTTTAGGGATAGAGGTTTTATTGGATAGAGGTTTTATAACGAATAAAGGCGTGAATTTATATGTATGTATGTTCGTTTATTCTACGAACAGTAGATTTAGCTATAATACACGTTGAATATTGAAGCGTATAAAGCGTTTCAATATTCAACGTCTTGTCAAATTACTACTTACTATTCTTACTACCTACCATTCGTTTGTAGTAGCTTTTACTCATGTAAAATATTGAAACCCAGCATTCATTGATTTTGACGACAATTTAGTTATAATTTACCCCTAGAATAACCCTACCGCCTCTGAATAATTGACTTATCCGAGTGAGCCCCGCTTGGTGGTAAACTGACTGTCTCGGCTGACTGAAATTTGCCGTCAAATATCACTACTGCCAGCGGTGACGCGTCCCGAAAACATTTTATAAAGAGCCAGTTCTAGAGCCGCAAACGGGTTTATGATAGAACTGGCTTGGTTTCGGTATTCGACCTCATTTATACTTACCATCCGGTAAGTAGTCTGACTCCCAATCGTTACAAAAATTTGGTGGTTCATTCAGAGAAATCTTATTTCCAAGTGAAATAATAAAAGTTGGGTGAATATGGTCATAGGCACCCAGAGTTTGGTAGGTATCTCGAACAATTAACATCGTGAGTGGCCGGCCATGCCAGCGAATCACTCGCTCGCCCGCCCGCGTCTTATCGAACATATCTACCTATTTTATGACGGAGTTATTTTAAAATTATTACGATATCTCTTTGGATCTTGATTGAAATCAAGTGGTGTCAAAGACAATTTTGTTCACAACTAAATATTTATTGTAAACAAAATAAAAATAAAATATAATAAAAAAAAAATTACGCGAGCAGGATCGAACCCACGACCTTAGACTCATGGTCGGTCTACGCGCAACTGAGCAATGAGTACTTCTGATCTGCTTGCCGAACATCTCCACCATATTCTAGTAAAGTAAGTTTTAGGCATAACTTTTAAAAATCTATTGCAATTTTTTTAGATCCTAGATTTTTTTTATGTCTGCAGAATCTGCTCATCATCCTGGACAACTTTTGTTAAGGCATCATATCTATATTTATTACGGTTTTGATGATCCCTTAAGGGTTCTGCATCAGGTGTTCCAGTAACCGAAATAAAATACACCAAAATTCAAAATTCAAAAATTCAAAAAGTTTTATTCATCTTAGGAATTTCACAAAACACTTGATGAAGTCAGTCATCACATACTTCGGCTTTAACTAGTTGTTGATAGTTGTTAAATAAGATATTACAGTAGACCAAGAGACAAAAAAAGCCGGCGGAAAAAAACTCTTGGCACTCTTTTTCAGTCAGATTTATCAAATTAATACAAATAGGTACAGTACAAATTGACCGTGACATGAAAAAAAAAACAAACACAAGACAGCTAATTGTGAGAGCCAATGTCATGCCACAACCACATTGCTTACATAGCAGATGCACAATACGAATATGACAAACTGGGACCAGAGTATTTGAACAAGAATGGAATAAAATAGTCATAGTATCATTAGCAAAACGACCTGGCACCGCTAGCAGCACCCGTTCACGAGTTAACGCAAGCACCAGCCATCACCCTCCTCAACCATATTTTAGGGAAGAGGGTGACCCGATACCCGACGCTACCACTAGCCATGCCGCCTGAGGGAGCATGACGTTCTTGCTGATGTCTTGACAAGAAAATAAGTGAGTGGGACAGTCACCAGCATGTCATACATATACCGCACAGCCAAGCTGTAAACTAAATTATTAAGTAATTAGAAACTTTTAGAAATATCCTTTTGTGCTTAATCCCATGCCTTTTTATCATCTAAGTAATCTTTAGTTTTATAATAAGCTTTTCGAGATAGAGTGTTTTTAATGATTGATTTAAATTTATTGAATGGCAGGGATCGAATTGACTTCGGAATTTTGTTATATATACGTATTGACATTCCAATAAATGATTTGCTGCTTTTAGCCAGCCTTAATTTAGGAAACGCTAACTTATGGTCGTTCCTAGTCCTTACAGAGTAATTTGTATCATGATTATCTTTCCTAGTTTTAAATTTATTACTATTCTTATAAATATACATAATGTTTTCATAAATATATTGTGATGCAAGGGTCAAGATACCAATCTCTTTAAACTTTTCTCGAAGAGATTCTCTGTTTCCAAGTTTGCCTATATGTTTACCCTATATGTTGCCCCGGCTTCACAGCTATACATCAAAAAAAGGTTCATTCAAATCCGTCCAGCGGTTCCAGAGATTAGCGTGTGCAAATAGACAAACTTACAAACAAACAAACAGACAATTTTTTTTTTCAGATTCTTACTCTTTTTTCATTTCTTTACAACCCTAGATATTTTTTTTTGTAAAAATATTAAATGTACAGACACGTTTTTTTTACTGTTTTATTATATGTATTGATACAGGGTTGATTTGTAGTCACCGGCCAAATTTTTTTTACACGATAAGTATCATTTATAGAAACGATTTTTGCAAAAAAGAAGTATTTATTTTTTTAGCATAGAAATAAATATATCCGCTAACATATAAAGCAAACCATGGTCACTCTCAATAACCATTAAAATAAAGGCAACTACGCGCTACTACAAAACATCTTGTAGTACTACGTCGTAGTATTATCAAGGAAATTCCGCTTCGTAGTAGGTATGTTCATCAACAGCGACTTTTTTTTGCAAAAGTTTGTGGTGCCATATTTCTACTTTTTTGTACTGAGCGACGCTAAAATAAATATGCAGATACGTTTATATCGTATCAAAGAAACTAACATTTAAATTTGACTGGTGACGGCAAATCAACCCTGTATGTTCAGTCCCCATAGTATGTTTAGTTTAGTTCAACCGTCCGTCGCTAGATGGCGTTGATTGTTCTTTAAATCACACAAGTGTTTTTGTTTATATTTTGTATGAAGCTTGTTGAGATTTGTTGAGATTGAGTCACACAATCACACACTCGTCTGCGGCCGCTCCCGAGTGTTCGTATTGCGCTGCCCTTGTTCCCTCCCCCGCACTCGTGCGGGTCAGGTGCCAAGTTAAGCTCTTTCGGAAAGTTTTCTCTTGTGGAGGCTGTGTGGTGTCGGGGCTAATTCATCTGCCCTTTTCAGGGCGGACCCGACTGCTGCCGGCCGAAGCATCGCTGATCAGGTGGATACGTAACCGTGACAACTAAGCCTGATCGTCCGCCGTTCACCGGCAATAGGTCCGTACTAGGTCGTTTTTCTTTTCCAGCGCAGTTTGTTGTCGATAGACTTTCTTTCAGCCCAGCATTATGCCTCGTCACCCTGAGTGTACCGAGCATCAATGCGAAACTAATCGCCGTCGTATTCATGAACTTAACCGACAGGTTCAACTCTATTATCGTGATAACATAGAAAAAACTAAAAAACTTAATGATGAGACCGACATCCTGAATAGGAAGTTGGCCGCCCGTCCCTCGTCCACAGAATTTAATAAGCTGTCTTCAGATTTCAGCCAGTTGTCCAGCGAAAAACAATCACTGGAAGCCCAACATGCCGCCCTTCTCGCTCAAATTGAGTCCTTGCGAGAGCAATTGTCCGCTCGTCCTCAGGTCGCCTCATGTTCACAGGGGTTCCAAACCGATTCTCCGGCGTCTCCAGATCCATCCGAGTACGTCGACCCCTTTTCAAACTGCATGTCGGTAGATTCCACCGCATGCAAACGGAAAACTACCCCGCCAGGTAGTGATTCCGACTCTGCTCATTTAGTTCCAGAATCTCCTGCTCCGTTAACCGAGGTTCGCAAAAAGTCCAAGTCTAAGAAGAAGAAGCAAGATGCTTCTTCAACTTTATCTCCATCCGTTTCAGCTGCTCCAGCCGCTGTTCCTGCTCCGCAAAATGTCGCACCGGCGCGGCGTCTGCTCCTGCGCCTTTTGTTTCAGCGATCCCGGCGTCACAGCCTGCGTCGTAATCAGATTTGGCTCCGCCGAAAGTCAAGTCTCCGCCCCCCGTCTTCCTACGGGACAAGGGCCGCTGGACCGAGGTCTCAGCTCTCTGCGGAACGCACTCCCCGAAGATCCAGTATAGTAAGGCATCCAATGTGGGTGACTCTATTAAGGTCGTTGTCTGCTCAATTTCTGATTTCAGGAACTTCATTCGGCTTCTTGCTGACAAGAAGCTCGAATACCACACTTACGCCCTCCCTGAGGAGCGTAAGATTCGTGCCGTCCTCAGGAACGTGCCGTTCGAGCTCTCGAACGAGCAAATCCAAGAGGACTTGTCTTCTCAAGGCTTCCCCGTCGAATCTGTGCACAAAATGCACAGCCGCCGAGGCAAGCAGTTCCCACTTGCGTTAGTAATCCTAGCGAAGAGCCCGCAAGGGCAGTCCATTTTCAGAGGCAAGCTCTCCGTGTGCGGTCTCTCCAACATCCGCGTCGAAGCACCACACAAGCGTGGTTTCCCAGGTCAGTGCCACCGCTGCCAATTGTATGGTCATGCGGCGGCAAACTGTTTTGCTTCCCCTAGGTGCGTCAAGTGCCTAGATCCGCATGGGACTAAGGAGTGCTCTCGCACTCCCGAATCGCCAACAGCTCCGTCCTGCGTCTTGTGCGGCCAGTCTGGCCACACAGCAAACTTTCGCGGCTGCCCCAAGGCACCGCGTGCTGCCAGGGCTACCGTGAAGCCCATCGAGAACTGGAGAGAGCGACTGCAGCCTAGCTCGGACGCTCCTCCAGTCAGTTCAAAGGCCCCCCAGGCCTTCACCTCTTTCGTTTCAGGTCAGCGCAGCCGGGACGCGACTCAATCGCAACCGGCCGCCAAATCGGCTTCCCAGTGCCAGAACGCAAAAGTTTCTCAAGACCGCATGGCGTTCTGGATCCAGCTCGCTCCCATCGACGAGATCCTGGCTTTCGGCGCTGCTCTCGACGCCAGCCCAGAGGGTTTCAACGGTGCTCTTCCGGTCCTAACCAAGTTCGCTCCCCTTATCAGGAAACTCCAGCAAGCTCAACGTTTCTAAACGTAGTCTTTCTTTCCAGCATTCCTATCTCAGAGTGAGTCTGATCACTCTAGATAATCTCCTAGTTTCAGCTTTGTCATTTCTGCTAGTCTTAGCTTCTGAATTTCTCGCTTTCAGTTCCTTTTGGTGGCAGCCGTCCGGATGCTGCTCACTGCGCAGCCTCTCTCTCCAATTGGCTGTCGCTCCGATGAAGACTAATGGCCTCAATCAAGGTGAGTCAGTAAAGGGGGATGTTTAGTGGGTATGCTCGTCTTCACTGAGTGAGTCTCCACACTGTCTGGGCATTCTATTTTCCGTTAGCCACTGGGGTTAACAGCTTATAGAATGCCCATTCGTCCGTAATAGGATTCATCCTCCTCCCGCTAAAGCTTGCTTTACTGGTTAAAGCTTGTTTTAGGGGGTGCCAAAAGTTTCTGTGGCGGAAAAAAAAAAAAAACATTGAGATTGAGCCTGTGGTGAGGGCTCGTTTTGTGGGATTGTACACTGTATGTATATTATTATAGTAGTAATTGTATGCTGTTAGGTCCCGAGTAGCCGTAGAACTATTTCTGTGGTAGCTTAAGCACGCGGTACTAGGTACACTGGTACATCAGGCATACCGCATACGTCATTTCGCACGAATTTCTAGGCTTTTATTTTCTCGAATTCGAATCGGATAACCGCTTTAATTGTGCGAAAGAGATAGCGCTCTACTAACTTTTCTTCCTGAGTACACAATAGTGGTTGGTAGGTTACCTGTCCATCTGGTGCTGTATACTGGTATTGACCTTGCACCACCAGAGCTGGTTCTCCAGACCCTGGCTGCAAGGAACCTCGCTGCTCGTGGAATATACCACCTTCTGCAAATAAAAATTAAATGAATTACCTACAGATTGTTTTTAAAATCCTCAATTAAATACTCGTAGATTACAAATTTAAATATCAACGAATGCAGAGCATTAAAAAAACCGACTTCACGTCAAAACTTTGGCCGACTTATTTATTTATTTATTTATTTACACTTTATTGTATGCCATTAATAAGTACAAAAGAAAAAGGAAATACATGATAACAATTTTGAGATACAATTGGCGGTCTTATCGCTGGAAAGCGATCTCTACCAGACAACCATGGATATAGAAAATAAGTATATGTAGCTTGGGGTTAAAGGCATACCTACTATATAGAATATACACTAAATAAAAATATACTTACATTAGGGATATATATACATAAAAAATACACACATAGATATAATAAATATGTCAATAAATATACATACATATATACATACATACATATATATTTAAGTACAATATAAGGATCAGATTATTTCACAAGCTGACAAATAGTGGGACTTAAGCAGTTTTTTAAAGGATAGGAGTGATTTTGCGGATTTTACAGTTACAGGAAGTTCATTCCACAAACTTACTGCTCGAACCATAAAAGACTTATGTAGGAAATCGGTAGAGTGAAGAGGTGTGCTGAGCAAGAGGTTGTCTGTCGATCGTAAATTACGCTCATGTTGGGAGTGCCGAAATTTAAAATACTCATGAAAATAACGCGGTGTGGTAGGATTGAACAGTAGACAGAGAACATGGATATTCCGGCGAAGTCGAATGGGAAGCCACTTGAGCTTAGTGCGGTATTGAGACACATGATCATATTTTTAACATGATTATTATTTAGAGTGTCATCAAAGTAAACATTCTCAGAAACCATACATATTTTTTCAAAAAATTGAAATTTTCAATGAAGTACTCAACCAATTTCGATAAAATTTATATAGGAACTAAGTATAAAGTAACCTTTATCATATGAAACAAGAATTTTCAAAATCGATTCATAATTGACCGAAATATTTTGTAACAAAGACACAAAAAAAACATACAGACGAATTGAAAGAACTAAGCAGAGCTTTTGATATGGGATTCTATATCACGAGAAATAAAAAATACATATACAAGGTGTTCAAATAAGTACAACGGAGAAAACTATGTCAGATAGAGCTAGTCTTCCCCATTCGACTACAAAAAAACCTTTTTCATTTGGACATATAGTGTTACCATAAAAAAATTTAAACATTTAAAAGTAAGCGCGCGCGCGACCTTTCACCCACCCAGATAACGCCTTACGATCAGCTAGCATGTATTTACATAATAGACTAAATAAACTTAAATTAGTCATCGAGATAGGTACATAGTTAGTTTATTTTGTACATAACTTTAGATTAACATTAGTAGAACATTGACCTATTGGGTTGATTTAATGAACCACTGTAAATATCAAGTTGATTCCAATTTTTTACTATGTAAAGAGCTGATTGATACAGCTGAAAACGCACCTACATTCCTTAGTGCCAACGCGCGTACCGTACGTCCGTATCTTCAAATAGGCACACCTACCTATACCTAACACCTGCTACGAGAGATTCAAACTTACAAACTTTCATAACATTTTCCGTGCCGTACGCGCGTATCATACGCGGCGCTTGTCGCATTCCGAACGTTTGTATCGAACGCGCGTATGGTACGGACGTTGCAGAAGAAAGGAATTACCGAAATTATGACGAGAACGAGAGACATAGGACTTTTTATTTTATGCGCATAATGCGAAATCGGAAAAAGCTTGTCTTACATAAATAGAGACCAAAGAAGAGAATCAAAACTTTTATTCATCATAAGACCATCGAATGGCCGCTTAATGACGTCACAATTTTGTATTTCGGCTTTAACAAGGTGTTGATAGTTATTGAATAAGATATTACAGTAGACCAAGAGACAAAAAATGCCGGTGGAAAAAAAACTCTTGGCACTCTTTTTCAGTCAGGATTATACGAATTAATACAAATAGGTACATACAGTTCAAATAGGTAGGTACTGTGGAATTAGAACTCAAACTCGTTGAATTCCACTGGCTGTATAAGGCGATATTTTCGAATTACTAAATTTATAAAAGAAACAGCTAGAATGCGTGAGACTTAAACATTTATTGTGATCACTTTTTTCGGATGCTCACTGGGGAATGACCATCAAAATATCAAAGCCTACTTGACATCCTGACGGTTCTTAATTTTAAATTAATTATTATGCTATCAAAATATTTCCAGCCAGTGGAATTCAACGAGTTCGAATTCCACTGTACCTACTTCAGGCGTCCGATACCCGACAAAGCGTCTAGGTTGGTCGCCGCTAGATTCCGTCCCCGCGTATGTATGCCTGGTAGAAAATCGATTTCACAATATCGATATCGTTATTAACAATCGATTTCACCGCTAGATTCCGTTCCCGGCCAACATCACGACCAACATCGGTGTATTTGAATCGGTTTGTATTTCCCAGCAATAAAGATCAGCTGTGACGTCACAAAAGGTTTTAAAAAGTAGGCACGCTTGGTTTCAATATAAATCGTGATATATGTCCACAGTACAGATATCTACAGTAATTCAACTTCATACAAACGGATGAAACGCGAGCTATACCTTACGCGGCTCGATCTCGGCGTGCACTCGGCATGCGACCAGTTGTTTGCATACCGAAATAATTGATGATTGAGCTTTACGTTAATATGTGGATTGTTTATACTTTAAAATTTAATAATACATCTTTTCGTACGTCTCAGTTGAGGCGCAAGTATTTTTCGGTCGCTAATTTTTAAGAACGATTTGTTATTCAAACGTAAACATGGTTTTTTGACATAAAACGTATTTTTGTTGAACACTTCCTATTCAGTTCACAAAGTATTTTATTTGTTTATATTTAAAAAAATAGATTTGCAGTCACAGAATTAAATGGAAGTAAACACTAACTAGGCAAATGTAATTTACCATGTAATTACACATGTGAACGAACCGCGGCGCAGTAGGCATTTATTTCAAAGATGCAGCCGAATTGAATTACTGGTAGATATCTGTACTGTGATATGTCTGTGTGTTTGATGATACCTACCAGTCTGTAATGCCCATCTATAGGATCCATCAGGGTTCGGTCCTTCGAAGTCATTTCGAATTATTTGGTCATTCTTCTGCGCTGATGCTGACAGGAGTACTGCGGAAATCTGTAACAAATGAAAACCATTGAATGATTGAAGAGTTTGCTGTTAATGTTTATCAAAAGGGCACGTTATTTTCCCGATAGTACTCTGGGAATATTGGGATGAATAGCTTATGTGCTACTCCTGGCTGTACACTATTGCTATGCCAAATTTCATCAAAATCCGTTAAGCAGTTCTGCCTTGATTGAGGAACAAACATCCATACTTCCATTCAAACTTTCACGTGTATAATGATAGCATAGTTCGGTATAGAATAGCAAATACCTTCGAAGTATTTTCAACCAATTAAAACAAGAATAATCAAAACAGCGGCGCGAGCACAGATCTATCGACTCGTATGTTTACGGATGTTCGTGTAGTATGGAGTCGGTTGCAAGTATTCAGTAACACTTATTTTTTATTTTACTGTTATTTAAAAGTACAACATGTTTACAAACATTCAAAATTAACATGGCATACATTTATTTAAGCTGACCGTGTGGTAGGTAAGGGATAGATTTCAATTATGGCTTACAAAACGTCTCCATATTAGGTATACCAACATTCGTAAACATACGAGTCGATAAAGTTCTGTGCTCGCACTGATGATTCATATTTGAAGAAATAATAACATACCTACCTAACTAACATAAAGGTGAATCCTACTTATTGCCTCTTTTGAAAAGAGAATAATAGGGAAACTTCATTTGTCTAAATACAAATTACGAATCAATCACATACTCTTAATTTGAAGGACAACATCAGAGTCAAGCGCCTACAGTCATGCGCGGACGCCTTAAGCAAATATTTTGAAGCACAACACTGATCTTAACCTCGAAAATTTACATAATAATACGATTTCCTATGTTTTGTAAATATTTGGTTTATTCTTGATTATTTTTGTCATAAAAATCTCCTAAAGTTTATTTTTGGAGTTCCGTATCCAAAGTAATAAACGCGGCACATTTATTTATTTATTTACCCTGTATTATACACAAAACAAAAACAGAATAAAAAAAAAACACAAATAAAATAACACATTATGTTTAAAACGGCTTCATCGCTTAGAAGCGATTTCTACCAGGCAACCCATGGCGAGTCCAAACTTGTTTCGCCGAAAACTCGTTTCGCCCAAAATTTTTTTTTATCTTGCTTCGCTATAGCAGCAGCGCTAGCATGCAACCATCGATAAACAGTCGAATCAACAAGATAAATATTATTTTGTTATTTTATCCTATTACTAGCGGTTTGCGCGCGGTTTTACCCGCGTAACTTTTGATCCCGTGGGAATTTCGGGATAAAATATAGCCTATAGCCTTCCTCAAGAGTTGGGCTATCAAATGCAAAAAGAATTTTTCAAATCCCACTTGCAGTTTCTGAGATTAGCGCGTTCAAACAAACAAACTCTTCAGCTTTATATATTAGTTTAGATTTGGTTTCACATCGCCAACTACAGAGCTATACCGATGCGATTTAATTTAACCTACCGGCTATGTGTGCCGGTAAACAGAGAGCCCCACGAGTGACAGCGTATTTAAAGTCCATATTTTTCTTGATTCCATGTTCAAAAGTCTATTTAATGTATTTTCGAAAAACAATCTTGATTTATTTACTATCAAACAGAGAAAAGATTTGTCTGTTTGCTTGTTCCTTTGTTCCTTGGTTTAACACCAAGTTAAAACCAGTTTGGCGTTCTAACCATTTTGACATCAGCTTTATATATTAGTATAGATGTAAGGCAAAATATAATAAACATATTCATCGACACGCAAAGAAGAATATATAAGCTAATATGCGCACCATAAAATATAGAAGTACTAGATTTGATACCATGATTAAGCCCACATAAACGAAAATGTCATATTCTTAAAAAACATATATACCTACTCTAAATGCCAAATTCTAAGAAGATATCGAAGGCCCGATTTATCGTTGTTGATGGTCGCATGCTAGGCCCACTGGTGTGGCGTAAAATTTAATTTAGGTTAGGTAAGGATGTATTAATTCCGTTTACCAAAATACCTAATTGAAGGCTCTGTCGATTTCAGAGATATAAAACCAAACAAAATTTTAATTTTCGGTGAAAAGAGCTTTAGGCTAAGAAAGCTTCTAGTTACTATTGAACGCTCTGTAAAACGGGACCACAGTACAGATATCTACAGTAATTCAACTTCATACAAACGGACGAAACGCGAGCTATACCTACGCGGGTCGATCTCGGCATGCGCTCGGCATGCGGCCAGTCGTGAGTGTCTGCATACCGAAACAATTGTTGGTTGAGCGTATTTTTGTTGAACACTTCCTATTCAATTTACAAAGTTCTTTATTTGTTTATATAAAGAAAGTATATTTGCAGTCACAAAACAAAATGGAACGGACCGCGGCGCTGTAGGCATTTATTTCAAAGATGCGGCCGAGTTGAATTACTGTATATATCTGTACTCTGCTATTACCAAGGCTCCGCTCTCTGTCTGTTAGCCGCTGTATCTCATGGACCGCGACAGTTGACATTTTCACAGGTGATGTATGTCTGTTGCCGCCATCACGTCCATCACACATAACATAATAATACGATACAGAAGGCAGCACAACAAGCGTTACATATCTGTCAAAAAATTTTACTTGAATCTGAACTCTATGCCCTCGACATTAAGTTAAAATTGGCTGGGGAAATTTAACAGGTAATGTAACTTATGTACCTACTGAAAACAGAATAAAACTAATATTTAAGGGGCTCCCATACTATAAACAAGATTTTTTCGCTCTTTTCAACTGGCTTCAAAAAAAAGAGGTTCTCAACTCGTGTGTACCTATGTTTTTTTTTTGTATGTTTGTTTCGCGATTTTTTGGACAATTAGGTAAAAAATCAAATAAAATCCCCAGACAATCACACCAACTACATGGCCCCAAAGTAAGCATAGCTTGTGTTATGGGATACCATTCAGCGAACTAGGGGGGAACCTAGAATATAAATACATAAATAAATAAATTGCTGGTCCATGCTGGACTGGGAGCGAAAGAAAAACGTAGAATGTGCCAGCTGCTTCTCTTCCCGGGCATACTGCAAGTCAGTTAAGGGACAGAGGTTTCAAAGGCGTTTTTGTGGGCGATAGGCTGACCCCCTGTCACTACAATAGTCTCTTTCCATCTTTATAAAACCTCCAAATTTGTCAAACGTGACATCAGATGGTCTTGTAACCTCTGGTGATCTGCCTACCCCATAAGGGATACAGGCGTGACGTTATGTATGTATGTAAATAAATAAACACCGAGACAAGGAAATTTTTTTTTTTCTTGTTCCGTGCGGGAATCGAATACCGCAACCACTGGCGTCTGAGGCAGACAGGTTTACCCCATCGCCAAAGTGGTCGCCAAATCAAAGTGTAAATCGATTTTGCATATTCTGGTTTCTTATGATAAAGATACCTCAGAGGTGGTTCAATATAAATTACACCGAAATCGATCATTCGTATTTTTTTTACGAAAAAATATGTTTGATCACCTAGAATTTTCACGTTAATGACCTTATATATGTCGCAGTCATCTGGTTGAATTAGCCACTCAATTGGACGCCTAGGCCGTTGATTCGGCCTAGGCCGATAGTTGATTGAACACGAAACACTCAACGTTTAACAACTTGGCGTGTTGAAAGTTAGTCCTTTGAAGATGGCTGACCAAAATTCAGCCAGGTGATTTAAATTTAGTACAGTTTTAGATAAGTAATAAAACAAGTATCATGGTAAAATTATCTGTCATGACGGAAAAACCAGTCAAGCAAATTTTTTTTTGTTAGTTTTTTTTTTATTTATTTCAATTAAGTACAAGGAAATAAAATCCATAGTGGCGCATCGCCGGGTGCTGCCGCACCACGCTCGCTTCGCTCGCTCGGCTCGTGCGTAAATATAAACATCATAAATATAATAAAATAAGTTCCGTTTTAATGTTTTAATATTTAAAAAAATATATATCAGTTTTCATATAAAAACTATTAAGTATCTTCTTTTATGGACGACTATTCAATACAATCACAACACCCTAACCAAACATCATAAATTTAACAATATCCAATTTAACTAAATGGCTAAACAACGCTTAGCCAATTAGTTAAACGTTGCGATCAACGACTTGACTAATTGTCCTTAAGTTGAAACGGCCTAGGCGTCCAATTGAGTGGCTAATTTAACCAGTTGGCTACGAAATATACAAATAATGTATATGAAAACCAAACTTCACTGTGTAAACACGTCATAATGAGCGGTTGGATAATATAAGCGGAGTCATAATAACCGGATTCTACTGTATGTACCTACCTTAAATGTACCTTAAAAATTAATTCAAAAAAATTTAACTCGTTTAATTCAATTCAATCATTTTATTTCGGATCATGACCATATGTGTTAGTTACAAAAACCTTACTACCTATGTTAGTGCTACATGAAATTAAGAATAACAAGAGATAATGAAATAATTAAATCAATTAAATAGTTCTAGGTAAAATACAAATCAATTTATACAAAGAGGTAAATTCAATAGTTATAGGTTGCACTGATACAAGTCAAACAATTGTTAATAATTAAAATAAGATTTCAAATAAATTTAATTAATGTAGACAAATAATGTTATGAGCATTATATTTGGTATTGAATAAAAATTTACAATATTATTAACTACTAAGATAAGGAAAGGCGTAGATGCATTCTCATCCAGCTTTCAAGCATCAGTGAGTCCCAGCGGTGTAATAATGGACTGTCTGCTTGAGGGGCAGAATAGCACTCTGGTCTACCTGACTTAAAGCCAAATTGCGCATCATTTAAACTGAGATGCTTCTCCAGATGTCCGTCAAGCAAACGGTCCAGAACCTTAGCAATTACAGTAGCTATAGATATTGGCCTATAATTCGACAGGTCTGTAGAATCACCTGCTTTATTTTAATTATAGGAACGACTATAGTATACATAAGATCCTCCGGTAAAAAGGAATGCCTGAGACCGAGATTAAAAACATAGATATGACCCTAGGTAGATGCACACCAGCATTTTGAAGGTGCTCGATGCTGAGGCCGTCATGGCACGGTGTTTTACCTGTAACCATATTATTTATAAAAACACACTAAGCTCTGACGGGTTTTCCTCAGCCCTGGGCACATTCGTTGCAGGGCCAAGTGGCGATTCAACCTTAAAATGACTCCTAAACAGGTTGGCTATATCGGTGGGATCATGCACTCCGGAGACGCTAACGGGAAGGGCAGTTCCATGGTTGAGCTTATTGGTGGCTTTCCAAAAAGAAGAATTAAGAATTTAATGAAGAATTACTAATATTTAAAAATCATATAGAGTCTTCTTTCAGCAAAACACCATATATACGATATTTGAGGTACTTTCCCATGATGTCCCATTGGTGTCGGACGTCCTGTATATTGTATAATATGTATGTTTATATATTTCTAAAGTATCGATAACAAAAGTTCTTTTAGAAACTTAATTTGGGCTAGATAATGTGGTGTGTATGTCAGAAATATTTATAATTTATTTATTAATGTATCACATAATATAAATACTTAGTTTATTTCAGGTTTCATACTTCAACGTATTATGATAATATGGAATTATGAGGTAGTCGAAAATGAAAAAATAATACCTACTACAAAGTGAATTAGCACGGGCTTATTTAACACAAATAAGTATACATTCAAAAAATAAACCTCAAAGTAAAATAAAGAAAACATATGTACCCAGTCTTGTTGATCTTATATACAAGGTGTTCTTTTTTATATCCCTTAAATTTGAGAATTTGTTCTTTACTAAAACATAAGACTTTTTGCCAAAGAATATGTGTTTCAAAAGTGCATACTTATTACTTTCCAAGATATCATAAATCTTAATATAATGAGTTCATAAATTATCACTCTTGCAAACTCTTTAATATTCATTCAATAGACGCGTGTCACTGAAACCATACAATAAACAACAAAAACATTTTTAATGTTAAGGAATGTACAATGCAAAACGTTGCGAACTGAACCTGTGCATAGCGATAAAAAAGGGATAGAAAATGCCAGGTTGTCATAATTCGCATAAAGGTGTTTTACATAAGATGTTTTGACTTAATAGAATTATTTTGTATGAAAAGTAAAAATAAAATAAAAATTTAAAAATTATTCGCATATTCTTTGATTCTATTACATGGTCCCATTAATACCCTAGAGCTATGGGAAATCAAGCGGAACATTGTATAATATGGGCGCATTTATCCCTCCTGACAGAACGCCATGTTAAGTCTCGATGTTTCGATAAGCTATAAAAAGACAACAATTAGAGATGGGCGTTCATTCGACGGACCCGTCCAATCGACCGTCGAACAGAGTTCAACGATTCTACCGTCTTTCGTACATCGATGGACTAGTCCATTTCATAGACGGTTAAGTTTAAGAGTATATAATGTTATACTTACTTACTGTAATTACTTTTTAGCAGATTCGTTTTTATATTTTTCCTTAAGTTATATATTTAGTTTGTAAATATAGAAATATATATAATAATATAATAGAATATATAATATATTGGAACTCCTTACTGCAATACTCAATTTACTCGATACTGGCCGATGTGTCATAAAAAAAAGAAATGACATGTCAAGCATTTTGACAACGTCAGTGAGAAGGAGGAAAAAAAAGGTCCGCTGAGGAGAGATGTGAGGATTCTGAAGAGAAAAAAAAGATCGGGAGAGAACGCTGGAGGACGGCTGACCGATCCGGGAAAAGCCGCCGGCCCTCCCCGGCGACGACGTCCTGGCTCTACCTGAGGCGCCCTGCTCTGCTCGGCGCTCTTCACGGCTGCGGCCGTGCGCTACAACCCTCGCGGTGGTTCCTACCGCTGTGAGCGGCCTCCCTGCCGCTAACTTAGCGGTTGTTGGTGGCTGCCTCCACCACTACCGCGGCTGTGAGCCGCGGTCTCCTACGGCGTCAACTGCGGCCGAGGGCCGCTAGCTCCTAACGTCTAAAATTTAACATTTTCCCTACAGTGCTATAGTGACTTTAAGTGCCTTTCTCGTTTTGTAAATTAAAATTAAAGTTTTTTAAGTGTTAGTTAATAGTTTTCTTCCACTTCAGCACCCTATTGAACTGCGAGCGACGGACCCCCTTCAGGGAATCGGCACTTCGCGACAAGTAGAATCGACTTCCGTCCGTCTAGCGTAGAAAACGAGACGAAGATTCTTTCGTCTCGCATACCCCGTCGACTTACACTCGTTCTTTCAAACTCGGGCAGGTTACAATCGGCCATGGTGAATGAAAGCCACATAAGGCGATTCCTACCAAACGGTTATGACCTCTAATCGTATAGACATAGGGTTGATTATTTTTCTCTCAAATTTGTGATTTGTGCTTTTTAAGTACGAAACAATTTCAAAATTATTCAAATGCACGGTTCATATAGGCGTATGAGACGATGTAAAAAATATATTTTGAACTCTAATGAATCAACGTAAATGTTCATATTGTGATGTGTCGGTTTTTCGCATACCTACGCTACTTTGGAAACTAAATCATATTTTGTGAAGCTTAACTCAAAATGCATTTTTTAGACAAAAACTATTTCAAGGTCACTCGCGCGCGATTGTAATTACGTATTTAGTTTTTCAAAACTGAATATAAGTACTTATTAGGTATTTTCTGACAGTAATTATAAGTAATTATTAGCTTATGTGTTTTTTAATTTTCTATTGTTTGATTATATTATATATCGGAAATGGTAGATCGCTTGGGTTTTTAAAATGGGCAGAACCGGCAACCCCATCAGGGTTGTCAGTCCTGCTAGGCGATTGACTCATATTAAAGCTAGTTATGTTAGAAAACGTCTCAGAAGGGTGTCACTCAATCAAACAACTTATCAGTTTAAGTTTTCTATTTATTATACCTAATCTACCACCACTTCGGAAAGTCGATCTGTTGAGAAGAAGTGGCAAGAAACTCAACAGCAATCATCTTGTAAAATACAAAGTAACAGTTTACAGCCAGAGAACAATAGGTAAATAAGTAAATATCACAATCTTAACGACACTGACCTTTATCACAAAGCGGCTCGTTCTCTACTCCGCCATTTTTAACCCAACCTATCCGGAAAGTCAAAATCCCCCACAACTCTCCAATGCAAGGCAAAGGCCGCCACAAAAGTGACGCCTTCTCCATCTTGGTTTTCGTACCGCCAAAACCTTCTACTGTCTGGTCTCCTATCGGCCGGATTCTAGCCAATCAGAGACCAGCCAACAGAAAGCCGGTGGTCATGACACATACTGAATAATTCTTTTTATCAACATCTTCTATTAACAAAGCAATTAACAAAGCAATAGGAAACATCTTAATTATTTAAGCTTAATTAAAAACAAATCACATAAGTAATTGTCACAATAACAAATATTGAACTTACTTAAACATGGTGCTTGACCTGTACTAATCTTTATCTTTAGTAAACACAATTACTTATTAAAACAAAACACTTATTACAAACGGTATTTGTTGATTTGAATACTTATCTTTTATGATTAGATTTAATAATTTTACTTTAAAGCATTCTCAAAACATTACCATGAGAAACCAAAATAATCAATAATAAACGTTGGATTGTTTTGCTACCCAAACATCACAGATAATAAAGGATTCAATATGTTGATTGATAGCAATAGTTCGATTGATAGACCTAATATTGGATTACAAATATTCAGAATCAATTAATTTAGATTTCTTAATTTGAGCTTACAGCAAAACGATTCAATAATTTACGATAATCATTTCGATGAGGCTCGGCGAAGCCATCGCGGCGACATATATAATAAGTGTAAATATTGAATAGTGTAGGTATATATGTAGTATTATAAAAGTAAAGACAGTGATTTAAACTTATTAAGTTATTATTATTAAGTTTCATGTCGGAAACAAAATTGATCTCCGATAGTTGAAATTTATATATCTATGTCTTAAATAATCAATAAAATCATATTTCATTACCAACTTTTTATAAATTGCTTTTTAATTTAGAGTTACTGTGTTTTTAAAAAAGTTCAAAAAATTTAGTTATAGAAAGAAAGTTGTAATAACAAAAACTTGAATTTCGAAAAGAAAAACATGCATCTGATTTCTACACAATAGAAATTCGCGGAAATCTAGTGTCAAATATATACGTTTAAAAAACATGGTTCCGTCTCGCAAACGTAAACTGGTCCAAACAAACTAAGACTGTCTAGCGTCTACAGTTTACACGGACTTAGTTGTGAACCAGTTCACGATTTGAATTTTGAACTGGTCATTCGACTAGTCGATGAACGAAGATGAACGGTTCAGTTCACGTTCACTCACGGTAAATGCTTCGACGACCCAGTCGATCCATTATTAGATAGATTATCAACGAAGTCTGTCTGTAACTGCGCACACAATATCCACCATCACCCACTTGAAAGGCGATAGTTCCAAAAATATTCGTAACTTAAAGTGTAAATTAACTTGTGTAACCCATACTAAATTTAAAGTACACCCGTATTAACATATCGTATTTAGAAAGTTACATGCGCGATTTATTAGACAGACAGCGCCATCTATGGAACAATTTATTGCTAGATTCTATAGGTATTCATTATACGTTATTGTCTTTAAAACAACATGTAAAAGGGAATCCCAACATTGTTATTAATATTTTGAATAGTATTTGATTAAAAATTCACAAGAGTGAGCGGGTATTCTAGCAAGTAAATGAACTTCGGCATAAGCGACATCTATTGTGATTTACGGCAACCTAGCATTGATCGAGTGAGTTAGCTTCTCAGTTAGGTAATCGGGTATTCGAATGACTTTACATCGATCAAAATACTTTAATTAAACTACCAATCATGTTTCATCATTAAAACGAAAGAACTGCTAAATTCGGTTTTTAAATAATCAACAAATGCAGAGCACTAAAAAACCGACTTCACTTCAAAACTTTGGCTGAGTTGAGAGTGTCATAAGCATAAACAGTTTCTGAAATCATACATATTTTTTCAAAAGTTTGAAATTTCAATGAAGTACTGAACCGATTTCGATGAAATTTAAATGGGACCATCTATGAAGTATCCTCTATTATATCATAACTGTCCGAAATATCGTGTAACAAAGACACAAAAAACATACAGACGAATTGAGACCTCCCCCTTTTTGGGAAGTCGGTTGATAATTCACTCGGCACTTAGGTTACTGTATTTTGTAACTTCTTTCCAAATAGATGATGCGAACACACCAACCATGTCCATATTTCTGTTATAAAACATGGTTCAGGTTCATGGTCACGTTTGACAAAGGAAGTCAGTTTATGTTCATACAAGTCCGCCCATTTTCGTACCGAAGTTACAGGGTACCAAACTGTTGGCGATGACAAGAGGAACATCATCGAGTTCAAATATTTGTCGTAGCCTATCTACTGAGGCAGCAGTTCTGTGTGTTAAGCATGCTGTCAACTACTACAATAAACGTAAGACACCAATAGTTACGTGCTTCCTCGACCTTTCTAGGGCATTTGACCTGGTCTCATATGATCTGCTGTGGCATAAGCTCCAAAAGTCTCAATTACCAACAGAGCTTTTAAATTTATTTAAATATTGGCACAGCCACAAGGTCAACAGTGTGCGATGGGACGGGTGTTTGTCTCAACAGTATGGTTTGGAGTGCGGGGGAGGCAAGGGGGGCTAAGCTCACCAACGCTCTTCAACCTGTACGTGAATGAGCTGATAGAGGAGCTCAGTAGCACCAGGGCCGGGTGTTACATTGATGGCGTTAGTGTAAACAATATAAGTTACGCAGACGATATGGTGCTGCTGAGTGCATCTGTCTGTGGCATGAGGAAGCTCATGGCGGTTTGTGAGACGTATGCTAAGTCCCATGGGCTAGTATATAATGTAAAAAAGAGGCAATTCATGATCTTTGGGGAGGGGCGAAAGCAACCTAATTCAACCCCAAACTTGTTTTTAAACTGTTACGCATTGCAACGGGTTCATAAAGTTAAATATTTGGGCCACTTGCTAACGCCCGACCTCAAGGATGGAGATGACATTGAAAGGGAACGTATGGCGATGTCGGTACGGGCAAACATGTTGGTTCGTAGGTTTTCACGATGCACAAAAAATGTAAAGATTACTCTCTTCAGAGCTTACTGCACTAACTTTTACACTTGCAGCCTGTGGGCTGACGCTCCCCGTGTGTCGTATAACGCTCTACGGGTCCAGTTCAATAATGCGTTCAGGATGCTGATGGGGCTGCCCAAGTACTGCAGCGCCTCAGGGATGTTTGCAGAAGCGAGGGTAGACTGCTTCTACACCACTATGCGGAAACGATGCGCATTCCTGGTGCGCAGAGTGCGGGGCAGCGCCAACACCATCCTGTTTATGATAGCGAGCAGGCTTGACTGCCGCTATATAAATCATTATTGCACAACATCTGCCGGATGTGTGCAAAATAAGCGCTAGATTTCTATTAGTGTTATATACTAACATAGGATAAGTCTTTTATAACTATCAAAATAATGAGTTACTTGATATAAATGAACAATTAAATTAAATTAAATACAACTGGCCATATATTCATTTTTATTCCTTTACATTAGTTTAATTAATTCAATATTTTATTACATTGGCATAATAATTTCTATCATAATTTATTCTAATTTAATTGTATTTAATTTTTAATTTATGAAGTAAGTAGGTACATTTAGGTAGTACTTAGTTGTTTAATTTAAATGTGATGACATTTTCAAGTAGGTATAATCAATAACCAATTTGATATTTTAACTTATTTTTGTTAATTACTAATATTTTGTTTTAATTAGAATATGCTTTGGTGTTTAAATTTTAATAAATGTTTTCGAGATCTCTAATAGCATTGTAAAAAAAAAATGTGATTCATTTGTATAATTTACTTCGTTATCTTTCAAAGTTCATCAATTTAATGATTTATTTAATACCTAAAACCTACTTTATTACATAACGGGGCCTTATTTTTTATTGTATATTCTGACTACTAAGTCAACACTGTTATGAATTTATAAATTAATAACATTTAATTTCTGTGTTACTAATCTAGTTTTTAATTTGTAAAACTAACCAGTGGGCCAAGTTGCCACAATAAAGAAATTATTATTATTATTATTAAAAGAGTGCATTAAAGCAAAATTAGAATACGATATCACAGGTTAAGCAACGTTCGGCGCGCTCGGTACTTGGATGGGTGACCGCCGACCATTCATTTCTCACGACGACTTCTGTGCTTCGGAGGGCACGTTAAGCAGTCGGTCCCGGGTGCTGTATACTTGTATACAGTAGTCGTTAGGGTTTGTCAGAAGCCATTTTGGCGCCCTGAAAATTCTGGCATCCACCACCCAGCACTGGGCCAGCTTGGTGGATTATGGCCTATACCTCCTCGTCACCCAGGGGAGAGACTCATGCCCTGCAGTGGGCTCATTACAAAGAGTTGTGATGATGATGATGATTAAAGCTGAAAACTGGCAGCGACGCGGGGAATCTGGGCTGTTCTCGACGCCAGCGACGTAGCGGTTTCATACAAACTCAATACTTTCTATCGTCTCGCGGAAATCGCGGCCCGCGCCGCTGTCGCTCACGCTGTCGCTGTCGCTGCCGTCCAGTTTGCAGCCTAACGGTATAAAATAATAGTAAAATAAATAGTACCTCATAGTAAAAACTATGGTTGTTACCTTAGTAAAAACGCAGTCGGTGAGGACCTTTAATTGGCCCAGTATCGCTACCGTGTTTTTATTGTTATAATGGCTGTTGGTCTTCATAAAATAAAATAAATAAATAAAAAAATATTAAAAAATTCATGGTTGGGAAACGATCTTGATAATACTGACGGGTCGGTCTCCAATTTGTATTGGTGCAGTGAACGACTGGCGGGACCGGGCGAGGTGAAAAAGGGACGTGGTCGGTGTGGCGCGGGGCGCAGGGCGTGGTGACGAAATCGAACGCAGATGTTTACCTGAGCTTTTGTTTAACATTTCTTTGTGTATTTGAGAATGAATGTGCTATCTTAACTAAATAGTTTGAGTAAAATAAAAAAGATAATGTAGTAAAATGATACCTGAATAAATTTTACGTTTTAACAATAATTAATGACACTGGATGTTATTTTTGCTAACCTGAAGCATTTACCATCTTAGGTTTAGCCCGAGAAATGATGAAAAATCTTCAGAAAATTTATTTGTTTCCGACTGAGTAATTTCAGAAGTCTGTAACAGAAAAACTAACCTCTTATCTGTCACTTTTTTATGGTATTATAAAAGACTGAGGTCCTGCCAAGTTTTTGAAATTAATTGGAAAGTATGAAATTAATTTTTACTATTTTTTATTCAATGTTGAAAATTCAAGTCAGACTCGCCCGACAGAATTTTTTTAAGTTTCGATGAAAGTTATTGTATCTTCCGTGAATGTTAGGTAGCTAATTATTTTATGCATAATAGGGCAACTCATGAGGATAATGTTACAAAGAAAAAAACTTGGAAAAAATCTCAATTTTTTTATTTTTTTTTATTTTAAGCTTTTTAGGGTGAACATTTTCAAAAAAAGGATTAAAAAATTCATAACTCGAAAACTACAATAAATTGCGGAACATACTACTCTGTGTAAAAAGTATCGCGAATATGTCAATAAAAAAACCCGCGTAAAAAAGGTCGTTCTAATTTTTTTACTGCATGTTGGTAGCACTGTACTGATTTAGCGCGCAAAATTTGAGCGGGATCTGTCATTTAATTTGTTTTAAACTACACTTCTTGTTGGTCATAGTTTTGAGACCTCGGCAATTTTTACAATGGAAAATATTGTTGAACAAAGAGTGT
Source organism: Stenoptilia bipunctidactyla (assembly GCA_944452665.1). Classification (NCBI taxonomy): domain Eukaryota; kingdom Metazoa; phylum Arthropoda; class Insecta; order Lepidoptera; family Pterophoridae; genus Stenoptilia; species Stenoptilia bipunctidactyla. Next base: position 18,535,633 of record OX101747.1, on the reverse strand, counting down.
GCCTTAAATTTTGTGTTTCGAATGATATTTCATGTGGTGAACCACTAAAATGTTGCGAAATACCTACGGCGAATCGTGTATATCGAAAAGAAGGGCTTATGAATGGTATAAGGCTTTTAAAGAAGGCCGAGAAGTAGTAGTAGACTTGCCTCGTTCTGGTAGACCTTCAACCGCTACGACCAAAGAAAACATCGACAGAATCAAGAAGCTAGTGCTCGAAAATCGACGTATGAGTCTGAGAGAGTTGGCTAGTGAGGTGAACATATCTTTTAAGTCCGTCCACAACATTCTCATTGACATTTTAGGCATGAAACGCGTCGCCGCTCGACTAGTTCCAAAAGAGCTCAATTTTGTTCATAAAGCGCAGCGAAAGCATGTCGCTGAAGACATGGTTTCCCGAGCTTCTACGGATCCGACCTTTATGAAACGTATAATTACTGGCGACGAGACATGGGTTTATGAGTATGACATGAAAACAAGCCAACAGTCTTCAGAATGGCGTCTCGAAAACGAGCCGAAACCCAAAAAACCGCGGCAAAGTCGCTCCAAAATCAAGCTGATGCTGACAGTTTTTTTTGACTACCGTGGTGTGGTTCACTCCGAATTCCTTCCAGAGGGAGAAACAGTGAATAAAGAATATTATTTAGGCGTCATGAAGCGTTTGCGTGAGAGTGTCCGCCGAAAACGTCCAGATTTGTGGCAACACAACTCATGGATGCTGCACCATGATAATGCACCATCACACACAGCCATTATAGTGAAAGAGTTTTTAGGGAAAAATTCAACAAAAATTCTCGACCAAGCACCGTATTCACCTGATATGGCTCCGTCTGACTTTTTTTTATTTCCCAAGTTAAAATTACCACTTCGAGGAAAACGTTTTGAGTCGATAGAAGCCCTAAAAGAAAATTCGCTGAATGAGCAAAGGCCATACCGCAAATAGCCTATGAAAAATGTATGGAAGACTGGGTGAAGCGGTGGAGATGTTGTATTGCAAGCGATGGGGCTTACTTTGAAGGCGATAAAATAAATTTAGATGAATAATTTGTATTTTTTGTTTTATTGACAAATTCCCGATACTTAGTACACAGAATGTACATGGGGTATTTTCGGATACCCCTAGTGGTGAGGAATCTAAAAAAAAAGTTATGACGTCACTGTTAGGACCACCCTGTATACTTCAGCCAAAGTTTTGACAAGGATTTCAAAATGAAAGCGAAGTCGTTTGTTTTAATGCTCTGCGTTCCTTGATTAAGTTGTTTTAGTAAGAGCGTGAATCCTTTGTCATTGGTTTCATGTTTGATATATTCCGGTAAATGATTAAATAGTTTTATAGTTATAGATAGAGGACCAGATGAATGTATTTTTAAATGGGACATTGGTTGTAATACCTATTTAATTTTTCCGGGAGGACGTATTTAATTTCCGCTTCGTCGCGCTTTTTATACAATTCGGGATGTTTTCGGACGAATTTGCATGCTTCAAGTATGTAAATGCATGGAAGGCTGAGAATTTTGTAATTTTTGAAGAAAGGTTTACAGCTGTCATCATTCTGAATGTTTTTACCTGTTGCGGTTATCGATATAAAGTAAACAAAAAAATACAAATTTAAATGAATTAAATTAAATAGGTATAATTGAATTGACGCATAATTTTTTTATCTAAACGATAAATCTAATTTAAAATGACTACAAATGTCCTCTCCTGCATTGCAATACCTAAATTGGGTGCATAATTTTACTGATTATTATTGTAAATTAACTATTATTATAAACTGTCACCTGTAAAATCATGTTTGCAATAAAGTATTGAGTACATAATGTAAGGTTAAGTTCAAAAGTCAGTATGTAACTTTCGTAATAAATAAATAAACTTTCTTGTGTCAAAATATGCAACTGTCATGATTGTCAAAGGAATGGAGAATTTGGGCATTCTGACTTGAGGCTTACGAGCGAGCGGTCATCATATTGAATTGCTTTAAAGTGTATTGGAATAATTTGTATTGGATTGTAAGGCAAAAGTCAGCCAATAAACTGTTGAATGAGGAGTTTTATTTCCAACAATAAAAATATTTAAATTGGTACGGAACCCTTCGTATGCGAGTCCGACTCGTACTGACCGGTTTTTATGACAAGTTTTGTGACAACTTGACGAGGTTATTAAGAAATATTGAGCTATTAATTTATGACGTACAACCAGGCCTGGCTCACTCCGCGCGGTACATCCGTTATTTACCTACAGCGAAGCGCTCCGCCGGCGCAACTCGAATGGGTCGTGTATCACGCGCGCGCCCATCGGGACGTTGTAGATACCTACCTACCTAATAGCACTCACAGTAATTCTATGATCGAGGTCGCAAATAGTATTTAAAAATGGACATAAAAAGAAACAAATATTCAATTAGATTATGTTTGGATTTGATTATGTTCAATTTAGCAAACAAAACATATCGACGGTGGAATGAAAATAGTTACCAAGCGACATAAGGGACCAAAATGAGTTTTTTATATATTCGGAATCAGCGAATTTTTCTCTATCGATTAGTTTTAGTCCCATGTCTCTACGAGCACTTTTGATGTCGCTTAGGAACTCCGTAATAACGGACATTTTCCTTATTTTCGGCGACCAAGCGACAAAATTTTGACACGTTTTAAAAAAATTGTTATTTGGTTATATCTACTCGTATTTTTTTTTCACTTGGTAATTTTAGCCTTAACACAATTGTAATTCATACTACATTAAGTAATTTCTACCTTTCCACTGTTTGAATCAAATAGGTACTTGGGAAGTTTCATCTGAAATACATTTATTTACTAAAGGTATTTCTGACTCTTTTACAAATCTTTAAGATATTTTTTCTGTCGTTAAGTATTTTTTCACAAACTGTAATCATACCAAAGATTCGATATAGTAACTTTTACTTGCCGAAAATAAGATAATAAGTGGTGCTTGGTAACTTTTTACCTGCCTTTTTTTTTCAAATTGTGTCACTTGGATACTTATTACTGAATTAACTATTTTGATTATAAATGTGGTTAATCCAAACAAACACTTGACACTTTGTCGCTTGTCACCGCTGTGAATCATAGCTACTGTGGTGGATGGTAACGATTTTATCGATCAGTTCCTGGTAAGTGTCGCTAAGGTAAGCTCGTATATTTTTTTTATGATCTTTTTGTGTAGTAAGACACTTCGTATGAACTGAAACTTTTATTTTCAAGCGTATATGTGTGACAATTTCTAAATAATTGTAGCTATTTTAGATCAACATCAATCGCAGTCGGCGAATAGATAACATAATTGGCCGTGCTTTAATAATTTCGGGTGTGGAAAATAACGATTCGACATCGGTAAGATCCTATACAATATTATTATATTTTATTTACTTATCTTATTTCAAAATAAATAGATACGAGGTAATGTGTTATGTTGCATATTTTAGCACGAGAAAATCCCAGAAGAAAAGGGCCTATTTAAAGAATGATTAAACAAAGTCCGCAAGACTGCCTTTTGCTGAACCAGAGCCGGTAAAGTCCTTTTTAGTTTTATTGTTTGGATGTATGGATGTGTAGCTACATAATGGATTTATGATGGATCTATGTAGGTATATTTTGGTTGTATAGAAGTTAATAACTCTTTCAAGCAAAAACAACTGGACGGATTTCGATGAAACTTTATAGTCGGAACAAATAAGCTACTTTTTATCCCAAAATTCCCAAGTGATGGGAATTAACGCTAGTAAAAGCGTAGGGCGTTGCTATTCATCGGATAAAACTTACTTGCCTATCTTACTCCTTTTCGTGATTGGACATAGTGAATGAAGTAGATACCTGAAACTTAAATGTCAAAAGGTATACAGGGTGACTGGTGACAAATTTAAGGTATTGAAGGAAAGCACTCTGTACTCGATTCTGATCATAATTATATAATAGAAGTAGGTACTTAATTTTTCACTAGAATTTCCTATAAATAAATAAAGAGTTCATGAATGCTTCGTGGTTAGACGACCTTTCGAGAAGTCGTCCATACCTACCTACTTATCTACTCTGTGTTGATAGCGCCTTGCGTACGTATGTGGTAAAAATAGGTCTTTCAGAATATGATGACAAAAAGGGAAAAAATAAATTGACGCTAGCAATTCTGGGGAAATTCTCAAGGGAAAGGAAAACGGCCAAAAAAACCCAGGCTCGGCGGCAATGAAATGTATTTCAGGTTTATTACCTAAAATGTGTAAATTAAATAGTGTATAGTTGGAATGACCGAAATAATATTCTTTAAGTATGAATTTGCTTTCGAAGTAAGCCAGGAATTATATTAATGTTTCAGTAAAATGTTATAGTATATTCGACCCATTTTTGCCTTCGTTTTCATGAGCAATGTTGATTTGGGCACTTATTTATCTATGTACCAAGTTTCATTCAAATCAATTCAGTCATTTAGGTGAAGAAGCGGACAAACGTTAAAAAATATTATGATTTAAATAAACGTTCAGGAAATTTTTTCAGTCATACGCAGTATTTTATTACTCAATATTGACGGTATTTTAAGATAAATTTCTTTGCAAATTTCTTTGGGTTAAATTTTCATACGTAGCCATTGTTCTTGGAAGCCAAACCAAAAACAATTCCTTGAAATTTCAGTTTACAGATGACATATTTTTGTTGCCATATTATTTTTTTTACTTTTTTGCCCTCAAATCCCGGAAGATCTATAGTTAACAGTGTAACCATGTCTTGCGTAATGAATTCTTTAACTTTTGATTAAGTTTATTCAGTAAATGTTTAATATTTATATTATTATTTCTCTTCGTGTATGATCTCAAACTGTCACGTCCTCGAATTTCTAAAGTGACCCACCTGTCACTTTAGAAATTCACAGTATAAATATAATCATAAAGATATATTGTTACCATGTTATAGGTACTACATAACCTATCTACTTCATTATGTAAAACAATGTTATCATTTTCAGGACGATATGATTTAGGAAGAATAGTCAACAGGGCAAACGGCTAGAGTTTCAGAGAAATATGCATCTGTGAATGAGTCTAAAGTATGCTATCAAAATTATGTCACCGAACATTTTGCTATGAAAAAGAAACACTTTCACCCGAAGTTGTTGCCGGACCATCCACTCCTTCTGTAAAACCTAGTAATGTTCTACTGAATCAGGCAGAAGATCAACACCCTCTTGCAGACAATGATTATATTCTGACAGAAATTGTTGTTCATGAGGAAGATCAGACTTATAATGAACAGTTATCGAGGACTACGAGTGTTAAAAGCTACGGTAAAAATAATGAAGATAATTTTAATGTGAATATTTTAAATGAGATATAAGATATATCGTTTTATATTTGAGAGCTGATTTGGACTTAACTTGTTGATGTTAAAAACAATTTAAAGCTATTTTAAGTATATTATGTACTTTTGAAGGTATATCGCATACCGTTATTTTTAAGATATATTGCATTTCATTTTAGAATTCCTAGCTTAGTCTATTTAAAAGTTCACGTTAAGAATATACCAAATAATGTGAAACTCATACAAAATAGTTTTTTTTTTAATTTTTACTGATTTTGTAGCATAAGTTGTCCATCTCTCTCTCCCAAAATTAAAAAAAAGAACTCTTTTTGCATCTCCATGTATAGTTATTTATTTTAATTTCATTATTGTACCTACTAATGTATTGTGTGACCGTGTTTTTCATTCAAATTTATAATTTTTGGTATGGAAACTTCACTGGTCTCCGTATAAATTATATATTTTAACTATAAGTACCTATAATGACTGTTTGTGTCCTGAATAAAGTAAAATAAAATAAACAAATAGGTATATAAAACAATTGAACACTGTATTTTTATTTTTAAAAGCCATATTCCAAAATTATACTTGATAGGTTTTTTCTTTAACATTGAATCTAAGTGAACTGAACAAATTTACCAACTGAATGTAGAAACTTTGAGCTATAGATCAAATTTACTTGGTGGTTGGTAAATTATTACTTACGCTAACTTAATTTTATTTGTTACCTAGTAAACATTGCTTGATTTAATAACACGATTTTATGAAAGCTAGACCTCTTTGCTTGTTCAGTTTAAAAAAAAAATATCTGCTTGTCCCTTTTTGTTTCGAAATAGTTGAAGATAAAAATATATTTAGACACTTTTACCAGCTTGAAAGATAAAATATTTTTGTCGGTTGGTCACTTTTACCTGCTTTGAATTTCAGGTAAATTGTAACCAAACGCCGCTTTCTTGCAAAATATAAAGTTTTTCTTATTTTTAATAAAGCCAATTTATAAAGGCATTAAAATACTTAAAAAATCTGTTGGATTTTTTCGAATACCTCTTATATCCAATTTTTAACGATTTTATTAAGAAAAAAATTATCTTTAGACGGCGCTGTTATAAAATTTGCAATATGGCGCTTGGTAACTTTTTTCATTCCACCGTCGATATGTAGTATTACTAATTATTCGTCGTCACTTTTTTTTCATTTTGTACTGTAGGTAAGTTTAAACAATATTTTTTACAAAGGTAGAATAACAGTAATACCTACATCGGTAGATACTTAATTACAAATAAGGAGATTAATTATTCTTCACTAGGCAGCAACCCTAACAGCGTAAGAAAAGATAAGAGGCATGCGATAGAAAGAGACAAAACTTCTAGGTATATAAATTTGCAGGTACGTAATGCTGTGCGAGCTGAATTCCACCGTATCGCGTCGTAGCAAGACTCGAATTTATTTAGATCTTCTTGCGGAGTAATTCTTCTGTACCAACTATTACTTATTCTGTGGTACAACTAAGTTATGAAACTAGTCGGAATGTGTTAAAGCTATTTATAACTTAATTTCTTTGTCGTAAGGTTATTTATTAATTGACTCTTTTCTTTGACCTGAGATTATTTTATTAATTGAACGGCCGGCTCGTGTAGCGGTAAATGCTTAGCTTTTTATAACAGAGATCCTTTATTTGAATCCTGTTTTGCGATTGATGGTTGTGCAATGAATGAACATTGACAGTAGCCACCAAGTCATAGATGATTTATGTTTATTTATTTTGATAATAGATGTTTCACGTGGTTTTACGTGTTTTTAATCCCGCGTTAATGTCGAGATAAACATTGTAACGCAATTCCGGAGTGTACACTATCACTATGCCAAATTTCATTCAAATTCGTTGAGCCGTTCTGCCGTGGTTGAGAAACGAACATCCATAGGAAAACACACATCTTACTTACATCCATATTAATAAGATGTGTGTTTATGACTTCACAGTGGAATCCGTTTATAATGGCATTGAAGGGAAATAAGAAACAAGTCATGCTAAAGCTAAAGGGACGTCATACAAAGCATAGGTACCTACTGCAAGAATAAATAAACTGTTTAAGTTAGTATTTGATTTATTTTAATACAGAGGAATAAAATAGAGATACATCAAAGTAGATATTAATAAGTAAACTCAATAAGTAAATCTACGCTCTGAGACTCAAATCAAAAAAGCCTTTCACACGCCGAAAGTCTTTGGGTATAACGTGACTCTCCCGAACACTGCCAAAGGTGTTAGAAATCATACGGTCGGTCACTATAAGCGGACAAAATTTGATACAAAAGGGTCACAATTAGCGATATGTCACTATAGGCGAAGTCAGTATATCCGACTTAGTTACATAATTTATATGAAAACCAAACTGCACTGTGTAAACACGTCATAATGAGCGGTTGGTCAATATAAGCGGAGTTGTAACAAACGGATTCTACTGTATTTCTTAAATCGATCTATCTGCTGTCTATCCAGTAAAGAGTTATAAACTCTGATGGTATATTACGAGATGCCACTGTATCATTACAACTTTCACCATTTAGTAATAGGAAACACATGACATGTTTTTCTTGACCACAGGAGTCCTGCAGGAGCAGACCATCGACACCAATAAATCGGGATTTTGTATCGATATTTTCGATCATTTTTTCCTGTCGAAATGGTTGCAATCTGAATCACTTTCATCTGTCAAATTCAGCGAAACATTTCTTGTATCGAATGACCCATCATGCGGCCAATTTTGTCTATATCTTTTAAGATATATAGTTCGGTCAATTTAGTTATCCAAGGTTACAAAAATTCCGACTTGGCTGAATATTGGTAGGATTGTTCAATACACTATTATAAAGGAAATGTGGAAATTCCTCATCGATCCGGCACGTGCAAAACAATTTACTCGGGGTCAAAGGTCACAAAAACGGGTTTTTCGCGATTTTCAGCAAAACGGTAAGTTTTATCATAAAATTAGCTCAGACAAATATTGTAGATCGGATAATTATCTATAAAAAAATATGTTTATCTATTTATGTATTTATATTCTAGGTCCCCCCTAGTTCGTAGGTGTGATTGTCTGGGAATTTTATTTATTTATTATTTTATTCTTATGTAAAAAAGTATGGGTTATCGACACTTCAGCGATTGGTTTACCTAAGTAAGTTGAACCAAAATAAAATATTGTATTTAAGGGTTCAAATGGATTCAAATTCTTTATGCACGTGTGCGCAGCCGCAAGATTCAATTATTAAAGAGACATTTCCGACATTCACACCACATCATTTAGACCAAATACCTATAGTTTCTTAAAGATTTGTGTTTTCGATAAGTACTAGATGACGAATAAATAAACTTACGAATATCAACAAATAAAATAATAAACATAATCAACGAATGCAGAGCATTAAAAAAACCGACTTCACGTCAAAACTTTTAGTAGGCCTAGTAATAATATCATCAACGTAAACATTCTCCGAAAGCATACATATGTTTTCAAAAATTTGACTTTTTTAATGAAGTACTCAACCGATTTCAATGAAATTTATATGGGATCAAGTATGAAGTATCTTCTATCATATGAATCAATAATTTTTGAAATCGATTCATACTTGTCCGAAATACCGTGTAGCAAAGACACAAAAAAACATACAGACGAATTGAGAACCTCCTCCTTTTCTGGAAGTCGGTTGAAAAGTATAAACACACATGAGTACTTAGATATAAGCAAATAAACTTAAGAAATACATAAACATCCATGGCTTGAGCTTATATCATCACGCTCATATCCATCTTAACCGGGATTCAAACCCAGGACCGCTGGCATAGAAGCCAATATTTTTAATTTAAAGGTCCAAATAGTTAACCAAACGTCTAAAACAACATCCACGCTAAAATATGTCGCCTCTTGACAATATATCTCGTCGAATCCTTCAAGTAGTTGACATTCCCTTTGCGCGGATTTAATCTGCGGCGATAAATGTCAGAATGACAAACAGAAGTCACGATTTTGTTGACATTGCTGACATTGTGAGAATTTCGTGTAATTTAGATGCTGAACTAAGCTGTGCCTGCGACTTAGCATGACTTTGTTTTTTATTTAATAAATAATAATAAAATCCTCAGACAATCCCACCAAAGTAAGCAGAGCTTGTGTTATGAGATACCATGTAGCGAACTAGGGGAGAACCTACAATAAAACCATATACAAGGTGACTAGTGACAAATTTTAGATACTGAAGGAGACTTGATTCTGGTCATAATTATGTAATAAAAGTAGGTACTTAATTAAATAAATGAAAACTATGATAAATAAAAATTACCCAACCAAGATTCGAACCTGGGACCTCTCGTTTGCCGGACGAGTGCTCTTCCACTGAGCTACTGGGGCCTGGCGGTACGCCGCGAAATTACTTAGGTACCACATTTTTTTGTTTTTACGTTATATTGCTAACGTAGCTCCATCTTATGGTACCTATAGCTAAAGCCCAAGCAACCAAGTTTCAGCTCATTTGTTTTAAGTCTTTAAGTTTTGTTTTAAAAGTATATTTGGATGTTAAACCTAAAGAAGTGTTTTCACGTTGCACGCGAACAGAGTCTGTTCATGCATTGTTCAAGTATCGAAATATGTTAAGCGCAGGCCACACTGAAAGCGAAGCGATCTTTATTACGCTTCGTTTATGTCAACCAACTAGGTATAGACCTATTTTATATCAACATCGCAAAATAGCCACTGCAGGACTGTGATTTCCTCTCCCTTGGATGTCAAAGGATGTTAGGGCTGTTAACAATCAAGCTGGCTTTGCTGATGTCAGAATGGTTAGAACGCCAAACTGGTTTTAACTTGATGTTAAATGAAAATGAAAACTTTTTTATTCGTAGTAGGTAATTTTATACACTTTACGAACGTCAAACGCTGGATGAGGGCGGCGCGGGTCCGGACGACATGACGAATCCTGGGGGAGGCCTCCGTCGAGAAGTGTGCGTCTCTCGGCTTTGAAGATAATGATCGCCCATTATCCACCAATGTCTTGGTGTTGTCAACTACTACTTCTTCTTCGGCTTTAAAAAACGAAATGAAAGTAGAACCCTAGGTAGACCGAGAGGAAAAAAGCCTAGGTAGACCGAGAGGAAAAAAGCCGGCGGAAAAAATACTCTCGGTACTCTTTTGTAAAAAGTGCTTATTATAGGTACAATTTGGCAGAAACACAGCTCTGCTATGACATGAACAAACAAACAGAAGACAGTTATTCGTGCTTGCCAATATCATGTCGCAGCCAAGCTGCTTACATAGTGATTAATCTATCTTCTATCTATCTTCTATATATCTATATATCTATATATCTATTCTATATACTTGTAATAAATCTGTAGAGAGGTCAATTCTGTACATGAAATATTTTTTCAAAATAACTATCAGGAGGTGATTAGTGATCGATACTGATGCCAAAAATGCAATCAGTAAAATTTTTGTCTGTCTGTCTGTCTGTATGTTCCTTATAGAAACAAAAACTGCTCGACGGATTTTAACGAAACTTGGTACAATTATTCTTCATACTCCTGGGCAGGTTATAGTATACTTATTATCACGCTACAATCAATAGGAGCAGAGCAGTGAAGGGAAATGTTGGAAAAACGGGAGAAGCTACTCCATTTTTTAAGCTTCCGTCGCGTGTGCAGCCTTAATAGTTAAAGCTACATAGAAATCATGTATGACAGAAATATTCTTCATAAAATTATATAAAAAATATCCCACAACAGTATATGTCTATATTTTATGGTTGACTCACAATAACACGTGTAAATCCCGATAGCTTAGCAGTTCGGAGCTTTCTGATTATATTTGTTTACTCTTACGTTTAAATACTCTCACTCATCCCTAATTAAAAAAAAATAACATTATTACCTATTCAATAAAAAAAGAATCATAGAAATCGGTATAGAAACACCAAACTTATACATGATATACGCTAATAACCCATCGCGCGTGAATAGGTACTGAATGATATAAGGATTATTTTTGCGTAATGGAGCGTACACATTGCTTGTAATGGAACCTGTAATGTAATCTGCAAAAAAAGTTCCCATGATTTGTACGCCTCTCGAGCGCGAACTGAGCCGCAGTAGAGCGCGCTCGTGGCCTGCTCTAAGCTATCCGTACATTTTCTGTTTTTTGAATAACATCAAAAAATGCTCGATGCTCAATGTGGACGGGCGTTCGCGCGCCCGTTCACATTGCGCGAGCACGGGTCGCGAACAGGAATTGCGCCTGTGTGCGTGAGACTTGCTCCTGTGTAGTGACGCTCGAAGCGCGCTCTACGCTATCCGTGAATTGTCGGTTTTTTGGACAACATCAAAGGGACGCGGATTGCAATTCATATTGAATTATTTTTTATTGTTTTGCATTTCATAAATATTGGATAATTACGAGAGCAACTTCAAAGTGTGATATTTTGTTTGTTAAGTTATCTTAATGATTATGATGTCAAATGAAAGCTCTAGGCATAAAACCAATTTATCCATTGGAATGAATCAGTTTAATCGTTTAGGAGATAAATTATAATTAATTTTTATGGTAAAGATGTAAACAAACCAGAACTTGTAAAGTTTTTGTTTTATCAACTGTAAGCAATTCTCTGCCTTTTATCCTTTTATAAAATGTGGTGCGCCGCAACCAACGTCTAGGTCTTCAGCACTTTTTTTATGAATTGATGATTTATCATTATATATTGATGTATTTAAAAAACCGACTTCAATAACATTTTTAAATCCTCGTGTAAACTTTAGCTGTGGTGAAACTTCATATATGTAGTAATGTAGGGTAACTGGTAGATCACTTTCCAAATGCGAGGACGTGATAGTTCAATATCATACTTACACCACAGTACAGATATCTACAGTAATTCAACTCGGCCACATCATTGAAATAAATGCCTACAGCGCCGCGGTAAGTTCACATGTGATAGGGCTGCCCGCCTTCAGCGTTTAAATTACATTTGCCTACTTTGTGTTTACTTCCATTTAATTTTATGACTGCAAATATACTTTTTTTATATAAACAAATAAAAAACTTTGTAAATTGAATAGGAAGTGTTCAACAAAAATACGTTTTGTGTCAAAAAATCATGTTTACGTTTGAATAACAAATTGGTCTTATAAATTAGCGACCGAAAAATACTTGCGCCTCGACTGAGACGCACGAAAAGATGTATTGTTACATTTTAAAGTATAAAAAATCCGCATATTAATGTAAAGCTCAATGAACAATTGTTTCGGAAATTTGAGATACCTAGTAGAAATTTCGAGAAGCCAATGTTGTATGAACCTATATTTTTAGTTATAATGTGGTAGCTGTAAAGCTGTAAACTGAGTTCTTTTTAATATTGTTTGATATATCTAGAATATTCTTGTTAAATCTTATGGCCGACGCGGTAAAATCTTATTACCTACGTTGTTCTTGGAACAATTACCGATGTAGATAGATGGTTATATGTCTTATTTTGATTGAAGGTATGTAGGTACCTACTTGATATTTTTTTATCGTGTCGAGTTGTTATGCAGGTTATTACGATAGAAAGGTATTGTGATTATTTCATATTTATAATATTCCAATAGTGTATCTCTAAATAAATGTGAGAGTTAACCTTTATACCTACCTATTGAGAGAAAATGAATAAGTAGGTATCTTGTTTTACGTTTGGATTTAAATCGATTGAATTGTTTCATTTGACAAAAATTATGATTTGTTATAAATCTGTATTTCGAATATGTTTGTTATTAAGTAATAGAAATTCATCTATTAGCGCAAACTTTAGGTAGGTATTAAGTATTTAGAAGTTTATGTTCTTTGTGTTTTTTTTTAGAAATTTGCGTATATTTGGACTAGGTACTTACTACAACTTATAAAAGGTTTTTTGTAAGTAAAACACCCGCGCGAAAATCCCCGCAACAACTTCAGAGGGCAATGTTTGGCGCGATCTCTACCTACTAACTGGTCTTCGCAATCCATGTCTCGTGTGATCTATTAATTTTCTGAAGTCTGGCGGACAGAAAAAAAACGCGTGTCGACGGACCGTGCTCGCGACGAAATACGGAAACATTTTGTCTCAGGATGCTCGCAGTGTATGTTCAGTTCGTGCGAAATACACGTACAAATACACCGAGCGCAGCATCGAGCGCTGGATATTACATTACAGGTTCGATTACAAGCAATCTGTACGCACCATAACGGTTGCCGCGCTCGACGCGGCTCGCGGCGGTAGTGTATAAAAAGGCGGGAGGCGAGCGCAAGCTTTTGCGCGATTTAATATAGGTAGGTACAGAAGGAACAAGCCTTACATTACCTGTCAAATTTCCCCAACCATCTTTAACTTATTATCGAGGGCATAGAGTTCAAATTCAAGTAAAAAATTTTGACAGATTTGTAACGCCTTCTGTACATACAGAGATAAAATGGAAATCAAGGTTTTGTTTATTTCATGATCGTTTCTGCCTCTTGGAAGTCAGAAACCGTAGATTTCTTCGGAATAAAAAGTAACGTATGTGTTAACTACTAGGTATACCTAGGTATGCCGTTTGTCAGTGAAAAGCAGCCATACATAACTATAGGTAGAATTATATGTACACTGATAATGGCTGGATTTTTGCTATTCTTTCACGCAAAAACTACTTAGCTTTGCCTAGAATAACAATAAGCTAAGTATAATTAATGAAGATATTGCATGAATTAGGTAAAATTGAAGGCATTAAATAAAACACTTTTTAACCGGATTAATGGCGTATAATTCATATTTCACATTTTAACTCGACGTTTCGGTGTCTTTGCAGACCCCGTGGTCACGAGCGACTGTTAAAATTTAAAATGTAAATATAAGCAATAAAATCGGTTAAAAAGTGTTTTAGTTAATAGTCATCCATAATAGTTATCGCGAAAACTTAAGACAATATTAAAATTTAAGGCACTTTGGCACCCGATTTGTTTATAACGCTATGTGCCTTTGTAATGTACCTAATAGATAGTTACCTACCTATGTTTGTGGTTAGGAGTTATACATATTATATGGGCGAAGATTCTTCATTTTTATTTTTGTTATTAAAGATAGTTAGGACCTTGGAGAACAAAATAACCTACTCTAAATACTTATTCAATACAGACGAAGTCGCGGGCATCATCTATGTAATATACCTACCGACCTATACTTTTTCACAAAACCTAGGGGAAACTGCGGATCACTGCTTTGTTGTAACAGTTTTTGAAGTAATTCTGTCTGTTTATCTATCAGTAACGCTTTCACAGCTAAACTACTGAGTCGATTTTGACGAAATTTAGAATAAGGTAAGTTTTAACTTCAAGTAGGATATAATAATAGTATTTATCCAACTCTAATAAACGGTATCCACGCGGACGAAGTCGCGGGTCACAGCTAGTGTTTAATATTTGGAAATAACCAAGGAACAAAGGAACAAGCAAACAGACAAATCTTTTCTCTGTTTGATAGTAAATAAATCAACATTGTTTTCGAAAATACATTAAATAGACTTTTGAACATGGAATCAAGAAAAATATGGACTTTAAATACGCTGTCACTCGTGGGTCCATCTGTTTACCAACACACACAAAGGTCGACACCCTGCTTTGCTTGGATATCCGCTGCCTTATCACTTAACTTGCAAGAGCAAAGCGATGGCATGAATTGCGCAAGATTTGCTAAAAAAGAACTAATTCGTATTACGTTACAGCAAAAACAAAGCCATAGCAATCCGACAACTGTGCTGCCTCTATCGTACAATCGATGTACCTACTAAAAGTGCATATAATCCCTTTGACTTTCATACTTTTCGTGTGTACTTTTCTGCGAATTTTTAAAAGCAAACATCTATTCTGTTTCACATTTTACTAGTTTCTTTTTTAGCTACCAAATTGTTTTTGGCGCTAGTATCGTAGCTATAAATGCATTCTGCGATCATCGAACGATTGAACAGCTATCGCTTACATAATACGATCTAAAGCAATGGATCGCGCGTCCATGGCGTGATGACTGCGTCATTATGCTGATCGCTAATATTTACGTGATAAGGCAGCCGGTAGGTTAAATTAAATCGCATCGGTATAGCTCTGTAGTTCGCGATGTGAAACCAAATATGTAATGACGTAGTACAGCACTGAGCAAATTTTTAATTTTCACTTATTTTATTTTATATAACAGAGTTTTCACTGATAGAAAAAGAATACTTAAAAAACAAGTCGCGTACTTAGGTATATGATTTATAATATAAAAGAATATTAATAGATATAAGAAATATAATTAATTTATAATTATACTGCTCACACATTGTACACAATTCTTAGGTACTTATTGAAATTTTAAGTAAGTATAAATATAATACAAAAATTAAAAAATACGTATACAAATACAAAAAAATAAATAAGTACTTAATAAAAAGTTAGTAAAACAGCATGTTTCATGTGAAAAAAACATTAAGCCATAGCTGCTTGGAATGCACTTGGAATGCTGCTACAGAATAGATTATTGTAAAAACGTAAACGAAGCGAAACGAACTTCGCTCTCAGTGTGCCTCCGCTTTAAACACATACAGAATTTTCGTTCGCAAGAATGTTAAAAATTAACATGTTTTTTGTCATCTCTCTAAATCATATTCAAATATTGCTTAAGCGAAATATTTCGTAACAGAAAAGTGTCAAGTTTGTAATAACGTTGCGTTATGGTTCAACTTGCGGGGTCTAGACGTAATAACTAGTTCTCTATAAACGTATTTCTTTTACTAGTGTAAGGATGGCTTAGAACAGCCCTGTCACCCCTGAACAAAAGAGTCGTCAAAGGCCACTGATCCAAGTGCCCCCCACTTAGTGGTAGGATCCCGTCAGGGTTAGCCTGGGTGACGACCACCCTTCATATATAATACATACATACATAACTTCACGCCTGTATCCCTAATAGGGTAGGCAAAACACCAGAGGCTATAAAAACCATCTGATGTCACGTTTGACAAATTTGAAGGTATTATAATTTATTTATTCATACAGAACCAACAGCACTTTCACATCATAAAATAATCTTTAAAATACAATTCTTACTGCCAATTACAGGTTCACAACTTTCAGATAAATTACATTTTTGATAAATCACATTGAATAATGCTTGAAGTTGACTACAGTACATTGTTAAAATTATTGATTTTCTAAGTGACAACTAAATATTAAATGATTAAATTGACATTATGAGAATGAAATTTATTAAAATATAGTCATTTTACACAAAATTTGAGAGAACAGATTAGATATTCGATAAAGAGAAGCATAGTACAAGCTGCAGTTTTAGTTGTGTGAATGTGGGTGTACACGTGTGTGTGTGTGTATTTATATGCGTGCAAGATCATGAATGTGTGAATGCTTGGAAAAGTAAGAAAATGTGATATGACTAAATATTTGTAAGACCATATACACTATTATATTGAATATTTTACTGACAAAATACACTAAAAATAGCCCATTTATACAATTATCATTTATAATTGTTTAAATTAAGTTTAAAGTTTTAACAAATTAGTTTTTAGTTTTAGTCATAATGATGGAGAGAGACTATAGCAGTGACAGGGGGTCAGCCTGTCGCCCGCAAAATCGCCAATAAATCCTCCGTCCCTTAACTGACTTTTACAGTATGCCCGGGAAGAGAAGCAGCTGGCACATTCTATGTTTTTCTTGCGCTCCCAGTCCAGCATGGAAGCATGCCGGCGGTGATGTGTTCCGGAAATATTTAATGAAGAGCCAGTTCTTTCCTAGCCCCGTGTGCTGTCATCTTCGACCTCATCTTCTCTTACCGTCATGTGAGGTAAGACCACATAAAAAATCTACATAACAAACAGATAACAAACTTAAGGCATTACTTTCACTCAAAATCTGACAATTCAATGCTACACTCTTTTATAAATATAACTGATAAACAACTTACACCATTAAATCTTCACTCACCTGCACAACAGCTCAATGAATGCCAAGTCACCAGGGAACAAAGACTAACAGAATGGAGACTAAAGTCTCTACATGGTCGACACGCTGCTGACCTTGCTGAAGCCTATGTCGATAAAGATGCGTCGAACGCATGGCTTAAACGCGGAGATCTGTTCCCCGAGACGGAAGCATTCATGCTTGGAATCCAAGACCAGGTCATTAACACCAAAAACTACCGAAAATTCATCCTTAAAGAACCTAACTTAGTAGATAATTGTAGACGATGCAATTCAGGGAGTGAAACTATTCAACATGTCACGGGTTCTTGTAAAGCCCTCGTTCAAACTGATTACAAACATCGACATGATCAGGTTGCAGCAATAGTTCATCAGTACTTAGCACACAGATATAAATTTATACACAAGAAAGTGCCCTATTATAAATATCAACCTGACATCGTACTGGATAATAATACAGTAAAAATTTACTGGGATCGAACCATAATAACAGATAAAACTGTCTCAGCCAATAGACCAGACATCACTATCCATGATAAAATAAATAAAAGTATATACCTCATTGACATTGCAGTTCCCAATACTAATAATGTACAGAAAACAATTACCGAAAAACTGGCTAAATATCAAGATCTGGCTATCGAAATAAAAAAACAGTGGAGAGCCGATTTTGTTCACATTATCCCAATCGTAGTATCTTCAACAGGAATCGTGCCTAAGTCCATCAAAAATAGTTTCACTGCCCTTAACCTTCCTCATAACATTCTACACACTATACAAAAAGCAATAATTTTAAACACCTGTCGTATCACCAGAAAATTTCTCACTCCATTATCACTAATCAATAACAACTCTATAATCACAACATAATAATATTTTTGCGCTTGGCATTAATGCCCGCGTAAAAAATAAATCACCCCTTCAAAGGAGATATATTTTTATATAAATCGAAAAATAATAATATTCTGGTTTCATAGTTTTTTTTTTGTAAAGTGCGTATTTCTCAGAAACTTCACAGAAGATTTTAATTGAATTTAGGTATATGGGACCACCTTTGAAATATCTTCTACCAAAAAAAACAAGAATGATTAAATCATCATTAAAATCGATTCATAATTGGCGAAAAAATTAATGATAATCAACGAATGCAGAGCATTAAAACAACCGACTTCACGTCACAACTTTGGCTGAGTTGAGAATGTCATCAACTCAAAATCATGCATATTTTTTCAAAAGTTTAAAATTTTCAATGAAGTACCTAACCGATTTCGGTAAAACTTATATGGGACCAACTATGAAGTATTGTCTATCATATGAAACAAGAATTTTTGAAATCAATTCATAATTGTCCGAAATATCGTGTAACAAAGACACAAAAAAAACATACAGACGAATTGAGAACCTCCTCCTTTTTTGGAAGTCGGTTGAAAATACATATGTAACTGAATTGAGAACCTACCCGTAGAGTACGGTGGGTTTAACCTAAAGTAGATATCTTTGAATACACTAGACAAGAACTAATAAATAAATACCTACTTAAATTAAATCAAAAATAATTTACTTACCACAATTATTGAGAGTAAATACTGCATGTTATCTGAAAATAAATAATAATAACATTAAGAAAAACAATTTACTAAATAAGATTGCACGAAGTTTTATCCTAGTGTCTTATAATCCGGTAGGATTATTTTGATGAAACTTGATAGTTTTCGAAATTAGCTCGTTTAAAAAAATCAAAAACCCTTCAGCTTTATTATAATGACACAGATAAAAATATGACTTTATAAGTAAATGAAATCCCCAGACAATCACACCAACTACATGGCCCCAAAGTTAGAATAGCTTTTGTTATGGGATACCATGTAACGAACTAGGGTGGAACCTAGAACATAAATACATAAGTAGATAAACACTCAGACACGGAACACTTTTTTTTATTGTTCCGTGCGGGAATCGGTTCCGCAACCACTGCACTGGCGTCTGAGGCAGACAGGTTTACCCCATCGCCAAAGTGGACGTCAAATATAAGTGTTATAATATAATAATTTATCTAATTCACAAACATTAATAATCAACGAATGCAGAGCATTAAAAAAACTGACTTCACGTCAAAACTTTGGCTGAGTTATAATATCATCAACGTAAACATTCTCCGAAATCATACACATCTTTTAAAAAATTTGAAATTATCCATGAAGTACTCAACTAATTTCGATGAAATTTATATGGGACCAACTATGAAGTATCATATGAAACAAAAATTTTCAAAATTGATTTATAATCCGTAATATCGTGTAACAAAGATACAAAAAAAATATACAGACGAATAGAGAACCTCCTCCTTTTTTGGAAGTCGGTCTAAAATACAGGGTTTTTTTTTTTATATTGTAAGGATAGGACGTTTGTCTTCCATGCCACCTGATGGAAAGTGCGCATGAAGACTATGGTGTTACACGTCCATCCACGAGAAACCTATTCACTCGACACTTAAAAGTTCCAGGACTGTAGTGGTCAGGAAAAACAGACGCAGGCAGACTGTTCCACACCTTGGCAATCTGTACCAAAAAGGAACCATCGAAGCGTTTTGTTCGACTACTTGGTAAATCCACTATATAGGGATGGAAGTTCTGTCTGCGTCTGGTAGTCCGGTGGTAAAAAGGGGTGGGTTCAATTTGGTCAAAAACAGCACTCGCACACTCACCAAAATGTAGCCGATAAAATACTGTAAAATAGGGTGTTTGGTACATCGCCGGCCAAAGTAATATGACCTGTAGAGTAGGTTTTCTGCTATGCCTAACTGGCCATTATAACTTCCAAAGCGTTGTGGTTTTTTTTTTAATAGAATTTTTAAACTTTTTTTGTTTGTCACCCGGTAATCATCGTAAAACAATAAAAATAAAAAAAGTATCAAGTGTAGACAGCTCAGTATGATTTTATTTAAATTTATACTGTTTTAGGCTTCTTTCAACTCTTAAAACAATGGGTCGGGAGGCTTTCTGCACCAGGACCGCGGTCCGGAAAGCCCCTTCAATAAAAATATTAATTTATCGGGGTCATACGGGATCACAAGAAAAAAAATAAGGAAGAGTACAGATCGCAAAAAAGGTAAAATAATACTTTGATTAACACTGGATGAATTACTCTTATTAGTTCATATGATACTTCATAATTGGTTCCATATAAATTTCGTCGAAATCGGTTGAGTACTCATTGAAAATTTCAAATTTTTGGGAGGATAAGTATGATTTCGGAGAATGTTTTGACGTGAAGTCGGTTTTTTAATGCCCTGCATTCGTTAATTATAATACAATAAAGTGTAAATAAATAAATAGGACACCTGCTATACAACGTGTAACAAAATGGAGAGATAAAACTTAAGGGTTAACTTCTATACCATACGTAGAATATACAGTAAAAGAATTAGCATGATCAGTGCTGGTATAATAGACTTTCATACAAATTTATTTAATTATTTTACAACAAAATATTTGACAATCCTAGTCAACCTAATAAGCTAAAACAAGACTTGTGCCGCACCGGCTGAACTTTGTAGTATCTGTATTAGTTACCAGTCACTTTATTTTTACGCCATCTGTTATCGAATAGATTTCATCAAAAGCTAACTGTTTTTAGGGTTAACACTTAGATATTTGGATCTAAACTTTGAACTTGTTTTTCGGCCGAACCGTAAGGATAACAAATTTAAGTTACTGTTACTTATAAACTACACCACCAAACATACAATTCCCTTAAGTGTTATCTCTTCATTATGTTACACGTTGTATACAACCACTTGATATTTTTGTATCGCATTGTTGCGTTAGCCGTTCACCTAGGACCACAGGTCATAACATAAGTATGACGTTAAAATGTGAAAGTAAAAAGTGTTTAGGTGATGTCAAAGTAACTTAAGTAGTAGGTTATCTATCGTAATATGACTAATAAGAAACATTGAATTTTTATCTTCGTATTCAATAGTTTTAAGGCAATATTTTAGATTTAATTTTATGAATTAATTAGATTTGAGCGAGAAATAATTCTGGTCCGATTATCGGGTCTTTTCCGCCGAAAGGCGTGTAGTTATAAGTATGCGTAATAATAATATAATAAAAACTCTTTATTGTACACCAACATTGTGACACAGTTTAAATTAAAAAAATAACAATCATAATTAACAAACAAAGGGCGGCCTTATCGCCGAAACGCGATTTCTGCCAGGCAACCCAGGCATTGGTGTTAAATAAATGTGGGCGAGGTGTACGGCTCGTAAAAATAAACTACATACGAATAATTACATACACATACTTAGACGTTTACTTAAACACTTATGTACTATATAAATTTTGTAAATCTCTGCATATGTTTTGACCTAAATAGCTGTGGGTTGTTAAAGACGATAAAAAATGAACAAACTAATTGTGTTTTATCTTTTATTAGATTAGTGGCAGTTAAACTTTAATGTCTTATTTTAGTATTATTTAATGTTATTAATTTAAGACTGCTTTTTGTTATTATTATGGGTTTAGTTTATTTCCAAAAAAGTCATAGACAAACCTTAATTATTGTTTAGAATTTAGTGTTCATTCAAAATACCTTATATGTAGCTATGAGTATAGATTTAATAACCCACCGGTTTAATGTCAAATAAGTCAAATTATACTTTTCAAAACGAGCTTTAATATTTAACGAACAAACTATTTCAATAAACTTTATTTGACATTTTAATTTAATTTGTAATCGTTTGTGAGTACCTACTGAGAATCTACAGGGGGACTGGTGACAAATTTTAGATGAAGGGGAGCACTCTGTACTCGATTCTGATCATAATTATGGAACAAAAGTAAGGAAAGTACTTAATTTTTCACTAGAATTCCCAATAAATAAATAAGGAGACCTTACTACACTTTTCCCGACGCGCTGCCTCAGTCAACACGCACACAGCAGTGTTCCCGCCACACGCACACCACCACCCACTGTGTATCTACGAGGGTGGATTGAAAAGTTCGCGGCCTAGTCAAGAAAACAGAAAAAAGTACATACAAAAATATTTTTATTTTTCGACGTAATCTCCATTTAGCTCTATACACTTCTTCCATCTGCTTTCCAGAGCTTCCATACCTGTTTTAAAAAAAGATTCCTCAAGGTCTTCAAAATACAGGTTAACAGCGGCTTTGACCTCTTCATTCGTTAAAAATTTCTGCCCACCGAGGTGTTTTTTCAGGTTTGGAAACAGATGAAAGTCCGAAGGTGCCAAATCAGGAGAATAAGCTGGATGTGGCAACAATTCGAAACCACAATCACGAATTTGAGCCATAGACTCGACAGACGTGTGGACTCGGGCGTTGTCCTTGTGAAACAACACTTTCTTTCTCAGTATTCCTGGGCGTTTCTGTTTAATTTCTTCACGTAAACGGCGCAGAAGGGTGCTATAGCACGCAGAGTTTATTGTTTCGCCTTTTGGAAGGTAGTCTACCATAATGACACCCTTAGCATCCCAAAAAACCGATGCCATCACCTTACCAGCCGACAGAATTGCCTTTGCTTTTTTCGGAGTTGGTTCACCTGATTTTTTCCATTGTTTGGATTGTTGTTTTGATTCTGGGGTATAGTGGTGAACCCAGGTTTCATCCATTGTCACAAATCTGTCAAGAAAACCTTGTGGATCAGCCTCGAACATCTCCAAACAGTCGCGAGAAATCGTGAGTCGAATTCGCTTTTGCTCTACTGAAAGCAATCTGGGGACCCACCTAGCCGAAACCTTAGAAAAGCCGAGTTCATGGATAATGATGTTTTGCGTTCGTTCATATGAGATGCCTATAGTGTCTGCAATTTCTCTGATAGTCAATCTACGGTCTTTCAATATGAGATCACACACTTTATTGATGTTTTCTTCGGTCGTAGACGTCATTGGCCTGCCGGAGCGAGGGTCATCTTCGATGTTCTCTCGTACACGTTTAAATTCTGCAACCCATTTTTTCACAGTGGTATAAGACGGGGCAGATTCCCCTAATGTTGTTTGCATGTCATCATGGATCTCCTTTGGTGTTAATCTTTTTTTAAACAAATATTTAATCACAGCACGTTGTTCAAATTTCTCCATTAGTGAAAATTTGTTCTACACACGTATTTATATTGTTCGTAAAATTTTATTTAAACAAGATATCAAATTGAAAATTCGCGGGCTGACAATTGAATAATGACAGTTCAAAATGACTGCAGAAAAAATAACAAAAGTTTTTTTTTTAATGGCCCGGCCGCGAACTTTTCAACCAATGTAGTATTGTATTACGCCTATGTAATCATGCGTAGCGTAAATAATTCTGTAACTTTTGGTTAAGTTTACTCAGTAGATAATTAATATTTATTTTTATTTTATTTTTTCTCTTCATGTATGAACTCAAACTATCACGGCCTCGAATTTCGAAAGTGACCCACCAGTCACTCTGTAAAAATATCTGTATGAATTTCATCTCATGTATAATTTAAGTAAGTATTAAGAGCTGTGTATGAAAAATCCATTTACCACATTAAGTAAAAAAAGACGTGCGGCACTCGGAGACTGCCGCGGTAAAGCTATTGCATAGCATTTTTTATCAACTTATGCAATTATAATTATTTATTTATTTTATTAATGCAGTAATGTTTGATCTAATATGAAGTTCCACAAGTTCCTAGTAGTAGATGGCGCTGATTTTTTATTAAAGCCTGCATGTAAAGTTATGAAATCAAAGTATCACCGCTGTGCCGGTCGGAGTGGGGGGTGTAAGTTTGTTTCGTTACGGAATTTCTGGATTCGGTCCCCACATGGTCTCCACGCTCAAGGCCCGCGATGGAAGCTATGCAAAAGCTTAATAAATAAACCTTTCTAACAATCACACTAGCCGAAATTAAGTTTTTTAGACCAGATTTGTCAATCTTCGGATAGGTAAAAACTATCTGACGAAAGCATTACTCGGCAGAAGTAATGTCTTAGGAATAAAATTATTTTTGACATAAAATGACAACAAACTTAAAGCTGTCGAGTAATACTTTATTTATTTAATATCTTTTATCAGATCATTGAAAAAACTGGCCTTAAAGAACTTTAGTTATGGGTAAGAAACATAAACATCCATCTCTTGACAGCTAATATCTATTTTCATCACACAAATATCCACCCCACTTTAATTCGAACCCAGGACCTTCAAACTATAAACTACACCAGCGGGCCGTTCATAGTCTTACTTAAATACTTAACGCTTAATCAGTCAAGGGAATATAAATAAAAATTTGAAACTTGAAATTTGAACCTTGAAAAATTGAAATATAATACATACATACAAACATAACTTCACGCCTGTATCCCGTATGGCGTAGGCAGAACACCAGAGGTAATAAAACCATCTGATGTCACGTTTGACAAATTTGGAGGCATCATAATAGTGGAGAGAGACTATTGCAGTGACAGGGGGTCAGCCTATCACAAAAAAGCCTCCCATAACACCTCGGCCCCTTAACTGATTTTTACAGTATGCCCGGGAAGAGAAGCAGCTGACACATTCTATGTTTTTCTTTCGCTCCCAGTCCAGCCTAGAAGCAATATAATAATAAAAATTTCTGTCACTCACACGGACAAAAACTTGACAGTTTGCTTTCATCGTTCGTGCGCAGTGGTCGTGCTTTCCGTGTGTTTTGTGCTCTCCTTTCGATCGATAAAAGTCTTGTCGACTCGAGAAGATTTTTATCGATTTCGCGGCTCTCCTTACGGTATTGCCCCGTTCAAGTACCAAATTTGGACCGCGGCTCTCGCTACGGTATTGCTCGCGATTAGTATCCGATTTCGACAGTGGCGCCACTTGCGTACTAGCGACGCACTTGCGAACTTCTCGTTTTCCTATAACTGGAAAGTTTGATTAACTTTCGCTCTTTTCAGAGCGAACTTTAAGCAAATTTTTAGTTTCGCGTTGGACAAGTGGAAACCTTACGGTGACAACGAAGCTTGTCAGCGTCGACCCGGAACGCTGCTAGCCCTCCTGGGCTAGTAATCCGGCAGACCCGAACCCATTGCACTTGGGCCTTCCCAGGGAGACGGTCGGCGCCTGCTCGAATTAGGAGCACGCGCCTTTCCCCCCCCCCCCTCGTTCCTTGTGTTCGTGCCGTTCAGCGGCACGGTCTTTTATTTTTCAGGCTCGTGAGTTCTGACCTCAATTTCTCTTGGTTGTGCACCGGGTTCGATGGCGTCCACCATCGAATCCCGGGATCCAAACATGGAGGCCATGATGACCTCCATGTTAGCCCCATTCAAATCTCAACATGAGGAGATGCAGCATCAGCTCATGCAGATGCATACTATGCTGACATCCCTCGTCCAAGGCAAGCTCCAGGCCTCTGCGCCGCTCCCGGCCCCTCAGGCCCCCGCACCCCAAGCGTCCCCTCAGGACACTTGGATCCACCCGTTGTTCCAGAACGCCTCAACGTCATATCAGGCCCCTCAGGCCACCTACTACCCGGCCCCTCAGGCCACTTCCGCGAATAACTCCCAAGGCCCCTTGCCTTCCCAGACCGACGACGCACCACCCAGGTATGTACGCTCACCCCCGGGCTTCTCCCGAGCCCATAAGGCACTCCCCCCAACCCCATTCTCAGATTCCGAATCTGAGTCTGCCATGGAAACCGATTTCTACGTTTCCGGCAGCGAGTCCCTCGGCACCAAGCGCACTGCGTTTAGTGTGACCGACTCCTCCAATGCCACAGTGAGAAATCCAGACGCGTCCCTAGACGAGGATGGTTTTCTCACTGTTTCGCCGAAGAAGAAGCGAAACAGGAAGCAGCGCAGCCTAGGCACTGCCTCCCCTGTAGCGGTCACTCAGACCTCCCCCACCCCGGCCACTCAGGCCTCCCCCGCGGCCACTCAGGCGCCCCTCCCGGCCACTCAGGCCTCCAACCCGGCCACTCAGGCCTCCACCCCGGCCCCTCAGGCCTCCCAGCAAACCCCGGCTCCCAGGGCCTCGACCCCCACTAAGCCAGCCTCCCGCTGCACCCCCGTCCCGCCCAAGGCTAAGAAGCCCCCACCTATCTTCCTAAAGGAGAAGAATAGGTGGTCCGAAATTTCCGCCCTTTGCGCGCAACAGCGCATACAATACCTGAAAGCGTCCAATACGGGCGACTTTATTAAGATAGAGGTCCCTTCAATAGATGACTTCAGGAGCCTCACCAAACTCCTTACAAATAGGCACATTGCCTATCACACCTACGCCCTCCCTGAGGAGCGTAAAAAGCGAGTCATTCTTCGGGGAGTTCCCTATGAACTCCCCAACGAGGAGGTCCTCAAGGACCTCCAATCCCAAAATCTGCCCGTGGAGGCTGTGCACAAGATGCACAACAGCCGCGGCAAACGCTTCCATCTTGTGCTGGTCATACTCCAGAACGTCCCAGCCGCCAAGGCCGTTTTCGAGGTCAGCACAGTGTGCGGCCTCTCTAACATCCGTGTGGAGACCCCACACAAGTCAGGTTACCCCGCGCAGTGCCACCGGTGCCAACTTTATGGACACGCGGCGGCCAACTGCTCCGCCCCTCCCCGCTGCGTGAAGTGCCTAGAGCCTCACGCGACTCGCGAGTGCTCCCGCACCCGCGAGTCCCCTACCCCTCCAGCTTGCGTGCTGTGCGGCCAATCTGGTCACACCGCAAACTACCGCGGCTGCCCTAGGGCCCCACGCCCCAAACCTCACTCTGCGGCCCCGCACAACAAGCGGCCGCCCCCCCCACCCCCTGCCCCTAAATTGATGACTAGCGACTTCCCGCTAGCCCCCAAGTCTAGGTCTAGCCCTGCCCCCACGCCGAAAATATCGACCTGGGTCAAGCCCCCCCTGCCGCCTAGACAGGCGCCCCCCCGCCCCACTCAGCAGTCTAAGAGAACCTTAGACCTAGGTTCCCTACTGGCCTTCGCTAACATAAGCGAATATACGGCCATCAACCGAGAGCTGCAGTCAGCTCGTACTCCGACCGACGTACTGGACATCCTGGGAAGGCACGAGGCCATAATCACCAAAATCCAAAATCTTTTAAATGGACAGTAACAACCCGTCCTCCGCAATAATTAACACCACAGTCATGACTGGTCGCAAGACTAAACCCAAGGGCCTCACCCTTTGTTCATTCAACGCACGCTCACTACGATCCAACTTTCTCGAAATAAAAGCCTTTCTCGCGCAAAATGATTTTGATCTGTTCCTAGTCCAAGAGACTTGGCTCGCTCCCCACCTCACAAAAGGTCTCTCTATCCCCAAATACTCCCTAGTAAGAGTTGACAGACCCACCGATCCACACGGTGGTACTGCCATCTATTACAAAAGGAGCCTACACTGCTGTCCCATCCCTACACCACCCCTTATCCACTTGGAAGCGACGGTGTGCAGGCTGGCCATGTCGGGCCACCCTTCTGTCACTATAGCCTCCATCTACCTCCCGAGTGGTAAGGCTCCCATCCGCAGCGACTTTGAGGCCATTATGGGCTTGGGCCAATCAGTCATTATGTTTGGAGACTTCAACTGCAAACATACTGACTGGTCGTGTTACTCAACCAATAATAATGGCATCAAACTCGATGAAATCCTTGAGTCCCTTCCTATTGACATCGACCTGATCTGTCCTAACGCGCCCACCTATTACCCATCCATATCGAGCCAGTCTCCCGATATACTCGATTTTGCCCTAACCAAAAACGTAACTTTAGCCCTCCGCTCTATAGACCCATTAGACGACCTAGGTTCCGATCACCGTCCAGTACGGCTTATTTTAGGCGAGCCTTCAGCTCCTACCCCCACTTCTAAAACCTTTACCAACTGGCAAGGTTTCCAAAAGTCCCTCGCCACTCTGGCCGGACCCGCCGACTCCCCGCTGGGATTCTCCCCTGACTACCTTAGTAGCCCGGAGAGAATCGACAGTGCAGTCGATTCAGTCTCTGATGCCATCCTCAATGCCATCAGTTCCAATTCTCGAACGGTTAAAATCCCGCGGCCCAAACTTCCCCGTCATATTATTCTTTTAATTAAGCAGAAAAATGCAGCACTTCGTCGAGCCAGATACGCCCCAACTATCGAGTGTAGGGATGCAGCGAAAGTCCTTCAAAGCAGGGTAAAGAAAGCCCTATTCGAGCATAGACATCTTCAAGCCACTGAGCTCATGGAGAACATAACTCCGTCTCACGTGGCTTACTATGCTATGGCGCGCAGACTCAGAGTCGACGCCATCTCCCACATTCCTCCCCTCGCCCGTCCCGATGGCACCATAGCCTTCGAGGATGATGAAAAGGCTGAGACCTTTGCTGACAGCATTGCTTCACAATGCTCCCCCAGCACCCAACCCGTAGATCCCGCCCACCTTAAGGCGATTGAAGAAGAAGTCCTCCTCAAGGACTCTCTCCCCCCGACCAGCGAACCCATCACAGTCTCTGCTGATGAGATTCGCCTTCATATCAAACGCCTCCACGCTAGAAAAGCGCCCGGGGCGGATGGTATTCCAAACCAGGTGCTTAAGCACCTGCCCCAGCAAATTATTGCCATACTGGCAATCCTATACAACGCTTGTCTTAATCTAGGCCACTTTCCAAGTGCCTGGAAAGAGGCGATCGTGATAGGTATCCCCAAGCCCGGGAAACCTCACCACATCCCGGCAAACCACAGACCCATCAGCCTCCTCAAGGCCTTAGGTAAAAACTTCGAGCGCGTCATTCTGACGCGCATGAAATTCCATCTCTTCCCCTCAGACGGGGATCCCCTCATCATACCCGAACAATTCGGCTTCCGTCCCCAACACTCCTGCCCTCAGCAGGTCCACAGAATAGTGGAGTACGCCCTTGCTGGCTTCTACCCTAGGAGGAGAACCACAGCGGCAGTCTTCTTTGACGTAGCCAAGGCTTTCGACAAAGTCTGGCACGCCGG
The DNA here is from genome assembly GCA_944452665.1 of Stenoptilia bipunctidactyla. NCBI lineage: Eukaryota > Metazoa > Arthropoda > Insecta > Lepidoptera > Pterophoridae > Stenoptilia > Stenoptilia bipunctidactyla. The sequence goes on along the minus strand of OX101747.1, from coordinate 18,506,408 downwards.
CCTCATCCACAAATTATACGGCATAGGACTCCCTGATAGGCTAGTCCGTATAATTTCTTCATTCTTAAAGAACCGCACCTTCCGATTCAGATTCGATGGTGCGCTCTCATCTCCCCACCCAATCAGGGCTGGCGTCCCTCAAGGCTCAGTCCTCGCTCCTACCCTATACTCGATTTACACGAACGACATCCCCAAACCACCTAAAGGGGTCGAACTTGCCCTTTTTGCCGATGATACCGCGCTCTATTGCACTGGCATTCAAATGTCCACAATAGTTGCAAAGTTGCAATCGGCTGTAGACGAACTCAGTGACTGGTTCACGAAGTGGCGCATTGAGGTCAATCCAGATAAAAGTTCAGCCATCCAATTCTCTCACAAACGGCGTCGTGGTCACTTTGACACACGGATCCGCATGCGGGGAGTCCCCATACCGTGGTCTAATACGGTTAAGTACTTAGGCGTCACTCTCGACAAAACTCTCTCCTTTTTACCCCACATCACCAGGGTGTCCAAACTGGCTAGGAAATATACGTCATAGTAAAATGTCCCTCCGTAACAAGCGTACGCTTTATAAAGTCTGCATACGACCAGTCATGACTTACGCGGCTCCCGTCTTTGCCCACGCGAATCCCAAACATCTTCACAAACTACAGGTGGTCCAAAACCTATTCTGCAGAAGGGCAGCTAACGCGCCCTGGTACGTGCGTAACATGGACCTGCACAGGGACCTGGAGCTCCCCTCTATTCAACAGCACTTGAAAGTCCTGGCAACAGGTCACTTCCAACGTGCTGAGTCCCACCCTAACAATCTTGTTAGGGCGACAGTCTCCTATACTGTCAACCCTGTCACGCCGCACTCCTGCCGCAGACCGAGAGACGTTCTCTCAGACCCCCCAAACCAGTTCACCGCGGATCTGGTCAACCTTTTGGGCTCCCAGCCCTAGTCATTCTCTACACTTGCGTTGAGCTTTACAGTGTCTTACTACGGGTTATCCGCCAGGATGCCTGATGCGCCGCCCTGGATCCCACGGGGTGGTAGCTCATTACACGATCTATGAATAGCTCTTGAGTTAGGGATCGGAGAAGGGGGTGTTTAGTGAGTAGAAGTCTCACACTGGCTGGGTATACGGTAGCATTCCGTCGGCGAGCGGTTTTTTTTTTTTTTTTTTTTTTTTTTTTTTATAAAATATGGATGGGACGTTTGTCTTCCATGACACCTGATGTTAAGTGAACATGAAGACTAAGGTGGTACACGTCCATCCACGAGAAACCTATTCACTCGACGCTTAAAAGTACTAGGACTATACTGGTCAGGGAAAATAGACGCAGGCAGTTCATTCCAAACCTTGGCGACCCGTATCAAAAAGGAACTGTCAAAGCGCTTAGTTCGACTTTTCGGAATATCAACCACATACGGATGGAAGTTCTGTCTGCGTCTAGTAGTCCGATGGTAAAAGGGTGAGGGTTCAATTTGCTCAAACAAAGCACTCGCGCACTCACCAAAATGTATCCTGTAGTACACGGTTAAACAGGCAACCTTACGACGATGCTCTAGGGTCTGTAGTTTTTTGGTCGTAAGGTCGACGTTGTTAATTAATTTACGGGCTCTTCGGTCAACGGAGTCCAGCGCTTCTAGTTGATATTTGGCTGAACCATCCCAAAGATGACTGCAGTACTCCATGCATGATCGCACTTGAGCTGTATATAAGTTAAGAAGCTGTGCAGGGCTGAAGCACCGCCGTACCTTCGAGATGATTCCCAACTTTTTCGAAGTTACTTGAGCCATGGACACAATTTGTTGACCGAAGTTTAAACTAGATGTTATAGTTACGCCTAAAAGCCCTAGATGGTCAGTGATGGGGACAGATACATTTTGGAAAGTGGGCGTTAATGTGAAGGTGCTCTTTTTTGCGGAGAATAGACACGCCTGAGTTTTGGACGCGTTGAATTTGACCAAATTCGACTCACCCCAATCGGATACTTTCCGTAAGGTCAAATCAACGCGCTCAATCATTGACTTTCTTAAACTCTGGATTTCACGGGGGCTCGCTCGCGCATTGGATACGTATCTCTCTACAACAGTGCTGTCATCAGCATAACTAATAATGCCCGGTGTCAAAAGGTCATTAATGTGCAGCAAGAATAATGTTGCAGAGAGAACAGATCCCTGAGGTACCCCGGCATTAATTGCCATTTGGTCGGAGGAGAAGCCATCTAAGACTACTCGAATTGACCGTTCCCTCAGAAAATCAGATATCCAGTCGCAGAGCCCAATCGGTATGCCATAAGCTGGAAGCTTACTTAAGAGACCATCATGCCAGACCCTGTCAAAGGCCTTGGAAATGTCTAAGGATACAGCTATTGCTTCACCATGACCCTCCAAGGCCTCGCTCCATAAGTGAGTGGCATACACGAGAAGATCGCCGGTCGAGCGCCCGTTGCGGAAACCATATTGGCTATCGCTTAGGAGCTCGTTGGCCTCGAGGTATGCCAGGAGTCGATTGTTCAATACACGTTCCATGACTTTGCAAAGTATGGAAGTGATTGAAATCGGTCGGTAGTTGACAGGATCGGCACGGCTTCCCTTCTTTGGTACTGGTTGTACGTTAGCAAGCTTCCAGGACTTGGGAACCTTACCGGATTCCAATGAAAGTCGATAAAGACGCGTCAAAACGGGAGACAACTCAGCTGCGCAGCGTTTTAAGACCACTGCAGGAATACCGTCTGGACCACTAGCTTTGTTCTCGTCTAGGTGCAGCAAGCATTTAAGAACCTCCTTTTGGCGAATGTGAACGGTACCCATTGTAGGTCCGAACTGAGGTAATTGGGGTGGGATTTTTCCTTGGCAATCTAGACGAGAATTTTCTGCGAAGATACTAGCAAATAAATCTGCTTTCTCCTTAGAAGTATGGGCCAGAGAACCATCGGGTTTCCTCAGTGGTGGCAGCGACGGGCAACAAAAGTTCGTTTCGACCGACTTGGCAAGGGACCAGAAAGCTTTACTTCCCGAAGGGTATGCTGCTATTCTGTCTCCGATACGGCCTATGTGGGCAAAACGAGCTCTTTTGATTACCTTTTTGCAGGACTTGGCGGCAGCATTGTACCTCTTCTTGTGTTCATGCGAATCCACGGCTTTGCTTCTGCGAGCATTTGCCCAGGCTTTGTATGCTTCCCGCTTTCGCTTTTCAGCGGCTAGGCAAGCAGTATTAAACCATGGGCGAGCTTTGGTTTCAAGGGATAGATCAGCGTGGGGAATGAAGTACTCCATTGCTTGAACTATCACACTTGAGACAGCATCAGCGCAGCACGATGGATCGGTTGATGTAAAACAAGTTTGCCGCCATGGATAAGATGCGAAGAAATGTCGCATTTCGTCCCAATCTGCTGACTTGTAACGCCATACTCGCCTGGAGCCTTTTGGGCGGGTGTCAGGTGGCGAGTACAGCGATACAGATTTCACCATACAGTGATCGGATGTCCCTAAAGGTGCAGTGACGGACACCGAGTATCTGTCAGGATCGGTTGTCAGCAGAAGGTCCAAGCAATACGCAGTGTGGCCAGCAACGTCGGGGATGCGCGTAGGCTCGTTAACAAGCTGTGAGAGACCATAAGTCAGCGAAAACTTAAAGGCCTCTCTGCCAGCATGGTCAGTGTCCTGATACGGGTATAACCACTGCCCATGGTGAGCATTAAAATCCCCCAGAAACACTAACTGCGCCGTGGGAAAACGTTGCTGAATCTTATCTGCTGTATTGCCAAGGTATTCCATAAGCCTCGTTGTCTCCCGATCTCCGCTATGTGAGCGATAGATACAGGCGTAAACCACTTGGTCTAGGCCAGTATCTATGTGAACCCACATGACTGAAAGGTCCGGCACTTCCAAGTAACGGAGACGCTGATAACAGATCGCGTCACTGGCATACATGCACACCCCGGCGTGCGGGCGGAAAAGAGACTCCAGGATATAGCCTGGGTAACCAAGGTATGCCGAGTCTGACGGATCGCAGATCTGCGTCTCCGTTAGACAGAGTAGGTGTGGTCTCTCCGTCTCAAGATGGTGGTGGACATCATTCAGATTGGAGTGCACTCCTCGGATGTTACAGAAGTGCACTTTAAGGGAGAGGAAGTGCAACCGCTGTTGAACCGTACTCTTTTTAGGACCTTTCATTGTGGTAGTGGAGTGAATAGGGAGGAGAATAGAAGTTGAGTGAAGCGCTGCAAATGGAACCAAGCAACTCGTAGGAAACAACGCACCATTGGGGAACTCGCCTGGAGACTGCGGGGACGCCCGAACCCCCCCGAGGTCGCCATCGGGTCCTCTCTAACCGGTCGCCAACCGGCACGATGGAGCCTCCCGGGATTTTTCGCGAGGTGGCGGGGCAGCCTTTCGCATGTGGCTGGCATGCTACTTGGGCCCCCTACTACCTGCGGTCGGCCAGCGGTGCACCGTGCTTCGGATCCCGCTACCCTCCAAAACGAGTTACCCGGTGAGTCATTATCCTACGAGTTGAAAACTGTTCTCCGATGCAGCACGATTACTCAGACCTATCCTCCTCAATGGCTACACTAGACATCATGCCGGAACGCAACTAGGTTACTTGGCGGCATGGTTTTGTCTAGTGGGTGGTGACAAGCCACGGCCGAAGCCTACCACCAGATTTTACTGCTCGTTTAGCACCACCCAGGGACCACGTACAAGGCATCGAGGGCTAAACCTTGCGGACGCGAGCAGTTTTCAGTCCCCAAACACAGTCCCGGTTGCTACTGTCGGCGGGGATTTATCCCCGTGCAGGGCCCAGTGCGTACTAGGAGTATTCACCCCCTCCCTATCTGTGGTCGCCCTTCGGGGCGCCACAGTAGGGTGTCATTCTTTGGCAGGAAAAAAAAAAAAAAAAAAAAAAAAAAAAAAAAAAAAAAAAAAAAATGTCACTCACACAACATTATCTAGCCCAAATTAAGTTTCAGAACTTGTGTTATGGATACTAGATAACTCATATACTTAAGAAATATATAAACATACATATTGAATAAATACATCTTTTTTTATTAGAATAAACTTAAATAAACATATAAATATCCATGACTTGACGACTAATATCCGTGTTCATCACACAAATATCCGCCGCCGGGATTCGAACCCAGGACCTCTGGCATAGAAGGCAATGTATGTTACCGCTACACCAGCCGGTCGTCTGTCTTATGTCTTTGAAATAGGGCCCAAAACTAATCAATTTATCAACAATGCTATATCCAATTCAGTAATTGTATTTTGCTTTACATACATACATAACATTACGCCTGTCTCCCTTTGGGGTAGGCAGAGACGGGAACGCCAATTGCTACGGTCCAGACATACCTCTTTCGCTTCTTCCACGTTCATTAATCTTTTCATACAAGATCGTCGGTTACGGGTACTTTTAACTAGGCCTTTTTAAGTATGTCGCCAAATTGGTCGGCATACGTTCACCTAGGGCGACCCCTTCCGAGACAACCATCTATTCTTGCTTTGTACACCTTTTTCGTAAGTCTACCGTTGCCGGAGCCTTGATTTTCTTTATTTATTTATTATTCATTCTATGTACACATCATGTATTTTTACAATAATTTTATAGATAATGAGCACATCATCGAAAGACGATCTCATCCAGCAGGGCTAGCATGCCACTATCAATAAATAGTCGAATCGACAAGATAAATATTATTTTGTTATTTTATCCTATTATGTAAGCTAATATGCGTGCCATAATAGATAGAATTACTCGATTTGATACCATGATTAAGACCAAAGAACCAAATATGTCATAATCTTAATAAATTACGTACACTAAATACCATTCTAAGAAAATATCGATAAAAGGCCCGATTTATCGTTGTCGACGGTAGCATGCTATCCCGCAGATCGATTTTATAGTCTTAGGTAATTGTTTGTGACATGAAATTATTTTTATTGCAAATAAATGGAACATAGATATAAATGAAACAATGTATAGGTATGCATAGGTATTCATTTATTGTTATTACTAGATACCAATAGTTATTTTTATTTATCGAATTTTATTTCAATTTATTTGTTTCAATTAAGATTAAATAATATTTAAACGTTTACTTATACAGGGTGAGAGCTTAATAAATGAGTTATTTTTGGAGGAGTTATAATGTCGTAAATTAACCTATCGGCTACAAAACCTCCAAATAACCCTCTGTCCCTTAACTGACTTTTACAGTATGCCCGGGAAGAGAAGCAGCTGGCACATTCTATGTTTTTCTTTCGCTTCAAGTCTAGCATGCACGTAATATTTAAATAGCGTAACATTAATGTTGAGTACTAGTTTTCAAAAACTCTATTCTGGATAACGCAATGAAAAAAAAAAATTAAAAAGGTATATTACAAAAACCTATTTTTTAACAACACAACCTATCCTCACTCAATTCCAGCTTGAAGTCAATTTACGGGACACCCTCTATAATAAGGTTCATGTGTTTTTTGTTTGGACGCGTTAATGTTTCAAACTACATTTAGGTTATAGGTTTTATTCTCAAACTAAGTAGACAAATTAATTTATACACATTAATTAAAAAAATGTAACAAACCTTTTTAAAAAACACACTTCGGCAAAAAGAACACCAACTTTTTAAAAACAGATTCTTCTTTTAAAAGTCAATCGCGCGCTTATTTAAACTTTCGTTCTATGTGACGATCACCCGCGTCGTTGCTTCCAATGTTGTTCCAATCGACTGAAGAGGTTAATATTTTGCCGCCAAAAGCAAACTAATTTGACCTACGACCTCGACGCTTTACGATTTGATTTTATTAGCTATACTACCAACTTCACCCGGTTTTACTCACGTAAATATGAACTCTTTGAATTTGAATACTTTGATAAGAATTTTTCAAATACGACTTAGAAGTTTCGACATTTTTAGGTTAAAAATACAAAACTTTTCTGCTTCATGACATGGTAACAGTTTCGCCTAGTTTAATACGGTTTAAACTGCAGAAATTTCTTGATATTTAAAGTCTTTATAAAGCAAAATATAGAAAGTAAAAGTACAGTTGCTAGGGATCAGATTTCCGAAAATTAACCCACGCATATAATATATAATATAATATTTTATCGACAAAATAGTATACAAAGTGGGGTCTCACACCTCACCGCTCTGAATGGGACTGCTTCTGCGATTGGGCCCACTAGATTAATGTCCCATAAGGACCAAACAGTGAATTCAAAAAAATATTATTTTTTGTTCTGTGATACGTCCCATTGACTTTATTGTAGGAAATAATGAGATCAAGTACGGTCAGCAAGCAAACTAGTAAGAAAAATTAATAAAAGATCTTACAAATTAATCATCTTAAAATAAAAAAACCACACAATTTATTTAGCATTAAAGAATAAAAAAAAATAACATGACTGCATGCACGTCGCTTAGTATCGACGGCGGGTAGAATAAAACAAAAGATTAGAAGCTCCGAAGCTACTCCGAATATACGTTTTATTTTATTGTTAAGTATTTCGGGGAATTCTAAGTAAGAACTCAAACCTACTGCGAATATTCGTTTTGTTTAAGTGAACTGTTTATCTATATAGACAATGATGACTGATTTAAAACATTGATAATATTTGATTCTGTGATTATTTTAATTATTTGAACTGTGTTTAATTTTAGGAAGTAATTTTTTTATTGTAAGACAAATAACCTCATACATTCAAATTGTCAATACCTACACATACTTTATTTTATTACATCACAGTTTTATAGTGTTTTAAATGTAACATGTTTTTAATTTTTATTGTTGATTATTTTTAATATAAATGTTTATTACGAATCAATAGACAATGATAGACAATGATGACTGATTTAAAACATTGATAATATTTGATTCTGTGATTATTTTAATTATTTGAACTGTGATTTTTTTAATTTTAGGAAGTCATTTTTTATTGTAAGACAAATAACCTCATACATTAAAATTGTCAATACCTACATACTTTATTTTATTACATCATAGTTTTATAGTGTTTTAAATGTAACATGTTTTTAATTTTTATTGTTGATTATTTTTAATATGAATGTTTATTACGAATCAATATTTTGTCTTTTATTGATATTCTTATTATTATGCTTGCTGACCGTACTTCATCTCATTATTTCCTACAATAAGGTCAATGGGACGTATCACAGAACAAAAAATAATATTTTTTTTGAATTCACTGTTTGGTCCTTATGGGACATCAGTCTAGTGGGCCCAATCGCAGAAGCAGTCCTGAATGGCAGCTATTTTAAAATTAAATGCCTCGTATTTTGAAGAGTGAAACTCACATTTTCATGTTTTCATGTCGCCCCTATACACAAATGTCTTTTTTTATTATGATATTGATGCTAGCACTTTAAATTATTTTTGTTCAGAAGCATTGCAAATCAGTCCATGAAAACCTTTGGTTTAGCCGAAAAACCCTGTATTTCACTATTTTTTTGTTGATATGCGCTACCTAAAAACCAGCCCCTAAAAACATTGTTTTTTCCATGTAATCTGTTCACAGAGAACTGTGTTAACAAATAAACATTACATTAGTTTTGCAATCTGGGCTAAAAGTTTTTTAATTTTAATACCAGTTAGTTTTTCTTACTTTTAAATAAAACTAGCTACTTGATTCTGTAATACGAACATTCATAAATTAATTTTACTAATCTTCCAAAATTCAAAATATTTTATTCATCATTCAATGATTATTTAATGACGTCACAATTTTGTACTTCGGCTTTAACAAGATGTTGATAGTTATTGAGTAAGAAATTACAGTAGACTAAGAGACAAAAAAAGCCGGCGGAAAAAACTCTTGGCACTCTTTTTCAGTCAGAAATATACAAAATAATACAAATAAGTACAGTACAAATTGACCATGACATGAAAAAAAACAAACACAAGTAGTAAGTAAATATCCCAATAAGTTAGGCGTAGCCTAGGTGAGGCCGTATACAGAAAGAAAGCTGGAAACTTATAAGCGCTTACCAGTGCTTGACAGCGCTGGTGACCCGCGCAGGAAAATATATGAACGCGCGCCGATAAGCACTGAACGATGCCGACAAGTTCCGACAAGCTTCAACACGCGCTGGTCAGCGCTGGGAAATCATCGTCCGATGAGTCCGAAATTTTGCTTGGTCTACCTCAACCTGCTGCCTTTGTGTAGAATGGACCAGCGCTGTCAAGCGCCAGTAAGCGCTTATAAGTTTCCAGCAGAGCTAGCACGGATCTTTTGTCGATCGTAAGTTTACGAATGCTCGTATAGTATGGAGACGGTTTTGCAAGCAATAATTGAAATCTATCCATTGCCGCACGGTCAGCTTAAAGAAATGTGTCCCTTGTTAATTTTGAATGTTTGTTAACAGGTTCTACTCTTAAATAACTGTAAAATAAAAAATTACATTGTTACTTAAAACTTGCAACCGACTCCATACTATACGAGCATTCGTAAACTTACGATCGACAAAAGATCCTTGCTAGCACTGCTGCTTTCTTTCGGTATACGGCCAAAGGTCGCCCGTAAACGCTGGATGAGGGCGGCGCGGGACAGACGCGACGTGGAGAACCTTAGAGGTGGCCTTTGTCCAGCTGTGGACGTCTTCTGGCTGTTGATGATGATGATAATGACAAAGTTAGGGAAATGCAAAAAAAATCAAACCCAACTAGTGGTTTACGAACTGTTCAGCTTTATATTATTAGTATAGTATCTTAGTAGTATATTGCTTTGGCATTTTCTTTTCATGATATGTATGTACTGTACCTGTAAAACAGGCAGCAATTAACTAGCATTCGAGTAAACGGTCTTCCCGTATTTCACTCACGACATATATACCAACTGCCAACGAGGATTTTAATAATCCTCTAAAAAATAATAAATACGTGAATAGTGTTTGTAACACATAACATGCGTCATGTATTCATAATAATTTATGATTACGTCAAAAAAGTAGTCAAATACCGCAGAATTTTTTAAGCTATTGCATAGCTTCTATCGCGGGCCTTGAGCGTGGGGACCGAATCCAGAAATTCCGTAACGAAAAAATCCTAACACCCCCCACTCCGACCGACACAGTAGTGATACTTTGATTTCATAACTTTACATGCGGGCTTTAATAAACAATCAGCGCCATCTACTAGGAACTTGTGGAACCTCATATTAGATCAAACATTACTGCATTAATAAAATAAATAAATAATTATGATTGCGTAAGTTGATAAAAAATGCTATGCAATAGCTTTACCGCGGCAGTCTCCGAGTGCCACACGTCTTTCTTTTCTCCCTAAAACAAAAAACTAAAGGTTTTTTTGTAAAATTTTTGAACAGTGATATAAGTAACTCAGAAACGGTAGATTTTAAGAGGGGTGGTTGCATAGTGAAAATCTTTCGTTTTGACCTTCTCTATCACCCCTCAACAGATGCAGGTCCAATAACAAATAAACCTGTATAGGATAAACACCCAGAACCGAAACATTTGTGTCCATGATTAGCTAACATCTGTTTTCATCACAAAAATATCAACCGCCGACGGGATTCAAACCCAGTACCTCTGACATAGCTGGCAAAGTGTCGTCAAATTAAAGGAGCAATAATAATCAACGAATGCAGAGCATTAAAAAAACCGACTTCACTAACATGTTTAAATCCTAGTTAAAGTATTAGGTCATCAAGGTGCAATTGATATCTCCCTATTTTATTTCGAAAGTTTACAATTTTTCAAAAAGTACTTGTAGCGACATCTAGCGACGTGCCATAGAACGACGACGACACGACGAAACTCCTACATCGCGCTATCAAAGTTTATATAGCGACTAGCATATATACGACATCCCGACATCAACCGTCGGGCCGTGGGCCGCGGCCTGCCATCCCTTTTCTTGGGAGTAGGAACAAACATCCGTTCCTACATACTCAATCAATTTCGATGTTTATACGAGACCACCTCTGAAACACCTCCCTCTACTGACCACCTTTATCATATGAAACAAGAATATTCATAATCGATTTATAATTGTCCGTAAAATCGTGTAACAAAGACACAAAAATAACATACACACGAATTGAGATACTCCTCCTTTTGGAAGTCGGTTGAAAATAAATGGCGAGATATATCATAACATCATAATCATCATCATCACAACTCTTTATAATGAGCCCACTGCAGGACACGAGTCTCTTCCCTGGGTGATGAGGAGGTTTAGGCCATAATCCACCAAGCTGGCCCAGTGCTGGGTGATGGATGTCAGAATTTTCAGGGTGCCGATAAACCCTAACGACTACTATATACAAGTATACAGCACCCGGGACCGACAGCACGGAAGTCGCCGTGAGAAATGAATGGTCGGCGGTCACCCATCCAAGTACTGACCGCGCCGAACGTTGCGTAACCTGTGATATCGTCTGATACACACATTAATGGCTCGGCTACACTACCGTGATATGCCAGTAATTATTGCCATAATTTAAACAACACCTAGGTGTAACCACGATCTACGGCCATAATTTTACAATGCCAATCAATATGGCATATGGCGGTAGGCAATAGCTCCGGCGGCGGTCTTTTTTCGCACATCAAAGAAGATTACTGCAGTAATTATAGAGTTTGTGGCCACACTACCGTTTGTCCAGTGTGCAATATGAGCTCACCGGCGACGCACGTATCGACCGACATGGAGTGGTCAAATGAAAAAGCGCTCGAGTTTTTAGAATTATTCCAATCCGAACCGTCTCTTTGGGATACCCTGTTTTGTCTTCTTTTAGCTTTGTTGAAATTTAAAAGATTCATGTAAAAATAATTGGCACTCATAAAACACAACGCCGCGGCAGCTTCGACCGCCATCTTGAAAAAGTCATATTTACCGCCAAATTTAATGCCATAATTATTGCCGGTAGACGGTAAGGTAGTGTGGCCACACCAGTTCATGCAGTAATTTAAAAGGTAATTTAATGCCATAATTATGGCGGTAACAGCCCGGTAGACGGTAAGGTAGTGTGGCCGTAGTATAACCATGGCGCCACGACGACTTCAATATATCATATCGTATATTTAAATTTTCATGTATTTCTTACCTAATAATACCAAGGTTAATTCATTTTAATAAACAATATTTCTAGTCATAAACATGACAACTTTATGACTACGCTTCTGCAATAGCGTTAAAAAAATTTAGATTTATAATTTAAGTTTATTACGAAATTAAAGCTATTTGTATGTATATTTGCATGTCGGAATCAAATTTGTTAATCTTTATGAAGATTTTTAGTGTATTAATATTTAAAATTTGAGTTTTAATGTTTTTGTTTCGCTTAAACTTGAGTCTGAAGGAAAATCGTTTGTTTTTAATAACATATTTTGACACTTCTTTTTTTGAAATAAAATCAAAATGGTATAAATACTTTTTTTAAAGTAAACAGGCATGAGAGATACCTAAGTGTTATTTTATACTTTTGATAGTCTTGTGTATTTATTTGTCTTTATTTTTGTTTAAAACTACTTGCCTGTTTCTTGAGCATCTTTTTAGGGTAAGTATCTAATTTGCTTCTATGCTGGACTGGGCGCGAAAGAAAAACACAGAATATGCCAGCTGCTTCTCTTTCCGGGCATACTGTAAAAGTCAGTTAAGGGACCGAGGTGTTATGGGAGGCTTTTTTGTGGGCGATAGGCTGACCCCCTGTCACTGCAATAGTCTCTCTCCACTATTATAATGCCTCCAAATTTGTCAAACGTGACATCAGATGGTTTTATTACCTCTGGTGTTCTGCCTACCCCATACTGGATACAGGCATGAAGTTATGTATGTATGTATCTAAGTAAAAACTTTATCCAGAGCAAAGTATATTTAAAGACTTCCCCTTTCTAAACCCGGTTATTGGCAATTAGATCGGAATTTTTTATGGTGACGACGTAGAAGAGATCATTTAGAGTAATTTGAGCCGAAATCATATACTCTGAAAGTGTGTTATTGCGTGTTCTTGCTTTATAATCAAACAACGTTCCTGCTTTCCAATATCTTGTATTGATTCATAGAAATGATTGCATAACAATGCAAACTGACATTAATCGAAAGTGTACAGAGAAACATAACATCTCATCTATTCGAGAGTAAACTATAACAAATATTGACATAGAGTATATAATATAAGTAGTGACATTTTCGCCACACCACCACCCACGGAGAGCAATACTTTAATCTTTTATATGTTTATATGTTTTATATGGCTCCTGACGTTCGGTTGCTAAAGGAAGAGAAGCTGGATCTGGAGATTTAACATGTCTAGGAGGAGTAGAAGTTGAATCAGTGGGAAGGACTGATGGATCAGTAACTGTAGAAGGCGATCCTATGTGTGAGAGCTTCCAACGGTCTGGAAATACACCATGAGTTAGGCATTTACAACGTACAGCTGTAACTACTAGGCGTAGAGAGCTGAAATTTAGAACATACATTCTTTATGGGATGTAGGGGTGCACTAAGGAAGGAATTCCCGAAATTTTCACGAAAACGGGAATTATTGGACTTTTTAATTTGTATGAAAAATCTTATTCCTTGAGTGCACGGATATGATACTTGGCATAAAAGTTCTTCAAAAAGAGACTGGTTGTGTTATAAACAGACACGGAACTGAAAGTAGGACTTTTGAGTTTATGCGTGTACGAAGTCGCGGGCAAACGCTCGTTATATATAATTCAAAGTGGTATTTTGAGAATATGTCCAGTTTTTTTAAGAAAAAATGAGGTATTCTTATCGGGTCCAGGGCCTTTGTTGGGATCCAGAAGATTAATTTTATTTAATATATTTTCTTCTGTAACGAAAATATGTGTAAAAACTTCTGCGTGATCCGAGACTGTGGCGTTTTCAATTTCCCTGAGATCGATTACATTTCTAGGTTCGTAGACAGAGCTGAAAAATTTTGAAAATAGTTCACATATGTCGCGCGGGTTTTCAGCCGTTTCATTTTCGAAGGTCATAGTTCCAGGGTAGGTACTATCTTCATTTTTTTGTGCATGAATATATGCCCAAAACTGCTTAATATTAAGTTTCATGCCATTTTCAGTGTTACGAATATATTTTTCTAAGCAGTCACGCAGTAAATTTTCACACCCAGACCGAAGCAAAGAAAGTTGTTTGTAATCGCCTAAACAATTATAGGTTTTCCATCTCAAACAGATTTTATCTTTGCGTCGTAAGTTTTGTTTAAGTTGAGGTGAGAACCACTTTGGATATTTGTTTTTACGACATGTTTTTAAAGGGTCGTATTCGTCTATTATTGTATAGATAGAGGATAGTGTAAAATCGATCAGTTGCTTCATTAGGGTGGAGACCTGGGTGTAATTCCTTGCGCCAGTCGACGTTAGATAGCTCGGACGAAATACTCTCATAGTTCGCTCTATGGAATTCGTACCTTGGTGTGTTTATTTTAGGTATAGTTTTAGGTAAAAGTTCAAAACAGAATTCTAAGGGTGAATGATGAGTGTCAATTCTTGATAGTGGGATAGCTCGGCACATTCACAAAACAAGCCTCATTGCTCAAGATTAAATCTAGCATTCTTTTATTTTTATTAGGAATGTGATTAAATTGTTTGAGAGCTAAATATTGCATTGTGCCAATAGGAGATATTTCACAGTCGTTGGAAATATTCGCCGGGCTGCAAAAAGACTCGCCACCGAGGATTTGCCAGTCTATATTCGGTAGATTAAAGTCACCCACCAGACAGATTTTTGAGTCAGGTTGCGAAATACTGATTAGTTCAAGCTTTTCCCATAAACTTTTATAAGCATGAATAGGAGCACTGGGGGAGGATGTAAATTAGTCCCAGAATTAGTTTGCAGGTTAACATTTTCATTTTATTAAATATAATTTCATTTTCAGCTCCCATTCTAGCTTGCGTATAGCCAATAAAGGTTTTTTTTTACAGCTATAAAAACACCGCCACCATCTTTCTTAGATGAGTTAGATAGGTCTCTATCCCTTCGAAAGATCACATACACTGAAAAAATGAGGAGTTAGCAAAGTACCTTTTTGGCTTTGTTAAAAGGATCTTGTTTATTTATAATCAAGACTCGTGGAAAATGTTGGAAGTAAACTTGGTAAATAATATATACGTAAACATGGCTAAATTCACTTGTTTATTAACACCATACTGCTCATTAAATACAAATAACTCAATCTACAAATTTTACAGTTTACAAAATTGTTTAAATTTTAATAAGTTCACTCAATAAGCTTTAACAGAGTAATTCGTGTAATATTAACCGTTACCACTCACGGTTAAACTTAAATAACCAGTACTTTACTACTAACAACCACTTAGCTTTGCTAATACAAAAGAACACTCATGAGTATTTAACCGAGTATACTTATTTATTGGTAGCAGGGTGGAGTTAGCTATTTTGTTTGCTATTAAGTTAGTTATTTTTAACAGAGTACTTGTTTAAATATTCATAAGTAAATATTCCGGCTGCCGGTGGAGCCGCCGATGCGCAGATATCCCCTCCACGTTTTGGTCAGCGCTAGAGTTATGTGCGTGCCGCAAACTAACCGTCTTTCGTTCGAACGTTTAATAATTTAATTAAGTGAGTGCGACGACGCATAAAGGAGTGTGTTACCTGTAAAACGTAGTTGATTGATTATATGCTATTGCTTTGTGCCTGAACCTACTGTTTATTCCTAAAGACGCTGCCGCCGGCGGCCCCGACTGCATCGTATTTTTTTTATAGTCCGGTGATTTAATGTAAATGGATGAAAAAGTACAAAATCTGCTGAAAGCCTGGAGTCTGGAAGAATATATAGAAGTGTTCAAAGGTAAGTTCGTTTATGTATTTACTTTTTATCTTATACATTTTATTAGACAGAGACCGTACAATCGCACACCAGTGACCAGTGAACGCGTGATCTTGAGCCAAGGTAGCGCCGACGTAGAGGGTTTCAATACCTACTATGTGAGACTAGCTTATAGTGTTTTATTGCCACTGATATGCCGTTGTGTCTTTAATTTACAGCTGACTAGCGGCTTTGCGCGGTTTGACCCGCGTAGCTCTTGATCCCGAGGGAGTTTCTTAGCAAAATATGTTACTTCTGGTTAATGTAGCCATCTAATGGTGAAAGAATCTTTGAATCGTTCTAGTAGTTTCACAAACATACAAAAATACAAATCTTTCCTCTTTATAATATTAGTAAAGACTTCAAAAAAGAGGAGGAAAGTAGGTTTTATTAATATACATTTGAACTGTACATTGCTCAAAAAATGTAGGACAGTTGTTAGAAACAAAACATATATGTATGTAGTAGGTACATCTATACTAATATAATAAAGCGGAAAAGTTTTTTTGTTTGTTTGTACGGGCTAATCTCTGGAACTACCAGTCCGATTTGAAAAATTCTTTGTGCTAGGTTTGTAAGGTTATATTTTGTCCCGAAATTCCCACGGGAACGGGAGTTATACAAGTGGAACTGCAGGGACCGGCTAGTACTTAATATTTGCATGATAAATTCCTACAACACTCCTTTGACCAGAACTTTTAACCCAACCATGTTTGTTTGGTGGCAGTGGTGGTGGATATAAATAAAAAATAATAATAATAATAATCTATTGTACCAAAATAATATAACATATACAACAGATTACAAGTTCGATGTTACAAAAAGTTGTGTCAAGTTATATTATCTGCTGCCGAACCAGGTTTGATGCCTGTATGTCGGCAGACAGTGCCTCGTTAGAAAAATTATTATAAATTAGGTAGAATGAGTAGAAATTATAATTTATTTATTTCTGTTTTTCAGGATTTACCGCTACTTTTAAATAGTAGCCTTGAAGGAAGAGGTTTATTAAATTTAGATAAACATATTCCGTTGGATAATACGGCAATAATAAGATTGGTAAGGCACATCGGAACCTACATTTTGAGCAATCATCAATAAGGAGTACCATTTATGCAAATTGGGTACACGAAATTATTAGAGTATTCCCACAGGAAAAGGCATCGGTGTGCTTCCATAGCAAGATTGTGGAATCTTCACGAGGTTTAATCATCAGGTTGGCAGGAAAGTTGCCTGATGAAATCCTGTGTGCCTACTGTGCCTATGCTGCTGTACCGTGCTAATGCTGACTGTGCCTACTTTGTAATAAGGGTTTAGTATTGTAAACTTTGAGACTGTTATTTTGTGATTTTATACCGTATCTCTAATTCAGATATATGACAATAAATAGTAAGTGAACAATAACAGTATTTTTTTGTTTTTTTTTTTTTTCTGTTAGGTACACAACATTTAAATTAAATGTTTGATACCGATTGAAAGTACAAAGAAAATCGATTGCATCTATATAGCAAATCGATTCCAGATACCAAGTAGGTTTACCGGCCTCACTTGCCTTCTATGAACGAGGTTTCAGGTTCAAGTCCTGGCGAGGGTGGATATAAGTGATTTGGCTGTGGCTACAGAGTTAAATGACTCGCTTTGCAGAGAAAGTCTGTTGTGGCTACCTAGCAAAACGATTGCAGATACCAAGTAGGTTGGCTGTGGCTACAGAGTTAAATGACTCGCATTGCAGAGAAAGTCTGTTGTGGCTACCTAGCAAAACGATTGCAGATACCAAGTAGATTGGCTGTGGCTACAGAGTTAAATGACTCGCATTGCAGAGAAAGTCTGTTGTGGCTACCTAGCAAAACGATTGCATATACCAAGTAGGTTGGCTGTGGCTACAGAGTTAAATGACTCGCATTGCAGAGAAAGTCTGTTGTGGCTACCTAGCAAAACGATTGCAGTTACCAAGTAGGTTGGCTGTGGCTACAGAGTTAAATGACTCACATTGCAGAGAAAGTCTGTTGTGGCTACCTAGCAAAACGGTTACAGATACCAAGGAGGTTGGCTATAACTATCCAAGAAAGTTTGTTAATATAAACAGTAAAGTTGGCTACGTTTGCAAACATTTTGTTTGTAATAATAATCAAGCTTACTTTATTATTTCTAAGCAAACAATTTTAACCGATTTACTTGGTTGATTCTGATCAAGTAAGAATAGCAAACTTGAGTTATTTATTTTTAGCAAATAACTTTGCAGGTTGTATATTGACAAACACGCTTTGTTAAAATCAACCGAAACTTAGTTATTTTTACATGCGAAATTTTTTCAGTGTAGTCATTAGGAACAATTTCAGAATCAAAAATGCCAGGTTTCAGCCATGTTTCAGTCAGGATTATAATATCGTAATTAGTATTTAATAAGTTAAATCTTAAGTCATCAAGTTTTGACATCAAGCCTCCACAATTCTCATAGTAAAACGTTATATTTTTACTATCAATAATAAAGATTTGTAAGTGAAAATTCCCGGTGTACATAAAAAATGGTTATTAATATTAGAAAAAGAATTGAAATATATGTGACAAATACAATTCATCGTGGCCATAAAACTAACATTCACTTATTTCAAGAAGTTCCACTGATTAATGAGTGACAGTAGATGACAGTTATTTCGACAAGTGAAGCATTCACAAATTGATTAGCAAACATGGCGCGTTTACGTAATCGTGGTTGCCATTTAATTCAAAAATTGAATTGAGTTTTGTAGGTAAGTAGGCATATAATTGTGTTGACATAACGACGCAATAAATCGCATTCGCTGAACTTAACGCAGATAACAGAAGTCAACACCAATTTGGGTTCTGGGTTCCGTATAATATTGTATAGTATATTTTACCTATATGGTTAAGTTTATTTAATTTTGTTTCTTTTTTCACTAATTATGATTTTTAGTAATATTTTATATACCTACTATTTAATGTCTTTTTTTAAATATTATTGCTATAATTTTTTTTTCTAACTGGTTCTTAGTTTTTTTTCTAGTTTTTATTACCTACTACTCCTGTTTAAAATGTGTTCTTGTTTCTGTTGTTTATGTTTTGTTTGTAATTTATATAGGTACCTAATATTATTTGTTTCCTATTTCGATTGTCTAAATGTTAACATCAATATTATTATATTATGCTCTTTTTTATATAAAATTTGAAATTGTTATTTACATTGCTTAATTATCTAATTGTATCTACATTTAATTTTAATTTCTATATTTCATTCATTTTATGTAATGGTTCAATTTACACAGATCTAAATTGTTTGAAATCAAATTGTAATACTATTATTTTATGCTTCTGCTTTCTATTAGTGTATTTCTCTTTTGGCCTTATTTTTATAATTATTATAACTTGAATCTAACTTTGTACATAAACGCTGTAGAAACACCTTGAAATAAATAAATAATAGAAGTAAATCTATAGGTACTATATAAGTAAGCAAAAGTTTTATGTTTGTTTGTTTCTTTTAACACGCTAATTTGAGAAAGTACCAGTCGTGTTTAGACATATATTTCTTCATTTGAAACACCAAATTTTAAGCATGATATCGTGTTGTTTTGGCGACATAAAGGCTTGCTAATTGCTTATGCCAGTCAGTCTGTATATTGCAAATAGGATACATTTTTAAATTATGATCATAGACAAATTAATTCGTGTTGACGCAACGTACGCCGTAAATAATTATGGAATACTAATAACTAAGTTACCTAGCTCATTCTGCGACTCCAAAGTACAAGTGAGTGCCAACGCTGTGTTACGCGTTCGAACGCGCGTACCGTACGTCCGTATCATACGCGTAACGCAGCGTTGATAGTACAATTTCATAAGTGTGCATACTTAATTTGGCGCATTTCGAACGTCCGTTCGAATGGA
The DNA here is from genome assembly GCA_944452665.1 of Stenoptilia bipunctidactyla. Taxonomy (NCBI): domain Eukaryota; kingdom Metazoa; phylum Arthropoda; class Insecta; order Lepidoptera; family Pterophoridae; genus Stenoptilia; species Stenoptilia bipunctidactyla. The sequence goes on along the minus strand of OX101747.1, from coordinate 18,486,663 downwards.
CGTTGCAGTTTTGTATGAAACGCTCGTTTGAAAGCGTGACGTGACAGAGCGTTGGCACTGATGCAGAATATAAGTGCGTCGATGCACCGCCCTCCCTTTCTCAAGAAGCAAGGAGTGCAAAAGAGGAGCGTGTGGTGCAACAACGCACAAAAATGCTGCAGCATCAGTACTTTGGAGTCGCAGAATTAGCAAGGTAGCTTAGTTATATAGTCTGGCTAGGATTTTTTGCAAACTTTTTATATGGCAGTACCTACTAGCATAAATGTCAAAGTCGTTTTTCTGGTGTCACTGTTGTTAATCAGACGGTTGTTGGTGGTTTTCAACCGGATTCCAAAAAAGGAGGAGGTTCTCAATTCGTCTGTATGTCTTTTTTGTGTCTTTGTTGTCAAAGTGGCTTTGCTTTTAAGGCCCGAGTGTCGTTGCCATTGTAGATACTTGGGGGCTGCTAACGTAGGATACTTGCATGCTGAGAACGCAAATAGAAATTCATGCACGTGACAAGCTAGTACAGAAGACAGCAGATCAAGCGTTCCAAAGCTGTCAAAAATTGTAATTGAAACTGAACTCTATGCCGTCGGCACTAAGTTAAAAATTGGTTGGGGAATATTGACAGTTTTGTAACGTTTGATGATTGTGACCAAACTATTTTCAGGTTTCGTATTAACAAAAAATAAATAACGTTGTATAATGAATCGTAAATACTTATTACAATAATCCAGAATACAAATGCATATTGACTTCTGTTACCTACGTAAAGTTCAGCCAAAGCAATTTATTGTGTCATTTTCTTACCGCAATTATCTTAATGCGCTCAGAACTTATCTTCATAAATTGCACTGCTTAACGGCAGCGCCCTTATAAACTAACTTATGAAACGAAATAGGGCGCTACACACAGCGAAGAAGTCGTCGTGGCGCCGTGGTTACTGTGCATATCAAACGATATCGCAGGTCAAGCGCGCTCGGTGCGGCCGGTATTAGGATGGGTCCATCATTCATTTCTCACGACGACTTCCGGGCTTCGGAGGGCACGTTAAGCAGTCGGTCCCGGGTGCTTTATACATGTATACAGTAGTCGTTAGGGTTTGACAGAAGCCATTTCGACACCCTGAAATATCTGACATCCACCAACCAGCACTGGGCCAGCTTGGTGGATTACGGTCTAAACCTCCTCGTCATCCAGAGCAGAGACTCATAGCCCTGCAGTGGGCTCATTACACGGAGTTGTGATGATGATTATGACACGGCGAAGAAACTTTAATATTTTATCTGAAGCGCTTCTTGTAGCGCGGTGAGTTTTTCCATACTTCCCGCTAGGGCATGCAAAACCGGAAATTCATCAAAACTGGTTTTGAACATCGTTTTTTTGGGACCAAAACCGAAAACCGGAGCTAGGTCCAGTTTTAGCAAAAAAATCGAATGTATAATTTAAAATGAAACACCATTTTTTTTAAATACCCACTAAGTCTACAAATAAAACAAATTGTATGATACATTTATTTTTAATCCAAACCATAATAATTGTACAGATAACAATGATCTTATTAATTATAAGTTATAATATTACAAAGATTAATTAACTGAGATCAAATCTACAACAAGCGTCGCAGGCGAGGGCGGCGGACACGCACTTGCACTCCCGGCTCTCAAAACTGGTTTTCACAAATCGTTAAATTTTGGCTGATTTCCGGTTTTGCGCAAAACCGGGAAACCGATTTGCATGCCCTACTTCCCGCGCAGACATCGCCAGCGAATTTCACCGACGTAAATACGTTTAACGGGTTTATTTTCAAAAATTAAAACTATTTAAAAATTTTGCTTTACACATCGGTTAGGAGAAGTCCGTTTTATGTTTTCATGTAACTTTTATATGAATCTATTATGGTATTTAGTAGCAATATCCGCTTAGAATGGTAAATTAGTGTTATGTTTGTGACCTTTTCTTATCGCGCCAATTTTCATAAATCATGTTTCTATCTATACACAGCGGTTGGTTATATGCTTAATTTTTGTGAATATTTTTTTCAGACACAACATGTATACATTACTGGGTATATTATCGTTTAAAAAGCGTAGAAACGCTGCATCCTCGCCTTAAGATTCGATATCGCTTGCCATACAATTCTATCTTAAGATACGAAAGTATGAATATTATCTTCATCGTGTATGATGGTCCGTTGAAATGTATGGCGAGCGTTATCGTATCATAAGTTAAGGCGACATATTGAAAACATGCATTGACTTTCATCGCACACTATGAGAATATGACAAGACGAGCGGATCTGACATTTTGATATGTGTAAATTCATATCTTTATCTATACTTTGCCTGCTCAAAAACATGATTTAATGATTTTGACTCGATAGTTTTATTTTTCTAAAACACGTCTCAAATATTACTTTTTCTTAAATTACCAGGTAGTACCTAATGAAATCCATATGCTTAGAAATTACTTAAATACAATTTTCACATTATTGTTCGGACTTTGGTTGCTCAAAATTAACATACTTAGTATTAACCATTATTTTTTTTATCGATTTTTGAAACAATGTCATTGTCTGAGCGGTGTCGATGGTGCACTGAAAAAATTTCGCATGTAGAAATAACTAAGTTTCGGTTGATTTTAACAAAGCGTGTTTGTCAATATACAACCTGCAAAGTTTGTTGCTAAAAATAAATAAGTCAAGTTTGCTATTCTTACTTGATCAGAATCAACCGAGTAAATCGGTTAAAATTGTTTGCTTAGAAATAACAAAGTAAGCTTGATTATTATTACAAACAAAATGTTTGCAAACGTAGCCAACTTTACTGTTTATATTGACAAACTTTCTTGGATAGTTATAGCCAACCTTCTTGGTATTTGTAACCGTTTTGCTAGGTAGCCACAACAGACTTTCTCTGCAATGTGAGTTGTTTAACTCTGTAGCCACAGCCAACCTACTTGGTATCTGCAACCGTTTTGCTAGGTAGCCACAACAGACTTTCTCTGCAATGTTAGTCATTTAACTCTGTAGCCACAGCCAACCTACTTGGTATCTGCAATTATTTTGCTAGGTAGCCGCAACAGACTTTCTCTGCAATGCGAGTCACTTAACTCTGTAGCCACAGCCAACCTACTTGGTATCTGCAATCGTTTTGCTAGGTAGCCACAACAGACTTTCTCTGCAATGCGAGTCATTTAACTCTGTAGCCATAGCAGACTTTCTCTGCAATGTGGGTAAAAAAAAAATAAAAAAATACTGTTATTGTTCACTTATTATTTATTGTCATATATCTGAAAATCACAAAAGAACAGTCTCAAAGTTTACAATACTAAACCCAAATTACAAAGTAGGCACAGTCAGCATTAGCACAGTACAGCAGCATAGGCACAGTAGGCACACAGGATTTGATCAGGCAACTTTCCTGCCAACCCGGTGATTAAACCTCGTGAAGATTCCACAATCTTGCTATGGAAGTACACCGATGTCTTTTCTTGTGGAAATACTCTAATAATTTCGTGTACCCAATTTGCATAAATGATACTCCTTATTGCATTCGACGGATGATTGCTCAAAATGTAGGTTCCGATGAGCCTTACCAATCTTATTCTTGCCGTATTATCCAACGGAATATGTGTATCTAAATTTAATAAACCTCTTCCTTCAAGGATACTATTTAAAAGTAACGGTAAATCCTGAAAAACAGAAATAAATAAATTATAATTTCTACTCATTCTACCTATTTTATAATAATTTTTCTATTAAAAACGAGGCACTGTCTGCCGACATACAGGCATCTAACCTGGTTCGGCTGCAGATTATATAACTTGACACAACTTTTTGTAATATCTAACTTGTAAACTGTTGTATATGTTATATTATTTTGGTACAATAGATCCGTTGATCCATGACTTACGGGACACCCTGTATATAAGAAAAATCTGTTTAAATTTTTTTTCACAAATATGGAACAGTAGATTTTTTTCAGGATTCAAAGTGGTATACCCTTCATTTATTTTTAATTGACTTTTTACATATTGTATGAATGATGATAAATAGAGATATATGTATAGATAGTACCTAATTATAGCTCTGAAGAAATACAATACATACGATAATGTTAATTTTGTTCTCTGATGGAATGGTTATTGTGATAGGTGTCTTGGGTGCGGGTGAGCTTGAAGCTTGAGGACGTGCATCAGGGTCAACCGGATATGTCAGCAAGTCAGACATAGATAAGTTAAAGCTTGAAACATCACACGCCTGTAAATTGAAGGATTAATTAAGACAACAGTATACAGATAATTAAAGCAGATTAAATTTTTGAATTGTTAGTGACTTACTTATCATCGGTAATAGGATGCATAGTCCTTTTATGTATTTCTATTTTTTTTGAGAATATGGCATGATGGCCAATTTTAGGAAATAGCTCCTTTAGGTCAGATTCCTGGAGTAGTGGAAGTGATAGAGATGTAATTGCATTTTCTGTAATTAAATAACTGATTTAAGAAAAATGATCATGAAATGTATCAAATAAACAAAATGTATAGTTCAAATGTATATTAATAAAAACTACTTTCCTCCTCTTTTTTGAAGTCTTTACTAATATTATAAAGAGGAAAGTATGTATTTTTGTATTTTTGTAATGAATAAACTCAAAAACTACTAGAATGATTCTAAGATTCTTTCACCATTAGATGGCTACATTAACCAGAAGTAACATATTTTGCTAAGAAACTCCCACGGGATCAAGAGCTACGCGGGTCAAACCGCGCAAAGCCGCTACTCAGCTGTAAATTAAAGACACAACGGCATATCAGTGGCAATAAACCAGTATAAGCTAGTCTCACATAGAAGGTATTGAAACCCTCTACGGCGGCGCTACCTTGGCTCAAGATCACGCGTTCACTGGTCACTGGTGTGCGATTGTACGGTCTCTGTCTAATAAAATATATAAGATAAAAATTAAATACATAAACGAACTTACCTTTGAACACTTCTATATATTCTTCCAGACTCAAGGCTTTCAGCAGATTTTGTACTTCTTCATCCATTTACATTAAATCACCTGACTATAAAAAAATACGACGCTGTCGGGGCCGCCGCCGGCAGCGTCTTTAGGAATAAACAGTAGGTTCAGGCACAAAGCAATAGCATATTGGTACCTAATCAATCAACTACGTTTTATAGGTAACACACTCCTTTATGCGTCGTCGCACTCACTTAATTAAATTATTAAACGTTCGAACGAAAGACTGTTAGTTTGCGGCACGCACATAACTCTAGCGCTGACCGAAACGTGGAGGGGATATCTGCGCTTCGGCGGCTCCACCGGCAGCCAGAATATTTACTTATGAATATTTAAACAAGTACTCTGTTAAAAATAACTAACTAAATAGCAAACAAAATAGCTAACTCCACCCTGCTACCAATAAATAAGTGTACTCGGTTAAATACTAATGAGTGTTCTTTTGTATTAGCAAAGCTAAGTGGTTATTAGTAGTCAAGTACTGGTTATTTAAGTTTAACCGAGAGTGGTAACGGTTAATATTACACGAATTACTCTGTTAAAGCTTATTGAGTGAACTTATTAAAATTTAAACAATTTTGTAAACTGTAAAATTTGTAGATTGAGTTATTTGTATTTAATGAGCAGTATGGTATTAATAAACAAGTGAATTTAGCCATGTTTACGTATATATTATTGACCAAGTTTACTTCCATCATTTTCCACGAGTCTTGATTAAAACTAAACAAGATCCTTTTAACAAAGCCAAAAAGGTACTTTGCTAACTCCTCATTTTTTCAGTGTGGCGATTTCTATGCAATACGCGACCTTATGTCGGGGTGTTAAGGTGCTAAGATTTCAAGAAAAAACATTACGATGTGCCGCCTTAAAATATTAAAGTATCTTAACCGTGAGCAGCGCCCTTTATCGTTTATTGATCCCAATTTTATTCAAATATATCTAAACTTAATATCTCAAGAATTCAAAACCATATACGAAGATAGAAGGGCATGTTTAATGCTTGTTTATTAATCAAAGCCGTTATTATCTGATGTAAAGGTTGCCATTAACAAATAAAGAAGCTATATTTGATTACGATCAATTAACCTCTAGACCCCATCGCCTCTTTATTGTTTTCTTAAAAGGTATTCAAAAAGCAGGTTATATCACGTCTGTTTATTTTGTAAAACATGTTTTTGACTACCTACTTATATGCATTTAGTTTTAAGCTATTGCATAGCTTCTATCGCGGGCCTTGAGCGTGGGGACCGAATCCAGAAACTCCGTAACGAAAAAACCTAACACCCCACACTTTCATAACTTTACATGCGAGCTTTAATAAACAATCAGCGCCATCTACTAGGAACTTGTGGAACTTCATATTAGATCAAACATTACTGCATTAATAAAATAAATAAATAATTATAATTGCATAAGTTGATAAAAAATGCTATGCAATAGCTTTACCGCGGCAGTCTCCGAGTGCCACACTTTTTTTTTTGTTTTGCTTTTTGTACACACACGGTTCGTGCAAATCACCAGACCAATACTCGAATATGGGACACGTTGCGGGGTGGATACTTCACCAACTGAGCTACTGGCCACTGGCCACGAGCCATCCAAATTACTCAGCATATCCTCTACTTATCTACATAAACGTTTACGATTGTATTGATACGGATACAATTAAGAACGTTTATATTGACTTTCAGATCTTCGAGGACAACTTAGCAACTTAGCTTCTATGCTGGACTGGGAGCGAAAGAAAAACATAGAATGTGCCAGCTGCTTCTCTTCCCGGGCATACTGTAAAAGTCAGTTAAGGGTACGAGTTGTTATGGGAGGCTTTTTTGTGGGCGATAGACTGACCCCTTGTCACTGTAATAGTCTCTCTCCACTATTATAATGCCTCCAAATTTGTCAAACGTGACATCAGATGGTTTTATTACCTCTGGTGTTCTGCCTACCCCATACGGGATACAGGGTGTGAAGTTATTTATGTATGTACTTAGCATTATTAGATGCAAAAACTTTAAAATAATATTTTCCCCCTTATTTGTAGTGTAAGTACACACCTCTTGCCAAACGTAATTCTAGGTCAATGGACAGTGCTCTATAGACATTGATTATCTTTGTTTTAATTTGCGAACGTCAAAATATGAGCAAAAGCAAACGTGATCTGCCCATTAAGTTCTATTGTATAGAGGCGCCCTTGTCAACATATAGCATTTATACATATACAAATATCATTCATATATGGTACAGTACAATAAATATATATTTTTCTCTTTTTTTCACGGCTAGGTTTGCATATGACGAAAGAGACATATATATTTTAGATATTGCTATGTGTGCCACATACTGTCAAAGTTCATTTGACAGCTGTAGGTACGTGCCTCAATTCGCCATCTTGGTTGCCCGTATTTCGTGGTAGTTCGTTGTCAAGTGTTTGTTTATTTGAGATTTGCATAAATAAACAAGAAATAGTTGTTTAAAACTAAGTCGCAGTGTGGTGAAACTGTAGGTCAAGATGCCATCTTGTTGCATTTTAAAATGTGGTGCAAGAAAAATCAAAAATCAAGTAGCATTGACTCTTCTTATGTGAGTACCATTTTTCATGTAATATCACATATAACCTCTTGAATTCAAATGTAAAGCTAAGTATATATAAATAAATGTTAAAAGAATCTGTATCTTACCTTATTTCCGAGTAACAGACTCTTTTATTTATTTCATTCGTAATTATTTTCATAGTTAAAATAGGGTTATGCTCTGATTAAAATTATATGTATATGTTTAGTGGATTTTGATGTTGATTACATACAATAAGTACCTACAAATATTTTGTTTCTAGATTTCCAAAAAATGAAGGATTGAGACAAAAGTGGTTAAGAGCAGTTGGTGAAGAAAATATTAATCCTCGGCAAAAGCAGTGGTTTGTTTGCTCACTGCATTTTCCTGAAACATGTTTTAATAGAACTCTAGATGTAATAAGATTAAGAGAAAACTCAGTTCCTTCAATATTTCCCGTAAGTATCAAAATAAATTTAATATAACATTAGGTAATTAAATTATGTCAAATTCAAGTTGATGATAATAAATTTTTAATTTGCTTTTTGTTTTAATTATTTCTTTCTTTACAGGTAACAGGAACTTTTATTGATAATTCTAGTACATCTGCAGTATGTACCCAATTGTCAATACCACATCCAGTTGCGAAAGAAGCTCAGAAAGAGGTATTTATTTTTATAAAGCATATTTTCTTATAACAGTAGGTATCTAACCATGCATGCTATAGTTGGATACAGTTAAAAATATACATTATATTTTTCACCAACAACCAATTAATTCAAAGAGCCTTAGAGTGGTGTAAAATAAATATAAGTTGAGTCTTATAACAATAAGGAATAATTTAAAAATATTCGAACAGAATAACAAATAATTTTGTTTTTTCATATCATATCAATCAACTCAAGATGCCAATGTTGCATTCATTTTAATAAATAGCATTTTATAATAAATATTTAATTTTCAGGTCACACTTTAAAAGAAAATTGAGGCATTTCAAGAAAAGTGTGATGAGCAAAAAAAAAATTAAGTGCCTGAATGAAAAACTTCGGAGGAAAAACAAAAAACTAGTTAACTTTAGAGAAATCATAGATGATCTTCGAAATAAAAATCAAATAAATATGGAACAAGCTGTATTAATTGAAGACTTAGCTGGATCACAAGATTTTCTGAAACAAAATGTGTTTTTAAACAAATTGTTATTATTTAGAAATGAATGAATGAATGAAGTGTTTTTTTTTTATTTAATAACCGATACCTATTTAGTTCTTAATTAATAAAGTAATACTAGTACCTCCTATCATCATGGATAATGTTGTGATTAATTTCAGTGACACAGCAAAGAACTTGGGGGTCATTATGTTTTCAAACCTCAAATGAAACACGAACATCAGTGAAATTAATTTGAATTTTGAAAATTCCTTCCAAAATCCTTGTCGCTCTAAAATGAACTCAAGTGTAAGATTTCAGCTTCCTAGGTCCAACGGTTTAGGCTGGCCGTTGATGATCAGTTAGTCAGCTTGCTATTTCATATATTAGATTTTTATGTAGGTATGATTCAGTATATTTAATCTAATATTATAGTTTAATTATTTTATCTAACACATATTATTCAAACTCTCCAGTCTCAAGGAATTTCCTTATTAATAGTACCTTTGTACCTACTAACTTTGTATAGATCATTCATCGGTATAATGTATCTTACTTTGTGTACATAAACTGTTAAATAAGTAGGTAGGTAATGGTACCTAATTTAAGTGAAATCCATATGCACATTATATCCTGACCGTTTGCCAATTTTTTCCCAAATCTTCCAGCTTGTGCGTTTTTTACACCTAGATACCAATTACCTCATCAATCATTCGTTTAAATTAGCTCTTTGGTTGGAATAATATTGAAAATTATGATTTCACTAATAAAACATAAAAATATTGAAATATATTCAATATTGACAATCCTAGGCTATCCCCACCCTAAGGCGGCCATTTTGGTTGCCCAAGGTTGGCACGTTTTTTTTGTAGGTATTTCGAGTCCATCTGATATAGGTCAATGGATCTGCCGCACCTTTTCAAAGATTCTTGAAATAAGGGTATTTACAGACAGATGAATATACAGACATACACCAAATTGATCTAATAAGGTTTTTATTTGGAGTTAGGGTGTCCTAAAAACATCTTTTTATATTTTCGAGCAGTTTTTATAAAAAAATGTTTGAAACATATTTATTTCGACTGACGTAGGTGTGGATACTATAAGTCACTTAATGTTACGACATAAAATATCTTAGCCTCGCAATACTTGACAAAATATCAAAAGCAAACAAATATTATTTACTAGCCACCGCGCGCGGTTTTACACGCGTAATTTTTGATCCCGTGGGAATTTCGGGATAAAATATAGCCTATAACCTTCCTCAAAAGTTGGGCTATCAAATGCACAAAGAATTTTTCAAATCACAATTGTAGTTTCTGAGATTAGTGCGTACAAACAAACAAACAAACAAAAAACAAACTCTTCAGCTTTATATATTAGTATAGATTAGACCTACTTTTAACTTTGACCCGATTTACTGCGAATGCGTTATTACTTTGAATGACAGATGGCATTGCGTCACCTTGTCAATTAAAACTATTAAAACCATAATAAGGCGGTGGGCTGTCAGAGTGACATTTAATTTTTGTATTCATTTGTCATCGCCGGATCAGAGTGAGATTGTGACATTGCTTTGCGTTTTTATAACACCGGCTGGTGTAGTGGTAGGATACGTTGCCTTATATGCCGGAGATCCTGGGTTCGAATCCCGGCGGCGGCGGATATTTTTTGTGATGAACACAGATATTCGTCGTCGAGTAATGGATGTTATGATTATTATCTAAAAATCTGTTGATACTATACATACAGGGAGTTTAGTAGAGAGTCTCGAGAACACATTTGGAAAATACAAGGTGGCCAAAAAAGTCTCTAACCTTTTATTTTTTTGAGTTTTTTTGATTTTCACCAAAACTGTACACTCCGTAACGTTTTTCAAATCTATTTAAGACTGAATGTTTTTACTTTATTTTGTTCTCTGATGCACCTTCAAGCCACGTCAAGCTAAATTAGATATAGTCAGATCGAATTAACTACTGAAGAACTCTAAGAGTCAAGTAATTTGTTAACCGAAGAGCCCGTAATCTCATAAATAACAACAACCTTACAAATAAAAATTGCAGACGCTGGAGCATCGTCGTAAGGTTGCTTGTTTGACAGTACTTTATCGGCTACATTTTGGTGAGTGTGCGATTGCTCTTTTTGACCAAATTGAACCCACTCCTTTTTACCACCAGACTACCAGACGCAGACAAAACTTCCATCCCTATATAGTGGATTTACCAAGAAGTCGAACAAAACGCTTCAATAGTTCCTTTCTGGTACGGATTGCCAAGGTGTGGAACAATCTGCCTGCGTCTGTTTTTCTGACCACTACAGTCCTGGAACTTTTAAGTGTCGAGTGAATAGGTTTCTCGTGGATGGACGTGTAACACCATAGGTCTTCATGCGCACTTTCCATCAGGTGGCATGGAAGACAAACGTCATATCCTTACAATATAAAAAAAAATCAAAATAAATTTTACATCTAAGTTCAACTACGACAATGATTTAAAAAAATCACTAGCAATGCTGGAGGTATTATGCGTTTAAAAACTTCTCTATTTATCACTTATTACAATGACATACTAAATTACTATAATACTTACCAGCTCGTTAAATAAATGAGGTATAAAGAAAAATTGAAAAAACAGAAATTAATTCAAAAATTATTTTTATTTCAAGTCTTGCTCGAACACAGCTCCTCTATAACGAATAGTAAAAGTTTTTTTTTTTGTGGCAGTGTTAGCGTTATTTGTGTTTTAATGTAAAAAAATTCGTCCTCAATCCTCGTAACCAATTTTTATTTTTACCTCGTAGTAAAAGAAAAAACATTTATTCAAGCAGCAAAGACACAAATAATAAAAAATAAAAAGAAAATACAAAAAAAAATTAAATAAAGTTGGTAGAAATATTATAATTAATACCAATAAGAAAATTTACTGTACGGTGGGTGTTAGAGGAGACAAGTTAAACAACCGAAATCTGGATCATAACTGAGTTTATTAGGATAAGTCAACGATTATATATTATAGATATGATTCACCTACTACATCTCCCATGAAGAAAAAAAAATGATTAACATTACAATACATTTTTTTTTTTTTTTTACAACACTATACCTTTATATGATTCTTATTACTAGACAGTTACAGATCTAAAATATATTTATTTATTGATTAGGAGTATATAATTTTGTTCTATTTTTATGCACTAATTCTATTTTTCCATTTTTAAGTATTTCTATGTTAGGTGATACATCTTTTATCACTTTATATGGTCCACAAAATATAGGATCTAATTTATTACCTACTTCATTTTTAATTAAAACTAAGTCATCAATATTATACTTAATAGGATTAATACATTTGTCATACATAATTTTCCTTTTTTCCTTTGATTTAAGCAAATTGTCTCTCGCTTCTTTTTGCGCTAATTGTAAGCGATATCTTAACTCACAGGGATATGAGTCATAATTGTACAGTGGTTCTACTTGTTTTGTTAAATTACTTGGAAGTGAACATCTTTTCCCAAACACAAGTTCATACGGTGTGAAATGTGTTTCGGAATGAACAGTGGTATTATAAGAGAATGACCAATATGGTAGCCACTTACTCCATGTCTCTGGATGGTTATCCGTCTGAATCCGTAGAAAAGAATTTAAATTCTTATGTGAGACTTCCAAAGCTCCAATCGACTGATGGTGATAGGCTGTTGAAGATATTTGTTTTATTTCTAATAATTTACATACCTCTTGGAAGGTTGTTGCCATGAACTCCTTTCCTCGATCAGTAGCAATTACTTTCGGCATTCCATATCTAAGGATAAAATTATTAACTAAGCATTTTGCTACTTCTTCAGCCGTCTTGGATATCAATGGATAGGCTTCGACATATTTCGTTAGCTCGCATTGTAACGTTAACGCATATGAATAATTATTACTATCAGTTTCTATAGGACCAATAAGATCTAGAAATATTTTTTCAAATGCAGTATTGGCTGTAGTAGTTAAATTCATTGGTTCCTTAACAGGTAAAGAGTGCTTTTGGCGCTGACATTTATCGCAACGGCGCACATATTCTCTTACATCACTATCAATACCTGGCCAATAAAAATATTTTTTAATATTATTAGACATCCTTCTCATGCCAGCATGGCCACTACTAGGCAAGAGATGGAAGTCATTTAGAATAACTTTTTTATCATCTTTATTATCTATAACTTCAACATTATTTATAATACATAGACGTGGTCCGGATCTATTCATATTCTTTATTTGTTCCACTAACTTTTTAATAAATATCGCATTATCGCTTTTCTTTATTATACATACTTCACTAACATTTACAGACTTACAAAACGTATCTAGCTCACACACGAATTCGCATCGCGACATTTGTGACTCTGAGTCTAAATATTTAATGTAAATTACTCTATTTTTTGGAACATAACATAGTATTTTACTCTCTTTACTTATATCATTATTTTTCCTTAGTTTATTTAACTCTTCTCTACTCTTAAGAAATTTTAGCTCAACTGATTCTGTCGGTTTGATATATGAACTCACAACTTTCGGCTGATCAGACCTCAAGTTCGTTTGCTCAATATTTCCCGAAGAATCGTCATTATTTAATTTTCTTGTTTGCGCTCGAGTAAGTACTGTTATTGCATTTTCATGCAACTCTTTCAGTTCATTTGATGTTATACAGATTCGAGATAAGGCATCTGCAGCTGCATTATCTGAACCTTTTACGTATTCTATTTCAAAATTATACTCTTCTAATAAGAGTCTAAACTTTAAAAGTCTGCTCGAAGGATCTTTCATACCGAAAAGGTAAACTAATGGCTTGTGGTCAGTTTTAATTTTAAAATGTTGTCCATACAGATACGGTCGGAAATATTTAACTGCCCAAACTATTGCTAGCAATTCTTTTTGTATTACCGGATAGTTAGATTCAGCTTTATTAAGAGTTCTACTTGCGAAAGCTATTGGTTTATTATTTTTATTGGATAATATTGCACCTAATGCTTTATTTGATGCATCTGTCTGTAGTATGAAATAATTATTATCCGAAAAATCTGGATACTGTAAAATTGGAGGTGACATAATACACTCTTTTAAAGTTTCAAATGACTGTTGACACCTATTATCCCAAACAAAAGGTACATTTTTCTTGCAAAGATAATTTAAAGGTAAAGCTATTTTAGCAAAATTTGAAATGAATTTCCTGTAATAACCGATAAATGCAACGAATCTTTTGACCTCATCTGCATTTTCAGGTTGTGGGTAATTTTTAACCACTTTTAATTTATCTGGATCCGGTGAAATACCTTCACTAGAAATCAAGTGACCTAAATATAAAATTTCTTTCTTCAAAAAACAACATTTTGACGCATTTAATTTTAAATTAACTTTTCTAAGTCTTTCAAAAACATCTAATAAATTCCTATTGTGAGATTCTAAATTTCTACCAAATATTATTAAATCGTCTTGATATATTAGGCACTTTTCATGATTTAATCCAGACATTGCCAAGGTCATCATGCGTGAAAATGAACTAGGACTTGTTTTAAGGCCCATAGGCATCCTAGTCATTTGGTATTGACCCGAATAGAAAGCTGTGTATTTTCGAGACTGTTTTTCTAAATTCACATTATAATAACCTTGATAAAGATCTAAGTGCGTAAAATAAAGACTACCAGAAAGTGATTCCAATATTTCTGTGATGTCAGGGAGTGGAAATTTGTCATCTTCAATCACATTATTTAATTTACGGTAATCCACTACTAAACGCCATTTCTTTTCACCTGTAGCATCACTCTTTTTCGGCACTAATAATAATGGACTAGACCAGTTACTTTTGCTTGGTTCAATTACTCCATCCTGTAATAACTTATCGATTTGCTTCTTAATTTCATTTTTCTGACTATGAGGTATTCTATATTGTTTTGAAAAAATAGGGTTGGTATTATTTTTTACTGAAATCTGATGTGTGTAGATATCAGTTGTACACAACTTATCTCCTGGCAAATAAAAAATATCCGCGTATTTAGCGCATATCTTTTGAATACTTGAATGCTCTTCGCAATTTAAATTATTAAGTTGCAATAAAGAAAATAATTTCTTAACCCTTTTTGAATTCATATTAGATTGATCAAAAACGCAAAGTTCGTAATCGCTAAGCTTATGTATAATTGGAATTAATTCTGTATATTTCAGCCTGACGGGCTCCTCAGTAACGTTTAAAATTTTAATTGGAATTTTCCCTTTAATAGGTTTTGCCAAAGAATTCGCTAAAAACACACCATTTTGTATTTCAGTTGAACAAACTAAACAATCTTCACGAATATCGGTTTCAATAAAATGAATTGATTCACATCGCGGTGAAATCTCAAAAATATCAGTGCTTAAGTAACTTGACTTATTATTAAAGTTCTTCGACAATGGTAACAAAATATTGTTACTTAAACCTGAATTAAAAGTTAAAGTATTTAAATTAAAATCCAATTGACACTTAAATCGATTTAAAAAGTCTCGACCTAAAATCCCATTCACTTTAATTGGTAGCGAATTAAAAACAAATACTTTATGAGTAATGATATCATTTCCAATCAAAAAAGGTAAGTATATGAATCCACTAGTTTCAACTTTGCCCCCGATTCCATTTATGAAAATGTTTTCTTTATAAACATGTAATCTAAGCTCTCTGACGCACGAAAGTTTTAGGGCGGATAATGATGCCCCCGAATCTAATAAAAATGAATACGTTACCTTACTTGGAACTATCGGTAAATGAATAAAACAATCACTATCACTCGCTAAAATTTAATGATTCATATCGTTAGTCACGAAAAAATGTTTCAAACTTTGGTTCATTTTCTGTACGCATATGGTTTTCCGATTCGCTAATAGTATTAACATTATGCCTGCTTATCCTTTGATTTCCACGCTGCCTATTATAGTACGTACCTCTATTAGCACGTCTCTGGGTCGTTTGACCTCGCTGCAACGAACGATCCCCAAATCCTCGTTGCTGGTGACCAGAATAACCCCAATTTCGTCCACGATTAGGATTTGTACGTCCGGAAAAACCTATACGTGAACCTCTAAAATTTCCATGAAAATTACGTGAATTAGAAAAATATCTTTTACTCATACCCATTATTTCTCCACTGGTGGACGCTCCGGAAACCTCCTCGTCCTGGGCGGCTTGCACGGCGTCCTTCAAAGAGCTATAATTCCTAGCCGAAATAATGGTGCTTAAACGACGATTTCGCAACCCGTCGGAAAACTGTTTAATTGCTAACTTTTCATTTATAGGTTTTAATATATTATAAGACTGTGTGTTTCCGTCAGCTTGCGATATCGTTAAATCTACAAATAATTCAGTAATTTCCTTCCCAAAATCAGCTATAGATTTCTCATGCTGTTTTACTCGCTGCAATTTATTTTGTATTGCAGTTGCCCCCTTTTTAGGTAGCAATTCCCTAGTCATATCGGTAATTAACTCACTGATAGAATTATACTCGTCCCTTAATTTTAATTTAGAAGCTTGAGATAATCTGCTTTTTAATATAAACTTCAACAAATTCATTTTACACTCAGGTTTATTAAGAATTGAATCGTAATACTCAATATTATCAATTAACTGTTTAATACTACTTTCACTATCGGTCATTACCGGCAATAAAGTTAAAGCCGTTTTTAAATCAAAACAATCCATGTTTGATTGACTTACAATTTCTTCTTTGCACAATAATAAAATCTCAGAATGAAGTTTCTCAAAATCCTTACACAATTTCTTTATTAATAATAAATCGTCACTTTTTATCTTTCCCTTATCTAAATCTTTCTCTAATTCTAATAACCAGCTAGAATAACTATTAAATATAGCATTAGCTTCCGTAGATTTACTTTGCAAAATACGACCTTTTCGTCTTTCTGAACCGATTTTAATTAAATAAGTTCTTATTTCTTTTAATTCTAAAAATAACTTTTCTAAAACAATAGACATGACTTACCAACAAACTGTAGATTAGAATACATTTTCATAAAATACCTTATAACTTACCAACGTTCACTTTTTATTTATGATTACGTAGACACCTGTACTTTTACTATTTAACTAAAACATAAAATATATCGTATAAAAACTTAATCGTAGGTTCAAAAACGCGGTGTCACATTTTTAAAAATATAGTTAGGTATCTACATATAAAACTAATACGTAAGTACGAACGAGTAACCACTTATTGTTTCTATTTATGACACATAGTTATTAAGACGATTAGGTATATTGTACATAGATACGCGTTTAAAATACACTTCACAACACTTTACACTACATATTTTGCACTTTGTTGACCTTCAGCGGTATTCATTAAGCCAGCTGGTGGCTGTGGTTGTCGACGAAAAATAGACCTTCGTATGGCATTCCGGTGTATCTCCTCTGCTATCCACTTTTTGTGGCACTTTTTATACATTCGGTATGCAGCAAATGTAATTATCAAAAGAAAACTTGTCAAAATGGTTATTAGCAGAATATTAGTTACGCTCAAATGATAGCGAATTTCTTCAACCGAAGAATTATTTCCAGCAGCCGCATTCTGAATTATTAGGGTTTCCTCCTTACTTTGTTGTTTGCCCATTTTTCGCGTTAATAATTAGTTCTTTCACCAAATGTACTCACTCGTAAAAGTCTTAAAACCGAATACATTTTTATATTGAATTCAAAGTTATTACTCACTTAGTCTTAATCATTGTTTAAAATGTTCCACACTATATATGGGAGAGCGTATCGGATTCGCGACGCGCGCCTGCTCGAGCAGCGCGCGGTGGCAGGGTCGCCATGTACGGTGGGTGTTAGAGGAGACAAGTTAAACAACCGAAATCTGGATCATAACTGAGTTTATTAGGATAAGTCAACGATTATATATTATAGATATGATTCACCTACTACATTACATATCGGTATGAAAAAAACACAAGAGTTTAGGATTTATAAGGTTGGTAGTGCTGCAGTGTCAAAAAGGCTCAGCTTAATGCTGCGTTGAGGCCACAAGTGCCCGAGCGCAGCGCTGGTATTCAGCAGGTGCCTAAAGGTGGGTTGGAAATTACCACTAATTTAGAATTTATATATCGTGCAACAAATTTATGAAGATTTTTACAAAACTTATAAACAAAAGAAATTAATTAAAAGAAAAAAGGTATATGAGTTGGTCTTTAGCACGTCCCCAATCCATGAATTAGAAAAACAGTTTTACCCCTTTAACCCTGACTTCGCCTAGGACACCAAACTTCGCCTGATTTTGAAAAAAGTACCTTAGGGAAAAATTGGCTGGTTATAATCTCGTAAAACCTATTATACAGGGTGGCTCTGAAATACGTTGACAAATTATTTTACGATTTATTTTATTTTTCTTTTACACAGTATAACGGTGACTACTAAATAATAAAAATACAGTATTATTTTAACGTTAAAAAAAATACAATATTAGTAAGTGTTGCCTTCAGCGCGTCTACACTTCTGTGCGAAGTTACACAGGCCCTCGCCTCTAGAATTGACCATACGCTGTAATCCATTGGATTAAGGTCTGGTGAATATGGAGGCCATTCCTTGAAACTTATGAACTCTGGGAAATGGTCCATACACCACTGCTGCACATTTGAGGCCCTGTGAGATGCAGCAGAGTCCTGTTGAAAAGTCCACGGTTGGTCGCCGAAGTGCTGCTGGCTCCAAGGAAGAACTACACTCTCCAAAATATCGCGTCGGTATATTTCTTGATTCATTTTCACACCTTTTTCTACGAAAACGAGAGAAGTTTTGCCTGTTGAGCAAATGCCACCCCAAACCATGACTGAATCCGGTGGCTCCAGGGTGACTAGAAGAGTAAATTCTACCGTTTTGGCGGTTATAAGACTGTTCAATCGCAAAAATTTTTTTATCTGTGAAAACAATATTTTTCTACGCTTCACCAGCGGAGCGCGCTTTCAGTAAGCGACATCTTTCAAGACGTATTTTTTTATCTTTATCATCCAACCGCTGCGCTTTTCGCAGCTTGTATGCTGTTAACTTGAGCTCATTTTTAACAACTCGTTGTAACGTTGAATGACTTACACCTAAATCTCGAGCCATTTTTCTTACCTTGGCTTGTGGATTGCGGGTCAATCTTTGTTTGACGATATGTCGTAGCCTAGGCGTCCTCACAGTTCTTTTCTGCCTCTTCCCGGACGATCACCAATTTAAGATGGCCAAGCTCATCGGAACGTTTAATAGCAGAAGAAACTAACTGCCGACTGATACCGAGAAGTCACACTATCTCGCACTGCCGCTTACCAGCCTCATATAAGGATATTATTGCACCTCGTTGAGCAGAAATAGTAAAAAATAACTAATTTTTTATTTATTATCTTCACAAATAACGTTAAGTTGGCGCCAAAACATGTGAAAATAATAATTAAAAACAAAAGCAACGCAGCGTGTTCCATTTTTGAAATTTATTATTTTTAAATTTGTCAACGTAATTTAGAACCACAGTGTAATTTGTTTGTAATTTAATAGTGGCAGCAGCAATAGAGGCCATTTGCAGCCAACTTCAAGTATGTTCGATAGTTGTGAAAAAAACGTGTGTGCATTTTTTTCAACCGACTTCCAAAAAAGGAGCAGGTTCTCATTTCGTCTGCATGATTTTTTTTGTGTCTTTGTTCGAAAAATTATGAATTGAATTAAAAAAATATTGTTTCATATGATAGAAGATACTTCATAGTTGGTCTCATTTAAATTTCATTGAAATCGGTTGAGTAGGTACTTCACAGAAAATTTTAAACTTTTGAAAAATATATGTATGATTTCGGAGAATGTTTACGTTGATGACATTATAACTCAGCCATAGTTTAGACGTGAAGTCGGTTTTTTTAATTCTCTGCATTCTATGATTATGTAAGTTTAAAAACACTTTCCGTCACGGAGAAAATACAAAAGGTTTGGCTCTGTCTGTTATAATAATTCATAATGCTTACTTTTTTAAAATAATTCTGTATATAATAGTATATTATGTAAAAAGTGAGCTAAGTTCATTATTAAGGCTCAGCTCATTATTATCAAATCACAGCTTCGACTGTAATTAGCAACGCTCACGAATTACATACGACGTTTTTCAACACACTTGTGAGTAAAAAACAGACATACGTGGTCATAAAATTTATTTGAAGCAGCTGTTAGCTGCTGCGCGTCAGTAACCCTGTCCCATTACACGTACACACGCTATTATTGCGCCTGGACGCGCGTGCTCATATATTTAATGTATAACCCGGATCAATAAAATATGCTCTGTATACTCGCATGTAATTGGCACTAAGGTACAATTCAACTTTGTAGGATTCATTATATTATGCACTAGGGTATAATATATAATGCACGCGTGACTTATAGCCCAGTTTATAGTTCTAAATTCAATAGAATAAGGCTCACTTTACGAGCAAGTGTGTTGAAAATAGTGTTTCTTAACCGTTATGATAATTAATTTAAATCAAGTAGGTACCCAGGCGAAGTTCAAGCAATACTAGACTTCGCCTGCCTTTAGTGACGGGGGAGAAAATTCGATGATTTAGCACAGTCTATATTTTTGTAATTTTTTTCATGTTTACTTAATGATTAAAATTTTGCACAAAAATGAAAATAATGTTTCTTTTGTTTTTTTTAAGCACTATATTATGTTTATTTTGATTTCTACGTAGAAATTAATATTGTATATGTGAAGAAATAACACCGAATGTTCTCTTTTGCCATAACTAGTTTGTCTGAAATATCGTGTAACAAAGACACAAAAAAAACATTCAGAAGAATTGAGAACCTCCTCCTTTTTTGGAAGACGGTTGAAAACCTCCCTATTACTAAGGCTCCGCTGTCCGTATGTCACCAGGCTGTATCTCATGACCCGTGATAGTAAGAGTGTTGACATTTTCACAGATGATGCATTTCTATAGTCGCTATATCAAATGATACAAAAATAAAAAATAATAAACATATATATTTGGGAGGGCTTCTTTACAACAGTGCACCAGTGCACCAGGGTTGCCTGTAGGAGATCATCTTTCGATGATAAGGCCGCCTATTGTGCTCTGTATCTTAAAAATTGTTCTGTATAAATATTCCTTATCTTTGTGTACAATGAAGAATAAATAAATAAATCCTCCCGTAATCACTAGATGGCGCTGTTTGCATATTAAATCGCGCAAGTACTTGTCTAATTACTGTGTCATAAAATGGAAGTACTATTGTCTTATATAAAACCTTCTTTTAACGAGTTATGTTCCACCCATTATAATGATTGATTTGTGATAAAATACTGTTGATTCCTTAGTATTGTATACTAAAATTCGTTTATTCTTACTGTTCCATTTAGAACCAACACTCCGTGTCGTACAGCATGGAAGTGGCACGCGTGATGCAATTTCGCTTGTAATATTTCATTAGTGTGCTTGTTTGTACAGTCGTGTCAATGGAATACTTGACCTCTCACTATTTGGATTAAAATCGAAAAACGATGTACGGTAGCTAGCCACGTCCTACGCGCGTGTGGTGCGTGCCGTACGCGCGTACGGCACAGACGTAGCACTTTGTGCCAACGCTGCGTCACGCGTTCGAACGCGCGTTTCATAACAAACTGCAACGTCCGTACCATACGCGCGTTCGATACGGACGTTCGGAATGCGCCAAATTAAGTATTCCATTGACACGACTGTGCAAGCAGGCTTTTGAAATTGTACTAGCAACGCTGCGTTCGCGTATGATACGGACGTACGGTACGCGCGTTCGAACGCGTAACGCAGTGTTGGCACTTTTAACATATGGAAGATCTCCGTAATAATGTAAAATGAACAAATTATTTGATTTAAAAAGGATTCAGTGGTAATGTTTTATTTTATTTTTATGACTACTTAAAATAAATATGCAAAGATTTTCTTCAAAATGGGATAAGTAAGAGATAAACGGTGTATAGTTAGGTAAACTTTCTGTAAAATATTAATGTAATTCTTTTTATCCTTGAAACACTCCAGTTTTAGTATAGTTCTTTTATTTAAATATAATGATTATCTAAAAATTACATATTTTATTTATTTCCAATCACACTAGAAACGTAATATTGTTACAAAATCAAACCAGCAGGGCTAAAATTGATAAAAAATGGACAGGTTTTTATTGCCATATCGACAAATACAACGTTATTTTTTGTTTATAGGAAACCTGGCAACAGTTTGTTCAATATAACAATATTTTTACTCAGTAATTTCCTTAAATAATGTACACACTCACTCGCGCGCATATCGATTGCGATCCCAGGATGCAAGTAGGCACCTACGTCGCATGAAGCGCTAGCGAGCGAGGTGTGCGCGACAAAAGCAAGACAACACAAGAGTCTTGAAACTTGCTGATTTTTTAAGATAATATCACTTATATTTTCTGAAGTACTTGATCCGTGTGCTAGATTTCGCATAAACAAAAATTAACATTGTATGACTGCTACGGCGGTGTTGTGTTCCGGCATCTTTTTATGAAGAGTTTTTTTATGAACCAGTTCCTTTCGTGTGCATATAACCTCAAATTAACTATCTAACGTTTACTAATAAAAGAAAATTAGCGAATATGTTCAACAGGTTACCTATTATTACTTTCCCAGGATGCAATGGAAATGAGATGAACAGAACGCATGCAAGTCTGAACGCGTACATTCCAGTGCATTATAAATGACGAATTTAATATATCAATAAATAAGCATCTCAATAACGATATTAATGTATTTTTAATAATGACATGCAGTGTCATTTTTCGTATAGCCGTACCCACGGAGGAAATATATAGAGGAGCTGCCCTATCCAGTTTTCTCTAGGGACTCAAGTGAAGCCTATCGGGCGGGGTGCGGGAGGGGTCAGCGGTTGGTTATGGCCAGTCATAGCCAAACAGGCGATGGCATCAGTCACCTAGTAGCGAGTAGTAAAAACCGGTTGAAACATAAGGTTAAAATATTCACATGATCATCAAAAAAATTCAGCTATACTTTACTAGATGGCTCTAGTTTTTTAACGAAATTTCCTACCTTCCAAGTCTGTCAGAAAAAAACCGCGAAATAAAAGTATTTCAACATTTTTTCGCGGCATAAAAATCACCTAGGCAACAAATAACAATCTGGAAATTTTGGACATAAATAATTGGAAAACAAACAATTTGTAAAATATTTATATAAGTATATAATTATTATGAATGAAATTATCTTCGTGGTAAGTTAATTTTATTGGATTGTCAAAGTAATTCCTTTATAAAAGTATAGAAAACTAAATTTTACATCGAGAAAAAATGGAGGATTTAATTTTTTTTTTAATATCCATGCGTGTACATACTTCACAGAAGTCAGCGACGAACTGACGCCCGTGTCTCTAGCGCGGAATAGCTTGAACTAGAGGTAGTGACGTCACGACAACCCGAATTGAAGCTTTGCTTACAGCAGCTCTACTATACATATATCTGCTTTGTGGCCGTACCCCATATTTTCTGGGTTTCTTAAGACAAGCATTTTACAGCATTGTTCTAAAGTATTTTTTTTTATATTATCGATTAAGACCGCGATTAACAACAATGTCACCTGATGGTAAGTGAAGTTGAGGTCGAAAAACCAGACGGGCCTTAAAAGAACTGGCTTTCCAACATCTTTCTTCTAGTCGACATACTGGGAATCGACGTACTGAGAACATCTCACATAAAATATTGCCGGAACAGATCACCGCTGCGCTGGAGCTGTGGTATGTCGTGGCAGATTTTATATAATGAGTGGTCACCACGGCATTGACAAAGCATTTCATTCCATTTCAAGAGTTTGGCCATAGCAGGCCTGGCTCACTCCGCGCGGTACATCCGTTATTTACCTACAGCGAAGCGCTCCGCCGGCGTATTTTGAATGGATCGTGTGTCACGCGCGCGCCCGTCCTCGGGACGTTGTAGATACCTACTTACCTAATAGCACTCACAGTAATTCTATGATCGAGGTCGCAAATAGTATTTAAAAATGGACATAAAAAGAAACAAATCGCACGCTTAATAATAAAGAGAAATAAGTCAAAAATTAGGTAAATTCAGATTTTCTAATAAAACGCAATAACAACTCAAAAAGAATAGGTAGAATTCGACAGCCACTCGATTTTGAGGCTTTTGAGCAAGACAGAAGGTCGGTCGCCTCTTTATTTCCAAACAGGTCATCCGTGTTGTCTGTCAAAAAGTAAAGCATTCAGTAATGTTTCAACCTTTGTGATGAAAGCACGTTCGATTTTGCCGCTTAAAGTGAAATATTGCTTTTTATCATAAAAACTTAAGTATTTTTATGCAATTTAATTTATTAATAAAGTGAAATGTTTTGTTTTCAGTCTCTTTAATATTCAAAATGTATCAATGTTTTGGGAACATCTGGAATTATTTCGGTTTATTTCTTAAATCTTGTATTTGTTGAATGCAATATCTCGAGTTATTGCGGTTTATGATTAAGAAGCTTTCGATATTTTTTAAACATTCAATGTTACTACTTTATATTATCAAAAAGTGACAACCGATCGAAAAATCTTTAGTATTTATTTCAGTTTATTATTAATAGCCAAGAATATTTCGTTCATTTTTTGAGACTTATTGGTATGTTTGATTATTTAAGCACTGCAAAGGCACGAAAATGTTTTCAAGAGAAGGAAAGATTTTACGCCTACCTAACACACCAGCGCCTCAAAATAAATCTGAAAGTGCAGAATCCGTGTTTGATATCGATCTGGGGTTATTGGTGTCATTTACTCATTTAGATAAATTATCTAATACCTAATTTATAACTTCCTATTTTATCAAACAAAGTTATGCGTAAATACTAATTAATCACTTTTGTTATAGGATTCACAAGATCAAAAATACGCCTTTATCATTAATGAAGAAGATGTTAACTCCCATTTCCCATTCCCATTTAATAACTTACATTGATGTAAGTAATGTTAAGGTATTTAAGCTTTATTAAAGGCATAATTTCAAATAGAGAGTATTCCATAAGTTAGATTGTATCGAATTAATTTTTTCAAAAACCTCCTACACCAACACCATACATACCTACATACATCACGCCTGTGTCCCTTATGGGGTAGACAGAATACCAGAGGTTACAAGACCATCTGATGTCACGTTTGACAAATTTGGAGGTATTATAAATTATAATTATCATAAATATGGAGAGAGACTATTGTAGTGACAGCGGGACAGCCTATCACCCACAAAAACGCCTTTAAAACCTCTCACATCTCACATTTGGGTACGTAACTCTTTCAAAGACATAAGAAATAAAGTTACCATGTGGAGACAAGTGTCACTTCAATGTTCAGAAAAAATTAACACTGAGGATCGATTCATTATTTTCCGGTGGGAATTAGCTGATTTAAGTAAGCAATTACTAATTCATGCAATAACAGTCTGCTAGACATTTTTCAAAAGCAGTCTCGATGTGTCTAACTGCATGATTCATACTATCAGCACAAAATAAATAGTACTGGAATGGTAGAAAAAGATCGTCGGGAAAGCATGGGAACCACAAGCATATAAGCTTGAATCTCATTAAGTCAGGGCCACAATTTTTAGGCATGGTAATAAAACAATTAAGGATTTGTACGGCGATTTTACGAACAACAAAAAACAATAGAGAAACTGAAAGTTAAATGGCTTTTTACAAAATATTTACTACACAATATAATATAAGCATTTTACAGCCTCGCAAAGATGAGTGTGATCTATGTACTTCTTATTCTAACTAAGATGCATTGAGTTATTATTACACATAGTAACTCAATGCTTAGATGGTGATAAAAGAAAAGATATAAAAGAGATTTATGAAAATAGACTTACAGGAACTATAAAGGTTAAAAAGTTGGGAATCATCTCGAAAGTACGGCGGTATTTCGGCCCTGCACAGCTTCTTAACTTATACACAGCTCAAGTGCGATCATGCATTGAGTACTGCAGTCATCGTTGATTGGTTCAGCCAAATATCAACTCAAAGCGCTGGACTCCGTTGACCGAAGAGCCCGTAAACTAATAAACAATGTTGACCTTAGCAAAAAAAACTGCAGACCCTAGTCGTAAGGTTGCTTGTTTAACCGTTTTGGTGAGTGCGCGAGTGCTCTGTTTAAACAAATTGAACCCTCACCTTTTTACCATCGGACTACTAGACGCTGACAGAACTGCCATCAGTATGTGGTTGATATTCCGAAAAGTCGGACTAAGCGCTTTGACAGTTCCTTTTTGATACAGGTCGCCAAGGTTTGCAATGAACTGCCTGCGTCCATTTTCCCTGAACCATTTTCCCTGTTTAAGCGTCGAGTGAATAGGTTTCGCGTGGATGGACGTGTACCACCTTAGTCTTCATGTTCACTTAACCTCAGGTGTCATGGAAGACAAATGTCCCATCCATCCTTTATAAAAATAAAGGTCTGAGTCAACCTTTTTATAAGGATGTCTACTATTCTATATAAAGTGCTTAGGATAGGATAACCGAAACTATCACAATTCTTACTGCTGATGAAACTTAAGTTTAATAGTTTTTTATTATATTATTCGAAGTTGGTTTTTATCATTATTCTCTAAGTTTTACAAACTGAAGGCTGAATATAGTCATAGAAAAGAATATGAGTTATTAATTTACAGATTTCTTGGAGACCTTTATTGCTTGATAATTAATTCTAGTTAGTAGCTAAGATAAAAATGCTGATCTCTATGTTACTTAATGAGTATTAAGTAAACGAGTCTGTTTGATTTTATTGAAAAGATTGCCTGAAAAGATTCCAATTTTATATTTTTTATGTGCTATCTTATAAGAGTTCATTATTGCAAAGCGTTTATTGTTATTCTACTTAAAAAACTAACAATGTTTTTTTGCTTCTTTGTATTACTTAAAAAGTTTTTCCTTATCATCCTTTAAAACTTATTTTAAAAGCAGGAGAAATAAAATTTCAAAAATCTTAAATTATCAAAACTAAAAAGAAATAAGTACTATTTATACCTTTTTAATTTCTAAATAGTTTAAGCGAAACAGATCTATTTTGTTTTGCGCCGCAACAGATTCATATTTGACATCTTTCGTTTTTTGATAAACCGTAATAAGTCGGGGGTTTTTCAATCCCATTAATTTTTAGCATAGTTTTCATTATCCTAAAAAAAATATTTATACACCAAATTAAAGCCTAGAGTCTGTTCTTCAATATTCAGTAATAATATTTTAGGAAAAACTATACTTCTGTTATCTGCGCCATTTTAAAAACCGGGTTCAACTTTCCAAAAACTTTAAACGCGTTTTCCCAACATTCGTCATTTTTGAGTTATTTCTCTTTATTATTAAGCGTGCGAAATATTCAATTAGATTATGTTTAGATTTGATTATGTTCAATTTAGCAAACAAAACATAGGTAGTATTACTAATTATTCGTCGTAACGTTTTTTCATTTTGTACTTTAGATAAGTTGAAACAATATTTTTTACAAAGGTAGAATAACAGTAATACCTACATCGATAGATACTTAATTACAAATAAGGAGATTAATTATTCTTCACTAAGCAGCAACCCTAACAGCGTAAGAAAAGATAAGAGGCATGCGATAGAAAGAGACAAAACTTCTAGGTATATAAATTTGCAGGTACGTAATGCTGTGCGAGCTGAATTCCACCGTATCGCGTCGTGGCAAGACTCGAATTTATTTAGATCTTCTTGCGGAGTAATTCTTCTGTACCAACTATTACTTACATATACTGTGGCCATAGTACCGTTTTAACGTTTGGTGGCGTCACTTATTACTGGCAATACCAACTTGATATGAGTATTGAGTGAGTGATAGACAATCATTCGCCATTTGTGTTTCGCTTCAACCAGAAGCATCCTGATGCAGAGGATCTTTAAAGCGCTTTTGTAAGTAATACCTGCGCGAAACGCCTTGCCACAACTTCAGAGGGCACTCTAGTCTATTTAGCGCGATCTATAGGAAGTTAATATGATAAAAACCAATATGAAAGTTTTGTGATTATATTTATTGTAACTAAGATATATTCTTTGGCGCAAATCTGGCGATGTAGTCAAGTGATCGCTGGATAGCTTTAGGGATAGGCGGTGGGGTTGGAATATGATCTCCTGTCGGTTGGAAGCCGTTTTCATCTGCTCGGTAGAGGACCCGAATTATCTGTAACAAGGTAATAAACAGACACTGTATTACTATTTTACTGTATTTGTTTCCTACTTGCAGTTATATAGGTGCAGAAGGCAGCAGATCAAGTGTTCCATACCTGTCAAAAATGTAATTGAATTTAAACTCTATGCTCTCGAAATGAGGTTAAAAATAGGTTAGGCTGCCTTCTGTACATGAAGTAGTTGATGGATGTTTTTTGGTTGTTTTTTTTTTGTCTACATTTCAACCGCGTGGCCACACCAATAGAATGATATGAAAATTGACCAGGCTATTTGTAAAAATTCATATCTTTTCTGGAATTTATGGTTATTATAGAATTTAATTTTACTGGTTTAACACATAGGATGTTCTGTGAATAAACAGGTATGAATGTCGTAAAAGAGGTTGTTATTATTTAAAATCTGTAGCAAAAAGTTGAGAAATTCTTTTTTTATATCTGACCTCAATCTCGCCAGAAGATGAAGTTGAAGATACCAGCACACTTATTTAGAAAGGGACATTATAAACTATTGCCGAAACTGATCACCGCTGTATCGGTGGTATTTTGCGGCGGATTTTATATGAAGGGTGGTCGCTAGCCAGGCGGACCGTGAATGGATTCTACCACCAAGCGGGGGTCACTCGGCTGCCTTATCACGTAAATATTAGCGATCAGCTATAATGGCGCGGTCATCACGCCATGGACGCGCGATCCATTGCTTTACATCGTATTATGTAAGCGATAGCTGTTCAATCGTTCGTTGATCGCAGAATGCATTTATTGCTACGATACTAGCGCCAAAAAAATTAATAAAATGTGAAACAGATGTTTGCTTTTAAAATTTTGCAGAAAAGTACACACGAAAAGTATGAAAGACAAAGGGATTATATGCACTTTTAGTACATCGATTGTACGATAGAGGCAGCACAGTCGTCGGATTGCTATGGCTTTGTTTTTGCTGTAACGTAATACGAATTAGTTATTTTTAGCAAATCTTGCGCAATTCATGCCATCGCTTTGCTCTTGCAAGTTACGTGATAAGGCAGCGGATTAGTGTCTGTTACGTCATGCTTAAGGCGAGAATACAGCGCTTTTTGACACTCACATAACATCATCTAGCCCAAACTAAGTTTCTTAAAGAACTTGTGTTATGGATACTAGATAACTGATATACTTAAGAAATAAATAAACGTACATATTTTTTATTAGAATAAACTTAAATAAACATAAAACATCCATGACTTGACGACTAATATCTGTGTTCATCACACAAATATCCACCGCCGCCGGGATTCGAACCCAGGACCTCTGGCATAGAAGGCAATGTATGTTACCGCTACACCAGCCGGTCGTCAAATAAATCAGTTAAACTTAATTTCGCCTGCTCACGTCAGCGAAATAATCTGGGCGGGAAGTATGGAAGTATGCACCGCGCTAGAAGAGGCCTAAGCTGATCTTACGTTTTTATTTTGCCGCGCAGCCTCTAGCTACCGATTGGCTGTCGCTCCGATTATGACCAATAGCCTTTGTTAAGGCTGATCATTAAAGGGGGATGTTTAGCGGGTATACTCAGGCGTTCTGAGGAGTCTCGTGGCCGCTCTTGCGGTCCCCACACTGTCTGGTTACTCTATATCTGTTAGCCACTGGGGTTAGCAGCTCTTTAGAATTCCCTTTTGTCCGTAACAGGATTCATCCTCCTCCTGCTAGAGCTTGCTTTAGTGGGTGCCAAAGACTTTCCTTGGCGGAAAAAAAAGGATTTTATTTTAAACTGTTTCTGTCACCAAATAGATCAACTTCTAGTGCCCTCTGTTGTTGCATCGATTGGTTGTTACAGCCCAATCGATTGACGCCGACTAATCCATTCTACCATCGGTCGATTGATGTGGTAAAACCACAGACATACATCTACAAAGATAACGCAAATGCATAAATTACTAAGAACCCCGACCAAGCGTCAAGGTTGGTCGCCGCTAGCTTCAGTCGCGCGTATGTATGTCTGTTAGAAAATCGATTTCACAATAATATTGTCTTAAGTTTTCACGATTCATAATTTAAATAAAACTTCTTTTTAACCGGATTAATCGCGTATAATTTATATTTTACATTTTAACTCGACGTTTCGGTGTCGCTATGTCTGCAATATCGATATCGTGCTTAATAATTGATCTCAATGACAAGTTTTCTGACAGGTCATTAACAAAACAAAACGGTACAAAAATGGTACAAAAAGCTTCGACAGATGGCGCTTTATAAAAGGCGAAGTCTTTTCTGAGATTAAGCCATTTATTCCACACTGCGTTTTTAAAAGTAAAATAAATTAATTGACGTCTGTATCAGAAATAGAACTTAGATACCACTTACCTACATTATAGTATACAGACTTAACGCCTTCGGCTTTCTAAAAGTGCCATCTATAGAGGTTTTTTGAACTAATCTTTATGAGCTGTCAGAAAACTGTATTCGTATGTCGTATGTATTTGTATTTCACAGCAATAAATATCAGCTGTGACGTCACAAAAGGTGTTAAAAAGTCGGCACGCTTGGTTTCAATACAAATCGTGGCACTTGCCTTGTCTATTTAGATGTATGTCTGTGGGTAACACCCTAAGTCCGTACTACATCCGACTTGAATCTGAGAATTGACTGTTGTTTATTTATACAGGGTTGATTTGTAGTCACCGGCCTAATTTTTTTCACGATAAGTATAATTTATAGAAACGATTTTTGCATAAAAAAAGTATTTATTTTTTTAACAAAGAAATAAATATATCCGCGTACATATTAAGCAAACCATGGTCACTCTCAATTACCATTAAAATAAAGGCAACTACGCGCTACTACAAAACATCTTGTAGTATTTTTTTTTTTTTTTTTTTTCCGCCACAGAAAGCTTTACTACCGACTTGACGCCCCTAAGGGAGCCACAGAAGGAGAGGAGGTGAATGCTTGATGCACGAACTACGTCGTAGTATTATCAAGGAAATGAGTTATTCGTCGTTTCGCACGCAAAAGATTCGCACGATTGTGCGAATTGACACCATTCGATTTTACCTAATGTTTTTCTCTTCATTTCGCACGCACGTACAATGTACAGTCAGGTAAAAATATTGAAATCAAGTTTTATAAACGACTACGAATAAATGACCATGTATGAAATCTTAATATCAAGTTTGTTATCTGAAATAGGTACTTATACATAAATAAAACATCTACACTACTGACATGCTCGGTCACATTACGTGACGGCAAAACTTCGGAGTGAGAGAGATGGCGTACTAGAAAGCAAGAAGGATGTAAGCCTCGCTCGCTTCCTAGTATTGCGCCATCTCTCTCACTCCGGCGTTTTTCATCACGTTAACCGTTAATGTAGCCCAAAAAGATAGCGCGGTCTCTTTCTTTTTATCTAATCTCTAGTGGTGCATCTTAGTGACGTCAGTCAGTCTTTCCTTAAGCGTCTTTTACTGCGCTCGCGCATATTAAACTGCAACATGTCCTAAGTTTTAAAAATGAAAATGTGGGTGTTTTTACTGTTTTTTATGTACGCTGGAGGTAAGTGTATTTAGAATATAATAGTGTTACTGTGAATGTTCGAACGGCTACTTCGTTCAGTTATACAGTGTGTCCGGGGACGTATAACGGAAACTTTAAGACCGTATAAAAAAGGTAATTAAAAAATTAAAATCACTGTATTTCGGGGGTGGGCGCCCCCCATGGGGAGTTTTTTGTCGATAAAATTGATCATATTATACGGTCTTAACGTTTTCGCTATACGTCCCCGAAAACACTGTATATTTAAATGTTTTTTGTTTTGTGGCGGCCATCTTGTGCTTATCCTATCTTGACAGGCATTGGTAGAAATTATGAGATGAAACTGAGAAAATGTGAAATTCATTTGATAATTAAATTTAAAAGTGTGTTTTACCTTAATAAATATTCTAGATTTGATTTAAAAAGCTGGTTTGAGATTAGAAACATTTTTCTTTGTAGGAAATGGATCGCAACCTGGCCCATCTAATTCAGGAAATGATCCACCAGCCGGACCTTCAAGTACGCATACAACTGGACATGAAATAATCAAATCAAAACGAGGAAAGCCAGTACTTTTTCGCGCGGGCCACAAATATAATTTACACAGGAGAAATAAAGCTTCTTGTGTTTGGAGATGTTCGAAGAGACACATATGCAAATCTATGCTTGTTATTAATAATGATAACTCTATTAAACGGGAGGATAGACACAACTGTGAGCCTGATTTTACGTCAAATGAGCTTGAGATAAAATTTAACGAGTGCGTTGAAAAAGTTAAAACTGACTATACTGTACCTATACCAACTGTTTTTCGACAGACTGTAGCAGAGCTAAAAGACAAGGGAATCAGCCTCATCCAAAGAATTCCCACATTTAAAAATGTTAAGAATAAGTTTTATCGAAACCGAAATAAGTCGCTGGGTGTAAAAAAAATATGTTTTAATACATTGAAACAAGTTGTTGTGCCCGAAAGATTCAAAAGCTTTTTATTAGCTGATTACTACAACTCGAGGAACAGAATTTTGCTTTTCGCTGGTGAGCATTGCAAAACAATATTGGCAAATCCCAATTTGACAGTTTTATGTGATGGAACCTTTAAATTTTGTCTAAAACCTTTTCAGCAGTTGTATACCTTGCATGTTGATTTAGGAAGTAGTAAAACACACACGAATATAATACCTGTGATTTATGCGTTATTGGCAAACAAAACTAAAATAACTTATAAAATATTGTTTTCCTTGATCAAGAGTCAAATTCCTCAATTTGATCCCAAAAATATTATACTCGACTTCGAGCGGGCGACAATGTCAGCGATCAAAGATATATTCCCAGAGACTTGCATTAGTGGGTGTTTCTTTCATTTTTCTAGAAGTTTGTGGCGAAAAGCTGACGAAGTAGGAATCACAAAATCTGCACTGGCTCGAAAACATATAAAAAGGTGTACTGTTTTGGCACATTTGCCCAAAGAAGTTATTGAAAATGGGTGGTTGTACATCATGTCTCAATGTCCCAACGATGAAAAAATTGTCTTGTTTAACAATTATTTTGTAGAGACATGGTTAAATGAAACTTCTTTTTTTACCGACAAATGGTCCTGCAGTAGTAGTCATCATCGTACTACAAATATGGTTGAGAGCTGGCATGCTATCGTAAACAAAAAAATTAATAATAAACCCAAAAGTATTGCACATTTTTTGACTGTCTTACAACAAGAAGATAATTATTATCAAACTTTATATTTAAAAGGATCTAATTTTACAACAAAAAAGAAAGAAACCTGCGATATCGATGAACACATTGCTACCACAATTACCCAATTCAGACACGGAAACATTAGTGTTGAATTTTGTATAGAAAGTCTCGTCGTATGATTTTTTATGGTTTCGACAATCATCTTGATCTCTGATTTATTATGTATATTTTTATAAATACTTAGTTAATAAACAAGCCAAATGCTTTTGTGATACTGTTGATTATATTGATAATTTTATTACTACTTTAATATTCTGTGATGTCGTTGATTATAATTTGTAGATGTAAGTACGTTAAAGTTTCGTTATGACAATCATCTTGAACTCTGATTTATTATGTAGATTTTTTTATAACTACTTAAGTCTTAACCAGCCAAATGCTTTAGTAAAACTGTTGATTATATTGATAATTTTATAACTAGTTTAATATTGTGTGATGTTGTTGATTATTTGTAGATGTAAGTACTTTTATACTTTTGCGATGTTGATTTGTGAAATATATGTAAAATTAAAAATATTTTGTTTTATTAATACTTAATCCCATCAGCTTAGTCAGCTACAAAAAAGTTTTAAAAAGCTTTTTTGTAGCTAACTGTACTTAGCTACATCAGATGTTTATGATCGTGCGAAATGAAGACAAAAACATTAGGTAAAATCGAATGGTGTCAATTCGCACGATCGTGCGAATCTTTTGCGTGCGAAACGACGTGCCGCTTCGTAGTAGGTATGTTCATCAACAGCGACTATTTTTATAAAAGTTAGTGGTTCCATATTTCTACTTTTTTGTACTGAGCGACGGTAAAATAAATATGCAGGTATCAAAGAAACTAACATTCAAATTTGACTGGTGACGGGAAATCAACCCTGTATGTTCAGTCCCCATAGTATGTTTAGTTTAGTTCAACCGTCCGTCGCTAGATGGCGTTGATTGTTCTTTAAATCACACAAGTGTTTTTGTTTATTTTTGTATGAAGCTTGTTGAGATTTGTTGAGATTGAGTCTGTGGTGAGGGCTCGTTTTGTGGGATTGTACACTGTATGTATATTACTTTAGTAGTGATTGTATGCTGTTAGGTCCCGCGTAGCCGTAGAACTATATCTGTGGGTGGTGTGGTAGCTTACGCACGCTTACCTAGTACACATTACATCCAGCATACGTCATTTCGCACAAATTTCTAGACTTTTATTTTCTCGAATTCGAATCAGATAACCGCTCTAATTGTGTGAAAGAGATAGCTTTCTACTAACTTTTCTTCCTGAGTACACAATAGTGGTTGGTAGGTTACCTGTCCATCTGGTGCTGTATACTGGTATTGACCTTGCACCACCAGAGCTGGTTCTCCAGACCCTGGCTGCAAGGAACCTCGCTGCTCGTGGAATATACCACCTTCTGCAAACAAAAATTAAATAAATTGCAGATTGTTTTTAAAATCCCCAATTGAATACTCGTAGATTACAAATTTAAATATCAACGAATGCAGAGCATTAAAAAAACCGACTTCACGTCAAAACTTTGGCTGAGTAAACATTCTCAGAAGCCATACATATTTTTTCAAAAAATTGTAATTTTCAACGAAGTAATCAACCGATTTCGATAAAATTTATACAGGACCAACTATAAAGTATGTTCTATCATATGAAACAATAATTTTCAAAATCGATTCATAATTGACCGAAATATCGTGTAATAAAGACACAAAAAAAAACATAGACGAATTGAGAACCTCCTCCTTTTCGGTTGTCGGTTGAAAACATCCCCAAAGAGTTACACCAACTAATGACCCAAAATCTAAGCAGAGCTTGTGATATGGGATTCTATATCACGAGAAATAAAAAATACATATACAAGGTGTTCAAATAAGTACAACGGAGAAAACTATGTCAGATAGAGCTAGTCTTCCCCATTCGACTACAAAAAAACCTTTTTCATTTGGACATATAGCGTTGCCATAAAAAAATTTACACATTTAAAAGTTTAGCGTGTGGCGTCGCCTTAAGAATAGCGCAACCCCATCTCTTCCCGTGGGTGTCGTAAGAGTCGACTAAGGGACAAACCAGAGGACGGGCAGCAGCGTCCTTTTGTGTATATTAACACCACACTGCGATCGCCAACCCGCCTGCCAAGTGTGGCGATTACGGCATTTCCCCCCCAAAACATGAACCACAAACAAAGGCCCCGGCCCCTAGTCCCCGGCGGTCCCGCTAGTCTCGATCAAGGTAGCGGTCGAGGAAACGGCGGGACAGGGGGTGCTAAGAATCCCCGGGTTCGACCAGGCTACCGACGACGACCCTTGGCCCTGGCGACATACAATTTATTTATTTATTTATTTGTAATAGGAAGACCAACAGCCAAAATATCAATTCTAGTTAACAGTAATAGAGTTAGTGGGCCAATTATAGGTCCTCACCACTAAAAGACAAATAAGTTATGAAAAGCGATTTACGCTATATCTACAGCATATAAATATAAAACTTACATACTCAAGAACTTAACTACCCTTTATCATATACACATCTTTTTTTTATGTTTAATGTTGATATATAATATTAATTTAATTACTTTATATATATATATATACAGAAGACAGTTAAAAACTTAACATAAATTATTGAAAAAAAACAGAACTAAGTGCACGCCTCGCAGACGCAACGCTGGTATTAAATAAATCTAGATCAATTTTCATTTTATTTATTTATTTATTTAACAATTTATGTACACACAAGTAAAGATACAATATAAAGAAACATAATCAAAATAAGTACAAAGGTACAGCTTTTCTCTATTGAAATCTCTTACAGCAGACCTAAGACTGGAGAGTTTGTTCAAAATGCAATCATAGTGTGTACTAATACATAATATACTACAAACTATTTAAATTCTAATAAATATATATCCATACCAATACATACATATAATATTATTATTACAACTTTATATAGGTACTTAAAATACATACATAATACTAAATATAATAAATACATAATTCATACTATTGTTCATGTAAGTAGAGTGGATACTATAACTTACAGTAGAGAAAAGTAGTGATCTTTGACTTTATATTTGAAACTAGATATGGTTTTACACTCACGAATGACATGAGGTAATGAGTTCCACAATCTGACTGCATGGACGGAGAAAGAGTAGGAATAAAAATCGGTTTTATGAGAAGGCATATTTAGAAGAGTACGCACGTGTGCTCTACATGGCGTATCTTGAGAGTGTGAGTATAAAAACCTTTCACGCAAATAGAGAGGAGTGAGTGGATTATTAAGGATATTGAAAAGGAGACAAAGGATTCTAGTGTTTCGACGGTAGCGTATTGGAAGCCATCGAAGTTGCTTGCGATAAGCGGAGATGCGATCGAACTTCTTCAGGCCAAAGATAAAGCGAATGCAAAGATTTTGCAGGCGCTCCAACTTGTTGAGAAGTTCTTCTGTAGCATCCAAATAACAAACATCAGCATAATCAAGGATGGGCAGAATAAGTGACTGTGCAAGGGAAATTTTTGTTTTGAAAGGCAAAAAACTTTGTAAGGCTTTTAGAGAGTGCAAGGAAAAGTGGATCTTACGACTGATTTCACTGACATTCGCGTTCCATGTAAGATTAGAATCAATTATGACTCCTAAATTCTTTGCAGTGTCAGTGAAAGCAATCGTAACATTGTCCATGGTGATTGAAGGTATAGTTGAGAAATCTAAACAAGCACGAACATAACGACTGCCAATGATCATGGCTTGTGATTTCTTGGGATTAATAAGAAGACCGAATGACTTTGCCCAGTCACTTATTCGACTCAGATCTGTATTGATTGCCCTTACAGCAGAATCAACATCAGAAATAGAAAAATGGCGGTAGATTTGCAGATCATCTGCGTAGAGGTGGAATTTTGATGAAATGACTTTGGTAACTGAGTTGATAAAAATCGAAAAAAGAAGAGGAGATAAGACACCACCCTGTGGCACACCAGCAACAAGATCACACCAATGTGAGTGATTCTCATCAAGGCGGACCTGCTGCGAGCGGCCGCGAAGGTAGGACTCAAACCAAGTCAATGCCAAGGGGGATACATTTAGGGATTTGAGGATACTTTTCCTTATTAATTTATTGAAATTGCTGCTCGCACGCCAAATAAAAGTATTTTGCCTGTAGGTAATTTGTGGAAGCAAGAAGGAGATGCAAAAGTGAATTATTTCTCAGAGGTTTAACAGGACAATACAGGTGAAGTTGTGATAACAGCTCAGGGCAATCAACATTTCCGGAAGCTATCTTCAACAGGAATGTAAGGTCGGCAATTTCACGCCGTTTAGCAAGAGGAAGAAAGTGGTGTTTTCTGCAATGAATCATATAGCTGTCAGAGGTGTAATAGTAATCCTTAGTACGAAAGGCAAGATACTTTATAAACTTTTTTTGAATTGATTCAAGCCGAGAAACATGCGTTATGTACCTAGGGTTCCAGATTTGCGATGCATATTCCAAGTTACTTCTAACGAATGTGCAATACAAAATTTTTAGGGTTTTAGCTTAAGTGAAAGCCTTAGAGTTTCGCATGAGAAATCCAAGAGCCTTGGACAAAAACGCCACTATGTCAGTCCATCTTCAGGATCAGAATTCGAAGGCTATCCAACTGCAGCGGGGCGTCAGGCAAGGCGACGTTATATCGCCTAAGCTGTTCACCGCAGCGTTGGAAGATGTCTTCAAGCTTCTGGACTGGGATGGGCTCGGCATCAACATCAACGGCGAGTACATCACTCACCTTCGATTCGCGGATGACATCGTAGTCATGGCTGAGACCCTGCAGGACCTGAGTAAAATGCTCGATGACCTCAGTGGAGCCTCGCAGCGAGTGGGCCTTAAAATGAACATGAATAAGACGAAGGTTATGTCGAACGTCCATGTTGCACCTACTCCTGTGGTAGTTGGAGGCACCACGCTCGAAGTTGTTGACGATTATCTATATCTAGGACATAAAATCCAGTTAGGTAGGTCCAACTTTGAGAAAGAGGTCAATCGTCGAATCCAACTCGGCTGGGCAGCGTTCGGGAAGCTCCGTGAAATCTTCTCGTCACAAATACCGCAATGTCTGAAGACAAAGGTTTTTAACCAGTGTGCGTTGCCAGTGATGACATACGGCACTGAGACGTGGTCGCTAACTATGGGCCTTATAAACAAGCTTCGAGTCGCTCAGCGGGCAATGGAAAGGGCTATGCTCGGAGTTTCCCTGCGAGATCGAATCAGGAATGAGGAGATTCGCAGGCAAACCAAAGTCACCGACATAGCCAGAAGGA
The DNA here is from genome assembly GCA_944452665.1 of Stenoptilia bipunctidactyla. Lineage (NCBI taxonomy): Eukaryota > Metazoa > Arthropoda > Insecta > Lepidoptera > Pterophoridae > Stenoptilia > Stenoptilia bipunctidactyla. Next base: position 18,448,192 of record OX101747.1, on the reverse strand, counting down.
TTGCAGAGCTGAAGTGGCAATGGGCAGGGCACATAGCTCGAAGAACAGATGGCCGGTGGGGCAGAAAAGTTCTCGAGTGGCGGCCACGTACTGGGAGACGCAGCGTAGGCAGGCCCCCCGCACGATGGACTGACGACCTGGTCAAAGTCGCCGGTAAACGCTGGATGAGGGCGGCGCGGGACCGAGCGACGTGGAAGACCTTGGGGGAGGCCTATGTCCAGCAGTGGACGTCTACAGGCTGTGGATGATGATGATGATGATGAAAAGTAAGCGCGCGCCGACCTTTCACTTACCGAGATAACGTACGCGCCTTATGACCAGCTAGCATGTACCTATTTAAATAATAGACTAAATAAACTTAGTCATCGAGATAGGTACATAGTTAGTTTATTTTGTACATAACTTTAGATTAACATTAGGGGAACTATGAACTATTGAGTTGATTTAATGAACCACTGTAAATATCAAGTTGATTCCATTTTTTTACTATGTAAAGAGCTGATTGATACAACTAATAACGTACCTACATTCCTTAGTGCCAATGCGCGTACCGCACGTCCGTATCTTAAAACAGGTACACCTACCTATACCTAACACCTACTAAGAGAGATTCAAACTTACAAACTTTCATAACATTTTCCGTACCGTACGCGCGTATCATCCATGGCGCTTGTCGCATTCCGAACGTTTGTATCGAACGCGCGTATGGTACGGACGTTGCAGAAGAAAGGAATTACCGAAATTATCGCGAGAACGAGAGACATAGGACTTTTTATTTTATGCGCATAATGCGAAATCGGAAAAAGCTTGTCTTACATAAATAGAGACCAAAGAAGAGAATCAAAACTTTTATTCATCATAAGACGTCACAATTTTGTATTTCGGCTTTAGCAAGGTGTTGATAGTTATTGAATAAGATATTACAGTAGAGTAGACCAAGCGACAAAAAATGCCGGCGGAAAAAAATACTCTTGGCACTCTTTTTCAGTCAGGATTATACGAATTAATACAAATAGGTACATACAGTTCAAATAGGTAGGTACTGTGGAATTCGAACTCGAACTCGTTGTATAAGGCGATATTTTCGAATTACTAAATTTATAAAAGAAACAGCTAGAATGCGTGAGACTTAAACATTTATTGTGATCACTTTTTTCGGATGCTCACTGGGGAATGACAATCAAAATATCAAAGCCTACTTGACATCCTGACGGTTCTGAATTTTAAATTAATTATTATGCTATCAAAATATTTCCAGCCAGTGGAATTCAACGAGTTCGAATTCCACTGTACCTACTTCAGGCGTCCGATACCCGACAAAGCGTCTAGGTTGGTCGCCGCTAGATTCCGTCCCCGCGTATGTATGCCTGGTAGAAAATCGATTTCACAATATCGATATCGTTCTTAATAATCGATTTCACCGCAAGATTCCGTTCCCGGCCAACATCGCGACCAACATCGGTGTATTTGAATCGGTTTGTATTTCTCCGCAATAAAGATCAGCTGTGACGTCACAAAAGGTGTTAAAAAGCAGGCACGCTTGGTTTCAATACAAATCGTGATATATGTCCACAGTAATTCAACTTCATACAAACGGACGAAACGCGAGCTGTACCTACGCGGCTCGATCTCGGCATGCGGCCAGTCGCGAGTGTCTGCATACCGAAACAATTGATGATAGAGCTTTTCGTTAATATGCGGATTGATGACTTTAAAATTTAATAATACATCTTTTCGTACGTCTCAGTTGAGGCGCAAGTATTTTTCGGTCGCTAATTTTTAAGAACGATTTGTTATTCAAACGTAAACATGGTTTTTTGACATAAAACGTATTTTTGTTGAACACTTCCTATTCAGTTCACAAATTGTTTTATTTGTTTATATTTAAAAAAATAGATTTGCAGTCACAGAATTAAATGGAAGTAAACACTAACTAGGCAAATGTAATTTAAACGCTGAAGGCGGGCAGCCCGACCACATGTGAACGAACCGCGGCGCAGTAGGCATTTATTTCAAAGATGCAGCCGAGTTGAATTATTGGTAGGGTTGCCACCGCGCGCGGTTTTACCCGCGTAAGTTTTGATCCCGTGGGAATTTCGGGATAATTATATAGCCTATAACCTTCCTTAAGAGTTGGGCTAGCAAATGCAAAAAGAATTTTTCAAATCTCACTTGTAGTTTCTGAGATTAGCGCGTTTAAACAAACAAACAAACTCTTCAGCTTTATATATTAGTATAGATATCTGTACTGTGATATGTCTGTGGGTTTGATGATACCTACCAGTCTGTAATGCCCATCTATAGGATCCATCAGGGTTCGGTCCTTCGAAGTCATTTCGAATTATTTGGTCATTCTTCTGCGCTGATGCTGACAGGAGTACTGCGGAAATCTGTAACAAATGAAAACCATTGAATGATTGAAGAGGTTGCTATTAATGTTTATCAAAACGGCCAGGGCTCGTTATTGTCCCTAGAATACTCTGGAAATATTGGCATGAATAGCCTATGTGCTACCACAGAATAAGTAATAGTACCGTTGGTACAGAAGAATTACTCTGCAAGAAGATGTAAATAAATTTGAGTCTTGCTACGACGCGATACGGTGGAATTCAGCTCGCACAGCATTACGTACCTGCAAATTTATATACCTAGAAGTTTTGTCCCTTTCTATCGCATGCCTCTTATCTTTTCTTGCGCTGTTAGGGTTGCTGCCTAGTGAAGAATAATTAATCTCCTTATTTGTAATGAAGTATCTACCGATGTAGGTATTACTGTTATTCTACCTTTGTAAAAAATATTGTTTCAACTTACCTAAAGTACAAAATGAAAAAAAAGTTACGACGAATAATTAGCAATATTACCTATGTTTTGTTTGCTACATTGAACATAATCAAATCTAAACATAATCTAATTGAATATTTATTTCTTTTTATGTCCATTTTTAACTACTATTTGCGACCTCGATCATAGAATTACTGTGAGTGCTATTAGGTAGGTAGGTATCTACAACGTCCCGACGGGCGCGCGCGTGACACACGACCCATTCGAATTGCGCCGGCGGAGCGCTTCGCTGTAGGTAAATAACGGATGTACCGCGTGGAGTGAGCCAGGCCTGGTGCTACTCCTGGCTGTACACTATTGTTATGCCAAATTTCATCCAAATCCGTTAAGCAGTTCTGCCTTGATTGAGGAACAAACATCCATACTTCCATTCAAACTTTCACGTGTATAATGATACGAGGGTGGATTGAAAAGTTCGCGGCCTAGTCAAGAAAACAGAATAAAGTATATACAAAAATATTTTTATTTTTCGACGTAATCTCCATTTAGCTCTATGCACTTCTTCCATCTGCTTTCCAGAGCTTCCATACCTGTTTTAAAAAAAGATTCCTCAAGGTCTTCAAAATACAGGTTAACAGCGGCTTCGACCTCTTCATTCGTTAAAAATTTCTGCCCACCGAGGTGTTTTTTCAGGTTTGGAAACAGATGAAAGTCCGAAGAAGGTGCCAAATCAGGAGAATGGATGTGGCAACAATTCGAAACCACAATCACGAATTTGAGCCATAGACTCGACAGACGTGTGGACTCGGGCGTTGTCCTGGTGAAACAACACTTTCTTTCTCAGTAATCCTGGGCGTTTCTGTTTAATTTCTTCACGTAAACGGCGCAGAAGGGTGCTATAGTACGCAGAGTTTATTGTTTCGCCTTTTGGAAGGTAGTCCACCATAATGACACCCTTAGCATCCCAAAAAACCGATGCCATCACCTTGCCAGCCGACAGAATTGCCTTTGCTTTTTTCAGAGTTGTTCACCTGATTTTTTCCATTGTTTGGATTGTTGTTTTGATTCTGAACCCAGGTTTCATCCATTGTCACAAATCTGTCAAGAAAACCATGTGGATCAGCCTCGAACATCTCAAAACAGTCGCGAGAAATCGTGAGTCGAATTCGCTTTTGCTCTACTGAAAGCAATCTGGGGACCCACCTAGCCGAAACCTTAGAAAAGCCGAGTTCATGGACAATGATGTTTTGCGTTAGTTCAAATGAGATGCCTATAGTGTCTGCAATTTCTCTGATAGTCAATCTACGGTCTTTCAATATGAGATCACACACTTTATTGATGTTTTCTTCGGTCGTAGACGTCATTGGCCTGCCGGAGCGAGGTCATCTTCGATGTTCTCTCGTCCACGTTTAAATTCTGCAACCCATTTTTTCACAGTGGTATAAGACGGGGCAGATTCCCCTAATGTTGTTTGCATGTCATCATGGATCTCCTTTGGTGTTAATCTTTTTTTAAACAAATATTTAATCACAGCACGTTGTTCAAATTTCTCCATTAGTGAAAATTTGTTCTACACACGTATTTATATTGTTCGTAAAATTTTATTTAAACAAGATATCAAATTGAAAATTCGCGGGCTGACAATTGAATAATGACAGTTCAAAATGACGGCAGAAAAAATAACAAAAGTTTTTGTTTTAATGGCCAGGCCGCGAACTTTTCAACCAATGTAGTAGCATAGTTCGGTATAGAATAGCAAATACCTTCGAAGTATTTTCAACCAATTAAAACAAGATTAATCAAAACAGCGGCGCGAGCACAGATCTATCGACTCGTATGTTTACGAATATTCGTGTAGTATGGAGTCGGTTGCAAGTATTCAGTAACACTTATTTTTATTTTACTGTTATTTAAAAGTACAACATAAATAAATAAAATAAAATAAAATCCCCAGACAATCACACCAACTACATGGCCGCAAAGTGAGCATAGCTTGTGTTATGGGATACCATGTAGCGAACTAGGGGGGAACCTAGAATATAAATACATAAATAGATAAACACCCAGACACGGAACATTTTTTTTTCTTGTTCCGTGCGGGGATCGAACCCGCAACCACTGGCGTCTGAGGCAGATAGGTTTACCCCAACGCCAAAGTGGTCAAAGTGGTTCAAGTCGAACATGTTTACCAACATTCAAAATTAACATGGCATACATTTATTTAAGCTGACCGTGCGGTAAGGGATAGATTTCAATTATTGCTTACAAAACGTCTCCATAATATACACACATTCGTAAACATACATACGAGTCGATAAAGTTCTGTGCTCGCACTGATGATTCATATTTGAAGAAATAATAACATACCTACCTAAAAAACATAAAGGAGAATCTGGAGGAATTGAGTAGGTACCTACTTATTGCCTCTTTTGAAAAGAGAATCATACGGAAACTCATACAAATTACGAATCAATCACATACTCTTAATTTGAAGGACAACATCAAAGTCAAGCGCCTACAGTCATGCGCGGACGCCTTAAGCAAATATTTTGAAGCACAACACTGATCTTAACCTCGAAAATTTACATAATAATACGATTTCCTATGATTTAGTAAATATTTGGTTTATTCTTGATTATTTTTGTCATAAAAATCTCCTAAAGTTTATTTTTGGAGTTCCGTGTCCAAAGTAATAAACGCGGCACATTTATTTATTTATTTACCCTGTATTATACACAAAACAAAAACAGAATAAAAAAAAACACAAATAAAATAACACATTATGTTTAAAACGGCTTTATCGCTTAGAAGCGATTTCTACCAGGCAACCCATGGCGAGTCCAAACTTTTTTCGCCGAAAACTCGTTTCGCCAAATTTTTTTTTTATCTTGCTTCGCTATAGCAGCAGGGCTAGCATGCAACCATCGATAAACAGTCGAATCAACAAAATAAATATTATTTTGTTATTTTATCCTATTACTAGCCACCGCGCGCGGTTTTACCCGCGTAACTTTTGATCCCGTGGGAATTTCGGGATAAGAAATAGCCTATAGCCTTCCTCAAGAGTTGGGCTATCAAATGCAAAAAGAATTTTTCAAATCCCACTTGCAGTTTCTGAGATTAGCGCGTTCAAACAAACAAACTCTTCAGCTTTATATATTAGTATAGATTTGGTTTCACATCGCCAACTACAGAGCTATACCGATGCGATTTAATTTAACCTACCGGCTATCCAAGCAAAGCAGGGTGTCGATCTTTGTGTGTGCCGGTAAACAGAGAGCCCCACGAGTGACAGCGTATTTAAAGTCCATATTTTTCTTGATTCCATGTTCAAAAGTCTATTTAATGTATTTTCGAAAAACAATCTTGATTTATTTACTATCAAACAGAGAAAAGATTTGTCTGTTTGCTTGTTCCTTTGTTCCTTGGTTTAACACCAAGTTAAAACCAGTTTGGCGTTCTAACCATTTTGACATCAGCTTTATATATTAGTATAGATGTAAGGCAAAATATAATAAACATATTCATCGACACGCAAAGAAGAAGATGTAAGCTAATATGCGCACCATAAAATATAGAAGTACTAGATTTGATACCATGATTAAGCCCACATAAACGAAAATGTCATATTCTTAAAAAACATATATACCTACTCTAAATGCCAAATTCTAAGAAGATATCGAAGGCCCGATTTATCGTTGTTGACGGTCGCATGCTAGGCCCACTGGTGTGGCGTAAAATTTAATTTAGGTTAGGTAAGGATGTATTAATTCCGTTTACCAAAATACCTAACTGAAGGCTCTGTCGATTTCAGAGATATAAAACCAAACAAAATTTTAATTTTCGGTGAAAAGAGCTTTAGGCTAAGAAAGCTTCTAGTTACTATTGATCGCTCTGTAAAACGGGACCACAGTACACAGTACAGTTGTTCCGTGCGGGAATCGAATATCGCAACCACTGGCGTCTGAGGCAGACAGGTTTACCCCATCGCCAAAGTGGTCGTCAAATCAAGGTGTAAATCGATTTTGCATATTCTGGTTTCTTATGATAAAGATACCTCAGAGGAGGCCCAATATAAATTGCACCGAAATCGATCATTCGTATTTTTTTTTACGAAAAAATGTTTGATTACCTAGAATTTTCACGTTAATGACCTTATATGTATAATTTATATGAAAACCAAACTTCACTGTGTAAACACGTCATAATGAGCGGTTGGTCAATATAAGCGGAGTCCTGCCTTAAATGTACCTTAAAAATTAATTCAAAAAAATTGAACTCGTTTAATTCAATTCAATCATTTTATTTCGGATCATGACCATATGTGTTAGTTACAAAAACCTTACTACCTATGTTAGTGCTACATGAAATTAAGAACAACAAGAGATAATGAAATAATTAAATCAATTAAATAGTTCTAGGTAAAATACAAATCAATTTATACAAAGAGGTAAATTCAATAGTTATAGGTTGCACGGATACAAGTCAAACAATTGTTAATAATTAAAATAAGATTTCAAATAAATTAAATTAATGTAGACAAATAATTTTATAAGCATTATATTTGGTATTGAATAAAAATTATACAATATTATTAACTACTAAGATAAGGAAATACGTAGATGCATTCTCATCCAGCTTTCAAGCATCAGTGAGTCCCAGCGGTGTAATAATGGACTGTCTGCTTGAGGGACAGAACAGCACTCTCGGTAGACATACCTGATTCAAAGCCAAATTGCGCATCATTTAAACTGAGATGCTTCTCCAGATGTCCGTCAAGCAAACGGTCCAGAACCTTAGCAATTACAGTAGCTATAGATATTGGCCTATAATTCGACAGGTCTGTAGAATCACCTTCTTTATTTTTAATTATAGGAACGACCATAGTATACATAAGATCCTCCGGTAAAAAGGAATGCCTGAGACCGAGATTAAAAACACAGATAGGACCCTAGGTAGATGCACACCAGCATTTTGAAGGTGCTCGATGCTGAGGCCGTCATGGCCCGGTGTTTTACCTGTAACCATATTATTTATTACACAAGATATTTGTTTCACGGTAAAAAACACACTAAGCTCTGACGGGTTTTCCGCAGCCCTGGGCACATTCGTTGCAGGGCCAAGTGGCGATTCAACCTTAAAATGACTCCTAAACAGGTTGGCTATATCGGTGGGATCATGCACTCCGGAGACGCTAACGGGAAGGGCAGTTCCATGGTTGAGCTTATTGGTGGCTTTCCAAAAAGAAGAATTAAGAATTTAATGAAGAATTACTAATATTTAAAAATCATATAGAGTCTTCTTTCAGCAAAACACCCTATGTGAACGACTAACGGCTTGGACAAACTATACTATTAAATAGCCACTAGGTTCACGGCAAGGTTTTATTCGCTTCTATACAGTTCAGTTTTTGTACAGGATTTTCGTCAGGAATTTTCGTCGGGATTTTCGTCAGGATTTTCGCCAGGAATTTTCGCCAGGAATTACTGCAGGGATTTGTTCAGGAATCTTGATTAAAAACACTTTCTTCTATTTTCAGGACACTTGTTGCTTCGGGAGGTCGGAGTGCCATACTGAGGTTTCGCCGACTATATATTTAATTTGGGCGGCCCGCAACTAGTGTAGGCTTGCGGGCGAGCAACTATGCGTGTTTCTACCTATCACGCTTAAAGTATGGTACTCTTTACTCCGTCTGCGTACTGTCTCTTTCTTTATTAAAATTCAAAATAAACTTATCCTATACAAACTAAGTGGACTGTATTTTAAATTAAATTCTTAAAAGATACGAACATAAACTATTATAACTACAACTATACATTTCTTATAAGCTATAAAATCAATTCAAAGTTATCTTTATTTACATAATATTAAGAATTATACGAATTTCAAATTAAAACTATCTTCAGTCGTGTACATAATCTCCCGCCGCAGTCTCGACTGGAACCATCAGGGGGTACACGTTCAGGAGACATCATCCTCGGAGTGGCTGCTGCAGGGCAGGATCACCAGCTTCTTTGTAGGTCTTCGCAGGGTCCCTTTGTTTGTCTGCACGTCGACGACTCGAATTTCACCATCTGGTCCGGGGTAGATATTTATGACGATGCCTCGGGGCCAGGCGTTTCGAGGGAGAGTTCCATCAGCTATGAGTACCAGGTCGTTGAGTTTGATGGTACCCTTGGACGTAGGTTCGCGTCTTCTTTGGAGTTCTGGAAGGTACTCGCGCACCCAACGTGCCCAGAACATGTCAGCCAGGCGCTGACTCTTCCTCCAATCCCGACGTCCGCAGCTGTCTTCCTCGGTGAAGGTGCCAGGTACGGGTACTCGCGAGGCACCACCCAGTAGGAAGTGGTTTGGAGTAATCGCCTCTGGGTCTTCAGCTTCCGTCGAGACGTGTGTGAGAGGTCTGCTGTTGACTGTGTTCTCTATTTCAACCAACAGCGTCTGCAGGATCTCTTCTTTGGGGGCTCGTTCATGTAGAGTGACATTCAAAGCAGTTTTCACACTTTTAACCAGCCGTTCCCACGCGCCGCCCATAAACGGCGCGCTAGGAGGGATGAAACGCCACTGTATCGATTGCGTCGAGGCTTCGTCTCTTAAGGCTTCGTGCGATGCTTTCTTCAGTTCTATGTCGGCGCCGCGGAAGTTAGTTCCGTGGTCTGACCAGAGTTCTGTAGGGCATCCTCTTCTATTTATAAAGCGGCGCAGGGCCATGATAGCCGAGTCCGTGCTGAGGCTGCCGGCTAGCTCCAAGTGTATCGCTCTCGTAGTTAGGCATGTGAAGAGCGCTCCGTAGCGTTTTTGATGCGTACGACCGACTGTGACTGTTAGCGGGCCGAAGTAATCCAGACCGGTGAAGGTGAACGGTCGCTTGTGATGGGCGAGACGACTTCGAGGATGGTCTCCCGTAGCTGGCCACGCTGGTTTCGCCTTTCTTATGCGGCACGCTTGACAGGTTTTTACTACGTTTCTAACTGCGTAGCGTAGGCGTAGCACCCAGTAGCGTTGACGTACTTCATTCGCCGTTGTTTCGAATCCACCATGATGAAGCTGTTCATGGACTCGTTTTATGTATAATCGAGTCCAGCGATGACTTCCGTCGATTATGATGGGCGTCTTCTGGCAGTCTGTGATGTCGGCGGCGGCAGCTACTCTTGAACGAAGGCGGATGATCCCTTCAGCGTCTAGGTAAGTCGACAGTTGAAGTAATCTGCTATTTGTGTTTACGTCGTTTCCTTTACGTAAGGCTTCCAGCTCGTCCGCGAAGGTTTCTTGCTGCTGGGCTTTCACCCACAACTTCTCAGCTTGTAACAATAAGTGAGCTTCTAAGGGCTTGAAGTTGAGAGTTTTTTCTATTTTAGTCTTGAAAGCTTGCGTTTTCTTATTGGAATTTTGTATTATTTTCCAATCTGGATCTATATTTTCTATTTTCTTAGTTCGTTTTCATGTATTTGAACACTTTTCTTTACTACGAATGATTTCTATGAACTGTAGGGCCCGTGCGGTCGCCCTCTGAAGTCTGATCCAGCTTGAAAATCTTGAAATATCCGGTAAGGCTTGTGTGAGTGTGTGTTTGTTCGTGTTAACACACACTCTTTCTTCACTATTATCGATGTTGTTTACCGACGGGGACGGCGGTTTTTCTATACTATCTATGTTTTCTGACAGTTCTTCTGCTGGCCTTTCGTAACTATTATGTGGTACGCGGCCGCCTATTATTCCCAGAAGTCCTGTCTTGAAACCTCCCGCCGGTATGCTCTTAGTTTCATTTTGAAGTATGTCAAGCGCGCGTTGCTCTTCTCTGTTGTATGAGCGTCTCTTTTCAACACCTATTGACTCGAGCGCGAAGTGTTCATTCATCATACGTTCCATAGACTCTTGTTCTTCGAAGTTGTGAATGTGCGTAGTTCTATGGATAGCTTCTTTCTTCGCCCCGTTTGAGCCGTGTAGGACCCAGCCAAGCTCTGTGTAGGACGCGACTGGTTCATGCTGCCTTCCTCTTCTCATTTCATGTGTGACTAACAAGCTCCAATTATCTTGACCTATGAGCACTGTAGGCTTCTGTGTTTCATTTACAATGAACTTTTCTATGTCTTGTAAGTGTGAGCTGGTTTCTATTTTCTGCCATGAGATGGATTGAGGCGATAGTTGCAGGTCTTCCATCGTGCGTGCTGATATTCGATGGCGTTCAGTGTCGCGGCCTTGGATTTCGAAGAAGACGCGCCTGGATTGCTTGGCGTCTACGCGGGCACCAGCCACCCCCTCAATGTAGAAAGGGGATGGTGGCCCTGATACTCCAATCTTCGCCGCTACATCTGCTTCTATGAGGGTGCAGGTCGAGCCGTCGTCCAGCAGGGCGTAGGTATCTATCGTGCCTTTAGGTCCCGAAACTTGAACTGGAAGTATCTTCAATAATGCTGTTGAATGTACTCGTTCTTTGGCCGACGTTACTATGGCGCAGTCTTCGCTTTTCTCGTTTTCTTTTGTGATGTGATGAAGGAGTGGATGATGAGAGTAGTCGCACCCGTCAATATCACATTTCTTCGTCTTGCAAAGGTGGCGGTAAAGTCGGCATCGTAAACATCGAAAACATAGCCTGTGTTGTTTAGCTAGTTCCCATCTGTTTGAAACTTCAGCTTTCTTCATCATGGAGCAGTCTGATGGTTGATGGTTTTCTTTCTTGCAGACGACGCAGGTGTTTGTTGAAGGTGTTTTCGACTGTTGTGTGCTTTCTATGTGATAGTTTCGAGCTTGACGCTTCTCCCGCCGGTCTTCAGTCGGTGTCCCCTCAGCTGGCGCGAACTTCCCGCATCTGTCTGCTGGTCTATCGAAGAACTTTGCCATGATGATGAGATCTGGTTGATCTTCACGCTGCTCTGCTACGAAGTTGAAGTAAGAGAGTCGTAGCGCAGCTGAAAGCTTCTCTATAATGACGCGTACTATTTCTGCGTTATATAAGTAGTGCGGCTTCTGTAACGCTCGTACTGTCGCTGTGACGTTGTTTATTCTCGAAGCGAAGTTGCAAATATCTCTCGGATTCTCTTGAAGTCGCGGCAGGCTTCTCAATTTCTCGAGTTCGGCGGCGACGAGTGCGTCTGGGCGGCCGAACCGTGCTGCTAGTAACTTCATGACTTCTTTCGTAGTTGTAGCGCCGATGAATAAACATTGAACGGCGTCTTTTGCTATTCCGCGAAGGCATCTTCTTAACCTCGATAAGTTCTCTTGTTCTGTTAAGTAGCTTGCGGATTCTTCGTATGCGGCTTTGAAAGGAAGCCACTCTCCCGATGAGCCGTTGAAACTTGGTAGCTCCATAACTCGCTGCGTGTGAAGTATGGTAGGTTGATTCACACGTGCCGCTGTATTTATGACAGCGGCTAACTTGTTGTAGTCGAAACACGAATCCCTCGCGTCGGTAGGTTCGATACCCGGCGCGGTCGATTGGCAAGGCTGTGTTTCTTTTAACTCGTCGACGCACGGAGGAAGTTGACTATTTTCTATGGGTTGAGCTTCCCTCGTGGTTTTCTTGTTCGATTTGGTGTTCTGGATCACCCAGTCCGACGTCCGTTCCTCCCGAAGCGTTTCTTGAGAATCATGATCTGATATTTCCTCTTCTAATTCCAGCATGGTTATTCTGTGTTTCAAAAGTTGAATTTCTTTTTGTAGTAGCTCCTCTCGCGCCTTCGCTATTTCAACGCGGCGTGAACGTGTTTTGGCAGTGCTTGCGACGCTGGGTGGTCGGCTTCTATTCTTCTTTTTCTTTACTATTGAAGATTCTTCAGACTGCGTGGTAGTTTCAGTAGACGCGGTTGCGGACGACGAGGTGGAGGTGGTAGTGTCGGTGGCGCTGGTGGAAGTAGCGGTCGTGGTGGCGGCGATTTCGACTGGATTTTCGACTGCGTGTTCGACTCCGTGTTCGACTGCGTTTTCGACTGCGTTTTCGACAGCGTTTTCGACTGCGTTTTCGACAGCGTTTTCGACTCCGTGTTCGACTCCGTGTTCGACTGCGGCTTCGACTGCGTTTTCGACTGCGTTTTCGACTGCATTCTCCGACTGCTGTGATCTTGTTACAGGCATTTTCTTTCTTCAATAAACCGAACTGTTTGTGTGGAACAATATCCGCGCCTCGACAGGACCATAAATGTGAACGACTAACGGCTTGGACAAACTATACTATTAAATAGCCACTAGGTTCACGGCAAGGTTTTATTCGCTTCTATACAGTTCAGTTTTTGTACAGGATTTTCGTCAGGAATTTTCGTCGGGATTTTCGTCAGGATTTTCGCCAGGAATTTTCGCCAGGAATTACTGCAGGGATTTATTCAGGAATCTTGATTAAAAACACTTTCTTCTATTTTCAGGACACTTGTTGCTTCGGGAGGTCGGAGTGCCATACTGAGGTTTCGCCGACTATATATTTAATTTGGGCGGCCCGCAACTAGTGTAGGCTTGCGGGCGAGCAACTATGCGTGTTTCTACCTATCACGCTTAAAGTATGGTACTCTTTACTCCGTCTGCGTACTGTCTCTTTCTTTATTAAAATTCAAAATAAACTTATCCTATACAAACTAAGTGGACTGTATTTTTAATTAAATTCTTATAAGATACGAACATAAACTATTATAACTACAACTATACATTTCTTATAAGCTATAAAATCAATTCAAAGTTATCTTTATTTACATAATATTAAGAATTATACGAATTTCAAATTAAAACTATCTTCAGTCGTGTACACCCTATATACGATATTTAAGGTACTTTCCCATGATGTCCCATTGGCGTCGGACGTCCTGTATATTGTATAATATGTATGTTTATATATTTCTTAAGTATCGATAACAAAAGTTCTTTTAGAAACTTAATTTGGGCTAGATAATGTGGTGTGTATGTCAGAAATATTTATAATTTATTTATTAATGTATCACATAATATAAATACTTAGTTTATTTCAGGTTTCATAATTCAACGTATTATGATAATATGGAATATAATATGGTCGAAAATGAAAAAATAATACCTACTACAAAGTGAATTAGCACGGGCTTATTTAACACAAAAAAGTATACATTCAAAAAATAAACCAGAAAGTAAAATAAAGAAAACATATGTACCCAGTCTTGTTGATCTTATATACAAGGTGTTCTTTTTTATATCCCTTAAATTTGAGAATTTGTTCTTTACTAAAACATAAGACTTTTTGCCAAAGAATATGTGTTTCAAAAGTGCATACTTATTACTTTCCAAGATATCATAAATCTTAATATAATGAGTTCATAAATTATCACTCTTGCAAACTCTTTAATATTCATTCAATAGACGCGTGTCACTGAAACCATACAATAAACAACAAAAACATTTTTAATGTTAAGGAATGTACAATGCAAAACGTTGCGAACTGAACCTGTGCATAGCGATAAAAAAGGGATAGAAAATGCCAGGTTGTCATACTTCGCATAAAGGTGTTTTACATAAGATGTTTTGACTTAATAGAATTATTTTGTATGAAAAGTAGAAATAAAATAAAAATTTAAAAATTATTCGCATATTCTTTGATTCTATTACATGGTGCCATTAATACCCTAGAGCTATGGGAAATCAAGCGGCACGTTGTATAATATGGGCGCATTTATCCCTCCTGACAGAACGCCATGTTAAGTCTCGATGTTTCGATAAGCTATAAAAAGACAACAATTAGAGATGGGCGTTCATTCGACGGACCCGTCCAATCGACCGTCGAACAGAGTTCAACGATTCTACCGTCTTTCGTACATCGATGGAATAGTCCATTTCATAGACGGTTAAGTTTAAGAGTAGAATCGACTTCCGTCCGTCTAGCGTAGAAAACGAGACGAAGATTCTTTCGTCTCGCATACCCCGTCGACTTACACTCGTTCTTTCAAACTCGGGCAGGTTACAATCGGCCATGGTGAATGAAAGCCACATAAGGCGATTCCTACCAAACGGTTATGACCTCTAATCGTATAGACATAGGGTTGATTATTTTTCTCTCAAATTTGTGATTTGTGCTTTTTAAGTACGAAACAATTTCAAAATTATTCAAATGCACGGTTCATATAGGCGTATGAGACGATGTAAAAAATATATTTTGAACTCTAATGAATCAACGTAAATGTTCATATTGTGATGTGTCGGTTTTTCGCATACCTACGCTACTTTGGAAACTAAATCATATTTTGTGAAGCTTAACTCAAAATGCATTTTTTAGACAAAAACTATTTCAAGGTCACTCGCGCGCGATTGTAATTACGTATTTAGTTTTTCAAAACTGAATATAAGTACTTATTAGGTATTTTCTGACAGTAATTATAAGTAATATTAGCTTATGTGTTTTTTAATTTTCTATTGTTTGATTATATTATAGAATAAGTGTAAATATTGAATAGTGTATATATGTAGTATTATAAAAGTAAAGACAGTGATTTAAACTTATTAAGTTATTATTATTAAGTTTCATGTCGGAAATAAAATTGATCTCCGATAGTTGAAATTTATATATCTATGTCTTAAATAATCAATAAAATCATATTTCATTACCAACTTTTTATAAATTGCTTTTTAATGAGTTACTGTGTTTTTAAAAAAGTTCAAAAAATTTAGTTATAGAAAGAAAGTTGTAATAACAAAAACTTGAATTTCGAAAAGAAAAACATGCATCTGATTTCTACACAATAGAAATTCGCGGAAATCTAGTGTCAAATATATACGTTTAAAAACCATGGTTCCGTCTCGCAAACGTAAACTGGTCCAAACAAACTAAGACTGTCTAGCGTCTACAGTTTACACGGACTTAGTTGTGAACCAGTTCACTCACGATTTGAATTTTGAACTGGTCATTCGACTAGTCGATGAACGAAGATGAACGGTTCAGTTCACGTTCACTCACGGTAAATGCTTCGACGACCCAGTCGATCCATTATTAGATAGATTATCAACGAAGTCTGTCTGTAACTGCGCACACAATATCCACCATCACCCACTTGAAAGGCGATAGTTCCAAAAATAATTATAATTTCACTTGTGTAACCCTTACTAAATTTAAAGTACACCCGTATTAACATATCGTATTTAGAAAGTTACATGCGCGATTTATTAGACAGACAGCGCCATCTATGGAACAATTTATTGCTAGATTCTATAGGTATTCATTATACGTTATTATCTATAAAACAACATGTAAAAGGGAATCCCAACATTGTTATTAATATTTTGAATAGTATTTGATTGAAAATTCACAAGAGTGAACGGGTATTCTAGCAAGTAAATGAACTTCGGTATAAGCAAAATCTATTGTGACTACCTAGCATTGATCGAGTGAGTTAGCTTCTCAGTTAGGTAATCGGGTATTCGAATGACTTTACATCGATCAAAATACTTTATCATGTTTCATCATTAAGACGAAAGAACTGCTAAATTCGGTTTTTAAATAAATCAACAAATGCAGAGTACTAAAAAACTGACTTCCCTTCAAAACTTTGGCTGAGTTGAGAGTGTCATAAGCATAAACAGTTTCTGAAATCATACATATTTTTTCAAAAGTTTGAAATTTCAATGAAGTACTGAACCGATTTCGATGAAATTTAAATGGGACCATCTATGAAGTATCCTCTATTATATCATAAGTGTCCGAAATATCGTGTAACAAAGACACAAAAAACATACAGACGAATTGAGACCTCCCCCTTTTTTGGAAGTCGGTTGATAATTCACTCGGCACTTAGGTTACTGTATTTTGTAACTTCTTTCCAAATAGATGATGCGAACACACCAACCATGTCCATATTTCTGTTATAAAACATGGTTCAGGTTCATGGTCACGTTTGACAAAGGAAGTCAGTTTATGTTCATACAAGTTCGCCCATTTTCGTACCGAAGGTACATGGGCACCAAACTGTTGGCGATGACAAGAGGAACATCATCGAGTTCAAATATTTATTAAAAGAGTGCATTAAAGCTGAAAACTGGACGGCAGCGACATCGAGAGCGACAGCGGCGTGGGCAGCGACGCGGGGAATCTGGGCTGTTCTCGACGCCAGCGACGTAGCGGTTTCATACAAACTCAATACTTTCTATCGTCTCGCGGAAATCGCGGCCCGCGCCGCTGTCGCTGTCGCTGCCGTCCAGTTTGCAGCCTAACGGTATAAAATAATAGTAAAATAAATAGTACCTCATAGTAAAAACTATGGTTGTTACCTTAGTAAAAACGCAGTCGGTGAGGACCTTTAATTGGCCCAGTATCGCTACCGTATTTTTATTATTGTTATATAATGGCTGTTGGTCTTCATAAAATAAAATAAATAAATAAAAAAATATTAAAAAATTCATGGTTGGGAAACGATCTTGATAATACTGACGGGTCGGTCTCCAATTTGTGTTGGTGCAGTGAACGACTGGCGGGACCGGGCGAGGTGAAAAAGGGACGTGGTCGGTGTGGCGCGGGGCGCAGAGCGTGGTGACGAAATCGAACGCAGATGTTTACCTGAGCTTTTGTTTAACATTTGTGTATTTGAGAATGAATGTGCTATCTTAACTAAATAGTTTGAGTAAAATAAAAAAGATAATGTAGTAAAATGATACCTGAATAAATTTTACGTTTTAACAATAATTAATGACACTGGACGTTATTTTTGCTAACCTGAAGCATTTACCATCTTAGTTTAGCCCGAGGAATGATAAAAAATCTTCAAAAAACTGATTTGTTTCCGACTGAGTAACTTCAGAAGTCTGTAACAGAAAAACTAACCTCTTAACTGTCACTTTTTTATGGTATTATAAAAGACTGAGGTCCTGCCAAGTTTTTGAAATTAATTGGAAAGTATGAAATTATTTTTTACTATTTTTTATTCAATGTTGAAAATTCAAGTCAGACTCGCCCGACAGAATTTTTTTAAGTTTCGATGAAAATTATTGTATCTTCCTTGAATGTTAGGTAGCTAATTATTTTATGTATAATAGGGCAACTAATGAGGATCATGTTACAAAGAAAAAAACTTGGAAAAATTCTCAATTTTTAATTTCTTTTTAAGCTATTGCATAGCTTCTATCGCGGACCTTGAGCGTGGAGACCGAATCCAGAAATTTCGTAACGAAAAAAAGCTGATTTTGCTGCTGTACCAACAAATCCACAAGTCCTGATCAACTGAATCAACAAGTCCTGATAATCGCATTGAAGCTTACTTTGTTTTAAGAGGATTAAATAAAAGAAAAGGCAGTTACAAACAAATTGATTCATTGACTTAGTTAAACAGAAAGATTACACCAAAAACCGACATTAAAAAAAATTGACAAATGTAAAAAGAATATATTGAAATAAATTGTAATAGTATATTATGTAACAAATTAGCAACGCTCACGAGTTACATACGACGTTTTTCAACACACTTGTGAGTAAAAGACAGACATACGTGGTCATAAAATAACAAACACACTTGATAACAAAGCTGTGAATTGTGATTGAAAAATGACGGCGAACCTCGCGCATGCGCTTAGGTTTTTTTTTTCCGCCAAATGTGTCAATGTCTGTATAGCATATACAGCCTATTTTAAGTGAAAATGTTTAATTTGGAGTGGTAAATGCAAATATTTTAATATTTTATAACAAATTATTGTAAATTGTGAATAATTTGTTTGATATACAAATTTGTTTTACAAATATAAGGCGCAAACATTTAAAAATGTATATGGATTTGAAGTGGTATAAAATCTCTTTGTTTGAAATCTCTTTGTACGAGTATAACCCGGACCAATAAAATATGCTCTGTTTACTCGCATGTAATTTGCACAAAGGTACAATTCAACTTTGTAGGATTCATTATATTATGCGTTAGGGTATAATATATTATGCACGCGTGACTTATAGCCCAGTTTATAGTTCTAAATTCAATAGAATAACGCTCACTTTACGAGCAAGTGTGTTGAAAATTAATTTATCACATAGAATGTGAAAATATTTCGACTCAAAGGTTTTATAATACCTTAACAGCTGAGCACAAAAACAATGGCAGTGCATTAAATGTTAACGGAAGTGCTCCAAGCCAAGAAAAAAAACATAAAGCTAAAAATAAGCCGGGTACATCAAATAGCCAGATAAGTACCGTCACTACTAGGAGGAAAAAGGCTTTAAAACCTCCGGCAGCCAAGTCGCCTAGCATCACGCACACACATTCATGTGAATCCCTGGATCACAATTTGTCTCTAGACACTATTGATCTTGACACAGCTTCAAAAAGTTTTAATTTATCGACTGATATAAGTGCGGAACAAACTGGAGACTTGAACGTGAAATAATAAATTTACAGAGGCAGTTAGAAAGCACGTACATGGAAATGGAGAATATTATAATTGAAAACATTGGCTTAAAAAAAGAAGTTAGTCAATTATCTCGACAAGTGTACTTACTCAAAAATATGTGCACCAAAACACTTGAAACTAAAAACTCTACGAAACAAAACAAAAAGACAAAAAATTGTCGGCAGACAATAGCTGATACACACAATGAAAACGTAGAGAAATTACAATCATTGCCACCATCACCATCGTACTCACTATCATCACCATTGAAGGAGAGTAACAAGGATTGTCTACGAGTGGAACCAGAGTCCTCACTACTAAAAACAAACAAAATCTCCAGGCAGTGGAAGAGGATAAAGTATTGGTGACATCTAAGAAAAATAGACTTGAAGAACACAGAATCTTTGTAATTGGTAGACAGCAATGTAACGGTCTTCGTAACAGATTAGTAAGATCAAGATTTAATAATCCTTACGAAAAATATGAAGTTATATCTTTTACTAAACCTTACGCAAGCACTGAAGAAATATTGACGATGTTTAAGTGGTTTGACCCAAAAGAAGAGGACAAAATAATAATCTGCGTAGGTGAACACGACACAAACCCGACAAAAGTGTTGTTAGAATGTTTAATGTTTAATGACATGTTTAATTTTAGACATGTTTAATTTTAAATAAATACGTTAATTGCAATATTATACTTCTGAGCGTAATTAAAAATAGATTTCTTAACGAAAATAAGTTGAATGACATGATACATAATTTAAGTAAAAACTTTTTCATTTCTCATACTCGGAAAGTAGTCTATGTTTGATCCAAGTATCGGTCTGAAAATGCTTCATCCGACCCGCGGGTCGGAATGTTTCATACAAATTCATTCCGAACCAAGGGCCGGAATGGATTTCAAAACTAGAACTAATATATTTCTTATGAAGCCAGCTGTCAAAAATATAGATTTTTTTATGTTTTTTTTTTTTATTTTAGAAGTCAAGTTAAAAGAAGTAATTTAAAAAATTATATTTGTCTATATTTTGTCACTATCATTTAAAAAAATATTTTATTTTATTTTATTATTTTATTTTATTTTATTTGGAAAACATACAGTGAATTAAATCTAAAAATATATAACAATAAAAACTACACACCATTTAAACATTTTCGCATGTAGAATCTCAACAGATAGAAGTTCAAGTATCCAAGTATACATCGAAATAAAAAAGAAAAGATAAAAATATTTAAAAGAGCAAAGTAATTAAAACTAACAAAGAAGGCACCTATGTTAATATCAAATTTTAAAGTAAACATACACAACAAATTATTAAAATGAGGAAGAGACACACAAAATTACACAAAAAGTTATACTACGCTAGAAATAAAAACAGACGTATTAATGAGAAATATAAACAATATATATATATATGTTAAGCAATTAATGTGGAGACGCATTCATCCAACACTTTACTAATGCATTTCTTATGATAATGGAAGAAGAGGCAAACAAATCAAATTCGGGATAGTCAACCATATTGTTAATTAACTTTGGAGATCTAATAAAGAAAGAGTTTTGTCGGTAATTAGAGGCTGCTCTAGGTATCTCCAGTAAAGATGGTATTCTACTGTTTCTCAGAGATTTGATTAGGACTTTCAAGCCGATTTGTGAGAGTAGATATGACGAATCTATTTTTGCTTGGGCAAGTTTTACGTAAAACACAATATCGGCAATCCGACGACGCTCTAACAGTGGCAGGATATGATGTCTTCTGCATCTACTTGCATAGTCGTTGTCATATTTGTTGCATCTAAACTGAAGATACCTCATGAAGCGAGTTTGTACCTTTTCAATCCTATCAATATATACTGCATATCGAGGGTTCCAAACCTGAGAACAATACTCAAGATTGCTTCGAACCAATGAGCAATACAAAATTTTAATAAGTTTAATACTTGTAAACTGCTTACACAAACGTTTTACGAATCCTAATGATTTGCTAGCTTTTTTTACTACAAGATCTATATGTTTTTCATAACTGAGCTTACTGTCATGAGTGACACCTAAGTCTTTGATCTCATTAACAACTTTAAGCGGGATTTTTTTAAGTTGGTAACTGTATAGTACAGGTTTGAGCTTTCGTGTAAAAGTAATTGCGTAGCATTTGGATACATTCAGGTCCAATTTATTCCTAAGACAGTAAGCTTCAAATCTGGCAAGATCGTCCTGTAAAAGCTGACAGTCCTTATCACATTCAATCTTCCTATATATTTTCATATCATCTGCATACAGGAGAAACTTAGAGTTTGTAAAACAGGAATGGACGTCATTAATAAATATATTAAAGAGCAGCGGTCCCAAAAGAGAACCTTGTGGTACTCCTGAAGGCACAGTGTTCCAAGACGACGAATAACCCTTTAAGACTACCTTTTGGGACCGGTTTTCTATATATGAACAGAACCATCTAAATAAGTTACCGTGAATCCCAGAAGAAAAAAGCTTTTGCAAGAGAATGGAATGGTCCAAACGGTCAAAAGCTTTGCTGAAATCTGAAAAAATAGCATCTACTTGGCCACCCGCATCCATATTTGAGCTAAGATATTCAGTGAAAGTCAATAAATTTGTGGTAGTTGATCGATTTTTCAGAAATCCATGTTGTTCCGAGATAAATGTTGATTTCAATGTGCTATAAAGTTGTATAGATAATGCGTTCGAAAATCTTCGCAAATATACAAAGCTTGGAAATTGGCCGAAAGTTTTTTATGTCATTTTTGTTACC
This sequence comes from Stenoptilia bipunctidactyla, assembly GCA_944452665.1. NCBI lineage: Eukaryota > Metazoa > Arthropoda > Insecta > Lepidoptera > Pterophoridae > Stenoptilia > Stenoptilia bipunctidactyla. The sequence continues at coordinate 18,426,339 of OX101747.1, read as the reverse complement.
ACTTTTATGAATTGGTGTGATGAATGCTGATTTCCAGATCTGGGGAATTACACCTTCATCCAATGATCTCTGAAAAAGTATTGATAACGGTGTAGTAAGAGGTCGTTGGCATTTTGCGATAAATAAAGGGACAATATTATCTGGTCCTGGGCCCTTAGTAAGGTTAACTGATTCGAGAAATTTTGAGACAAAGTCGGAGTCAACTTTGATTGTGCTAATTATATTATTTGTAACTGTGTTGTCTTGAATATTATATAAATATTGATTCTGATGAGCTGATGGATTTAAGAAGTTTGACTGAAAATATTCAGCGAAATATTCACAAATTGTATTTCCCGAATCTGCAACACGTGATTCGTAAGTAAAAGAGGATGGCAAAGAATTGGAACTACTCTTATTTGAATTAACATACGTCCATAAGCGTTTTGGATTTTTTGTGATAGAGCTTTCCATAGTTTTAATATACTCTTTATACAAATTATCCTCCATGATTTTTGCTCTTTTACGAAGGATAGAGAAAGTTTCATAGTCACTGGAATTATTGTAAACATTAAATTTACGTAAAAATTTTGACTTTTCTTTAAGGAGTTTCCTAAGCGGTGAAGAATACCAAGGCGGAAAGGCGGTGGATTGTATAAATTTTTTAGGAACATGTTTATCTATCAGCTCGTATAATTTACCGTAGAAGATTTCTACGGCATCTTCCAACCTATTACCTATCAAGAGAACATTCCATTCAATGTTACGCAAGGCCAAATTTATTTGTTCAAAATCGGCGGAATGGTATAGATATTTTAATCTAGGACTTATCTTGAGTGGTTCAATTAGAAGAGAACTGAATTTAATGTAAAGAGATTTGTGGTGTGGATCTTCGCTTACCAAGGGATCTAAGCAATGGGATACAGATATATCAATGTTGGATAGAGTCCAATCTAGAAGCCTATTATTGATATTGTAGCAAAAGTTATATTGATTTAAGTTGGATTCATACAAAATATCGAAGAAATATGTTTGGGCAACTCCTTGTACTCCTGTGGGTTCAGCGTGACTATTATCATTGACATTCCATTTAATTTCACTCATATTAAAATCCCCTAGCACAATAAATACGTCATTAGGGCATGTGTCCAAAGCAAGAGACAACTTGTCCGTAAAGTTAGTTAACTGCGAATTGAACGTATACCCGAAATTTTCGTCACATAGATAAAGTGAACAAAAATGCATCTTAAGTTCAGATCCCTTAGATTTAGTGATAACGGTGACCCAAATGTCCTCCGCAGAGGAGCTCCAGTCTGAACGAACCACTGCTGTGAGTTCGCGACGAGCAGCAATAAGAACCCCACCACCGTATCTTTGATTTGTTGAGCCATAATTTCTGTCTCTTCGCCAAACTGTAAAGCGGTCATCAAAGAGCTCACTATCTGCAATACCCTCCCAAAGCCAAGTCTCAGTAAGAACTATAATGTCATAGCAGTTTAAAAGTAAATTTCGTTTAAATTCATTACATTTAGTACGAAGCCCTCTTGTATTCTGATAATATATTTTTAGGCTTGTCGCAGACATCTTGCTGGATAAGACAAAAGCGCATTAAAAACTAGATTAAAGGAACATAAGCTATGCAAACAAATGGTACATTTCACACTGAAACGTTTTAATTTGTAATTGAGATCATCAGAAATATAGCAATAATATATCAGGCAAAAATCAAAAAATTGTATCAAATATAAAGCTACTAAAAAAATGTAATAAAAATAGTTTATGTATAAAAAAATGGGAGATTTATTTAATGTAATTTCTAATGGCAGGTATGGTGAAGCAAAAGGTAGTGGAAGATGAATGTTTAATATTATGCAAGTGATAATAAGCGTTATGTATGAAGTAGCGCCATGAGATAATGTGTGCTTTAATAGACTTACTCGATGGCTGAGTATCCCGAAGTGATAAATAATATTCACGAATACAGTGATGAGTGCGCCTCTCAAACTTGGTGTTGATAAATATATATAGGTCAAGTTAACATCAAATATAACAAAGACTGTGTTATTTACGTTATTTTCTTCAAGTCCTTCTCTTCCTTTATAAAAAACACTGGTGACGTATCTGATTTTCTTGCCATTATTTTACAATGTTTAACCCATATATACTTAAAGTTGACTTCTTTGGCAAGTAACTTGGCTTTACTAAGCAGTGTTTTATTGTGTAACGTGAGGTGATCATTAATGTAAAAGTTTCCACTGTTTCCTTTAAACCCGAGATCAAGCAATTGAGTTTGTTTAAGTTTGCGTGCAGATGTAATCAACTCCTCTTTCTTATAACGGTTATTTAATGAAATTATAATTGGCTTTTCGGCGTTTGGTATCCGAGTCGGAATACGTGCAATGTAATTAATTTCGTCCCTTTTAATTGGTATGTTACACAGTTTCCCTATATTTTCTGCAATGTCATACAGGTTTTCATTGCTCTTGAGAGGTATTCCTTTTACTTCTATGTTGTTTGCTCTGGCAAACTGGTCTCTATCCTGCAGCTCCCCAGATAGTCTGGATATTTCCTGCCGGAGTAATGGCACTTCATTTGCCACCTTTTCCGCCTTCACTAACCGAGTCTCTAAACTCTTCACCGTTCCCGAAAATTCGCTAATTACATGGTGGGCCATTTCTAAGGAATCTTTTAAACTTACGATTTCTCCCTTGATGGATTTAACATCATCAACAAGTGATTTCAGTGGCGCTAATTTTAAAAATATTTGATTGAGTTGTTCTTGCATTCGATCCAGTTGTGCGGGCTGAGGTAAAGTTGCAGCGGGAGACGGAGACAAGCAAGCTTTGCACACATCAATATATATAAAACTGTTCCGTTACTGGCTGAGTGACTGAGGTACTGAGTGACTGAGTGACTGACAGACAACGTACAGCCGCAAATTCTGGGCGTAGAGAGCTGAAATTTGGAACAAACATTCTTTAGGGGAAGTAGGGGTGCACTAAGGAAGGAATTCCCGAAATTCCTACGGGAACGGGAAATATAGGACTTTTTAGTTTGTATGAAAAATCTTATTCCTTGAGTACACCGATGTGAAACTTGGTGTAAAGGTTTTTCAACGTGTGTCTGGTTGTGTTATGAAAGTAATTCCCGAAATTCCCACGGGAACGGGAAATATATGATGTTTTAGTTTGTACGAAAAAATCCCATCCCTTGAGTGCACGGATGTGATACTTGATATAAAGGTTCCTCAATAAGTATCTGTTTGTATTATGGAAGGAATTCCCGAAATTCTCACGGGAAGGGGTTGGACTTTTTAGAATGTATGAAAAATCTTATTTCTTGAGTGTACGGATGTGATACTTGGCATGAAGGTTCTTCAAAGAGTGACTGGTTGTGCTACGAAAAAAATTCCCAAAATTCCCACGGGCACGGGAAATATATGATTTTTAGTTTGTATGAAAAAAACTTATTCCTTGAGTGCATGGGTGTGATACTTCGTATAAAGGTTCTTTTAGTGGGTGTCTGGTTGTATAGATTCTGAAATTTCCACGAGAAGGGTAGTTAAGCGCATACGAAGTTGCGGGATAAAGCTAGTAAATATATAATTTTCTTAATCATATATAATTATTTTAATACATAGGGTTGTTTTATGTAAAAAATGATATCTATACCTACATAGAAATATGTCACCGATTTATATGTGAATAAAAATGTCACTTTAAACTTTACGAATTGTTCGAACTTTTCCATTAATTTTAAATAAATATTTTAGAAAAATGTTTTTTTTTTTACTTTCCTTATATTCGAAATGAAAAGTAGAGTGTTCCCCGCGGGTGGATGACATCAATTCATACTCGGATTATATCCGCCCTCACTGCGCTCGGGCGTCTAAACACCTCGTATGGGAATTGATGTCATCCCACCCTTGTTTAACAATCTACTTTTTTAATAGTAAATTCGTACGATTACAAGACTGCGTTTGCTACACATGGTTTGCTATATGCAAGAAAATAAATTTAATAATTGATGAATATGATTATAGAAAAAAATGCTTGTCATTTACTAAGTATCATATTAAGAATAAACATTCAAAGGTGAAAAATATACATTCAAGTGCAGATTATAAATTTAATTCAACTACTACTCAGGGTGTAACTAAAAAGGGAACAATTCCGTACTACTTTTTAAAAATAACTGAAAATAAAATAGACATAAAAATTGGACATTCAAATGCAAACTATAAATCTCATCCGAATACTACCTACTCAGGATATAATTAAAAAGGGGATGATTCCGTTCTACTTTCTTAAAAAGACAAAAATTAACTTGGAAAATAATGAATTAATTTTTTTTCGTAAATAAAGTAAATTTAAAGAATAATAATGATAGCAACTCAAATCAACTAAAAATATTTCATCAAAACATTGCGGGTCTTTTGTCTAAAACTAACTTGTTGGAAATTACCTTAAATGAATTACGGAAAAATCACAATATGCCGAATGTGCCTACTTTGTTTCTCCGAGACTTTTGTTAATTTGAACAATAGTAATCATATTATAATTCCGGGATATAAACTAGCGGCAAAGTATTGTAGGCAGGATGGTAGAAAGCGTGGTGGTGTTTGCATTATGGTAAAAAATATATTGCAATTCAAAGAACTGGGTTATGGTTTCGCACAAGATAAGTTTTTTACCCACGACGGAACGGAGACGGTATATGCGTTTGGGGTGAGAGGGTGTTTGTGCAAACCAATGTTACCATTTATCTCCAGAACCACTGGTCCGATTTTAATGCGGTTTTCAGTAATCTCTATGGATTTGATTGGTGCATGTTCTTAGATAGGTGTTACGGTAACAACTCACCAGGGGGCGCTGCAGTAAATATTTGTTTGCAAACCATTGGTCCGATTTGAATGCCGTTTTCAATTATCGCTTTGGATTTGAATGGTATAATGTTCTTAAATAGGTAATGAGGAACAAGGTGTTGTGAAATGTAATGTATGGTACCTATATTATGCTCTTTAAAAAGTTTAAAATAAAAAACAAAATAAAATTTTTGAAAAACCCACGACGCGACGGTTAAAAAGTAATTGAAAAAGAATAAAATAATTTAAATCCCCCGACTTGTCCCAATAAAATAGGTATTCAACTCCCTATGAACTTTATAAGAAGAGCAAGAAAATCCGTCTGGGGCCATTGAATGAATTCGTTTTGTAGTTTTATATAGAAATTTAAAATATTGATGGCAGCCCCAGACGGATTTTCTTGCTCTTCTTATAAAGTTCATAGGGAGTTGAATACCTATGTTATTGGGACAAGTCGGGGGATTTAAATTATTTTATTCTTTTTCAATTACTTTTTAACCGTCGCGTCGTGGGTTTTTCAAAAATTTTATTTTGTTTTTTATTTGAATGTTCTTGTATTAAAATTCTTGGATGTATAATTTTATGTATTTATCGTACGCCAGATTCAGCTCTCACATTGTATCTCGACCAACACGACATGGAGATCGTCTAGTATACATATAATGGCACTGCCTCGGCTAGAACTTTACCACAGGCAGTGTTATGCCATGTGTGTAAAAATATTTAATGTTGTACCTTAAGAATACAAATTATTGCCATGTATGGAATTCAAATCATGTACATATGTATAAATGGTTACTTGAAAAACTTTTTACAGTGTAAAAGAATTCTTAGATCTTAGTAATAGATGATATTTCAATGATATTAAATTGTATACCTACTCACTCAATTATAAATATTATGTTTGTTTAGAAGTAATTATTTTTGCATGCCCTAAAAACGTGAAATGTGTATGACCTATTTTTTTTAATTTAAAGTCCTAAATCTGTACCATATTTAATGCAAATAAATGATTGATTGATGGATTCATAACTTTACATGCGGGCTTTAATAAAAAATCAGCGCCATCTACTAGGAACTTGTGGAACTTCATATTAGATCAAACATTACTGCATTAATAAAATAAATAAATAATTATAATTGCATAAGTTGATAAAAAATGCTATGCAATAGCTTTAACGCGGCAGTCTCCGAGTGCCAAACGTCTTTTTTTTATTTTAAGCTGTTTAGGGTGAACAATTTCAAAAAAAGGATTTAAAAATTCATAACTCGAAAACTATAAAAAAATCGCGGAACATAAATGGGGTATTTTCGGATACCCCTGGGTGTGAGGAATCTAAAAAAAAATTTATGACTTCACTGTTTAGACCACCCTGTATAATTTATATGAAAACCAAACTTCACTGTGTAAACACGTCATAATGTGCGGTTGGTCAATATAAGCGGAGTCATAATAAACGGATTCTACTGTATGTGTACCTTAAAAATTAACACCTTAAATGTACCTTAAAAATTAATTCAAAAAAATTGTACTCGTTTAATTCAATTCAATTCAATCATTTCGGATCATGTCCATATGAGTTAGTTACAAAAACCTTACTACCTATGTTAGTGCTACATGAAATTAAGAACAACAAGAGATAATGATATAATTAAATCAATTAAATAGTTCTAGGTAAAATACAAATCAATTTATACAAAGAGGTAAATTCAATAGTTATAGGTTGCACGGATACAAGTCAAACAATTGTTAATAATTAAAATAAGATTTCAAATAAATTTAATTAATGTAGACAAATAATTTTATGAGCATTATATTTGGTATTGAATAAAAATTATACAATATTATTAACTACTAAGATAAGGAAAGACGTAGATGTATTCTCATCCAGCTTTCAAGCATCAGTGAGTCCCAGCGGTGTAATAATGGACTGTCTGCTTGAGGGACAGAATAGCACTCTCGGTAGACATACCTGATTCAAAGCCAAATTGCGCATCATTTAAACTGAGGTGCTTCTCCAGATGTCCGTCAAGCAAACGGTCCAGAACCTTAGCAATTACAGTAGCTATAGATATTGGCCTATAATTCGACAGGTCTGTAGAATCGCCTGTCTTATTTTTAATTATAGGTACGACTATAGTATACATAAGATCCTCCGGTAAAAAGGAATGCCTGAGACCGAGATTAAAAACATAGATAGGACCCTAGGTAGATGCACACCAGCATTTTGAAGGTGCTCGATGCTGAGGCCGCCATTGCCCGGTGTTTTAACTGTAACCATATTATTTATTACACAAGATATTTGTTTCACGGTAAAAAACACACTAAGGTCTGACGGGTTTTCCTCAGCCCTGGGCACATTCGTTGCAGGGCCAAGTGGCGATTCAACCTTAAAATGACTCCTAAACAGGTTGGCTATATCAGTGGGATCATGCACTCCGGAGACGCTAACGGGAAGGGCAGTTCCATGGTTGAGCTTATTGGTGGCTTTCCAAAAAGAAGAATTAAGAATTTAATGAAGAATTACTAATATTTAAAAATCATATAGAGTCTTCTTTCAGCAAAACACCCTATATACGATATTTGAGGTACTTTCCCATGATGTCCCATTGGCGTCGGACGTCCTGTATATTGTATAATATGTATGTTTATATATTTCTTAAGTATCGATAACAAAAGTTCTTTTAGAAACTTAATTTGGGCTAGATAATGTGGTGTGTATGTCAGAAATATTTATATTTTTTTTTTTTTTTTTTTTCTTTTTTTTTTTTTTTTTTATAAGTTACTAAACCCGCGTTTGACCTCAATCTCACCTGATGGTAAGTGACGATGAGGTCGAAGATGAAAGCACACGGGTTTAGGAAGGAACTGGAGGCCTATTTTGTAAATCGAAAGAAGGACGAAAGACGTACGACGTATACGATACGTGAGTAGTGCAAAAGTGCTATTCTGTGCGGCTTTCGTATCGTTCAACGTTTTTCGGATCCATAGACAAATTATAGACCCATTGGCGGACTGAATTAAATAACTTAGGGTTTTACAGACGAGGTAAGTTATCAATCAAAAAACCATCAGTTCATAATTTATGTGTTTTTACATAGTAATTTCACATAATACAGTTAGAAGGGCGTTAAATATTTGAACGACGTGTTTTTCTTCAGTGGTTTTTATTGTTTTATGAATTAAAAGTTAAAAAATATGTAAAATCATAGGTTGAAATTTGCCTTTGCCTCTTAATAAAAAAAACACATTTGTCAATCATTCAACTAACCAGCCACTTTTGTTTTGACACTTGCAAATATTTTCTTTCAAATTATTTACTTACCTATTAAGTAAATAAGAATCTAGAAGATAACACTGCTTTTCTTGGAATTACCTTAGATTCTAAATTGCAATGGGGCGCCCATATCTCACAGCTAGCGAGTAGACTTAGTTCTGCAGCGTCGTGGTAAAGAAAATTCGCTCATTGACTGATGTTAATACGGCAAAGCTCGTATATTATAGTTATTTTCATAGTATAATGTCCTACGGCATCCTACTTTGGGGCAATGCCGCAGACATTGACACGATATTTACACTGCAGAAAAGGGCTATTCGTGGAATGTATAAACTTGGAAATAGAGAATCTCTAAGAGAAAAGTTTAAAGAGATTGGTACAACAATATATATATATGAAGAAGTAGTAGCTGACAACACCAAGACATTGGTGGATAATGGGCGATCATTATCTTCATGAACCGAAAGACGCACACTTCTCGACGGAGGCCTCCCCCAGGATTCGTCATGTCGTCCGGACCCGCGCCGCTCTCATTTGACGTTCGTAAAGTGTAGAAATATATAAGCATACATATTATACAATATACAGGACGTCCGACGCCAATGGGACAAAATGGGAAAGTACCTTAAATATCGTAGGTAGGGTGTTGTGCTGAACACTTCCCGTTTGCGTTCGCTCCCGAACGGTCGTGTCTGCGGCCGCTCCCGAGTGTTCGTATTGCGCTGCCCTTGTTCCCTCTCCCGCACTCGTGCGGGTAAGGTGCCAAGTTAAGCTCTTTCGGAAAGTTTTCTCTTGTGGAGGCTGTGTGGTGTCGGGGCTAATTCATCTGCCCTTTTCAGGGCGGACCCGACTGCTGCCGGCCGAAGCATCGCTGGTCAGGTGGATACGTAACCGTGACAACTAAGCCTGATCGTCCGCCGTTCATCGGTAATAGGTCCGTGTTAGGTTGATCTTTCTTTCAGCGCAGTTTGTGCAGCCAATTCGGCGTTCACCGGCAAGTAGGTTCCTTGTTAGGAATAGGCTTCCTTTCAGAACAGTTCAGGTTCCCAGGGCTCGATGGAGGCCCCCATCGAATCCAGGGCTAGGCCCGGAGAAGTTCAAGAACTCCAGGGTCCGGTAAGTCAGAATCAATTCCATCAACTCCAAACCGGGCTAGTATGCAACATGTGCAACAGATGTTCGCACTCCTAAATCAACAATTCACTTCACTCGCATCAGCCGTGCAGGTCCAACTCGCGATCCTCCCGGCTACTCAGGCCTCCACCGCGTCTCTCCCGGCCACTCCGCCTTCGCTCAGTTTCCCAACAGATTCTCCGACGTCTCCAGATCCCTCTGAGTACGTCGTTCCTATTTCAGATTGTATGTCGGTAGACTCCAGCGCATGCAAACGGAAAACTACCCCGCCGGGTAGTGATTCCGACTCCGCTCTTTTAATTCCAGAATCTCCTGCTCCGTTCACCGAGGTTCGGAAAAAATCAAAATCAAAGAAGAAGAAGAAAGACGCTTCTTCGACTTTATCCGTTTCAGCTGCTCCAGCCGCTGTTCCTGCTCCGCAAAAGGTCGCACCGGCGTCTGCTCCTGCGCCTCTTGTTTCAGCGATTCCGGCGTCACAACCTGCGTCGCAATCAGATTCGGCTCCGCCGAAAGTCAAATCTCCGCCCCCCGTCTTCCTACGGGACAAGAGCCGCTGGACCGAGGTCTCAGCTCTCTGCGGAACGCACTCCCCGAAGATCCAGTATAGTAAGGCATCCAATGTGGGTGACTCTATTAAGGTCATTGTCTGCTCAATTTCTGATTTCAGGAATTTCACTCGGCTTCTTTCTGACAAGAAGCTCGAGTACCACACTTACGCCCTCCCTGAGGAGCGTAAGATTCGTGCCGTCCTCAGGAACGTGCCGTTCGAGCTCTCGAACGAGCAAATCTAAGAGGACTTGTCTTCTCAAGGCTTCCCCGTCGAATCTGTGCACAAAATGCACAGCCGCCGAGGAAAGCAGTTCCCACTTGCGCTAGTAATCCTAGCGAAGAGCCCGCAAGGGCAGTGCATTTTCAGAGGCAAGCCCACCATGTGCGGTCTCTCCAACATCCGCGTCGAAGTTCCACACAAGCGTGGTTTCCCAGGTCAGTGCCACCGCTGCCAACTGTATGGTCATGCGGCGGCAAATTGATTTGCTTCCCCTGGGTGCGTCAAGTGCCTAGATCCGCATGGGACTAAGGAGTGCTCTCGCACTCCCGAATCGCCCACCGCTCCGTCCTGCGTCTTGTGCGGCCAGTCAGGCCACACAGCAAGCTTTCGCGGCTGCCCCAAGGCACCGCGTGCTGCCAGGGCTACCGTGAAGCCCATCGAGAACTGGAGAGAGTGACCGCAGCCTAGCTCGGACGCTCCTGCAGTCAGTTCAAAGGGCCCTAAGGCCTTTACTTCTATCGTTCCAGGTCAGCGCAGCCGGGTCGCGACTCAATCGCAACCGGCTGCCAAACCGACTTCCGAGTGCCAGAACGCAAAAGGTTCTCAAGACCGCATAGCGTTCTGGATCCAGCTCGCTCCCATCGACGAGATCCTGGCTTTCGGCGCCGCTCTCGACGCCAGCCCAGAGGGTTTCAACGGTGCTCTTCCGGTCCTAACCAAGTTCGCTCCCCTTATCAGGAAACTCCAGCAAGCTCAACGTTTCTAAACGTAGTCCTTCTTTCCAGCATTCCTATCTCAGAGTGAGTCTGATCACATTTCTGCTAGTCTTAGCTTTTGAATTTCTCGCTTTCAGCTCCTTTTGGTGGCAGCCGTCCGGATGCCGCTCACTGCGCAGCCTCTCTCTCCAATTGGCTGTCGCTCCGATAAATGATCAAGAACCTGAATCAAGGTAGGTCGTAAAGGGGGATGTTTAGTGGGTATGCTCGGCTTCACTGAGTGAGTCTCCACACTGTCTGGGCATTCTATTTTCCGTTAGCCACTGGGGTTAACAGCTTATAGAATGCCCATTCGTCCGTAATAGGATTCATCCTGCTCCCGCTAAAGCTTGCTTTACTGGTTAAAGCTTGTTTTAGGGGGTGCCAAAACTTTCTGTGGCGGAAAAACAAAAAAAAAAAGTTGTGCTGAAAGAAGGCTTTATATGATTTTTAAATATTAGTAATTCTTCATTAAATTCTTAATTCTTCTTTCTGGAAAGCCACCAATAAGCTCAACCATAGAACTGCCCTTCTCGTTAGCGTCTCCGGAGTGCATGATCCCACTGATATAACCAACCTGTTAAGGAGTCATTTTAAGGTTGAATCGCCACTTGCCCCTGCAACGAATGTGCCCAGGGCTGAGGAAAACCCGTCAGAGCTTAGTGTGTTTTTTACCGTAAAACAAATATCGTGTGTAATAAATAATATGGTTACAGGTAAAACACCGGGCCATGACGGCCTCAGCATCGAGCACCTTCAAAATGCTGGTGTGCATCTACCTAGGGTCATATCTATGTTTTTAATCTCGGTCTCAGGCATTCCTTTTTACCGGAGGATCTTATGTATACTATAGTCGTTCCTATAATTAAAATAAAGCAGGTGATTCTACAGACCTGTCGAATTATAGGCCAATATCTATAGCTACTGTAATTGCTAAGGTTCTGGACCGTTTGCTCGACGGACATCTGGAGAAGCATCTCAGTTTAAATGATGCGCAATTTGGCTTTGAATCAGGTATGTCTACCGAGAGTGCTATTCTGTCCCTCAAGCAGACGGTCCATTATTACACCGCTGGGACTCACTGATGCTTGAAAGCTGGATGAGAATGCATCTACGCCTTTCCTTATCTTAGTAGTTAATAATATTGTAAATTTTTATTCAATACCAAATATAATGCTCATAACATTATTTGTCTACAATAATTAAATTTATTTGAAATCTTATTTTAATAATTACCAATTGTTTGACTTGTATCCGTGCAACCTATAACTATTGAATTTACCTCTTTCTATAAATTGATTTGTATTTTACCTAGAACCATTTAATTGATTTAATTATTTCATTATCTCTTGTTGTTCTTAATTTCATGTAGCACTAACATAGGTAGTAAGGTTTTTGTAACTAACACATATGGTCATGATTCGAAATGATTGAATTGAATTGAATTAAACGAGTACAATTTTTTTGTATTAATTTTTAAGGTACATTTAAGGTGTTAATTTTTAAGGTACACATACAGTAGAATCCGTTTATTATGACTCCGCTTATATTGACCAACCGCACATTATGACGTGTTTACACAGTGAAGTTTGGTTTTCATATAAATTATACAGGGTGGTCTAAACAGTGAAGTCATAAATTTTTTTTTAGATTCCTCACACCCAGGGGTATCCGAAAATACCCCATTTATGTTCCGCGATTTTTTATAGTTTTCGAGTTATGAATTTTTAAATCCTTTTTTTGAAATTGTTCACCCTAAACAGCTTAAAATAAAAAAAAGACGTTTGGCACTCGGAGACTGCCGCGTTAAAGCTATTGCATAGCATTTTTTATCAACTTATGCAATTATAATTATTTATTTATTTTATTAATGCAGTAATGTTTGATCTAATATGAAGTTCCACAAGTTCCTAGTAGATGGCGCTGATTTTTTATTAAAGCCCGCATGTAAAGTTATGAATCCATCAATCAATCATTTATTTGCATTAAATATGGTACAGATTTAGGACTTTAAATTAAAAAAAATAGGTCATACACATTTCACGTTTTTAGGGCCTGCAAAAATAATTACTTCTAAACAAACATAATATTTATAATTGAGTGAGTAGGTATACAATTTAATATCATTGAAATATCATCTATTACTAAGATCTAAGAATTCTTTTACACTGTAAAAAGTTTTTCAAGTAACCATTTATACATACATGATTTGAATTCCATACATGGCAATAATTTGTATTCTTAAGGTACAACATTAAATATTTTTACACACATGGCATAACACTGCCTGTGGTAAAGTTCTAGCCGAGGCAGTGCCATTATATGTATACTAGACGATCTCCATGTCGTGTTGGTCGAGATACAATGTGAGAGCTGAATCTGGCGTACGATAAATACATAAAATTATACATCCAAGAATTTTAATACAAGAACATTCAATAAACTTATCTTGTGCGAAACCATAACCCAGTTCTTTGAATTGCAATATATTTTTTACCATAATGCAAACACCACCACGCTTTCTACCATCCTGCCTACAATACTTTGCCGCTAGTTTATATCCCGGAATTATAATATGATTACTATTGTTCAAATTAACAAAAGTCTCGGAGAAACAAAGTAGGCACATTCGGCATATTGTGATTTTAAATTCATTTAAGGTAATTTCCAACAAGTTAGTTTTAGACAAAAGACCCGCAATGTTTTGATGAAATATTTTTAGTTGATTTGAGTTGCTATCATTATTATTCTTTAAATTTACTTTATTTAAGAAAAAAAAATTAATTCATTATTTTCCAAGTTAATTTTTGTCTTTTTAAGAAAGTAGAACGGAATCATCCCCTTTTTAATTATATCCTGAGTAGGTAGTATTCGGATGAGATTTATAGTTTGCATTTGAATGTCCAATTTTTATGTCTATTTTATTTTCAGTTATTTTTAAAAAGTAGTACGGAATTGTTCCCTTTTTAGTTACACCCTGAGTAGTAGTTGAATTAAATTTATAATCTGCACTTGAATGTATATTTTTCACCTTTGAATGTTTATTCTTAATATGATACTTAGTAAATGACAAACATTTTTTTTTTTCTATAATCATATTCATCAATTATTAAATTTATTTTCTTACATATAGCAAACCATGTGTAGCAAACGCAGTCTTGTAATCGTACGAATTTACTATTAAAAAAGTTTTTACTTAAATTATGTATCATGTCATTCAACTTATTTTCGTTAAGAAATCTATTTTTAATTACGCTTAGAAGTATAATATTGCAATTAATATATTTATTTAAAATTAAACATGTCTAAAATTAAACATGTCATTAAACATTCTAACAACACTTTTGTCGGGTTTGTGTCGTGTTCACCTACGCAGATTATTATTTTGTCCTCTTCTTTTGGGTCAAACCACTTAAACATCGTCAATATTTCTTCAGTGCTTGCGTAAGGTTTAGTAAAAGATATAACTTCATATTTTTCGAAAGGATTATTAAATCTTGATCTTACTAATCTGTTACGAAGACCGTTACATTGCTGTCTACCAATTACAAAGATTCTGTGTTCTTCAAGTCTATTTTTCTTAGATGTCACCAATACTTTATCCTCTTCCACTGCCTGGAGATTTTATTTGTTTTTAGTAGTGAGGACTCTGGTTCCACTCGTAGACAATCCTTGTTACTCTCCTTCAATGGTGATGATAGTGAGTACGATGGTGATGGTGGCAATGATTGTAATTTCTCTACGTTTTCATTGTGTGTATTAGCTATTGTCTGCCGACAATTTTTTGTCTTTTTGTTTTGTTTCGTAGAGTTTTTAGTTTCAAGTGTTTTGGTGCACATATTTTTGAGTAAGTACACTTGTCGAGATAATTGACTAACTTCTTTTTTTAAGCCAATGTTTTCAATTATAATATTCTCCATTTCCATGTACGTGCTTTCTAACTGCCTCTGTAAATTAATTATTTCACGTTTCAAGTCTCCAGTTTGTTCCGCACTTATATCAGTCGATAAATTAAAACTTTTTGAAGCTGTGTCAAGATCAATAGTGTCTAGAGACAAATTGTGATCCAGGGATTCACATGAATGTGTGTGCGTGATGCTAGGCGACTTGGCTGCCGGAGGTTTTAAAGCCTTTTTCCTCCTAGTAGTGACGGTACTTATCTGGCTATTTGATGTACCCGGCTTATTTTTAGCTTTATGTTTTTTTTCTTGGCTTGGAGCACTTCCGTTAACATTTAATGCACTGCCATTGTTTTTGTGCTCAGCTGTTAAGGTATTATAAAACCTTTGAGTCGAAATATTTTCACATTCTATGTGATAAATTAATTTTCAACACACTTGCTCGTAAAGTGAGCGTTATTCTATTGAATTTAGAACTATAAACTGGGCTATAAGTCACGCGTGCATAATATATTATACCCTAACGCATAATATAATGAATCCTACAAAGTTGAATTGTACCTTTGTGCAAATTACATGCGAGTAAACAGAGCATATTTTATTGGTCCGGGTTATACTCGTACAAAGAGATTTCAAACAAAGAGATTTTATACCACTTCAAATCCATATACATTTTTAAATGTTTGCGCCTTATATTTGTAAAACAAATTTGTATATCAAACAAATTATTCACAATTTACAATAATTTGTTATAAAATATTAAAATATTTGCATTTACCACTCCAAATTAAACATTTTCACTTAAAATAGGCTGTATATGCTATACAGACATTGACACATTTGGCGGAAAAAAAAAACCTAAGCGCATGCGCGAGGTTCGCCGTCATTTTTCAATCACAATTCACAGCTTTGTTATCAAGTGTGTTTGTTATTTTATGACCACGTATGTCTGTCTTTTACTCACAAGTGTGTTGAAAAACGTCGTATGTAACTCGTGAGCGTTGCTAATTACAGTCTCGGCTCATTATTAAGCCCTCGCCTGCGGCTCGGGCTCAAATCACAGCCTCGACTGTAATTAGCAACTTCGCTCACTTGTTACATAATATACTATTACAATTTATTTCAATATATTCTTTTTACATTTGTCAATTTTTTTAATGTCGGTTTTTGGTGTAATCTTTCTGTTTAACTAAGTCAATGAATCAATTTGTTTGTAACTGCCTTTTCTTTTATTTAATCCTCTTAAAACAAAGTAAGCTTCAATGCGATTATCAGGACTTGTTGATTCAGTTGATCAGGACTTGTGGATTTGTTGGTACAGCAGCAAAATCAGCTTTTTTTCGTTACGAAATTTCTGGATTCGGTCTCCACGCTCAAGGTCCGCGATAGAAGCTATGCAATAGCTTAAAAAGAAATTAAAAATTGAGAATTTTTCCAAGTTTTTTTCTTTGTAACATGATCCTCATTAGTTGCCCTATCATACATAAAATAATTAGCTACCTAACATTCAAGGAAGATACAATAATTTTCATCGAAACTTAAAAAAATTCTGTCGGGCGAGTCTGACTTGAATTTTCAACATTGAATAAAAAATAGTAAAAAATAATTTCATACTTTCCAATTAATTTCAAAAACTTGGCAGGACCTCAGTCTTTTATAATACCATAAAAAAGTGACAGTTAAGAGGTTAGTTTTTCTGTTACAGACTTCTGAAGTTACTCAGTCGGAAACAAATCAGTTTTTTGAAGATTTTTTATCATTCCTCGGGCTAAACTAAGATGGTAAATGCTTCAGGTTAGCAAAAATAACGTCCAGTGTCATTAATTATTGTTAAAACGTAAAATTTATTCAGGTATCATTTTACTACTTTATCTTTTTTATTTTACTCAAACTATTTAGTTAAGATAGCACATTCATTCTCAAATACACAAATGTTAAACAAAAGCTCAGGTAAACATCTGCGTTCGATTTCGTCACCACGCCCTGCGCCCCGCGCCACACCGACCACGTCCCTTTTTCACCTCGCCCGGTCCCGCCAGTCGTTCACTGCACCAACACAAATTGGAGACCGACCCGTCAGTATTATCAAGATCATTTCCCAACCATGAATTTTTTAATATTTTTTTATTTATTTATTTTATTTTATGAAGACCAACAGCCATTATATAACAAAAATAAAAATACGGTAGCGATACTGGGCCAATTAAAGGTCCTCACCGACTGCGTTTTTACTAAGGTAACAACCATAGTTTTTACTATGAGGTACTATTTATTTTACTATTATTTTATACCGTTAGGCTGCAAACTGGACGGCAGCGACAGCGACAGCGTGAGCGACAGCGGCGCGGGCCGCGATTTCCGCGAGACGATAGAAAGTATTGAGTTTGTATGAAACCGCTACGTCGCTGGCGTCGAGAACAGCCCAGATTCCCCGCGTCGCTGCCCACGCTGCTGTCGCTCTCGATGTCGCTGCCGTCCAGTTTTCAGCTTTAATGCACTCTTTTAATAAATATTTGAACTCGATGATGTTCCTCTTGTCATTGCCAACAATTTGGTGCCCATGTACCTTCGGTACGAAAATGGGCGAACTTGTATGAACATAAACTGACTTCCTTTGTCAAACGTGACCATGAACCTGAACCATGTTTTATAACAGAAATATAGACATGGTTGGTGTGTTCGCATCATCTATTTGGAAAGAAGTTACAAAATACAGTAACCTAAGTGCCGAGTGAATTATCAACCGACTTCCAAAAAAGGGGGAGGTTCTCAATTCGTCTGTATGTTTTTTGTGTCTTTGTTACACGATATTTCGGACAATTATGATATAATAGAGGATACTTCATAGATGGTCCCATTTAAATTTCATCGAAATCGGTTCAGTACTTCATTGAAATTTCAAACTTTTGAAAAAATATGTATGATTTCAGAAACTGTTTATGCTTATGACACTCTCAACTCAGCCAAAGTTTTGAAGGGAAGTCAGTTTTTTAGTACTCTGCATTTGTTGATTTATTTAAAAACCGAATTTAGCAGTTCTTTCGTCTTAATGATGAAACATGATAAAGTATTTTGATCGATGTAAAGTCATTCGAATACCCGATTACCTAACTGAGAAGCTAACTCACTCGATCAATGCTAGGTAGTCACAATAGATTTTGCTTATACCGAAGTTCATTTACTTGCTGGAATACCCGCTCACTCTTGTGAATTTTTAATCAAATACTATTCAAAATATTAATAACAATGTTGGGATTCCCTTTTACATGTTGTTTTAAAGACAATAACGTATAATGAATACCTATAGAATCTAGCAATAAATTGTTCCATAGATGGCGCTGTCTGTCTAATAAATCGCGCATGTATCTTTCTAAATACGATATGTTAATACGGGTGTACTTGATAGTTAACTTTGAATGATAAATTTCATAGTCATGTAAAGACTGTTTTTGGAACTATCACCTTTCAAGTGGGTGATGGTGGATATTCCACTGTTACAGACCAGACAGACTTCATTGTCAAATGAATCATTGATAATCTAATAAATCAATAGTGTAACAATCTGTATTCCAGCGGGGCTAGCATGCTACCGACTAAGGACACGATATCGAATAGTAGTATCGAAAAAAAAGTATCGTACTCGTAAAAGTATCGAAAGAAAAGTATCGATACCCCAAAGTATCGATACTTTTCTTAGAAACTTTTCGTCTTTTGATTTTAACATGGACTTTCTTTGTATATGGTCAAAAAAATTTTAACTAACTAAAATTTTTTTGACCATATACAAAGTCCATATCACATTAAAAATAAAGTAAAAGCATTTATAATTTTTTATTTCCGCAGTATTAAATTTCCCACTCCTCCTCTGTGCATTCACTTTAAAATAGTACTTTTAACCAGGCGTTTTGGCGCTAATCGATTTCGTATTTTTGTAATTGTACTTTGTGCCTTCGAAAATAAACGTTCGGAGGGGACCGATGTTGCTGATATTGGTAAGCACTCTTGGGCTAGCTTGAATAATTTGGGAAAAACCACCTTCATGTCATCCCATCGCTTTAATGGATCATTTGAGAGAGGTGACACCTGCGCAGACAAGTAATGTTCTGTTTCGTAAGAGCCAACTTCTTATGGTGACTCCAGAAGTCATATGTTGTCTCTAGACAATCATCATTATCAGGTTCGCTGGCGATACTAGGAGCGGTAGTTATAAATCGTCTTAGCTTAGTCAGATTTATTCGATACGATACTTGCCAAAAAGTACTTAATGAGTAAAAGTATCGATTGAAAAGTATCGAGTACAAAAGTATCGGTATCGAAACAAAAGTACTCGATACCAAAAAGTATCAAAAAAAAAATCGTGTCCCTACTACCGACCGTCGACAACGAGTGAATTTGTATGAAAGTGTCGATCGCTACCAGATTAGAAGATTGATTTCATTGATTTTTCGTGACGTCACGCGTGTGCCGTATGACGTGCGTGCCCGCCATTTTGTGTCGCTGTTTGTTTACTTACGGAAGGTGTCTAAACAAACTTACTTCGCTGTTGAAAAACATTTTTTTAAAGATATTTCTAAGAGTGTGCTGAAATAAACTGAAATAACAATAGTGCATGCATAATGCCTATTAAGTGCAGCATAATAAATTGTAATGCAAAATTATGTCGAAAGAGGCCTTTAACATTTCACCGGTAAGCCATATCTTTGTAGGTACATATCTGTTGTTCTTGTCTTGTTATTCTGTAGATAGTAGTAAAAATCAGTAAAAATAAAGTATTCCCTGTAGTTTTCTTTAAAAAAGTTCCATTTTGGTTTCCTTTAAACTGTATTTGTTTGGATTGTAGTGATGTCTTTTTTTTATGAACGAATTATCGATATATTGTGTTTGCTGCAGACTGCAGTATTTTGATACCATTAAAATGTTAAAAAATTTTTTATATTTGGTAAGTGGTTAATCAAGTAATCATTTACAATTGAGTAAACTTAAGTCTCTTAATTAGAAAACCTTAAAAATATGTCAGAAGTTAGACAAATTACTGATTTTATTATTGAAAAATTGCATTGATATCCAGCGCCATTGTAGGATATAACCGACTATAGGGATGGGACATAAGCAAAGATTTACTGAAACAAAAAAAATCCACTCAAGTCAAAATATTTCTTTTTAAACTGACTATTTTTTTACAAATATATTGAAACAATTGAAGAAATTGTTAATATAGAAATAAATATGTTTAATTTCTTTGAAAATAAGTATAAAAATGTCAGTGACTGAGTTGATGATCCCCATCCCATATTATAGAACTAAAGATTACTTAGATGATAAAAAGGCATGGGATTAAGAACAACAGGATATTTCTAAAAGTTTCTAATTACTTAATAATTTTGTTTACGGCTTGGCTGTATAGTATACATATGGCATACTGGTGAATGTCCCACTCACTTATTTTCTTGTCAAGACAACAGCAAGAACGTCATGCTCCCTCAGGCGGCATGGCTAGTGGTAGCGTCGGGTATCGGGTCACCCTCTTCCCTAAAATATGGTTGAGGAGGGTGATGGCTGGTGCTTGCGTTAACTCGTGAACGGGTGCTGCTAGCGGTGCCAGGTCGTTTTGCTAATGATACTATGACTATTTTATACCATTCTTGTTCAAATACTCTGGTCCCAGTTTGTCATGTTCGTATTGTGCATCCATAGCTAATTGCATCTGCTATGTAAGCAATTTGGTTGTGGCATGACATTGGCTCTCACAATTAGCTGTCTTGTGTTTGTTTTTTTTTCATGTCACGGTCAATTTGTACTGTACCTATTTGTATTAATTTGATAATTCTGACTGAAAAAGAGTGCCAAGAGTTTTTTTCCGCCGGCTTTTTTTTGTCTCTTGGTCTACTGTAATATCTTATTTAACAACTACGAGGGTGGATTGAAAAGTTCGCGGCCTAGTCAAGAAAACAGAATAAAGTACATACAAAAATATTTTTATTTTTCGACGTTATCTCCATTTAGCTCTATGCACTTCTTCCATTTGCTTTCCAGAGCTTCCATACCTGTTTTAAAAAAAGATTCCTCAAGGTCTTCAAAATACAGGTTAACAGCGGCTTCGACCTCTTCATTCGTTAAAAATTTCTGCCCACCGAGGTGTTTTTTCAGGTTTGGAAACAGATGAAAGTCCGAAGGTGCCAAATCAGGAGAATAAGCTGGATGTGGCAACAATTCGAAACCACAATCACGAATTTGAGCCATAGACTCGACAAACGTGTGGACTCGGGCGTTGTCCTGGTGAAACAACACTTTCTTTCTCAGTAATCCTGGGCGTTTCTGTTTAATTTCTTCACGTAAACGGCGCAGAAGGGTGCTATAGTACGCAGAGTTTATTGTTTCGCCTTTTGGAAGGTAGTCCACCATAATGACACCCTTAGCATCCCAAAAAACCGATGCCATCACCTTGCCAGCCGACAGAATTGCCTTTGCTTTTTTCGGAGTTGGTTCACCTGATTTTTTCCATTGTTTGGATTGTTGTTTTGATTCTGGGGTATAGTGGTGAACCCAGGTTTCATCCATTGTCACAAATCTGTCAAGAAAACCTTGTGGATCAGCCTCGAACATCTCCAAACAGTCGCGAGAAATCGTGAGTCGAATTCGCTTTTGCTCTACTGAAAGCAATCTGGGGACCCACCTAGCCGAAACCTTAGAAAAGCCGAGTTCATGGACAATGATGTTTTGCGTTCGTTCATATGAGATGCCTATAGTGTCTGCAATTTCTCTGATAGTCAATCTACGGTCTTTCAATATGAGATCACACACTTTATTGATGTTTTCTTCGGTCGTAGACGTCATTGGCCTGCCGGAGCGAGGGTCATCTTCGATGTTCTCTCGTCCACGTTTAAATTCTGCAACCCATTTTTTCACAGTGGTATAAGACGGGGCAGATTCCCCTAATGTTGTTTGCATGTCATCATGGATCACCTTTGGTGTGAATCTTTTTTTAAACAAATATATAATCACAGCACGTTGTTCAAATTTCTCCATTAGTGAAAATTTGTTCTACACACGTAATTATATTGTTCGTAAAATTTTATTTAAACAAGATATCAAATTGAAAATTCGCGGGCTGACAATTGAATAATGACAGTTCAAAATGACGGCAGAAAAAATAACAAAAGTTTTTTTTTTAATGGCCAGGCCGCGAACTTTTCAACCAATGTAGTATTAACAACTAGTTTAAGCCGAAGTGTGTGATGACTGACTTCATCAAGTGTTTTGTGAAATTCCTAAGATGAATAAAACTTTTTGAATTTTGATTTTTTTAAAACTGCCGGCTTGTGGAATTTTCCATTAGTGTTGTGCTTACGCATTAGTTATTATGTTCGTGTTATCGATAAATGTGATTTAACTACATTAAAAGATGTAAACTTCATCACAGTATAGTCATAAAACTAATCATCTTTGGCCTAATATATTGTGCGGAAATCAATAAATCTTTTAAAATCTTTTAAACGATTTTTGGTTCGTTTGGTTACCGAAGTACATACTATTAGAAATTTAATATCAAAGTTCCTCATTCTATCTATTTGTCTGCTACCTCTTCAAGCTTAAACAGCTGAAACTTTTAAGATTGACTTTGAAGCGTGCGAAACTGGGACGGGTGTATCGATCTACCATTGAACATCCCTATTTGTTGTAGGTATTTATTTTAAGATTTACTGTGCTTGGCGCTGGGAGCACGACAACTGATATAGATCCTGGCGGGTAAAGGGTTAATGGTTTAATTTTATAATTGAACATGTGTGATTGATTGATAGCATTTAGTGATCTCAATGTGTATTATGTACTTCCAGAGTACCTATGTAACTTAAGCAATGTAAGCACGTTAAGGAAAAAAACTTTACAACGATTTTTATTAAATAATTTTGCATGATTTAAACTATTTCAAATTGTTTTATTTCTGTATTTAATTTGATACCCCTGTTTTTTTTTATAAATACTAAGCTAAAATGGAGTTATCGTTATAGGTTTTGTATTTGGCCGCATTTTAGCGTTGTAGTTTAGATTAAATTTTCGAGTTAGGCTATAGAGAGCGGCCGTTAATGATTGTTGACTTCATGATATGT
Organism: Stenoptilia bipunctidactyla; assembly: GCA_944452665.1. Classification (NCBI taxonomy): domain Eukaryota; kingdom Metazoa; phylum Arthropoda; class Insecta; order Lepidoptera; family Pterophoridae; genus Stenoptilia; species Stenoptilia bipunctidactyla. Next base: position 18,403,553 of record OX101747.1, on the reverse strand, counting down.
AGTTTTGATTATCATATTATAATCAAAGATATGAAACAAGAAAAACCTAAAGTAACGTCAAAAGTAGGTATCTATCTCTTGAAAATTTTTTGTTCGAATTTCAAAACTCCGAAAACTGTTCCCAGTGGATCCCAGATATATTTTATCACTAATATTGTAAGAAATAAATTTATTTTACATATGCTTTATGTTCTAGAAATATTAATAGCCGATTATCGAAATCTTTTTTCTTTTAACAACTGTTTGGCTTACAATAATTTTCTTTTGTCGATGTATCAATTACTAGCTACCGCGCGCGGTTTTACCCGCGTAACTTTTGATCCCGTGATTTCGGGATAAAATATAGCCTATAACCTTCCTCAAGAGTTGGGCTATCAAATGCATAAAGAATTTTTCAAATCCCACTAGTAGTTTCTGAGATTAGCGCGTTCAAACAAACAAACAAAGAAACTCGTCAGCTTTATATATTAGTATAGATTAGTCTCCTCGTAGTCAGGATTTTCCGTCTGCGAATCGAGGTAAAATGTTGTATACTTACATATGATTTAGCTCATTATTTCATTCAATTTCAAAATTTAGACATAAACTTATCTGTTGGCCCCTTAACCACGTAGTCTTATTGGATCGACCCTAGAGTGTTTTTGTTTCCGAGGCGCGGAGGTAGAGCAACTAACTAACGAATGATTTTCATGATTTTTAGTATAAATGTAGAAGTGACCTTTAGAAAAGACATAGGCTACTTTATTTTGCAAAAAGCAATCAGTAAGAGGTTGAAATACGGGATGAAAGTTTGTATGGAGATATTTTTTTCATATCCAATTGACATGAAAATCTGTATCATTGCCTAAAATAAAATTAAATGAAGACGTTTATAAACATTTTTGGGACAATCACATATTGAGGTTAAAAATAGGGTATTATTTTAAGTATGGAAATTGTTATCTTAATCATTTTCATTTTTATGATTGATGATACATGCGTAGGTATATGAGCTAGAAAGAAATGCATATAATTACATACATACATACATAACCTCACGCCTGTCTCCCTTTGGGGTAGGCAGAGACAAGGGAACACCAATTGCTACGACCCAGACATACCTCTTTCGCTTCCTCCACGTTCATCAATCTTTTCATACATGATCTCCAGTTACGGGTACCTTTGACTAGGCCCTTTTTCAAAATGTCGTTAATTTGATCGGCACACCTACGTCCGCCTAGGCCGGCCCCTTCCGACAACACCATCCGTTCTTGCTTTATACACCTCCTTCGTAAATCTATTTTCACTCATCCTTTCCAAATATCCAAACCACGGTAGCATATCCTTTTCAATCTTAACATATAATTAAAAATCTCCTATACTAATATAGTAAGCTGAAGAGTTTGTTTGTTTGAACGCGCTAATCTCAGAAACTACAAGTGGGGTTTAAAAATTCTTTTTGCATTTGATAGCCCAACTCTTGAGGAAGGTTTATAGGCCATATTTCATCCCGAAATTCCTACGGGATCAAAAGTTACGCGGGTAAAACCGCGCGCGGTTGCTAGTACCTACTTCTATATGCTTGGTTTGGGCTTTTTAGTAGAAACTTTGATGTACAAAATAATAGATGATTAAACGAACTTCTAAGTGAAGTTCTATCGCTATTATATGAGTCGCTTCATTCGAAGATATTATATAACAGGTAGTCCTTTTTAGGTACTAGGTAACTTCGCATAATTTAAAGTATCATAAAAAAAACACTGTGGTGGGGCGCCGCGTGGCATGATCCACCCGGTTCGCGCCAAGCCCTCATTCTTTAGAGACCCTAAACGAAACTTTTAAATGGGTTCTGGGGTGGGTGGGTACGTACATATCTTCGAATGAAGCGACTCATATAAAAGCGATAGAACTTCACTTAGAAGTTCGTTTAATCATCTATTATATTTCGTCGCTTCATTCTTCAGATATTATATAACAGGTAGATTTTCAGAGATAGAAAGTTTTGTTTAGGTATATACTTGGAATTGAAATAAGTAAAGATATAAATATGTAATTACATATTTTATTATTATAGTACTTAATAATTAGAATTATTACATAATGAGCTTCAAGTAATCTTACTTTATTTGAGTCGCTAGAAATTATAATCAGCTTAAATTAATGAAACTTAGTGATATTTAGAGTCTATTTATAGACACATAATTTTTAATGTAGTAATTTACTTAATATCAAAATACGTAATATTCAATAACTATTTTTAATATTAGGTTAAGTATTGTTCATGTCTCGATTAAGTATCGACAAAGCAAAGTTATTTTGTTGATCATCTAAAGGCCGATGGTAAAACTTTGCGAACACCTGTGAGTTTTGTGTCCACCCGGCCGTTTTTCGAATGACATCGACACTGATACCGGCCGCGCGCGCGGCTGAGGTCGACGCGTGTCGTGTGCTGTGCGCACTAAAACGCTCATGTCAATGCCGCTCGTGGCGAGCGTTTGCTTAATCCATCGACTTAGCGTCTGACTTGATGCAGTTCTGTGGGGAGCTTTGAATGTTACGAAGAGATTCCCGGAGTTTGAACCTCAGATATTTTTTGTAATAAAAATATATTCTTTTAAAGTTGATACTGGGCATATGTTGATATTGCTTTGAAAGTTTGGGAGAGATAATAAGGGCTGTTCACGATTTGGAGCGGAAGTCTTGATTATATCTGTTATAATAATATTTACTTTATCAGATTGAAAAACAATATTTTCTAATTTAATTAAAGACAATGTCTGTACTCTTTGACCGGTACATAAAGCTCATAATGTTTAAATGTTTTTGTAATATTTTCTAATGATAAATTAATATTTGGATACCAAGAAGACAGTTGATTTAGTACTAAATTTGGATCCCAAGTAAATGAATATTTAGGCTTAATATGTTTAGTTTTATAGGCTCCTATTAAGAGGCGTTTAACACAACTATTATCACTTATCTCTTCTCCTAATAAAAGAGATAATGCAGATCGATGTGTATTTAATGAACCGTAAGAACATCCCTTATTAAATTGCTCGTTTAAGAATCAAAGAAATAATGGAATGGATTTTTCGAAACTATTAATTCATAACCACACTTCTTGAAACCATAACTTCAATGAGACGTTGTACTGGTGAACAGTAGTGTCTGCGAGCGAGGCGAGCATCAACGTGAGAGCCTCTGGTGGGCAGCTGCGCCGGCTGAACGACGCCCGGAGAGCCTCGCGGCACCCAGGGTAAGGCTGGAGTGCAGTGGGTGCTGACTCCATGGCTGGGAAGGCCAGAAGGGGAATACAGGTACCCCTTCGGCTTTATCATCAATGATTTTTCGTAAACATTTTAATACAAGAGAAAAGGGAGGAAATGCATAAAAATCCAAGTCAGCCCAGCTTATTGTAAATGCATCAACTGCGACTGCATCAGGTTCAGGCTTCCAGGTGACAAATAATTAACATTTGGCATTGGCTCGACTTGAGAACAAGTCGATCTTAATGGGCCCGAAACTATTTACAATAAGTTGGAAAGCGCTATCCGAGAGGGCCCATTTCTGGACTCGAAATCTGCTCGATTTTCTTTGGTGTTAACATAAGAAGCAAATATCCATAAATTGCGTTTTTCACACCATTGCCAAATTTCTCTACTTAAAATATTCAAATGTGGGAACTGAATACCTCCCATCCTATTAATGTAGCTAATGGCGGTAGTATTGTCAATACGTAATAATATTGCACAATCTTTTCCTTCACTAGCTATACTTTTGAGACCTAACAAAACCGCGAGTAATTCTAAAAAGTTCATGTGATTTTCTTTTTCACTGTTCGTCCATGAACCACTATATTTATTATTTTTGCATACTGCTCCCCAGCCTGTCCTAGATGCGTCGGTGTAAATTTCTGACTTATAATTTTGAGTAATGATTGGACAAGAAATAATATTAATATTATTTTTCCCCTACCATAAATCTTTTAGTAATATCTTATTAAGATTCATTTTCACCTCATAGTTTCCTCCGAACTTATTTAAGGCTAAAAACTTTTGTCTCTCTAATATTTTTGTATATAAGAATCTATATTTTGTGGCTGGACAGGCTGCGATCAATACACCTATAAGTTTAGCGAAATTTCGTAATGAACAAGTTTTAAGATTAATGTACCTATTTATTAACTGTGCAATGTTATGCCGCTTATCGCCAGGTAACGTAATAGACATCTGTTCTGTGTTGAACATAAAACCTAAGAATTTGATTGACTTTTTTGGTACAATGTGACTTTTATCGAAATTTACAATAAAACCTAGACAATGTAATAACTTTAAAGTTTCTCTTACATTAATCATGCATTCTTCATATGTATCTCCAATAAGAAGATCGTCTTAATAGGTAGTAGACTTAAAACCTTGTTTTCTCAAATGACTCATTACTTCACGCATAATTTTTGTAAATACCCACGGAGCTACCGATAATCCATACGGCATTGCTGTGAACTCGTAAGTGATCGGCTCAGACGAATCATTTTCTTGGAATTCGAATCGTAGGTACTTTCTGTCACTAACAAAAAACGGCATAAGTAGATATGATTCTTTCATATTTATGTTGGCTAAGTATCCATTACGAGGAATTAATTTCGAGGCTGTTTTATAAGATTCCATTTTAAAATGTACTTTTGTTACGAACTTGTTTAAAGATTTTAAATTTAGTATAAACCTTTTTTCTCCGTTTGTTTCGGAGCTAAAAATATATTTGAAATAAATTGATCATTTGAAGGAGAACAAGGTTTTATAGCCCCTAAGTCTAATAATTTATTTATAGCTATTTTCATGTCTCTTTTTTCACATGATGACAAATTATTTTTAGGAATAGAATACTGACAAATTTGAGTATCAAATGGTATTCTAAATCCATAATTTATCCACTTCAATATAACTTCGGTTTTAGTTACTTTTGTCCAACAATCATAAAATAAATTACTTCGACCTGCATGTACCTTGATTAATGTTGGGTCGGAGCACGCGTCCTGGACTAAGTCTGCGGCTGGAACTTGGCGTTGAACGCAGAGTTCGATTGAGGGCGCCGCTGTGTTCGAGCTGCTATCGGTTTCCTCTGACATCCCCGCCCCCCCCTGAACGACGGGTAACGAGGAGGTCTTGTCCAGTTTCCCTGCTGAGACGACCGGTTGACCGTTGATATTTGAGAGGAGACTGTTTTGGCTGGGCCTTTTTTAATTAGGGCTCCCTACTTTTCAATGGCTTTACTTGCCTTTATTTTTTCCGGCAACGAACTTCCGAATAAAGTTTCGTCTCTTTCGGAGTCTTGTATAACATGTTTAAAGTTTGTATCCAAATTAGGTAAAATCAGTTTTACCCTATCTTTGGTGAACATAAAGTGGAGGTCTGATAATAGGCAGCATCCATCACTTACGTGACGGAAGGCCTTCATTTTGTTTTCTTCCTTCTCAGGGAGGACGTCCATCTCTCGATTTATGGTGGTAATACCGTACCCCAGCTGTTGCTGAAAGTTTTGGTTTTTTTTTTTGTCACGTGCTCGTGCTATGTCAGTTATGGCTGCTGAGATTTCAGCATTTATTTCAGCTGTAATCGTATTGAAAACAAAAGGTGATCGATAAGATCAAATAAAATTTATTAAATTTTACATCATTACGATATTGAGCGGATAACGTGATATATCTATTATAGATTACACGCATTTTCTGCTCTGATTTTTTAAATAACCTTGGAGGCGACATGTTTATGTCTAATTCATATTAATATAACGCCCATAACGTATTACAGACAACGAGCTAAATCTCCTTGAGATTACCCGCATTTTCTGTAATCGTATTGAAAACAAAAGGTGATCGATAAGTTCAAATAAAATTTATTAAATTTTACATCATTACGATATTGAGCGGATAACGTGATATATCTATTATAGATTACACGCATTTTCTGCTCTGATTTTTTAAATAACCTTGGAGGCGACATGTTTATGTCTCATTCATATTAATATAACGCCCATAACGTATTACAGACAACGAGATAAATCTCCTTGAGATTACCCGCATTTTCTGTAATCGTATTGAAAACAAAAGGTGATCGATAAGATCAGATAAAATTTATTAAAGTTTACATCATTACGATATTGAGCGGATAACGTGATATATCTATTATAGATTACACGCATTTTCTGCTCTGATTTTTTAAATAACATTTTTAAACCGAATAAGTAGGTCTTACCTTGTAAGATTTCTTCTTCATCGGAAGAAATAATTCGCTGTTTCCGTTTTTTATTTATTTTTTGTTCCAACTTTTTTATCTTTATATTATAATGTTGAAGCTGTTCTTCTGCTGTACGTTTAGGCATTTTGTAAAAACTTAAGTAAATGATTAAAGTAAATGACGTATGCTTGTTACCACGCACGAAAAAAGAATGAGGGCTTGGCGCGAACCGGGTGGATCATGCCACGCGGCGCCCCATCACAGTGTTTTTTTTATGATACTTTAAATTATGCGAAGTTACCTAGTACCTAAAAAGGACTACCTGTTATATAATATCTGAAGAATGAAGCGATGAAATATAATTGTGTATCAGTATTTATTCCGCAGTCGGGTTTTTTAGGACTAAATTAAGGACTAATTACCATTTAATTAAAATACTGAAAATGAATATGAGCCGTACAGTTTTAAACATTGAATATTTTTATCGGTTTATATTTATTTGTTGAGGTTTTACTTATATACGTATCTAAGTAAGAACGTACCTTATTGCTACTTAAATGAAGATTTTAGATTACTTTTTACTTTTCTTAAATAAATAATCTTAAATAATGTTTCTTTTCATTTGATAGTATGTGTAAATATGAGAGGTGGGTCTGCTACAAAAACGATGCATCATAAAGTTCCGAAAGTTTTATAGATGGCGCTGTACGTTCAATAAAGCGCGCATGTAACTTTATAAATGCTTACGATAAAGGGACCAAATTCCCAACTATGTAGGTTCATCAATTATTTTGAATATATAGTCTGAAAAGAAAAACGAGTTTTTGGTACATCCATTGTTTCTGTAATAGGAAACTGGGTGTAAAATTTCAATGAAATGTAAATTTATATTTAATATGTTACGTATGATGATTGTGAGTGAAATTTGAAAATGAATGCTATGCATATGGATGGATGGACGTACGTGTATATGTTGAATAAAGACCAATGGGCGTTATTGATAAATGAATTATTACCAGTTTAAAAAAAATCGTTCGTCAATTCTAATATAGGCATGTGCGTTATAATAAAAATTAAAAGAAAAAAGGTAGGTAGGTATATGAGTTGGTCATTAGCGCGTCCCCAATCCATGAATTAGGAAAACAGTTTTACCCCTTTAACCCTGACTTCGCCTAGGACACCAAACTTCGCCTGATTTTGAAAAAAGTACCTTAGGGAAAAATTGGCTGGTTATAATCTCGTAAAACCTATTATACAGGGTGGCTCTGAAATACGTTGACAAATTATTTTACGATTTATTTTATTTGTCTTTTACACAGTATAACGGTGACTAGTAAATAATAAAAATACAGTATTATTTTAACGTACAAAAAAATACAGTATTAGTAAGTGTTGCCTTCAGCGCGTCTACACTTCTGTGCGAAGTTACACAGGCCCTCGCCTCTATAATTGACCATACGCTATAATCCATTGGATTAAGGTCTGGTGAATATGGAGGCCATTCCTTGGAACTTATGAACTCTGGGAAATTGTCCATACACCACTGCTGCACATTTGAGGCCCTGTGAGATGGAGCAGAGTCCTGCTGCTGGCTCCAAGGAAGAACTACACTCTCCAAAATATCGCGTCGGTATATTTCTTGATTCATTTTCACACCTTTTTCTACGAAAACGAGAGGAGTTTTGCCTGTTGAGCAAATGCCACCCCAAACCATGACTGAATCCGGTTTTTGCCGATGGGGGATAATTGCTGTGGCTCCAGGGTGACTAGAAGAGTAAATTCTATCGTTTTGGCAGTTATAAGACTGTTCAATCGCAAAAAATTTTTCATCTGTGAAAACAATATTTTTCTACGCTTCATCAGCGGAGCGCGCTTTCAGTAAGCGACATCTTTCAAGACGTATTTTTTTATCTTTATCATCCAACCGCTGCGCTTTTTGCAGCTTGTATGCTGTTAACTTGAGCTCATTTTTAACAACTCGTTGTAACGTTGAATGACTTACACCTAAATCTCGAGCCATTTTTCTTACCTTGGCTTGTGGATTGCGGGTCAATCTTTGTTTGACGATATGTCGTAGCCTAGGCGTCCTCACAGTTCTTTTCTGCCTCTTCCCGGACGATCACCAATTTAAGATGGCCAAGCTCATCGTAACGTATAATAGCAGAAGAAACTAACTGCCGACTGATACCGAGAAGTCGCACTATCTCGCACTGCCGCTTACCAGCCTCATATAAGGATATTATTGCACCTCGTTGAGCAGAAATAGTAAAAAATAACTAATTTTTTATTTATTATCTTCACAAATAACGTTAAGTTGGCGCCAAAACATGTGAAAATAATAATTAAAAACAAAAGCAACGCAGCGTGTTCCATTTTTGAAATATATAATTTTTTAAATTTGTCGACGTAATTTAGAACCATAGTGTAATCTGTTTGTAATTTAATAGTGGCAGCAGCAATAGAGGCCATTTGCAGCCAACTTCAAGTATGTTCGATAGTTGTGACACATACGTTGTTGAGTGGGTGTGCATTTTTTTTCAACCGACTTCCAAAAAAGGAGGAGGTTCTCATTTCGTCTGCATGTTTTTTTGTGTCTTTGTTACACGATATTTCGGAAAATTATGAATTGAATTAAAAAAATATTGTTTCATATGATAGAAGATACTTGTTGGTCTCATTTAAATTTCATTGAAATCGGTTGAGTTGGTACTTCACAGAAAATTTTAAACTTTTGAAAAAAATATGTATGATTTCGGAGAATGTTTACGTTGATGACATTATAACTCAGCCATAGTTTGACTTGAAGTCGGTTTTTTTAATTCTCTGCATTCTATGATTATGTAAGTTTAAAAACACTTTCCGTCACTGAGAAAATACAAAAGGTTTGGCTTTGTCTGTTATAATAATTCATAATGCTTACTTTTTTAAAATAATTCTGTATATAATAGTATATTTATGTAAAAAGTGAGCTAAGTTCATTATTAAGGCTCAGCTCATTATTAAGCCAAATCACACAAATCACAGCCTCGACTGTAATTAGCAACGCTCACGAGTTACATACGACGTTTTTCAACACACTTGTGAGTAAAAAACAGACATGCGTGGTCATAAAATTTATTTGAAGCAGCTGTTAGCTGCTGCTCGTCAGTAACCCTGTCCCATTACACGTACACACGCCCATATATTTAATGTATAACCCGGATCAATAAAATATGCTCTGTTTACTCGCATGTAATTGGCACTAAGGTACAATTCAACTTTGTAGGATTCATTATATTATGCACTAGGGTATAATATATTATGCACGCGTGACTTATAGCCCAGTTTATAGTTCTAAATTCAATAGAATAAGGCTCACTTTACGAGCAAGTGTGTTGAAAATAGTGTTTCTTAACCGTTATGATAATTAATTTAAATCAAGTAGGTACCCAGGCGAAGTTCAAGCAATACTAGACTTCGCCTGCCTTTAGTGACGGGGGAGAAAATTCGATGATTTAGCACAGTCGATATTTTTGTAATTTTTTTCATGTTTACTTAATGATTAAAATTTTGCACAAAAATGAAAATAATGTTTCTTTTGTTTTTTTTAAGCACTATATTATGTTTATTTTGATTTCTACGTAGAAATAAATATTGTATATGTGAAGAAATAACACCGAATGTTCTCTTTTGCCATAACTAGTTTGTCTGAAATATCGTGCAACAAAGACACAAAAAAAACATACAGACGAATTGAGAACCTCCTCCTTTTTTGGAAGACGGTTACAAACTTCCCTATTACCAAGGCTCCGCTGTCCATATGTCACCAGGCTTGTATCTCATGACCCGTGATAGTAAGAGTGTTGACATTTTCACAGATGATGCATTTCTATAGTCGCTATATCAAATGATACAAAAATAAAAAATAATAAACATATATATTTGGGAGGGCTTCTTTACAAAGGGTGCACCAGGGTTGCCTGTAGGAGATCATCTTTCGATGATAAGGCCGCCTATTGTGCTCTGTATCTTAAAAATTGTTCTGTATAAATATTCCTTATCTTTGTGTACAATGAAGAATAAATAAATAAATCCTCCCGTAATCACTAGATGGCGCTGTTTGCATATTAAATCGCGCAAGTACTTATCTAATTACTGTGTCATAAAATGGAAGTACTATTGTCCTATATGAATGAAATGAAACCTTCTTTTAATGAGTTACGTTTCACCCACTATAATGATTGATTTGTGATAAAATGCTATGGCTTCCTGTTGATTCCTTAGTATTGTATACTAAAATTCGTTTATTCTTACTGTTCCATTTAGAACCAACACCCCGTGTCGTACATCATGGAAGTGGCTGCGTGATGCAATTTCGCTTGTAATATTTCATTATAGTTGAATTCCTTTCAAGTGGTTTTTGTGACAGTTCAAAATTGACAATCTTTGTGACGTTTCCGTAATGAAATTGTTCGATCTTTCATTCGATGGCTTTGACGTATCGAATCAGTTGGTGAAAAAAATTTATATAAACTTCCGATTACAAGATGGCCGCTCATATTCATCGATTCAATGTCGATTCAGTAGTGTCAATCACTATCAACTGAACGTTCCGTTTCTTTGAATATGTCAATGTAAGATGAATATTTTTATGACATTTACTTAATTTATTTACGGTTAATAATAACAATTACACTTTATTAATTGTTCAATTTATAATTTTAAAATAAACAATTTTATTGACATAGTTTTTATTTTCTTAAAGCGCCAATTTATATTTTATTAATTGTAAATAGTTTGCGCGTACTGGAAAATGAGAACTGTCACGAAAATCATTCGCAAAGAATTCAACTATAGTGTGCTTGTTTGTACAGTCGTGTCAATGGAATACTTGACCTCTCACTATTTGGATTAATAAAATCGAAAAACGATGTACGGTAGATAGCCACGACCTACGCGCGTGTGGTGCGTGCCGTACGCGCGTACAGCACAGACGTAGCACTTTGTGCCAATGCTGCCTCACGCGTTCAAACGCGCGTTTCATACAAAACTGCAACGTCCGTACCATACGTGCGTTCGATACGGACGTTCGGAATGCGCCGAATTAAGTATTCCATTGTCACGACTGTGCAAGCAGACTTTTGAAATTGTACTAGCAACGCTGCGTTCGCGTATGATACGGACGTACGGTACGCGCGTTCGAACGCGTAACGCAGTGTTGGCACTTTTAACATATGAAAGACCTCCGTAATAATGTAAAATGAACAAATTATTTGATTTAAAAAGGATTTAGTGGTAATGTTTTATTTTATTTTTTATGACTACTTAAAATAAATATGCAAAGATTTTCTTCAAAATGGGATAAGTAAGAGATAAACGGTGTATAGTTAGGTAAACCTTCTGTAAAATATTAATGTAATTCTTTTTATCCTTGAAACACTCCAGTTTTAGTATAGTACTTTTACTTAAATATAATGATTATACTAAAAATTACATATTTTATTTATTTACAATCACATTAGATACGTAATATTGTTACAAAATCAAACCAGCAGGGCTAAAATTGGTGGCGTTGATAAAAAATGGACAGGTTTTTATTGCCATATCGACAAATACAACGTTATTTTTTGTTTATAGGAAACCTGGCAACAGTTTGTTCAATATAACAATATTTTTACTCAGTAATTTCCTTAAATAATGTACCTACACACTCACTCGCACGCATATCGTCCGCGATCCCAGGATGCAAGTAGGCACCTACGTCGCATGAAGCGGTAGCGAGCGAGGTGTGCGCGACAAAAGCAAGACAACACAAGAGTCTTGAAACTTGCTGAGTTTTTAAGATAATATCACTTATATTTTCTATACAGCGAATTTTTGAATAGAAGTACTTGATCCGTGTGCTAGATTTCGCATAAACAAAAATTAACATTGTATGACTGCTACGGCGGTGTTGTGTTCCGGCATCTTTTTATGAAGAGTTTTTTATGAACCAGTTCCTTTCGTGTGCATATAACCTCAACTATCTAACGTTTACTAATAAAAGAAAATTAGCGAATATGTTCAACAGGTTACCTATTATTTATTTTCCCAGGATGCAATGGAAATGAGATGAACAGAACGCATGCAAGTCTGAACGCGTACATTCCAGTGCATTATAAATGACGAATTTAATATATCAATAAATAAGCATCTCAATAATGTTATTAATGTATTTTTAATATTGACATGCAGTGTCATTTTTCGTATAGCCGTACCCACGGAGGAAATGTATAGAGGAGCTGCCCTATCCAGTTTTCTCTAGGGACTCAAGTGAAGCCTACGCGCGGGGTGCGGGAGGGGTGTAAGTGGTTGGTTATGGCCAATCATAGCTAAACAGGCGATGGCATTAGTCACCTAGTAGCGAGTAGTAAAAACCGGTTGAAACATAAGGTTAAAATATTCATATGATCATCAAAAAAAATCAGCTATACTTTACTAGGTGGCTCTAGTTTTTTAACAAAATTTCATACGTTCCAAGTCTGTTCTACTTGTCAACAATCTGGAAATTTCGGACATAAATAATTGGAAAACAAACAATTTGTAAAAAATAATTATGAATGAAATTATCTTCGTGGTAAGTTAATTTTATTGGATTGTCAATACATCAAGAAACAATGGAAGAGTTATTTTATTTATTTATTTATACTTTATTGCACACATTTACAAAAAGAAACTTATAAAATAGAAGAAACATAAAGATAGGCACAACAGGTGGCCTTATCGCTGTCAAGCGATCTCTTACAGACAACCTTGAAATGGTTTGAGAGAAAAAAAAACTATAACACGAGGTACTAGCAAAGCATAAGTTTACATTTTTAACAATTAACGTACTTAATATAAATATCATATAATATATAATCTAATATATATATAAATATATATACACATACAAATAACATACTTATATACATAAATAAATACCTCTGTTTAAATATAAATCTGAATTATACATAACTATAATAATAATACATACAAATATAAGAATACTTCTTCTAATGATCAATCAATGAAAGATAATGTTTTTTTAGTCCATATTTAAATGAGTTCAATGAAGGAGCTGACTTTACATTGTAGGGAAGCTTATTCCACAAGCACACCGCTCGTACTGTAAATGATTGATGAAAAGTGTGTGATTTGTGCAGGGGAGTACTTAGCATCAAATTGTCAGTAGAACGTAATTGTCTATTGTGAGTCTCATGTCGAAAACAGAATTGGTCTCCGAGATATTTCGGAACCACAGGATTAAACAGCACCCGGTACAGTAAAGAAAGAATATGAGTATCCCGGCAAAGGCGAATAGGGAGCCACTTGAGTTTAGCGCGGAATTCGGAGATATGATCATATTTACGTAAGCCGAATATGAAACGTATACAAAGATTTTGGAGTCGCTCAAGTTTATTTAAAAGTTCTTCTGTTAGATCAAGGTAGCTGGCATCAGCATAATCGAGAACGGAGAGGAATAGAGAATGTGCTATAGAAATTTTAGTTGATATAGGCAAAAGATTGCGCAAGCGTTTTAGGGAACTATTGATGGCAAACATCTTCCTGCTCACTGTTTCAACTTGAGGTTTCCAAGACAAAGTTGTGTCGAAAATAACACCTAGGTTTTTGACCTTGTCACTGAAGTTAATACCCACGCCATTTAAATGTAATGGATCAATTGAATTCCAGTTTAAGCGACTAATCATATAGGGACTGCCAATAATTATGGCTTGCGATTTTGCTGGATTTACAGTCAGTCCATGAGATTTGCTCCACTTGGATATTTCTGAGAGATCAGAATTTATTTGCTCTATCGCAGCAGGCAAATTTTCTAGAGTGCAATGGGTATAGATCTGTAAATCGTCTGCATACATGTGGTAGGAAGAAGAAATGTTGAGAGAAATTGAGTTAATGAAAATGGAAAAGAGAAGAGGAGACAACACGCCACCTTGCGGGACACCGGTTTCGAGCAGAGCCCAAGTTGAACAAGCGTCATCCATGACGATACGTTGCCGGCGTCCACGAAGGTATGTACGAAAAAAATCAATTACTGATGGAGATATGTTAAGAGAGCCCATAATTTGTAACAAAATATCAAAGTCTACATTGTTGAAGGCGTTACTGAAATCTAACAAAGTCAGTATGGTTAAGTGAGAATTTTCTTTAGCCTTACGTATGCCCTCCGATATCTTAACTAAAGACGTTACGGTGCTGTGTCCAGTACGAAAGCCTGACTGGTACGGATTCAAAATATTATGTTTATTTATGAAGGAAGAAATTTGATTATGTATGAGACGCTCCAGGACTTTAGACAAAAAAGGTAAAACTGAGATAGGACGGAAATCGGAAAAGGACTGGGGTGAGGATATTTTGGGGAGAGGTATTACATGTGCGTCTTTCCATAGAGTGGGAATTTTTTTTTTAATATCTATGCGTGTACATACTTCACAGAAATCAGTGACGAACTGACGCCAGTGTCTCTAGCGCGGAATAGCTTGAACTAAAGGTAGTGACGTCACGACAACCCGAATTGAAGCTTTGCTTACAGTTGCTCTACTTTATCTGCTTTTTGGCCGTACCCCATATTTTCTGGGTTTCTTAAGACAAGCATTTTACAGCATTGCTCTAAAGTATTTTTTTTATATTATCGATTAAGACCGCGATTAACAACAATGTCACCTGATGGTAAGTGAAGTTGAGGTCGAAAAACCAGACGGGCCTTAAAAGAACTGGCTTTCCAACATCTTTATTCTAGTCGACATACTGAGAATCGACGTACTGAGAACAACTCACATAAAATATTGCCGGAACAGATCACCGCTGCGCTGGAGCTGTGGTATGTCGTGGCAGGTTTTATATAATGAGTGGTCACCACGGCATTGACAATCAAAGCATTTCATTCCATTTCAAGAGTTTGGCCATAGCAGGCCTGGCTCACTCCGCGCGGTACATCCGTTATTTACCTACAGCGAAGCGCTCCGCCGGCGTATTTTGAATGGATCGTGTGTCACGCGCGCGCCCGTCCTCGGGACGTTGTAGATACCCCGAATCTACCTAATAGCACTCACAGTAATTCTATGATCGAGGTCGCAAATAGTATTTAAAAATGGACATAAAAAGAAACAAATATTCAATTAGATTATGTTTAGATTTGATTATGTTCAATTTAGCAAACAAAACATAGGTAGTATTACTAATTATTCGTCGTAACGTTTTTTCATTTTGTACTTTGGATAAGTTGAAACAATATTTTTTACAAAGGTAGAATAACAGTAATACCTACATCGATAGATACTTAATTACAAATAAGGAGATTAATTATTCTTCACTAAGCAGCAACCCTAACAGCGTAAGAAAAGATAAGAGGCATGCGATAGAAAGAGACAAAACTTCTAGGTATATAAATTTGCAGGTACGTAATGCTGTGCGAGCTGAATTCCACCGTATCGCGTCGTAGCAAGACTCGAATTTATTTAGATCTTCTTGCGGAGTAATTCTTCTGTACCAACTATTACTTATACTGTGGCCATAGTACCGTTTTAACGTTTGGTGGCGTCACTTATTACTGGCAATACCAACTTGATATGAGTATTGAGTGAGTGATAGACAATCATTCGCAATTTGTGTTTCGCTTCAACCAGAAGAATCCTGATGCAGAGGATCTCTAAAGCGCTTTTGTAAGTAACACCTGCGCGAAACGCCTTGCCACAACTTCAGAGGGCACTCTAGTCTATTTAGCGCGATCTATAGGAAGTTAATATGGTAAAAACCAATATGAAAGTTTTTTGATTATATTTATTGTAACTAAGATATATTCTTTGGCGCAAATCTGGCGATGTAGTCAAGTGATCGCTGGATAGCTTTAGGGATAGGCGGTGGGGTTGGAATATGATCTCCTGTCGGTTGGAAGCCGTTTTCATCTGCTCGGTAGAGGACCCGAATTATCTGTAACAAGGAAATAAACAGACACTGTATTACTATTTTACTGTATTTGTTTCCTACTTGCAGTTATATAGGTGCAGAAGGCAGCAGATCAAGTGTTCCATACCTGTCAAAAATGTAATTGAATTTGAACTCTATGCCCTCGAAATTAAGTTAAAAATAGGTTAGGCTGCCTTCTGTACATGAAATGGTTGATGGATGTTTTTAGTTGTTTTTTTTTGTCTACATTTCAACCGCGCGGCCACACCAATAGAATGATATGAAAATTGACCAGGAATTAGTGGCTATTTGTAAAAATTCATATCTTTTCTGGAATTAATGGTTATTATAGAATTTTATTTTACTGGTTTAACACATAGGATGGTCTGTGAATAAACAGGTATGAATGTCGTAAAAGAGGTTGTTATTATTTAAAATCTGTAGCAAAAAGTTGAGAAATTCTTTTTTTATATCTGACCTCAATCTCGCCAGAAGATGAAGTTGAAGATACCAGCACACTTATTTAGAAAGGGACATTATAAACTATTGCCGAAACTGATCACCGCTGTATCGGTTGTATTTTGCGGCGGATTTTATATGAAGGGTGGTCGCTAGCCAGGCGGACCGTGAATGGATTCTACCACCAAGCGGGGGTCACTCGGCTGCCTTATCACGTAAATATTAGCGATCAGCTATAATGGCGCGGTCATCACCCCATGGACGCGCGATCCATTGCTTTACATCGTATTATGTAAGCGATAGCTGTTCAATCGTTCGTTGATCGCAGAATGCATTTATTGCTACGATACTAGCGCCAAAAAAATTAATAAAATGTGAAACAGATGTTTGCTTTTAAAATTTTGCAGAAAAGTACACACGAAAAGTATGAAAGACAAAGGGATTATATGCACTTTTAGTACATCGATTGTACGATAGAGGCAGCACAGTCGTCGAATTGCTATGGCTTTGTTTTTGCTGTAACGTAATACGAATTAGTTATTTTTAGCAAATCTTGCGCAATTCATGCCATCGCTTTGCTCTTGCAAGTTACGTGATAAGGCAGCGGATAGTGTCTGTTACGTCATGCTTAAGGCGAGAATACAGCGCTTTTTGACACTCACATAACATCATCTAGCCCAAACTAAGTTTCTTAAAGAACTTGTGTTATGGATACTAGATAACTGATATACTTAAGAAATAAATAAACATACATATTTTTTATTAGAATAAACTTAAACAAAACATAAAACATCCATGACTTGACGACTAATATCTGTGTTCATCACACAAATATCCACCGCCGCCGGTATTCGAACCCAGGAACTCTGGCATAGAAGGCAATGTATGTTACCGCTACACCAGCTGGTCGTCAAATAAATCAGTTAATTTTAATTTCGCTTGCTCACGTCGGCGAAATAATCTGGGCGGGAAGTATGGAAGTACGCACCGCGATAGAAGAGACCTAAGCTGACCTTACGTGGTTTTTATTTTGCCGCGCAGCCTCTAGCTACCGATTGGCTGTCGCTCCGATTATGACCAATAGCCTTTGTTAAGGCTGATCATTAAAGGCGGATGTTTAGTGGGTATAGTCAGGTGTTCTGAGGAGTCTCGTGGCCGCTCTTGCGGTCCCCACACCGTCTGGGTACTCTATATCTGTTAGCCACTGGGGTTAGCAGCTCTTTAGAATTCCCTTTCGTCCGTAACAGGATTCATCCTCCTCCTGCTAGAGCTTGCTTTAGTGGATGCCAAAGACTTTCCTTGGCGGAAAAAAAAGGTTTTTATTTTAAACTGTTTCTGTCACCAAATAGATCAACTTCTAGTGCCCTCTGTTGTTGCATCGATTGGTTGTTGCAGCCCAATCGATTGACGCCGACTAATCCATTCTACCATCGATGGAATGGTGTGGTAACACCACAGACATACATCTACAAAGATAACGCAAATGCATATAATTACTAAGAACCCCGACCAAGCGTCAAGGTTGGTCGCCGCTAGCTTCAGTCGCGCGTATGTATGTCTGTTAGAAAATCGATTTCACAATAATATTGTCTTAAGTTTTCACGATTCATAATTTAAATAAAACTACTTTTTAACCGGATTAATCGCGTATAATTTATATTTTACATTTTAACTCGACGTTTCGGTGTCTCTATGTCTGCAATATCGATATCGTGCTTAATAATTGATCTCAATGACAAGTTTTCTGACAGGTCATTAACAAAACAAAACGGTACAAAAATGGTACAAAAGGCTTCGACAGATGGCGCTTTATAAAAGGCGAAGTCTTTTCTGAGATATAGACATTTATTCCACGCTGCGTTTTTAAAAGTAAAATAAATTAATTGACGTCTGTATCAGAAATAGAACTTATAAATAACCACAGATGGTAGATAGCACTTACCTACATTATAGTATACAGACTTATGGCGGGTTTCAATATTATGAAAACTGTTCGTTTTGCCTACGAACAATAGAAATCACTACCAAAATGCCTTTCTATATTCAAAATCTTGACATCTTAACCACTGCTTACGAACTGTTTGACTGTAATGGGTTGCTAGGTTACATTTGACCATTTACAAAATAAGTCATTATATCTAGCCAACGACGACGTAACAAGTTATTAATTTAAACCAATGAGGTAAAGGTAGCATGGCAGTCTGCTGCGGCCAATAAGAGTTATGTTTTCATTACGTATGACCAATTAAAGAATAGGTCATTTTATCTAGCCAACGACGTAAAAATTTATTCATTTAACGAATTATCCTATCAAATATCTGTCAACATATCAATAATCCAGTTTTCTCTTTCTAACTTATCTATAACTGTTTTTGAAAAATAGGACGAATATTATTGAATGACATAATTTTTCTTTTAAATATTTACTTTGACGTCATAAAAATGTGATTCAACCAATGGCAAAATTAGTCGAAGGATTGGCGTTTCGTTTTACGTAAGCAGTTAAACGCAATCTATACATATAATAAAATGGTAGGAAAGTCAAAACTGTACATTGAATATTTTTTTAAAAGAATACTTGGGGTATGATCTACAATCGAAACAGAAACAAAAAATATAGTTTTTAGAATTTTTGTCTGTTTGTCTGTTTGTCTTTCCGGGATAAACTCAAAAAGTACTGCATGGATTTACTTCAAATTTGGCATGAAGATAGTTAAGAAGTCGGGTCAACATATAGGCTACATATTATCACGCTAGCAGTGTTATAATCGTAGGTGCGTTTGGTGCTGCATAGCGTTCATGCAGACGACGTCGCGGGCAGCAGCTAGTTATTAATAAAAAGCTCTAAAAACATACTATAATATATTTATCGAATACTAAACATAGCAAACATAAATTGAATAAGTTTATATATTTCTTTAGTTCAAATATCATACAAATAATTTGCGAATGCGTGATATTCTATAAATCACATATCACCTATTTTCTTGGAAGAACGTCACGCAAGAAGGGCCCATGCCAAATTTGAGAACTTACAGCCCGTAGCTAATAGATATTGTGAAACGCTACTTTTATCCTACCAGTTTTGAACCTGTACCGGTTACGTATAGCAGTCAGTTGAATATTGAAACCCGCCGTTAACGCCCTTGGCTTTCTAAAAGTGCCATCTATAGAGGTTTTTTGAAGTAATCTTTATGAGCTGTCAGAAAACTCCTCATTGGCGTCATCGGTGTTTTTTGAATCGGTTTGTATTTCACAGCAATAAATATCAGCTGTGACGTCACAAAAGGTGTTAAAAAGTCGGCACGCTTGGTTTCAATACAAATCGTGGCACTTGCGTTGTCTATTTAGATGTATATCTGTGGGTAACACCCTAAGTAGTACTACATCCGACTTGAATCCGAGAATTGACTAGGTATTATTTATTATACAGGTTTGACTTGTAGTCACCGGGCAATTTTTTTTACACGATAAGTATCATTTATAGAAACGATTTTTGCAAAAAAAAGTATTTATTTTTTTAACAAAGAAATAAATATATCCGCTTATATATTAAGCAAACCATGGTCACTCTCAATTACCATTAAAATAAAGGCAACTACGCGCTACTACAAAACATCTTGTAGTACTACGTCGTAGTATTATCAAGGAAATGCCGCTTCGTAGTAGGTATGTTCATCAACAGCGACTATTTTTATAAAAGTTAGTGGTTCCATATTTCTACTTTTTTGTACTGAGTGACGCTAAAATAAATATGCAGGTACGTTTATATCGTATCAAAGAACCTAACATTTAAATTTGACTGGTGACGGGAAATCAACCCTGTATGTTCAGTCCTCATGGTATGTTTAGTTTAGTTCAACCGTCCGTCGCTAGATGGCGTTGATTGTTCTTTAAATCACACAAGTGTTTTTGTTTATATTTTGTATGAAGCTTGTTGAGATTTGTTGAGATTGAGTCTGTGGTGAGGGCTCGTTTTGTGGGATTGTACACTGTATGTATATTACAATAGTAGTGATTGTATGCTGTTAGGTCCCGCGTAGCCGTAGAACTATATCTGTGGGTGGTAGCTTACGGCTTACGCACGCGGTACTAGGTACATTACATCCAGCATACGTCATTTCGCACAAATTTCTAGACTTTTATTTTCTTGAATTCGAATCGGATAACCGCTCTAACTATGCGAAAGCGATAGCGCTCTACTAACTTTTAAATTTTCTTCCTGAATACACAATAGTGGTTGGTAGGTTACCTGTCCATCTGGTGCTGTATACACTGGTATTGACCTTGCACCACCAGAGCTGGTTCTCCAGACCCTGGCTGCAAGGAGCCTCGCTGCTCGTGGAATATACCACCTTCTGCAAACAAAAATTAAATAAATTACAGATTCTTTTTAAAATCCCCACTTGAATAAGTACTCGTAGATCACAAATTTAAATATCAACGAATGCAGAGCATTAAAAAAAAACAACTTCACGTCAAAACTTTGGCTGTTATAATGTCATCAAAGTAAACATTCTCAGAACCATACATATTTTTTCAAAAAATTGAAATTTTCAATGAAGTACTCAACCGATTTCGATAATTTATACGGGACCAAGTATGAAGTATTTTCTATCATATGAAACAAGAATTTTCGAAATCGATTCATAATTGACCGAAATATCTTGTAACAAAGACACAAAAAAATATACAGACGAATTGAAAAAACTAAGCAGAGCTTGTGATATGGGATTCTATATCACGAGAAATAAAAAATACATATACAAGGCGTTCAAATAAGTACAACGGAGAAAACTATGTCAGAAAGAGCTATTCTTCCCCATTCGACTACAAAAAAACCTGTTGCCATAAAAAAATTTAAACATTTAAAAGTAAGCGCGCGCCGACCTTTCACCTACCCAGATAACGTGCGCGCCTTATTATCAGCTAGCATGTATTTAGATAATAGACTAAATAAACTTAGTCATCGAGATAGGTACAAAGTAAGTTTATTTTGTACATAACTTTAGATTAACATTAGTGGAACATTGAACTATTGAGTTGATTTAATGAACCACTGTAAATATCAAGTTGATTCCAATTTTTTACTATGTAAAGAGCTGATTGATACAACTAATAACGTACCTACATTCCTTAGTGCCAATGCGCGTACCGTACCTACGTCCGTATCTTCAAATAGGTACACCTACCTATACCTAACACCTACTAAGAGAGATTCAAACTTACAAACTTTCATAACATTTTCCGTACCGTACGCGCGTATCATACGCGGCGCTTGGCGCATTCCGAACGTCCGTATCGAACGCGCGCATGGTACGGACGTTTCAGAAAGGAATAACCGAAATTATATCACTATATTATCACGAAATTATCACGAGAACGAGAAAAACAGGACTTTTATTTTTAATAATAAGGCAAACACAGTTTTGCAAATTTATTCCACATATTAAACTGATTTAATGCGCGTACGAAATCGGAAAAAGCTTGTCTTACATAAATAGAGACCAAAGAAGAGAATCAAAACCAAAGAGGTTTGATCCAGTCATAAATCTACATGGACAACGTAAATGCATGTAGGTGAAATGAAATAATTTTTTTTTATTCCTCATAAGACCATCGAATGGCCGCTTAATGACGTCACAATTTTGTACTTCGGCTTTAACAAGGTGTTGATAGTTATTGAATAAGATATTACAGTAGACTAAGAGACAAAAAAAGCCGGCGGAAAAAAACTCTTGGCACTCTTTTTCAGTCAGGATTATACGAATTAATACAAATAGGTACATACAGTTCAAATAGGTAGGTACTGTGGAATTCGAACTCGAACTAGTTGAATTCCACTGGCTGTATAAGGCGATATTTTCGAATTACTAAATTTATAAAAGAAACAGCTAGAACATTTATTGTGATCACTTTTTTCGGATGCTCACTGGGGAATGACAATCAAAATATCAAAGCCTACTTGACATCCTGACGGTTCTTAATTTTAAATTAATTATTATGCTATCAAAATATTTTCAGCCAGTGGAATTCAACGAGTTCGAATTAGAATTCCACTGTGCCTACTTCGCGTGCCCGATACCCGACAAAGCGTCTAGGTTGGTCGCCGCTAGATTCCGTCCCCGCGTACCTATGTATGCCTGGTAGAAAATCGATTTCACAATATCGTTCTTAATAATCGATTTTACCGCTAGATTCCGTTCCCGGCCAACATCACGACCAACATCGGTGTATTTGAATCGGTTTGTATTTCCCAGCAATAAAGATCAGCTGTGACGTCACAAAAGGTTTTAAAAAGTAGGCACGCTTGGTTTCAATATAAATCGTGATATATGTCCACAGTACAGATATCTACAGTAATTCAACTTCATACAAACGGATGAAACGCGAGCTATACCTTACGCGGCTCGATCTCGGCGTGCACTCGGCATGCGACCAGTTGTTTGCATACCGAAATAATTGATGATTGAGCTTTACGTTAATATGTGGATTGTTTATACTTTAAAATTTAATAATACATCTTTTCGTACGTCTCAGTCGAGGCGCAAGTATTTTTCGGTCGCTAATTTTTAAGAGCGATTTGTTATTCAAACGTAAACATGGCTTTTTGACATAAAACGTATTTTTGTTGAACACTTCCTATTCAGTTCACAAAGTATTTTATTTGTTTATATTTAAAAAAATAGATTTGCAGTCACAGAATTAAATGGAAGTAAACACTAACTAGGCAAATGTAATTTAAACGCTGAAGGCGGGCAGCCCGACCACATGTGAACGAACCGCGGCGCAGTAGGCATTTATTTCAAAGATGCGGCCGAGTTGAGTTACTGGTAGATATCTGTACTGTGATATGTCTGTGGGTTTGATGATACCTACCAGTCTGTAATGCCCATCTATAGGATCCATCAGGGTTCGGTCCTTCGAAGTCATTTCGAATTATTTGGTCAGTCTTCTGCGCTGATGCTGACAGGAGTACTGCGGAAATCTGTAACAAATGAAAACCATTGAATGATTGAAGAGGTTGCTATTAATGTTTATCAAAAGGGCACGTTATTTTGTAGTGTTACCTGAAGTAAAAGCCTAACTAACCTACTATTTAAAAGAAAAGGTTAAGAGAAAAATAAAAAATAAGTTAAAGTTTATATATTTACAAATAAAGAACTTACAAGGATTGTCTAGAAAAGCACTATTTTCACTTAAAGTCCACTAGGAATTTGTATAAACACTGAGATTTTTCCAATAAGTATTGTCCAGAAGTTTCTAGGTTAATCGCAGCTCCAAAAGATTATGTACTTATATTATACTATTTCATTTTACTTTAGTTATTAGTATTTTTAGTATTTTTCTTCAACTCCAAGTACTCTCCTCGGTGTTTTATTTTCAAAAGCCCCGAATTCAGCTCGCCGCTCCTTTTATACCCTCGATTTTCATTCGACAGCCGTAAATTAAATTATATTTCGAGAGGCATCCATTTTTCATCGGCCAGCGGCTGTCATTTCTATTGTCAAGGAGGTTTTAGTCTCTGGAGCAGCGGTGGTGGTATGGTAAAAGTGGAGCTGATACTTCTCTTGATTCTAAGTGTGCAAGTCTCAGAATAATTTATATTAAAGTAATAATATAAAAATTAATTGAAAAAGAAATGAATATAAAACATACTAATAGTTTATAAATTATCTGTGCCGAAAAATGACATAAGCTACATGACAATTTTTAGAGTTGACAAGTAGGTAAATAAACAATATTTAGATTTCATAATAGTTTGCAATAGAAAATTTCCAGTATAAAATAAAAAGGAAACAGGAATACTATAAAACAATATTAGAAATGTACAAAATAAGACTTAAGATGTAGAACAACTATTAACAAAACCAATGGAATATACAAAACAGTAAGTACAAAAATAGTTATATTACAATTTTCCCTATAATACTCTGGGAATATTGGCATGAATAGCTTATGTGCTATTCCTGGCTGTACACTATTGCTATGCAAAATTTCATCCAAATCCGTTAAGCAGTTCTGCCTTGATTGAGGAACAAACATCTATACTTCCATTCAAACTTTCACGTGTATAATGATAGCATAGTTCGGTATAGAATAGCAAATACCTTCGAAGTATTTTCAACCAATTAAAACAAGAATAATCAAAACAGCGGCGCGAGCACAGATCTATCGACTCGTATGTTTACGAATATTCGTGTAGTATGGAGTCGGTTGCAAGTATTCAGTAACATCTTTTATTTTAAATAACCCAAAAATGTGATAAATAAAAATTACCCGGCCAGGACACGAACCTGGGACCCCTCGTTTGCCGGACGAGTGCTCTTCCATTGAGCTACCGGGGCCTGGCGGTACGCCTCGAAATTACTTACCACATTTTTGTTTTTACGTTATATTGCTAACGTAGCTCCATCTAATGATATAGCTTTGCAGCTAAGACCATTCTTATTCTTATTCCTGGCCGGGTAATTTTTATTTATCACATTTTTTCGGTAATTTAAGAATAATTGAGCATTATAAATGCAAAAACTTAAAAACATTATATTTTTTTTTATTTTACTGTTATTTAAAAGTACAACATGCTTACAAACATTCAAAATTAACATGGCATACATTTATTTAAGCTGACCGTGCGGTAAGGGATAGATTTCAATTATTGCTTACAAAACGTCTCCATATTAGGTATACACACATTCGTAAACATACGAGTCGATAAAGTTCTGTGCTCGCACTGATGATTCATATTTGAAGAAATAATAACATACCTACCTAACAAACATAAAGGAGAATGTGGACGAATTGAGTAGGTACCTACTTATTGCTTCTTTTGAAAAGAGAATAATACGGAAACTTCATTTGTCTAAATACAAATTACGAATCAATCACATACTCTTAATTTGAAGGACAACATCAAAGTCAAGCGCCTACAGACATGCGCGGACGCATTAAGCAAATATTTTGAAGTACAACACTGATCTTAACCTCGAAAATTTACATAATAATACGATTTCCTATGATCTTGTAAATATTTGGTTTATTCTTGATTATTTTTGTCATAAAAATCTCCTAAAGTTTATTTTTGGAGTTCCGTATCCAAAGTAATAAACGCGGCACATTTATTTATTTATTTACCCTGTATTATACACAAAACAAAAACAGAATAAAAAAAAAACACAAATAAAATAACACATTATGTTTAAAACTGCTTTATCGCTTAGAAACGATTTCTACCAGGCAACCCATGGCAAGTCCAAACTTTTTTCGCCGAAAACTCGTTTCGCTCAAAATTTTTTTTTATATTTTGCTTCGCTATAGCATCAGGGCTAGCATGCAACCATCGATAAACAGTCGAATCAACAAGATAAATATTATTTTATTTTATCCTATTACTAGCCACCGCGCGCGGTTTTACCCGCGTAACTTTTGATCCCGTGGCAATTTCGGGATAAAATATAGCCTATAGCCTTCCTCAAGAGGGGCTATCAAATGCAAAAAAAAATTTTCAAATCCCACTTGCGGTTTCTGAGATTAGCGCGTTCAAACAAACAAACTCTTTATATATTAGTATAGATTTGGTTTCACATCGCCAACTACAGAGCTATACCGATGCGATTTAATTTAACCTACCGGCTATCCAAGCAAAGCAGGGTGTCGATCTTTGTGTGTGCCGGTAAACAGAGAGCCCCACGAGTGACAGCGTATTTAAAGTCCATATTTTTCTTGATTCCATGTTCAAAAGTCTATTTAATGTATTTTCGAAAAACAATCTTGATTTATTTACTATCAAACAGAGAAAAGATTTGTCTGTTTGCTTGTTCCTTTGTTCCTTGGTTTAACACCAAGTTAAAACCAGTTTGGCGTTCTAACCATTTTGACATCAGCTTTATATATTAGTATAGATGTAAGGCAAAATATAATAAACATATTCATCGACACGCAAAGAAGAAGATGTAAGCTAATATGCGCACCATAAAATATAGAAGTACTAGATTTGATACCATGATTAAGCCCACATAAACGAAAATGTCATATTCTTAAAAAACATATATACCTACTCTAAATGCCAAATTCTAAGAAGATATCGAAGGCCCGATTTATCGTTGTTGATGGTCGCATGCTAGGCCCACTGGTGTGGCGTAAAATTTAATTTAGGTTAGGTAAGGATGTATTAATTCCGTTTAATAAAATACCTAACTGAAGGCTCTGTCGATTTCAGAGATATAAAACCAAACAAAATTTTAATTTTCGGTGAAAAGAGCTTTAGGCTAAGAAAGCTTCTAGTTACTATTGAACGCTCTGTAAAACGGGACCACAGTACACAGTACAGTTGTTCCGTGCGGGTATCGAATATCGCAACCACTGGCGTCTGAGGCAGACAGGTTTACCCCATCGCCAAAGTGGTCGTCAAATCAAGGTGTAAATCGATTTTGCATATTCTGGTTTCTTATGATAAAGATACCTCAGAGGAGGCCCAATATAAATTACACCGAAACCGAACATTCGTATTTTTTTTTACGAAAAAAATGCTTGATAACCTAGAATTTTCACGTTAATGACCTTATATGTATAATTTATATGAAAACCAAACTTCACTGTGTAAACACGTCATAATGAGCGGTTGGTCAATATAAGCGGAGTCATAATAACCGGATTCTACTGTATGTACCTACCTTAAATGTACCTTAAAAATTAATTCAAAAAAATTGAACTCATAATATTGTCTTAAGTTTTCGCGATTCATACTATTAAATAAAACACTTTTTAACCGGATTTATCGCGTATATTTACATTTTGAATTTTGACTCGACGTTTCGGTGTCTTTTCAGACCCCGTGGTCACGAGCGACTGACCACGCCTACTTTAGTAACGCTGTTAGTTCCCATGGTAGAGTCGTCTCCCTACGCAGCTTATCCCATAAAATGTCATACGATACTAGGTCAAAAGCTCGGGACAGATCTAGGTAACATGCAAGCCCGTGTTTTTCTAGTTGTATAATAATGGATTGTCTGCTTGAGGGACAGAATAGCACTCTCGGTAGACATACCTGATTCAAAGCCAAATTGCGCATCATTTAAACTGAGATGCTTCTCGGGATGTCCGTCAAGCAAACGGTCCAGAACCTTAGCAATTACAGTAGCTATAGATATTGGCCTATAATTCGATAGGTCTGTAGAATCACCTGTCTTATTTTTGATTATAGGTACGACTATAGTATACATAAGATCCTCCGGTAAAAAGGAATGCCTGAGACCGAGTTTAAAAACATAGATAGGACCCTAGGTAGATGCACACCAGCATTTTGAAGGTGCTCGATGCTGAGGCCGTCATGGCCCGGTGTTTCACCTGTAACCATATTATTTATAAAAACACACTAAGCTCTGACGGGTTTTCCTCAGCCCTGGGCACATTCGTTGCAGGGCCAAGTGGCGATTCAACCTTAAAATGACTCCTAAACAGGTTGGCTATATCAGTGGGATCATGCACTCCGGAGACGCTAACGGGAAGGGCAGTTCCATGGTTGAGCTTATTGGTGGCTTTCCAAAAAGAAGAATTAAGAATTTAATGAAGAATTACTAATATTTAAAAATCATATAGAGTCTTCTTTCAGCAAAACACCCTATATACGATATTTAAGGTGATGTTAAATGTTACCGCTCCGGCGGTAATGTGTTCCGGCAATATTGTATAAAGAGCCAGTTCCTTCCTAAACCCGTGTGCTTTCATCTTCGACCTCATCGTCACTTACCATCAGAAGAGATTGAGGTCAAACGCGGGTTTAGTCACTTATAAAAAAAAAAGGTACTTTCCCATGATGTCCCATTGGCGTCGGACGTCCTGTATATGGTATAATATGTATGTTTATATATTTCTTAAGTATCGATAACAAAAGTTCTTTTAGAAACTTAATTTGGGCTAGATAATGTGGTGTGTATGTCAGAAATATTTATAATTTATTTATTAACTAGCTGTGACCCGCGACTTCGTCCGCGTGGATACCGTTTATTAGAGTTGGATAAATACTATTATTATATCCTCCTTGAAGTTAAAACTTACCTTATTCTAAATTTCGTCAAAATCGACTCAGTAGTTTAGCTGTGAAAGCGTTACTGATAGATAAACAGACAGAATTACTTCAAAAACTGTTACAATCCGCAGTTTCACCTAGGTTTTGTGAAAAAGTATAGGTAGGTAGGTATATTACATAGATGATGCCCGCGACTTCGTCTGTATTTTCTTCTCCAAGGTCCTAACTATCTTTAATAACAAAAATAAAAATGAAGAATCTTCGCCCATATAATATGTATAACTCCTAACCACAAACATAGGTAGGTAACTATCTATTAGGTACATTACAAAGGCACATAGCGTTATAAACAAATCGGGTGCCAAAGTACCTTAAATTTTAATATTGTCTTAAGTTTTCGCGATAACTATTATGTATGACTATTAAATAAAACATTTTTTAATCGGATTTATCGCGTATTTTTACATTTTAAATTTTAACAGTTGCTCGTGACCACGGGCTCTGCAAAGATACCGAAACGTCGAGTTAAAATGTAAAATATAAATTATATGCCATTAATCCGGTTAAAAAGTGTTTTATTTAATGCCTTCAATTTTACTTAATTCATGCAATATTTTCATTAATTATAATTTAGCTTATTGTTATTCTAGGTAAAGCTAAGTAGTTTTTGCGTGAAAGAATAGCAAAAATCCATCCATCCAGCCATTATCAGTGTACATACAATACTACCTATAGTTATGTATGGCTGCTTTTCACTGCCAAACGGCTAAGCCAATATTAATGTAATTTGGTATAGTAGTTAACACATACGTTACTTTTTATTGCGAAGAAATCTACGGTTTCTGACTTCCAAGAGGCAAAAACGATCATGAAATAAACAAAACCTTGATTTCCATTTTATCTCTGTATGTACAGTACATCAAGCGTTACAAATCTGTCAAAACTTTTTACTTGAATTTGAACTCTATGCCCTCGATAATAAGTTAAAATTGGTTGGGGACATTTGACAGGCAATGTAACGCTTCTTCCTTCTGTACCTACCTATATTAAATCGCGCAAAAGCTTGCGCTCGCCTCCCGCCTTTTTATACCCTACCGCCGCGCCGCGAGCCGCGTCGAGCGCGGCAACCGTTACGCAAAAATAATCCCTATATCATTCAGTATTCACGCGCGATGGGTTATTAGCGTATTTCATGTATAAGTTTGGTGTTTCTATACCGATTTCTATGATTCTTTTTTTATTGAATAGGTAATAATGATAATTTTTTTTAATTAGGGATGAGTGAGAGTATTATAAACGTAAGAGTAAACAAAATATAATCATAAAGCTCCGAACTGCTAAGCTATCGGGATTTACTCGTGTTATTGTGAGTCAACCATAAAATATAGACATATACTGTTGTGGGATATTTTTTATATAATTTTATGAAGAATATTTCTGTCATACATGATTTCTATGTAGCTTTAACCATTAAGGCTGCACACGCGACGGAAGCTTAAAAAATGAAGTAACTTCTCCCGTTTTTTCAACATTTCCCTTCACTGCTCTGCTCCTATTGATTGTAGCGTGATAATAAGTATACTATAACCTGCCCAGGAGTATGAAGAATAATTTTACCAAGTTTCGGTTAAATCCGTCGAGTAGTTTTTGTTTCTATAAGGAACATACAGACAGACAGACAGACAAAAAATTTACTGTTTGCATTTTTGGCATCAGTATCGATCACTAATCACCCCCTGATAGTTATTTTGAAAAAATATTTCATGTACAGAATTTACCTCTCTACAGATTTATTATAAGTATAGATAGATAGAAGATAGATATAGAAGATATAGATAGATGTATCACATAATATAAATACTTAGTTTATTTCAGGTTTCATACTTCAACGTATTATGATAATATGGAATATAATATGGTCGAAAATGAAAAAATAATACCTACTACAAAGTGAATTAGCACGGGCTTATTTAACACAAAAAATTATACATTCAAAAAATAAACCAGAAAGTAAAATAAAGAAAACATATGTACCCAGTCTTGTTGATCTTATATACAAGGTGTTCTTTTTTATATCCCTTAAATTTGAGGTTTTGTTCTTTACTAAAACATAAGACTTTTTGCCAAAGAATATGTGTTTCAAAAGTGCATACTTATTACTTTCCAAGATATCATAAATCTTAATATAATGAGTACATAAATTATCACTCTTGCAAACTCTTTAATATTCATTCAATAGACGCGTGTCACTGAAACCATACAATAAACAACAAAAACATTTTTAATGTTAAGGAATGTTGTATACAATGTACAATGCAAAACGTTGCGAACTGAACCTGTGCATAGCGATAAAAAAGGGATAGAAAATGCCAGGTTGTCATACTTCGCATAAAGGTGTTTTACATAAGATGTTTTGACTTAATAGAATTATTTTGTATGAAAAGTAAAAATGAAATAAAAATTTAAAAATTATTCGCATATTCTTTGATTCTATTACGTGGTCCCATTAATACCCTAGAGCTATGGGAAATCAAGCGGAACGTTGTATAATATGGGCGCATTTATCCCTCCTGACAGAACGCCATGTTAAGTCTCGATGTTTCGATAAGCTATAAAAAGACAACAATTAGAGATGGGCGTTCATTCGACGGACCCGTCCAATCGACCGTCGAACAGAGTTCAACGATTCTACCGTCTTTCGTACATCGATTAGGGATGCAAACGATACATCGATGTTTTTCAAACATCGATGTATCGTTCATAAACATCGATGTTTTAACATCGATATCGAAACCTCTAACATCGATGTAACATCGTTCTTCATGAACGATGTTTTATGAACGATATCAGCTACACACACAAACATATATCCCTCTTAGTCGGAAGCGTAGGTTATTCTATTAGTGTCTCGCTCGTTCGTTCGCTCTGTAATACAAACGTGCGCAAAACGAAGCAGTTGCTTTTGCTGCGCTCGCCCACATTGACGGCCATGCCATTGTTTACTGTATTTTATTAGACGTTCACTATATCAGAGATCACAATTTAAGAAAAAGAAGTGAAGTTATTTTTAAGTGTTATAGATAACTCAATTGAGTATTGCTAAAGTAAGAGGGTTATTGTAGCCTACAATAACCCAGCAGAGAAACCGCTTACAAGGCACCAGGTTGTCAAAATGATTATTTTTAAATTCTTTGTTAAAAAAATAAATACCGACTTGTTTTCTGCTAAGATTAAAAATTATAATTCTTTAAAGATAAATGTTAAAACGAATTAAGTAGTGTCTCATTTCTGCTAAACAAACATCGATCAAAATATCGATATATCGTTCATAAACGTCGATATTTCTAACATCGATGTTTCACTTTTCAAAATATCGATGTTCTGATATCGATGTTTTTTATGAGCGATGTTGCATCCCTAACATCGATGGAATAGTCCATTTCATAGACGGTTAAGTTTAAGAGTAGAATCGACTTCCGTCCGTCTAGCGTAGAAAACGAGACGAAGATTCTTTAACTTGTGTAACCCACACTAAATTTAAAGTACACCCGTATTAACATATCGTATTTAGAAAGTTACATGCGCGATTTATTAGACAGACAGCGCCATCTATGGAACAATTTATTGCTAGATTCTATAGGTATTCATTATACGTTATTGTCTTTAAAACAACATGTAAAAGGGAATCCCAACATTGTTATTAATATTTTGAATAGTATTTGATTAAAAATTCACAAGAGTGAGCGGGTATTCTAGCAAGTAAATGAACTTCGGCATAAGCGACATCTATTGTGACTACCTAGCATTGATCGAGTGAGTTAGCTTCTCAGTTAGGTAATCGGGTATTCGAATGACTTTACATCGATCAAAATACTTTATCATGTTTCATCATTAAGACGAAAGAACTGCTAAATTCGGTTTTTAAATAAATCAACAAATGCAGAGTACTAAAAAACTGACTTCCCTTCAAAACTTTGGCTGAGTTGAGAGTGTCATAAGCATAAACAGTTTCTGAAATCATACATATTTTTTCAAAAGTTTGAAATTTCAATGAAGTACTGAACCGATTTCGATGAAATTTAAATGGGACCATCTATGAAGTATCCTCTATTATATCATAATTGTCCGAAATATCGTGTAACAAAGACACAAAAAAACATACAGACGAATTGAGAACCTCCCCCTTTTTTGGAAGTCGGTCGATAATTCACTCGGCACTTAGGTTACTGTATTTTGTAACTTCTTTCCAAATAGATGATGCGAACACACCAACCATGTCCATATTTCTGTTATAAAACATGGTTCAGGTTCATGGTCACGTTTGACAAAGGAAGTCAGTTTATGTTCATACAAGTTCGCCCATTTTCGTACCGAAGGTACATGGGCACCAAACTGTTGGCGATGACAAGAGGAACATCATCGAGTTCAAATATTTATTAAAAGAGTGCATTAAAGCTGAAAACTGGCAGCGACGCGGGGAATCTGGGCTGTTCTCGACGTCAGCGACGTAGCGGTTTCATACAAACTCAATACTTTCTATCGTCTCGCGGAAATCGCGGCCCGCGCCGCTGTCGCTCACGCTGTCGCTGTCGCTGCCGTCCAGTTTGCAGCCTAACGGTATAAAATAATAGTAAAATAAATAGTACCTCATAGTAAAAAATATGGTTGTTACCTTAGTAAAAACGCAGTCGGTGAGGACCTTTAATTGGCCCAGTATCGCTACCGTGTTTTTATTATTGTTATAATGGCTGTTGGTCTTCATAAAATAAAATAAATAAATAAAAAAGACGTGTGGCACTCGGAGACTGCCGCGGTAAAGCTATTGCATAGCATTTTTTTATCAACTTATGCAATTATAATTATTTATTTATTTTATTAATGCAGTAATGTTTGATCTAATATGAAGTTTCACAAGTTCCTAGTAAAGCTCGCATGTAAAGTTATGAAATCAAAGTATCACCGCTGTGCCGGTCGGAGTGGGGGGTGTTAGGTTTTTTTCGTTACGGAATTTCTGGATTCGGTCCCCACGCCTATTTATCAATGTTTTAATAATGTAATCATAAATAAATTAACCTGTGGGGAACTATTTACTTAAAATACTAATATTGCATGCTGTGATACAATGAAATATGTGCTCAATGAATTATGTACTAAGACCAACAAATGTTACCATATTTATAGCAATAAAATGATTTGATTTGATTTGATTTGACACGCTCAAGGCCCGCGATAGAAGCTATGCAATAGCTTAAAAATATTAAAAAATTCATGGTTGGGAAACGATCTTTATAATACATACTGACGGGTCGGTCTCCAATTTGTATTAGTGCAGTGAACGACTGGCGGGACCGGGCGAGGTGAAAAAGGGACGTGGTCGGTGTGGCGCGGGGCGCAGGGCGTGGTGACGAAATCGAACGCAGATGTTTACCTGAGACTTTGTTTAACATTTCTTTGTGTGTTTGAGAATGAATGTGCTATCTTAACTAAATAGTTTGAGTAAAATAAAAAAGATAATGTAGTAAAATTATACCTTAATAAATTTTACGTTTTAACAATAATTAATGACACTGGATGTTATTTTTGCTAACCTGAAGCATTTACCATCTTAGTTTAACCCGAGAAATGATGAAAAATCTTCAAAAAATTTATTTGTTTCCGACTGAGTAATTTCAGAAGTCTGTAACAGAAAAACTAACCTCTTAACTGTCACTTTTTTATGGTAGGTATTATAAAAGATTGAGGTCCTGCCAAGTTTTTGAAATTAATTGGAAAGTATGAAATTATTTTTTACTATTTTTTATTCAATGTTGAAAATTCAAGTCAGACTCGCCCGACAGAATTTTTTTAAGTTTCGATGAAAATTATTGTATCTTCCTTGAATGTTAGGTAGCTAATTATTTTATGTATAATAGGGCAACTAATGAGGATCATGTTACAAAGAAAAAAACTTGGAAAAAACCTAAATTTTTTTTAAGCTGTTTAGGGTGAACATTTTCAAAAAAAGGATTAAAAAATTCATAACTCGAAAACTACAATAAATCGCGGAACATACATGGGGTATTTTCGGATAGCCTAGGGGTGAGGAATCTAAAAAAAAATTATGACGTCACTGTTTGGACCACCCTGTATACGTAAGTTTTGACAAGGATTTCAAAATATTACGAGGTCGTTTGTTTTAATGCTCTGCGTTCCTTGATAATTTACTTTATATCGATAACCGCAACAGGTAAAAACATTCAGAATGATGACAGCTGTAAACCTTTCCTCAAAAATTACAAAATTCTCAGCCTTCCATGCATTTACATACTTGAAGCATGCAAATTCGTCCGAAAACATCCCGAATTGTATAAAAAGCGCGACGAAGCGGAAATTAAATACGTCCTTAGACCCTCCCGGAAAAAATAATTAGGTATTACAACCAATGTCCCATTTAAAAATACATTCATCTGGTCCTCTATCTATAACTATAAAACTATTTAATCATTTACCGGAATATATCAAACATGAAATCAATGACAAAGGATTCACGCTCTTACTAAAACAACTCCTAATAAAAAAATTACAAATTTAAATGAATTAAATTAAATAAGTATGTATAATTGAATTGACGAATAATTTTTGTATCTAAACGATAAATCTAATTTAAAATGACTACAAATGTCCTCTCCTGCATTGCAATACCTCAATTAGGTGCATAATTTTACTGATTATTATTGTACTATATTATATTAACTATAGTAGGTACTATATTAACTATTATTATTAACTGTCACTTGTAAAATTATGTTTGCAATAAAGTACTTATTGAGTACATAAAAATATTTAAATTGGTACGGAACCCTTCGTATGCAAGTCCGACATCTTGTCGACGGCAGCTTGACGAGGTTTGTGACATCTTGACAAGGTTATTAAGAAATATCGAGCTATTAATTTATGACGTACAACTAAGTTATGAAACTAGTCGGAGTGTGTTAAAGCTATTTATAACTTAATTTCTTTGTCGTAAGGTTATTTATTAATTGACTCTTTTTCTTTGACCTGAGATTATTTATTAATTGAACGGCCAGCTCGTGTAGTGGTAAATGCTTAGCTTTTTATAACAGAGATCCTTTATTTGAATCCTGTTATGCGATTGATGGTTGTGTAATGAACATTGATAGTAGCCACCAAGTCATAGATGTTTTATGTTTATTTATTTTGATAATAGATGTTTCACGTGGTTTTACGTGTTTTTAATCCCGCGTTAATGTCGGTAAAAAAAATTGTAACTGCAATTCCGGAGTGTAAACTATCACTATGCCAAATTTCATCCAAATCCGTTGAGCCGTTCTGCCGTGGTTGAGAAACGAACATCCATAGGAAAACACACATCTTACTAACTTCCATATTAATAAGATGTGTGTTTATGACTTCACAGTGGAATCCGTTTATAATGGCATTGAAGGGAAATAAGAAACAAGTCATACTAAATGGACGTCATACAAAGCATAGGTACCTACTGCAAGAATAAATAAACTGTTTAAGTTAGTATGTGATTTATTTTAATACAGAGGAATAAAATAGAGATAAATCAAAGTTGATATTAATAAGTAGACTCAATAAGTAAATCTACGCTCTGAGACTCAAATCAAAAAAGCCTTTCACGCGCCCAAAGTCTTTGGGTATAACGTGACTCTCCCGAACACTGCCAAAGGTGTTATAAATCATACGGTCGGTCACAATAAGCGGACCAAATTCGAATAAAAAAGGGTCACAATAAGCGATATGTCACTATAGTCGAAGTCATTATATCCGACTTAGTTATATAAATATGAAAACCAAACTACACTATTTAAACAGGTCATAATAAGCGGTTGGTCAATATAAGCGGAGTCATAATAAACGGATTCTACTGTAGGTACCACTGAGCAAGTAATCACTACGTTTTAATAGGCACCTACGTCGCATGAAGCGGTGGCGAGCGAGCGTCGCGCACGCAGTGTCCCCACTCGCGCGACAAACGCAAGACACCACAACAGTCTTGAAACTTGCTGAGTTTTTAAGATAATATCATTTATATTTTCTATACAGGGTTGCTTTTTGGTCACCAGCCAAATTTGAATGTTAGTTTCTTTGATACAGTATAAACGTACCTGCATATTTATTTTAGCGTCGCTCCGTACAAAAAAGTAGAAATATGGAACCGCAAACTTTTAAAAAAATAGTCGCTGTTGATGAACGTAGCTACTACTACGCGGCATTTCATTGTTAATAGTACGACGTAGTACTACGAGATGCTTTGTAGTAGCGCGTAGTCATCTTTATTTTAATGGTAATTTAGAGTGACCATGCGTTGGATAATATGTTAGCGGATAAATTAATTTCCTTGTAAAAAAATAATAACTTTTTTTCGTAAAAATCGTTTCTATAAATGATACTTATTGTGTAAAAAAAATTTGGCCGATGACTACAAATCAATCCTGTATAGCGATTTTTGAATAGAAGTTTTTGACACGTGTGCTCGATTTCGCATAAACAAAAATTATCATTGTATAACCGCTACGGCGGTGTTGTGTTCCGGCATTTTTTTATGAAGAACTAGTTCCTTTCGTGTGCATATAACCTCAAAC
Source organism: Stenoptilia bipunctidactyla (assembly GCA_944452665.1). NCBI lineage: Eukaryota > Metazoa > Arthropoda > Insecta > Lepidoptera > Pterophoridae > Stenoptilia > Stenoptilia bipunctidactyla. Next base: position 18,366,321 of record OX101747.1, on the reverse strand, counting down.
TATCACTAACGTTTACCAATAAAAGAAAATTAGCGAATATGTTCAACAGGTTACCTATTATTATTTTCCCAGGATGCAATGGAAATGAGGTGAACAGAACGCATGCAAGTCTGAACGCGTACATTCCAGTATAATAATTAATTATAAGATATGACGAATTTAATATATCAATAAATAAGCATCTTAATAAAGTTATTAGTGCCTTTTTAATATGGAAGTGCAGCGTCATCTTTCGAATAGCAGTTCCCCATATTTTCCCATGGGTTCCGTAAAACAAGCATTTAAGACAACTGGACAAATATTTACATCGCAAGATTTTACATTGATGGACAAATTTTTTTTTATTATGTCGTTTTTTTTTATTAAGCCCGCGTCTGAGCTCAATCTCACCTGATGGGAACTGAAGATGAGGTCGAAGATGACAGCACACGGAGCTAGGAAAGAACTGGCTCTTCATTAATATTGCCGGAACACATCACCGCCGGAGCGGTCATATTTGGCGGCAGATTTTATATAAAGAGTGGTCGCTAGCCAGTCGGACCCTGACGGGATCCTACCGCTCGGAGCCACTGGGATGAGTCGCCTTCTACGACACACTTATCCAGGGGTGGCAGGGCTGTTCTAAGCCGACCTCACACGCATCAGCCGAAAGGCACCTACTGCTGGTTAAATGCTTTAACAAAGGTCATCATGCTGCTCCATTCTGCGCTGCCCATATCGAACGCTTACCTTTACTAGATCACTGAATTATCTGCGTAGACGCAGGTCTTCTTGGTTGCCAATGTCTAAACTAACTACCCAGACGGCAATCCATTCAAGAAACTAAATCTTCGAATATACTGTATCATGTATAATTAGCATTGCTTTTATTTGTGACTAAACCCAGTTTTGAACTCAATTTCACCTGATTCACCTACTTCCATGCTGGACTGGGAGCGAAGGAAAAACATAGAATGTGCCAGCTGCTTCTCTTCCCGGGCATACTGTAGAAGTTTTTACTGTAGATTTGAGGACGATAGGCTGACCCCCTGTCACTTCAATAGTCTCTCCATCATTATAATACCTCCAAATTTGTCAAACGTAACATCAGATGGATTTATAACCTCTGATGCTCTGCCTACCCCATAAGGGATACAGGCGTGATGTTATGTATGTATGTATGTATTTCACCTGATGACAAGTTGAGTCGAAGATGACAGCACACACGAGATAAGGACCTGGTTCATTACAAAATATCGCCGGAACACATCTCCGCCGGGGCGGTTATATTTTTGGAGGCAGATCTTATATGAACGGTGGTTGCTGGCTAGTCTGACCCTTTTTTTTTTTTATAAAATATGGATGGGACGTTTGTCTTCCATGACACCCGATGTTAAGTGAACATGAAGACTAAGGTGGTACACGTCCATCCACAAGAAACCTATTCACTCGACGCTTAAAAGTACTAGGACTATACTGGTCAGGGAAAATAGACGCAGGCAGTTCATTCCAAACCTTGGCGACCCGTATCAAAAAGGAACTGTCAAAGCGCTTAGTTCGACTTTTCGGAATATCAACCACATACGAATGGAAGTTCTGTCTGCGTCTGGTAGTCCGATGGTAAAAGGGTGAGGGTTCAATTTGCTCAAACAGAGCACTCGCGCACTCACCAAAATGTATTCTGCAGTTTTTTGGTCGTAAGGTCGACGTTGTTAATTAGATTACGGGCTCTTCGGTCAACGGAGTCCAGCGCTTCTAGTTGATATTTGGCTGAACCATCCCAAAGATGACTGCAGTACTCCATGCATGATCGCACTTGAGCTGTATATAAGTTAAGAAGCTGTGCAGGGCTGAAGTACCGCCGTACCTTCGAGATGATTCCCAACTTTTTCGAAGCTACTTGAGCCATGGACACAATTTGTTGACCGAAGTTTAAACTGGATGTTATAGTTACGCCTAAAAGCCCTAGATGGTCAATGATGGGGACAGATACATTTTGGAAAGTGGGCGTTAATGTGAAGGTGCTCTTTTTTGCGGAGAATAGACACGCCTGAGTTTTGGACGCGTTGAATTTGACCAAATTCGACTCACCCCAATCGGATACTTTCCGTAAGGTCAAATCAAAGCGCTCAATCATTGACTTTCTTAAACTCTGGATTTCACGGGGGCTCGCTCGCGCATTGGATACGTATCTCTCTACAACAGTGCTGTCATCAGCATAACTAATAATGCCCGGTGTTAAAAGGTCATTAATTTGCAGCAAGAATAATGTTGCAGAGAGAACAGATCCCTGAGGTACCCCGGAATTAATTGCCATTTGGTCGGAGGAGAAGCCATCTAAAATTACTCGAATTGACCGTTCCCTCAGAAAATCAGATATCCAGTCGCAGAGCCCAATCGGTATGCCATAAGCTGGAAGCTTACTTAGAGACCATCATGCCAGACCCTGTCAAAGGCCTTGGAAATGTCTAAGGATACATCTATTGCTTCACCATGACCTTCCAAGGCCTCGCTCCATAAGTGAGTGGCATACACGAGAAGATCGCCGGTCGAGCGCCCGTTGCGGAAACCATATTGGCTATTGCTTAGGAGCTCGTTGGTCTCGAGGTGTGCCAGGAGTCGATTGTTCAATACACGTTCCATGACTTTGCAAAGTATGGAAGTGATTGAGATTGGTCGATAGTTGACAGGATCGGCACGGCTTCCCTTCTTTGGTACTGGTTGTACGTTAGCAAGCTTCCAGGACTTGGGAACCTTATCGGATTCCAATGAAAGTCGATAAAGACGCGTCAAAACGGGAGACAACTCAGCTGCGCAGCGTTTTAAGACCATTGCAGGAATACCGTCTGGACCAATAGCTTTGTTCTCGGCTAGGTGCAGCAAGCATTTAAAAACCTCCTTTTGGCGAATGTGAACGGTACCCATTGTAGGTCCGAACTGAGGTAATTGGGGTGGGATTTTTCCTTGGCAATCTAGACGAGAATTTTCTGCGAAGATACTAGCAAATAAATCTGCTTTCTCCTTAGCAGTGTGGGCCAGAGAACCATCGGGTTTCCTCAGTGGTGGCAGCGACGGGCGACAAAAGTTCGTTTCGACCGACTTGGCAAGGGACCAGAAAGCTTTACTTCTCGAAGGGTATGCTGCTATTCTGTCTCCGATACGGCCTATGTGGGCAAAACGAGCTCTTTTGATTATCTTTTTGCAGGACTTGGCGGCAGCATTGTATCTTTTCTTAAGTTTATGCGAATCCAGGGCTTTGCTTCTGCGAGCATTTGCCCAGGCTTTGTATGCTTGCCGCTTTCGCTTTTCAGCGGCAAGGCAAGCAGTATTGAACCATGGGCGAGCTTTGGTTTCAAGGGATAGATCAGCGTGGGGAATGAAGTACTCCATTGCTTGAACTATCACACTTGAGACAGCATCAGCGCAGCACGATGGATCGGTTGAAGTAAAACAGGTTTGCCGCCACGGATAAGATGCGAAGAAATGTCGCATTTCATCCTAATCTGCTGACTTGTAACGCCATACTCGCCTGGAGCCTTTAGGGCTATACAGATACAGATACAGATTTCACCATACAGTGATCGGATGTCCCTAAAGGTGCAGTGACGGACACCGAGTATCTGTCAGGATCGGTTGTCAGCAGAAGATCCAAGCAATACGCAGTGTGGCCAGCAACGTCGGGGATGCACGTAGGCTCGTTTACAAGCTGTGAGAGACCATAGGTCAGCGAAAACTTAAAGGCTTCTCTTCCAGCATGGTCAGTGTCCTGATACGGGTATAACCACTGCCCGTGGTGAGCATTAAAATCCCCCAGGAACACCAACTGCGCTGTGGGAAAACGTTGCTGAATCTTATCTGCTGTATTGCCAAGGTATTCCATGAGCCTCGTTGTCTCCCGATCTCCGCTATGTGAACGATAGATACCGGCGTAAACCACTTGGTCTAGGCCGGTATCTATGTGAACCCACATGACTGAAAGGTCCGGCACTTCCAAGTAACGGAGACGCTGACAACAGATCACGTCACTGGCATACATGCACACCCCGGCGTGCGGGCGGAAAAGTGACTCCAGGATATAGCCTGGGTAACCAAGGTATGCCGAGTCTGACGGATCGCAGATCTGCGTCTCCGTTAGAAAGAGTAGGTGGGGTCTCTCCGTCTCAAGATGGTGGTGGACACAATTCAGATTGGAGTGCACTCCTCGGATGTTACAGAAGTGCACTTTGAGGGAGAGGAAGTGCAACCGCTGTTGAACCTTACTCTTTTTAGGACCTTTCATTGTGAATTGTGGAGTGAATAGGGAGGAGAATAGAAGTTGAGTGAAGCGCTGCAAATGGAACCAAGCAACTCGTAGGGAACAACACACCATTGGGGAACTCGCCTGGAGACTGCGGGGACGCCCGAACCCCCCCGAGGTTGCCATCGGGTCCTCTCCAACCGGTCGCCAACCGGCACGATGGCGCCTCCCGGGATTTTTCGCGAGGTGGTGGGGCAGCCTTTCGCATGTGGCTGGCATGCTACTTGGGCCCCCTACTACCTGCGGTCGGCCAGCGGTGCACCGTGCTTCGGATCCCGCTACCCTCCAAAACGAGTTACCCGGTGAGTCATTATCCTACGAGTTCAAAACTGTTCTCCGATGCAGCACAATTACTCAGACCTATCCTCTTCAATGGCTACACTAGACATCATGCCGGAACGCAACTAGGTTACTTGGCGGCATGGTTTTGTCTAGTGGGTGGTGACAAGCCACGGCCGAAGCCTACCACCAGATTTTACTGCTCGTTTAGCACCACCCAGGGACCACGTACAAGGCATCGAGGGCTAAACCTTGCGGACGCGAGCAGTTTTCAGTCCCCTAAAACCCTGAAAGAATCCTACCACCAAGTGGGGATCACTCGGATTAATCGCCTTCACGACTCACTTATCCGGGGGTGGAATTGCGGGCTGAATTTCGAAACGTAGCGAACTTCGGAAACACATAGATCTATAAGTCTTTGCTTCTACTTAGACACGCCTTCGAATGACAGTTTCAACTAATGTGGAGTTTTCTGACAGCTCATAAAGATTAGTTCAAAAAACCTCTTTAGATCGCACTTTTAAAAAGCCGAAGGCGTTAAGTCTGTATACTATAATGTAGGTAAGTGGTATCTACCATCTATGGTTATTTATAAGTTTTATTTATTATTATTACGTATTCTTACAGCTACACGCCTTTCGGCGGGAAAGACCCGACAATCGGACCAATATAATAATAATAATAATTATTATTATTATTATTTCTGATACAGACGTCAATTAATTTATTTTACTTTTAAAAACGCTTTGTGGAATAAACGGCTTTATGACAGACGAGACTTTGCCTTTTGTAAAGCGCCATATATCGAAGCCTTTTGTACCATTTTTGTACCGTTTTTTTTTTTAATGAGCTGTCAGAAAACCTCTCATAGATTGAACCAGGCGTTACTTTGCGGAAATCCATGACAACTACTATAACTAAGTTAACTGGCTAATTCCGCGTAAATTTTCGTGCGTTGGTTCAAGAAGCAAGCAATGCAATAAACACACACTTGGAACACTGTCACCCAATCGCAAGCTACCACCGACACGTGTTTCGCTTAAACCAGAAGCATCCTGAAGCAGAGGATGCTTCTGGTTGTTAAAGTACATTAGCACTTAGTTATAGAACAGTTTCAACTGTTGAATAGGTAGGTAGAGATCTCGTCAAACATCTAGTGCTTTCTAAAGTTGTTGCGATACTTTTCGCGCAGGTTTTTGTAAGTAATAGACCGTATACAGAAAGAAAGCTGGAAACTTATAAGCGCTTACCGGCGCTTGACAGCGCTGGTCCGTTCTACACAAAGGAAGCAGGTTGAGGCAGACCAAGAAAAATGTCGGACCCATCGGACGATGATTTCCCAGCGCTGACCAACGCGTGTTGAAGCTTGTCGGAACTTGTCGGCACCATTCAGTGCTTATCGGCGCGCGTTCATATATTTTCCTGCGCAGGTCACCAGCGCTGTCAAGCGCTGGTAAGCGCTTACAATTTTCCAGTTTTCTTTCTGTATACGGCCTTAAACGGCCATACCTGCGTGAAACGCCTTGCCACAACTTCAGAGGGGACTCTAGTCTATTTGACGCGATCTATAGGAAGTTAATATGATAAAAACCAATATGAAAGTTTTGTGATTATATTTATTGTAACTAAGATATATTCTTTGGCGCAAATCTGGCGATGTAGTCAAGTGATCGCTGGATAGCTTTAGGGATAGGCGGTGGGGTTGGAATATGATCTCCTGTCGGTTGGAAGCCGTTTTCATCTGCTCGGTAGAGGACCCGAATTATCTGTAACAAGGTAATAAACAGACACTGTATTACTATTTTACTGTATTTGTTTCCTACTTGCAGTTATATAGGTGCAGAAGGCAGCAGATCAAGTGTTCCATACCTATCAAAAATGTAATTGAATATGAACTCTATGCCCTCGAAATTAAGTTAAAAATAGGTTAGACTGCTTTCTCTACATGAAGTGGTTGATGGATGTTTTTTGGTTGTTTTTTTTTTGTCTACATTTCAACCGCGCGGCCACACTTATAAGATGATATGAAAATTGAACAGAAATTAGTGGCCATTTGTAAAAATTCATATGTTTTCTGGAATTCATGGTTATTATGGAATTTAAATTTTACTGGTTTAACACATAGGATGTTCTGTGAATAAACGTAAAAAGGTTGTTATTTTTTATAATCTGTTATCAAAAATCAAAAAGTTGAGATATTCTCACCAGGCTATGAAGTTGAAGATGACAGCACACTTTTTGTTAAATATTGTAAGGATAGGACGTTTGTCTTCCATGCCACCTGATGGAAAGTGCGCATGAAGACTATGGTGTTACACGTCCATCCACGAGAAACCTATTCACTCGACACTTAAAAGTTCCAGGACTGTAGTGGTCAGGAAAAACAGGCGCAGGCAGATTGTTCCACACCTTGGCAATCCGTACCGAAAAGGAAAATTACAAACTATTGCCGGAACTCATCACCGCTGTATCGGTGGTATGTGGCGGCGGATTGTATATGAAGGGTGGTCGCCAGGCAGGCGGACCGTGGATGGATTCTACCACCGAGCGGGGGTCACTCGGATTAGGCGAGGATGCAGCGTTAACACCTTTTTGAACGCTTATACAGGGTCCGCATATAATAGTCAATTATATTTAAATAGCAGATTAGGTATGATGAGTGGGTCTGAATTTCGAAAAAGATTTTTTTTTTAAATATTATTCATAAATTAAAATTTCAAAATTGTTCTTTGTGAGTAAAATTTATTTATTTATTTATCTACTCTCATATCATAATATTCAAAATATAAAAATCAGAACGAATTTATATTGAGATACTTTTTAAAATATTATAACGAAATGGAATTAAAAAATTAAATTATAACACACTACCTCGAACAATACAATGTTATAATAATTTTTTTTTTTCATTACGATATAGATAACAGACCATAGATTTCATTTTTTTATCTGTGTCCTGCGAGGGCCGCGCTACGTTACATTCTGTGGCCGCGCGGCGCGTTTTGGCGCATGCGCGATAATGGCGGGAATAAATATCTTCAGTGTATGAGATTAGATAAAGTAGTGTATGAAACTGCACATAACTAGGTATTATGTGACAGTTTCATAAACTACTATATTATTAGATATTACATCAAAACACTTATATCTATCATTACAGGAGACCTAATGCGACAGTAAAGTGCAACAAATTAACTAAGAGTCTTACACATCTTAAACTTATTATAATAGAAAATTATAAAATCTTAAAGAACATCTCACATATACATAATAAAAAATTAAATTAAGATAAATGAAACTCTCTTAAAAACCATCTACTATAAACAATAACAAATTATAAACTATCTTATACATATAATAAAAAAATTAAAACACAAGCTTTAAACAATAGGAAGGCATTCATTTTAAGTTACATATTACCAACATAGTAATGGGGAGTTTTCTGACAGCTCATAAAAATTAGTTCAAAAAACCTCTATAGATGGCACTTTTAAAAAGCCGAAGGCGTTAAGTGTGTAAACTATAATGTAGGTAAGTGGTATCTACCATCTATGGTTATTTATACGTTCAATTTCTGATACAGACATCAATTAAATTATTTTACTTTTAAAAACGCAGTGTGGGATAAGTTCTTGGCCTCCGCCTTTTGTAAAGCGCCATCTATCGAAGCCTTTTGTACCAATTTTGTACAGTTTTGTTTTTTTAATGAGCTGTCAGAAAACTCCCCATTCTAGTGAACTCGCTCATTGAACACGTAAAGATTAATCTAGATTTTAAAACTATACACAATTAGATGGACACGTTTTTATTACTTGTTGTAAAGTCATAAACTACAGATCAAACTTAAGCTTTGATCACTTAGAAGAATTTTGATACTTTAATTTATAAAAAATATTTGAAAAATATATTTTATTTTTCGTAATTATGACCCACTTAGTCTTAATCAGCTATTAAAATATTATTGACTATTATATGGCAACCCTATACATATACCGAGTAATGTGTACATTTTGTGTCTGAAAAAAATATTCTCAAAAATTAAGCATATAACCAACCGCTGTGTGATAGAAACATGATTCATGAAAATTGGCGCGAAAAGAAAAGGTCACAAACATAACACTAATTTACCATTTCAAACGGATATTGCGAAATGCCGTAATAGATTCATGTACTTAAAAATTACATAAAAACATAAAGCAGACTTCTTTTAACAGATGGGTGAAGCAACATTTTTAAATAGTTATTTTTGAAAATAAATATTTTTGACACTCACACAACATTATCTAGCCCAAATTAAGTTTCTTAAAGAACTTGTGTTATGGATACTAGATAACTGATATACTTAAGAAATAAATAAACATACATATTCATAACTTGACGACTAATATCTGTGTTCATCACACAAATATCCACCGCCGCCGGGATTCGAACCCAGGACCTCAGGCATAGAAGGCAATGTATGTTACCGCTACACCAGCCGGTCGTCAAATAGATCAGTTAAACTTAATTTCGCTTGCTCAAGTCGGCGAAATAATCTGGGCGGGAAGTATGGAAGTACGCACCGCGATAGAAGAGGCCTAAGCTGACCTCACGTGATTTTTATTTTGCCGCGCAGCCTCTAGCTACCGATTGGCTGTCGCTCCGATTATGACCAATAGCCTTTGTTAAGGCTGATCATTAAAGGCGGGTGTTTAGTGTGTATACTCAGGCGTTCTGAGGAGTCTCGTGGCCGCTCTTGCGGTCCCCACACTGTCTGGGTACTCTATATCTGTTAGCCACTAACAGCTCTTCAGAATTCCCTTTCGTCCGTAACAGGATTCATCCTCCTCCTGCTAGAGCTTGCTTTAGTGGGTGCCAAAGACTTTCCTTGGCGGAAAAAAAAGGTTTTTATTTTAAACTGTTTCTGTCACCAAATAGATCAACTTCTAGTGCCCTCTGTTGTTGCATCGATTGGTTGTTACAGCCCAATCGATTGACGCCGACTAATCCATTCTACCATCGAGCGATTGATGTGGTAACACCACAGACATACATCTACAAAGATAACGCAAATGCATATAATTACTAAGAACCCCGACCAAGCATCAAGGTTGGTTGCCGCTAGCTTCAGTCGCGCGTATGTATGTCTGTTAGAAAATCGATTTCACAATAATATTGTCTTAAGTTTTCACGATTCATAATTTAAATAAAACTACTTTTTAACCGGATTAATCGCGTATAATTTATATTTTACATTTTAACTTGACGTTTTGGTGTCTATGTCTGCAATATCGATATCGTGCTTAATAATTGATTTCAATGATAAGTTTTGGGTAGTATTTAATCGAGTAACTGTAAATAAAAATTTTAGGTGACAAAAATAATGAATTTGGCTTACTGTTTTAATTAAGTGAGCGACTGAGAGCGAGTGACGAAGAATCAATGAAACAGCGACTTAAAAACACTTTTGACCATGTCGGGATTGTCCAGGGTTGACTATAATAGCTGACCAGGTTTATGGCGCTTCGCCGGCCGCTGCCGCGGCACCGCTCGCTTCGCTCGCTCGGCTCGCGCACGTGTATAACTATATGCAACCTAACATGCTCCTCCTCGCTGCGCTCGTCGTCGCACCTAACCGTACTGATTCCGCCTTCCGGTGCGGGAGCCCTTCTCGTAACTTATCTCTTTCATCGCAATGTATATGTGTTTTAGTCGCTCACTTAGTAATTCAGTCGCAATATTAATATTTAAAACCGTTCATTTTCATATATTTTTCAAGACAGTCCAAATTTGTTTTTTAGTCGCTCGTTTTATTATTTCCAGTCCAAATTTGTTTTTTAGTCGCTCGTTTTATTATTTCCCATAAGTTTTCTGACAGCTCGTTAACAAAACAAAACGGTACAAAAATGGTACAAAAAGCTTCGACAGATGGCGCTTTAAAAAAGGCGAAGTCTTTTCTGAGATATAGCCATTTATTCCACACTGCGTTTTTAAAAGTAAAATAAATTAATTGACGTCTGTATCAGAAATAGAACTTAGATACCACTTACCTACATTATAGTATACAGACTTAACGCCTTCGGCTTTCTAAAAGTGCCATCTATAGAGGTTTTTTTAACTAATCTTTATGAGAAAACTGTATTCGTATGTCGTATGTATTTGTATTTCACAGCAATAAATATCAGCTGTGACGTCACAAAAGGTGTTAAAAAGTCGGCACGCTTGGTTTCAATACAAATCGTGGCACTTGCCTTGTCTATTTAGATGTATGTCTGTGGGTAACACCCTAAGTCCGTACTACATCCGACTTGAATCTGAGAATTGACTGTTATTTATTATACAGGGTTGATTTGTAGTCACCGGCCTAATTTCTTTTACACGATAAGTATCATTTATAGAAACGATTTTTGCAAAAAAATGTATTTATTTTTTTAACAAAGAAATAAATATATCCGCGTACATATTAAGCAAACCATGGTCACTCTCAATTACCATTAAAATAAAGGCAACTACGCGCTACTACAAAACATCTTGTAGTACTACGTCGTATGTTCATCAACAGCGACTATTTTTATAAAAGTTAGTGGTTCCATATTTCTACTTTTTTGTACTGAGTGACGCTAAAATAAATATGCAGGTACGTTTATATCGTATCAAAGAAACTAACATTTAAATTTGACTGGTGACGGGAAATCAACCCTGTATGTTCAGTCCCCATAGTATGTTTAGTTTAGTTCAACCGTCCGTCGTTAGATGGCGTTGATTGTTCTTTAAATCACACAAGTGTTTATGTTTATATTTTGTATGAAGCTTGTTGAGATTTGTTGAGATTGAGCCTGTGGTGAGGGCTCGTTTTGTGGGATTGTACACTGTATGTATATTACTATAGTAGTGATCGTATGCTTTTTAGGTCCCGCGTAGCCGTAGAACTATTTCTGTGGTAGCTTACGCACGCGGCACTAGATACATCTGGCATACGTCATTTCGCACAAATTTCTATACTTTTATTTTCTCGAATTCGAAATGGATAACCGCTCTAATTGTGCGAAAGAGATAGCGCTCTACTAACTTTTCTTCCTGAGTACACAATAGTGGTTGGTAGGTTACCTGTCCATCTGGTGCTGTATACTGGTATTGACCTTGCACCACCAGAGCTGGTTCTCCAGACCCTGGCTGCAAGGAACCTCGCTGCTCGTGGAATATACCACCTTCTGCAAACAAAAATTAAATAAATTACATATTGTTTTTAAATTCTCCACTTGAATAAGTACTCGTAGATCACAAATTTAAATATCAACGAATGCAGAGCATTAAAAAAAACAACTTCACGTCAAAACTTTGGCTGTTATAATGTCATCAAAGTAAACATTCTCAGAAACCATACATATTTTTTCAAAATAAATTAAATTTTCAATGAAGTACTCAACCGATTTCGATAAAACTTATGTGGGACCAAGTATGAAGTATGTTCTATCATATGAAACAAGAATTTTCGATTCATAATTGACCGAAATATCGAGTAATAAAGACACAAAAAAAACAGACGAATTGAGAACCTCCTCCTTTTTTGGAAGTCGGTTGAAAACATCCCCAACCAGTTACACCAACTAATGAACCAAAATCTAAGCAGAGCTTGTGATATGGGATTCTATATCACGAGAAATATAAATACATATACAAGGTGTTCAAATAAATACAACGGAGAAAACTATGTCAGATAGACCTAGTCTTCCCCATTCGACTACAAAAAAACCTTTTTCATTTGGACGTATAGTGTTGCCATAAAAAATTTAAACATGTTTGATATCGAAATCGGGTCACATATCAAACATGCTCTACTCTCATCAAAAACTAATTGAGTTTGTTTGAATGAATCAATATTTCCCTCATTCCAGTTAATTAAATATCCCATTACGAGTCGAGTGGGAAGGGATAGGGTGCCCATTATTTAGTTGGTTTGATGGGGTTAAACGTTACTCGACTTAAGATCTTTGCGGTCAATTGTAGGATTCGATTTTCAGAGACGGTTTATGAGTCCCTTGTATATAATAATCAGATTTATTTATCTATAGTAAAGCTGAAGGGTAATCGTGGAAATAATAAATAATAATAATAATAAACTATACCACATGACGAGAACCTCGTGAAGGCCGAGACCGAAAAGCAACGCAAGTACTTGGACCTTGCACACGAGGTGACCGAAATGTGGGAAGTTATGTCCACTGAAATCATCCCGGTTGTAATATCCGCAAACGGTTTGACCCCAGCCACTTTGGGCAGAAACCTTGAAAGGCTGGGATTCGGCGGTGGTTCGCTTCCAGCACGCTTGCAAAGAGCGGTTCTGCTGGATACTGCCCGAATAGTTCGCCGGTTTCTGTCCCTCTTGCCCTGATCCCCGACCGACTGGTCAGATTGTCGGGTCTTTCCGCCGAAAGGCGTGTAGCTGTAAGCATACGTAATAATAATATAATTTTAAAAATATATTGCTGCTCAATTTTTGTATTTGTGTGCGTTTGTGCAAGCAAGCAGTGCAACGAAAACAAATAAACTCCTTAAGTAATCATTACTCCCAGAAGATGCTTTTGGTTGAAAAGAAAAACGTGTCGGTAGGCTTCTAGTGCGGGTTGTAGTGTTTCGAGTTTGTGTTTTTGTTGTCGTTTCACTGCCTGGTTTTATGAGGGAGGGAGGGAGGGTGGTGCACCAACGCGACAAAATCCTGCATCACTAGTGCTGTGTGCGTGGGTGTGTGCGGAATCAGCAAGGTCGCGCGACCTTTCACCTACCCAGATAACGTGCACGCCTTACGATCAGCTAGCATGTATTTACATAATAGACTAAATAAACTTAGTTATCGAGATAGGTACATCGTTAGTTTATTTTGTACATAACTTTAAATTAACATTAGTGGAACATTGAACTATTGAGTTGATTTAATGAACCACTGTAAATATCAAGTTGATTCCAATTTTTTACTATGTAAAGAGCTGATACAGCTGAAAACGTACCTACATCCCTTAGTGCCAATGCGAGTACCGTACGTCCGTATCTTCAAATAGGCACACCTACCCATACCTAACACCTGCTAAGAGAGATTCAAACTTACAAACTTTCATAACATTTTCCGTACCGTACGCGCGTATCATACATGGCGCTTGTCGCATTCCGAACGTTTGTATCGAACGCGCGTATGGTACGGACGTTGCAGAAGAAAGGATTTACCGAAATTATAACTAGAACGAGAGACATAGGACTTTTTATTTTATGCGCATAATGCGAAATCGGAAAAAGCTTGTCTTACATAAATAGAGACCAAAGAAGAGAATCAAAACTTTTATTCATCATAAGACCATCGAATGGCCGCTTAATGACGTCACAATTTTGTATCTCGGCTTTAACAAGGTGTTGATAGTTATTGAATAAGATATTACAGTAGACCAAGAGACAAAAAAAGCCGGCGGAAAAAAACTCTTGGCACTCTTTTTCAGTCAGGATTATACGAATTAATACAAATAGGTACATACAGTTCAAATAGGTAGGTACTGTGGAATTCGAACTCGAACTCGTTGTATAAGGCGATATTTTCGAATTACTAAATTTATAAAAGAAACAGCTAGAATGCGTGAGACTTAAACATTTATTGTGATCACATTTTTCGGATGCTCACTGGGGAATGACCATCAAAATATCAAAGCCTACTTGACATCCTGACGGTTCTGAATTTTAAATTAATTATTATGCTATCAAAATATTTCCAGCCAGTGGAATTCAACGAGTTCGAATTCCACTGTACCTACTTCAGGCGTCCGATACCCGACAAAGCGTCTAGGTTGGTCGCCGCTAGATTCCGTCCCCGCGTATGTATGCCTGGTAGAAAATCGATTTCACAATATCGATATCGTTCTTAACAATCGATTTCACCGCTAGATTCCGTTCCCGGCCAACATCGCGACCAACATCGGTGTATTTGAATCGGTTTGTATTTCCCAGCAATAAAGATCAGCTGTGACGTCACAAAAGGTATTAAGAAGTAGGCACGCTTGGTTTCAATACAAATCGTGATATATGTCCACAGTAATTCAACTTCATACAAACGGATGAAACGCGAGCCTACCTACGCGGCTCGATCGCTCATGCACTCGGCATGCGGCCAGTTGCGAGTGTGTCCATACCGAAACAATTGTTGATTGAGCTTTACGTTAATATAGCTAGGATTGATTAAACTTTAAAATTTAATAATACATCTTTTCGTACGTCTCAGTTGAGGCGCAAGTATTTTTCGGTCGCTAATTTTTAAGAACGATTTGTTATTCAAACGTAAGCATGGTTTTTTGACATAAAACGTATTTTTGTTGAACACTTCCTATTCAGTTGACAAAGTATTTTATTTGTTTATATTTAAAAAAATAGATTTGCAGTCACAGAATTAAATGGAAGTAAACACTAACTAGGCAAATGTAATTTAAACGCTGAAGGCGGGCAGCCCGACCACAGGTGAACGAACCGCGGCGCAGTAGGCATTTATTTCAAAGATGCAGCCGAGTTGAATTACTGGTAGATATCTGTACTGTGATATGTCTGTGGGTTTGATGATACCTACCAGTCTGTAACGCCCATCTATAGGATCCATCAGGGTTCGGTCCTTCGAAGTCATTTCGAATTATTTGGTCATCCTTCTGCGCTGATGCTGACAGGAGTACTGCGGAAATCTGTAACAAATGAAAACCATTGAATGATTGAAGAGGTTGCTATTAATGTTTATCAAAAGGGCACGTTATTTTCCCTATAATACTCTGGGAATATTGGGATGAATAGCTTATGTGCTATTCCTGGCTGTACACTATTGCTATGCAAAATTTCATCCAAATCCGTTAAGCAGTTCTGCCTTGATTGAGGAACAAACATCCATACTTCCATTCAAACTTTCACGTGTATAATGATAGCATAGTTCGGTATAGAATAGCAAACACCTTCGAAGTATTTTCAACCAATTAAAACAAGAATAATCAAAACAGCGGCGCGAGCACAGATCTATCGACTCGTATGTTTACGAATATTCGTGTAGTATGGAGTCGGTTGCAAGTATTCAGTAACACTTATTTTTTATTTTACTGTTATTTAAAAGTACAGCATGTTTACAAACATTCAAAATTACATGGCATACATTTATTTAAGCTGACCGTGCGGTAAGGGATAGCTTTCAATTATTGCTTACAAAACGTCTCCATATTAGGTATACACACATTCGTAAACATACGAGTCGATAAAGTTCTGTGCTCGCACTGATGATTCATATTTGAAGAAATAATAACATACCTACCTAACAAACATAAAGGAGAATGTGGACGAATTGAGTAGGTACCTACTTATTGCCTCTTTTGAAAAGAGAATAATACGGAAACTTCATTTGTCTAAATACAAATTACGAATCAATCACATACTCTTAATTTGAAGGACAACATCAAAGTCAAGCGCCTACAGACATGCGCGGACGCCTTAAGCAAATATTTTGAAGCACAACACTGATCTTAACCTCGAAAATGTACATAATAATACGATTTCCTATGATTTTGTAAATATTTGGTTTATTCTTGATTATTTTTGTCATAAAAAACTCCTAAAGTTTATTTTTGGAGTTCCGTATCCAAAGTATAAAACGCAGCACATTTATTTATATATTTACCCTTTATTATACACAAAAACAAAAGCAGAATAAAAAAAACACAAATAAAAGAACACATTATGTATAAAGGGCGGCCTTATCGCTTGGAAGCGATTTCTACCAGGCAACCCATGGCAAGAGTTATATTCAGGCCGTCGGAGTAAGGCTTTTTAAAAAACAATTTACTTAATAAAACTTTAATATAGTTACAATTCAAAGACATGAACAAGACTGAATTAAAATAATACAAATATAAAACATCGTATCGACTAAAAATGACAATGCAGCAGTAATAGAATGCTTCTGTCTGCTGCGAGTGTGGGAACCTGCTGACTACGCGCGTTATGTCCGCGTAACTCCTCCGTCCTTAAGAGAGAAGCGCGACCCGCAGCTTCTTTCAACGTCCTCGTTGACATCAGGTTGGGATGGTATCTTCTTCTTTGACCGCAGCTTCCAGGCGATGAAGGCGACCGCAGCGGCAATGTATATGGTCACACTCGATAGACTTGGTATTGCAACTGCTATGGGGAAACTGAAGTCCTGATCTTCCATCTGTATCTCTTTGGCTTGATTTATCAGCTCATGGATGCTGTCGAGTCGAATATCCTCAATTTTGATCTCGTACTTCGTTAGTTCATTGTTGATATAGTTAGTTTTCGGGAGAGGTATGATATCATTTATACATAATGTTTTGGTGTGTGTCTGCAAGGTTCTGTTCATGATGGTTATTTGGCAATCGTCTGTGAGTTTCAGTAGGTAAGCACCAGATAACCGCTTGTATTCTACTTTTTGTTCACACTGTTTTCTTAAAATTTCGTCTTCTTTAGTAATTATTATCCAGGTGTTTTCTTTGATTTTCTGTATTTTTCCGTTTTGTAAGTCTACTTTCGCGTGAGTACAGTTGGTGGGCCTGTGTTGGATGAGCGAGATGATGCAATCTTCGGTGAGATGGCTTCTTCTTAGATTTGGTAGTTTACAGAGACGTGTATCATCGGAGATGCTGCGACAGTCCTCTTCCAGGTAAGCGAACTCTTCGCTTCCGAGTGCAAGGTATTTGGATTTGGGAATTATAGATTTGTTTTGCTTATTAGGGATGGAGTAGAGGTGAATAAAATCATAAATATTAGGGGTGACTACAGGGATCTCTAAAATAAAGGTAAGTGAGTGCTCAGTACTATACGCTTTTACCTCTATTGACCGTTCAATCTTATGTATATTTCTTATGTCTATTTCCGCTACTGGTTTATATTGTAACTTACTACTAATATTTAACATTTCTAGAATTAAATTTTGTGGACTTATTATACTTGGATGCATAGTCCCTAATCTAGAAAAACTAATAGCATCTTCTAATAGTGAGAGCTTATCTAAAATAATTTGTAAACTAAAATCTATTTGTACGTAAATATCTAAAAACTGTAAATGATTACTAACTAAATTTGACGAATTTGTAGCCCTTAAAAGGTTAAATAAAAGTTTTCTTTGATTATCATTAATTCTCTCTAATTGAGAACTAAACTCCTTAATAGCGTTATGTGCTAAAGAAATAGTTTTCTTTAATGGCGTTTGTAGGTTTTGTAAGCTAGATTTTAAAGTATTAATTTCACTTTCTATTTTTAGGGCGTCCTCGTTATCTAAATTTCCTGTTATTGATTTTACTATTGAACCTAAACCGTTAATTAAACCACGTTTACGTCTGGTTGGCGGCGCAAGGAAAGATAACTTTTTATTTATTAAACTTAAGTTATGTTCAATTTGGTCTTTATAAGTTTTGTGTATATCATCGGATGGTGTATTTGCCTCTGCTCGTTTAGTGCTTGCATATAAATTAGTGATACTAAAAGTTGTATCTCGGAGATAAGTTACATTATAGACACATGCTAGGCTAAAGGAGTCCACATGTCTACGTATTTCGCCTTGTTTAAGTAGTACTATACCGTTGGTGTTGTCGATAGGGTCTAGGATTAGGGCTGCCTTGGCGCAGAGCAGGATGGCTCCTGAGATGACAAATCTGGAACAAGGTGAGGTCTCCGTAGCAATTTGAAGTGTACTCGAATCGATTTAGAATTAGGATGAGTACTTATTATTTCAGCGACGCTGTTGGGGTGTAAATGTATAATTTTATACGGACCTTTAAATACCGGCTTAGTTTTATCATTTCGTGCCGTTTTGGCAACCTGCTTATAAACAGTTTCACCTACCTTGAAGGTGATTTCTTCTGCATGCTGGTTTCTCCTAGAAATGACCTGATCTTTATTTTTAGATAAATGCGCTGAAATGCATTCCTGTACGGCTTCCGCGTTCATCTTATGCTTAATAATGTAGTCTTGGTAGAATTCTTTTGGGTAATATAGTTCAAGTGGATTTCTGGATGAAGTATGACCGAAAAGTAATTCGTGTGGAGTGTAATTTGTAGCAGAGTGTATGGAGTTATTGTAGGCTATTACTGAATATTTCATTATATTTTGAATGGGGTCTTCTTTGTTAGTCATTCTTTTGATTCTAATTATTTCGCCAATTGTGGAATGAAACCTTTCTATGGGGGAGTTAGAATTAGGATTATATGGTGTAGTGAAGTGTATTTCTATGTTATGGAGTGCACACAATTCTTTAATAACATCGTTCTCAAATTTGGTATCTGAATCTGTAGTAATTTTAAGTGGTAGGCCAAATACAGAAAATATTTGAATCAGAGCTTCCGCGATATGGACACTACTGCAAGCTGTTAGTGCAATGGCCTGAGCATATTTGGAAAAACAATCAATTATAGTTAGGAAAGTAGCTCCGCCTGTGGAATAAAGATCCATAAAAAGATGCTGCCACGGTTTAGTTGGGGTTTCAGTTATGGCTAAGAGAGGTCTTAAAGGGTTGCGTTCATATTTAGCCTTTAAGCAAGTGTCACATTGATTGACGTATCTTTGGATAGAAAGGAGCATATTAGGCCAGTGATAATTGCGATGAAGATGTTTGTACGTCTCTTGAATACCACGGTGTGTTGTTTTGCCCTCGTGGTACTTCTTTATAAGGGCCTCTTGTTCAGACTTATTTTCGACAAGAGTGACACGAGTTGAACATTTGATTAATTTTGGACCTCTGTCATTAAATATGGTAGTATATACTCGGGAAAATACATAGTAAAGTTGTTCGTCATAAAAATAACAATGAAAAACTCTATCTGCTATAGTGTGCTCCTTTAAAAATTTTATTATTTGTTCCTCAGTATTATTAATAGGTATGAAAACGTCTTTGATTACAGTTCGGGAATTGGTTGACCTATTCTCTACTCTGTATTCAGAACCTGGTGTTGAACGAATATGAAATTGTTTGAGTTGTCGATCAATGGCGTCAGTTACTATTGGAATACCTCTATTGTCGTTGTCAGGTTGTGTGTGGTTGGTAGATACTAATTCGTTTGTGTCAGTTACAACACTCATGGAGTCGGATTCGTTGTCTACTGAAGGAGGTGGGTGAGTAAGGTCACTATTTATGCTAGGTGGGTTATAAGAAACAGGATTTTCGATTGGTTGATTTTCATTTTGGGCACGCTCGTCAATCATGTCAAGTATATCGTCAATTATTTGATGTTCATTGTCAACGTTAACAGCAAGTGACTCTGTACTATTGTGAAAAATTTTTGCACGTGATAGGGCATCTGCGTTGGTATTTTGTCGGCCCTTTTTGTACACTATTGTATAGTCGTACTCGGCTAGCTTTAAGCGCCATCGGGTGAGCTTCGAATTCGGGTCTTTTAAAGACATTAGCCACATTAGAGGGCGATGGTCGGTGTAAATGGTAAACTTTCGACCATACAGGTAAGGTCGGAAGTATTTTACGGCCCAAATAATTGCTAGTAACTCCTTTTCGATGGTAGAGTACCTAGATTCGGTGTCGGATAACGTCCTAGAGGCGTATGCTATTGGTTTATCGGATCCAATATTACCTTGCGATAATACTGCTCCTAAAGCTATGTCTGAAGCGTCAGTCGTAAGTACAAAAGGCTGGTCAAAATCGGGGAACTGTAAAATGGGTGCGTTGGTGAGAATCTCTTTACATTTGCAAAAGGAGTCGAGAAACTCTGGGGAATGAATGACTTTACTATTTTTCTTTAGGCAAACTGTCATAGGTTTAGTTAGTTTAGCGAAGTCCTTTATGAACTTCCTATAGTAACCAACTAGCCCTAGGAAAGACTTTATTTCTTTTTGGTTGCTGGGTAGGGGAAAGTCTAATACTGCTCTTATTTTATCTTTGTTAGGTTTTAAACCCTCATCTGTTAATTCGTGTCCTAAGAAGTTGACTTGTTTTGCTAAGAATTCCGATTTATCTAACTGGATTTTGAGGTTATGGGTTCGAAACCTGTCAAACACATCTTTGATTTTTTGAATGTGTTCCTGTAGGGATGTGGATACTATTATTACGTCATCCAAATAAGTAAAAACGTTACTTAAGCCTCTTAGGATATGGTCCATTAGTCTTTGAAATGTGCTAGGCGCGTTTTTTAAACCAAAGGGCATTCGAAGGAATTCATAATGGCCTCGTTCGGTGGTGAATGCAGTTTTCTCTATATCGTTCGGGTGCATTTCAACCTGATGGTACCCGCTAGCTAAATCTAGCGTGGTGAAATACTGCGCCCGCCCTAGCCTGTCTAAAATGTCGTGAATGTTAGGAAGAGGGTATTTGTCTTCAATAATCCTATCATTCAGTCGCCTGTAATCGATGACAAGTCTCCATTTCACCTGTCCGGAGGCATCAGGCTTTTTAGGTACAATGTGTACAGGACAAGACCAAGGTGATATGCTTTCCCTAATTAATCCCTGCTTAAGTAATTTGTCAACCTGATTTTTAATCTCTTTTCTTTGCTGTGGTGCTTGTCTATAGCTCCTAACAAAAACTGGAGTTTCGTCTTTAAGTCTGAGTTCGTGTTTGACTGCATGTGTGAAAGTCAATGGTATGTTTTCAGAATAAAACAAGTCCCTATACTGGTAACAGAGTCTGGTAATTTCCCTTTTCTCTTCGTCATTGAGATGGCTTGTCTTTATTTTATTCAAATTATCGACAAGTTCTCTCTCTAAATCTGATTCTACGTCCATAGTCATTGAATTTAAATTAGTTTGTGAAAAATTTTGTAGGTCTAAGTCATACTGTTCTAAGTCAATGTGAGTTTTATTTGAAATGATTTTCTTTTTATCGCTAAAATTTATTACAGAAGTTTTAAACGATCCATTTTTTACTGTAACTACAGCTGAAGGAGATTTAAGTTCATCCGACCAATAAAATTCATCATGTAAGTATTGTCCGTCAGTATAGTTTGTTTTAACTGTAATTATTTTAGAACACTTTGGATCAACACTTATTTTTCTAACTGGATAATCGAAATAAAGAGGTATGGCGGCTGTGGATGTATGTAAAGTCTTATGTTTCAAGTCAATGTTACTATCTAAAATTTTTAATAAGTCTAAACCAATTAATCCCTTATATTTAGTGTCAAAATCAAAAATTAAAAATTTGTGTATAATGTTAGTGTTAAAAATAGGTGGCAGGGGTAGGTTTACTACGTGATTATGGCGAGTAATTGCATGTGCAGTTTTAACTTCAAAAGGTTCCACTTCAACATAATTTTCAAAAATAGAATTCTTAATTGCTTCGGGAGAAATCATTGATCGAGAGGCGCCTGTGTCTATCAAAAATTTACCATTAAATTCTTTTATTTCGACATAGGGTAGGTGATCTTTATCCTGGTGGTTTAATTTTACTAAGTTTGGCCTTCGGTGTCCTCGGTCAATGAAAAATCCTGATTAATACTATTACTTACCTCGTTACTGCTACTCTGCTCAGCAACATTCTCTAGCTGGTACGGTTCGCAATTATTATTCAGTGTAGTGTAGTAGTCCGGTTCGCTGTAAAAATAGGGTTGGTTATTATTTGGCATAAACTGTTCGTCAGGCGTATAATACAGTTCCTGAAACTGTGGGGTTGCAGGTTTGTTTACCGATCTCATGGTGACGTCAGATGTTTTCTGCGGAGGGTTGTGTTGCGGCACGTTCTGCTGCCTGTAATTTCTGCTGTTCCTAAAATTACCTGAGTTCCTAGGTTGAGTAAAATTATGCTGCCATGGTGCTGCAGGTCTAATCCACTCGCGTACTTGCTCTGGTACTGGAGGATTCTGGAAAGGTGTTACCGTTTGCTGCTGCACAGGATATAGTACAGGCCGCTGCATCATGGGGTATATGGGTCTAAAATTGGGATTAAAATTACTGGTGGGCTTTTGTGGCTCCTTGGGTCTAACGTGTGACGTCATTTGAGGTAGATTATTAGAAGGTATTATACGGTTATGTGCAAGCCTAGCTTCTTCTTGGCGAGCGGCAACTATAGCTAACTCTAATGTACTAGGTTGAGTGACTCTAACGCCAATCGAAATATTAAACTCTAATTGATGTATATATTGCTCGATAGCCATACTCTCATAATACATTTTATCTGAATGACCACCGACTGAGTGAAGCGTATCGAGCATCTCTCGAATGCGTTTTCCGAACGCATCCGCATCTTCACTCTTATTCCTACGCATCCTAGTGAGCTCCTGCATCAATTGTATCTCGTTACGGGGTTCGCCTAGCCGCCTAAGTAGTGCGGTTTTGATAGACGCCCAATTGTCTAAACACTCCTCGTACGCAATACTATCGATAGCCGGGCCACTTAACCGGCTCTTAATTAAACACACTAATGCTGGGTGATTCGCATCCGCAGGGGTCATTAATGAGATAATGCTATCCACTTCTCTTATATAAAAATTAAGGGTTTTCGGATTGCCATCATATCTTGGCATTAAATCCGCAACTATTTTAAAATTAGATCCGCAATCTGATAACGCCATCTTAAAAAAATATACCACTTTTCTACGTAGATATACTATTAAGAAACGCGTAGACTATATAGCGATAATAGCAAATAGACCGAAACACACACTTAACACAAATAATACGTATATAACTAATTATCGGAAGGAAATATAGCACGGGAACTCGGAAGTTTCAAAGAGCTTACCGGGATATCCTTTGCTTCTCCCACCGGGTCTTGTCAGTCACGGATCTCCTTTATTCCGGATTTCCGTTCTTCTCCGACGCCTGCGTAGATTCTTCTTATACGGATCGCGGTTAGAAACGATAAAAACCGTTCACTTCGATGATTCGCGAAGAGTTTAATTCAACGATACCCGAAATGCCACGATCCTACCGACTGCGCCAGTTATATTCAGGCCGTCGGAGTAAGGCTTTTTAAAAAACAATTTACTTAATAAAACTTTAATATAGTTACAATTCAAAGACATGAACAAGACTGAATTAAAATAATACAAATATAAAACATCGTATCGACTAAAAATGACAATGCAGCAGTAATAGAATGCTTCTGTCTGCTGCGAGTGTGGGAACCTGCTGACTACGCGCGTTATGTCCGCGTAACTCAAGTCCAAACTTTTTTCGCCGAAAACTCGTTTCGCCCAAAAATTTTTTTTATATCTTGCTTCGCTATAGCAGCAGCGCTAGCATGCAACCATCGATAAACAGTCGAATCAACAAGATAAATATTATTTTGTTATTTTATCCTATTACTAGCCACCGCGCGCGTTTCTACCCGCGTAACTTTTGATCCCGTGGGAATTTCGGGATAAAATATAGCCTATAGCCTTCCTCAAGAGTTGGGCTATCAAATGCAAAAAGAATTTTTCAAATCCCACTTGCAGTTGCTAAGATTAGCGCGTTCAAACAAATAAACTCTTCAGCTTTATATATTAGTATAGATTTGGTTTCACATCGCCAACTACAGAGCTATACCGATGCGATTTAATTTAACCTACCGGCTATCCAAGCAAAGCAGGGTGTCGATCTTTGTGTGTGCCGGTAAACAGAGAGCCCCACGAGTGACAGCGTATTTAAAGTCCATATTTTTCTTGATTCCATGTTCAAAAGTCTATTTAATGTATTTTCGAAAAACAATCTTGATTTATTTACTATCAAACAGAGAAAAGATTTGTCTGTTTGCTTGTTCCTTTGTTCCTTGGTTTAACACCAAGTTAAAACCAGTTTGGCGTTCTAACCATTTTGACATCAGCTTTATATATTAGTATAGATGTAAGGCAAAATATAATAAACATATTCATCGACACGCAAAGAAGAAGATGTAAGCTAATATGCGCACCATAAAATATAGAAGTACTAGATTTGATACCATGATTAAGCCCACATAAACGAAAATGTCATATTCTTAAAAAACATATATACCTACTCTAAATGCCAAATTCTAAGAAGATATCGAAGGCCCGATTTATCGTTGTAGATGGTCGCATGCTAGGCCCACTGGTGTGGCGTAAAATTTAATTTAGGTTAGGTAAGGATGTATTAATTCCGTTTACCAAAATACCTAACTGAAGGCTCTGTCGATTTCAGAGATATAAAACCAAACAAAATTTTAATTTTCGGTGAAAAGAGCTTTAGGCTAAGAAAGCTTCTAGTTACTATTGAACGCTCTGTAAGACGGGACCACAATACAGATATATACAGTAATTCAACTTCATACAAACGGACGAAACGCGAGCTATACCTACGCGGGTCGATCTCGGCATGCGCTCGGCATTCGGCCAGTCGTGAGTGTCTGCATACCGAAACAATTGTTGATTGAGCGTATTTTTGTTGAACACTTCCTATTCAATTTACAAAGTGCTTTATTTGTTTATATAAAGAAAGTATATTTGCAGTCACAAAACAAAATGGAACGGACCGCGGCGCTGTAGGCATTTATTTCAAAGATGCGGCCGAGTTGAATTACTGTATATATCTGTACTGTGCTACTAAGGCTCCGCTCTTTGTCTGTCAGCCGCTGTATCTCATGGACCGCGACAGTTGACATTTTCACAGGTGATGTATGTCTGTTGCCGCCATCACACTTAACATAATAATACGATACAGAAGGCAGCACATCAAGCGTTACATATCTGTCAAAAAAATTTACTTGAATCTGAACTCTATGCCCTCGACATTAAGTTAAAATTGGTTGGGGAAATTTAACAGGTAATGTAACTTATGTACCTACTAAAAACAGAATAAAACTAATATTTAAGGGGCTCCCATACTATAAACATGATTTTTTTTCTCTTCTCAACTGGCTTCAAAAAGAAAGAGGTTCTCAACTCGTGTGTATGTTTTTTTGTATGTTTGTTTCGCGGTTTTTTGGACAATTAGGTCAAAAATAAAATAAAAATAAAATCTCCAGACAATCACACCAACTACATGGCCCCAAGTAAGCATAGCTTGTGTTATGGGATACCATTCAGCGAACTAGGGGGGAACCTAGAATATAAATAAACAATAAATAAACACCGAGACAAGGAAATTTTTTAAGCTATTGCATAGCTTCTATCGCGGGCCTTGAGCTTGGGGACCGAATCCAGAAATTCCGTAACGAAAAAAACCTAACACCCTCCACTCCGACCGGCACAGCGGTGGTACTTTGATTTCATAACAGCCATCTACTAGGAACTTGTGGAACTTCATAGTAGATCAAACATTACTGCATTAATAAAATAAATAATTATAATTGCATATGTTGATAAAAAATGCTATGCAGTAGCTTTACCGAGGCAGTCTCCGAGCCACACGTCTTTTTTTTTCTTGTTCCTTGCGGGAATCGAATACCGGTATGCCGGGCGGAATTATTCTTCTTTTGTACAATATAAATAAAGAGTTAAAAACGATAAACCAATAAAATGGACTTTACATGCGCTAAGTGTAAAAAGAGTTATGCGGAAGGCGATGGATTAAAATGCATTAAGTGTAGAAATTATTTTGACCTGGACTGCGCTGTTATGTCAACAAGACGATTTTTACAATTAAACAAAGATAAAAAAGAAAAATGGAATTGCCCACAATGCCTATCTAAAAAGACTAAAAACAAAAAGGTCGATAAAGCCACAATCAGCACGCCTGCAAACAAGGATAAAAATATCATAGAAACATTAAGTTCTGTTAACAACGTTACGCCATTACGGTTATGTGATGAGAACGTTACAGTACGAATGAATAAAAAGAGTACTCTGGACAGTAAAAAAACGATTTCAAACCCACGAAAAAATAAAATGTATGATAACTCCGAACTGTCACCAAACTCTACTCCAAGGCGCAGCTTACCTGACCTGTCAACACGGTGTGACGAGGAAGACGTCGAACTTATTAAAAAAAGTAACCTTGAGCTGATGCACAAATTAGAAATAGCGGAAACGGAAATCGAGAATCTAGCACTCGAAAAATTGGCGCTACAGAAGGAATTAAACGAAAAAGAAAAAACAATTAATAACCTTAAACAAATATGTTGCCTAAGTCCTATTTCGACTTTGAAACAGAGTAAGAAAAAGTGTTTCAATGAGAGGGAATCATGTAATGAATCTACACCTAGCTCATTACAAAATAAATCAATAAAAAAGGTGGCTACTCCTACACAGTACGAAAAAATAGATAATTCATCTGAAAATAACTTACCTAAGCCTAATCAAAAAAGAGAAGATAAAAGCGTCATAAAAATATTTGGCTCACAACAGTGCGTTGGCTTAGCATTGTCTCTGCTACGGTCAAGATTTAAAACGAGCTACGAAAACTATGATGTCGTGTCTATAACTAAGCCCAATGCTAACGTCAAAGAAATTTTACGTGGCTGTTGTAACGACATCTCAAAATCGGATATATTCATTTTTTGTGTTGGTGAAAACGACAAAAATCCCCTTCAACTCATATCTGAACTATACTCAACATTAGATAATCTAAAAAACAATACAGTGATAGTGTTAAGTGTTTTAACTAATCCATATCTAAACGAGTTTATGATAAACAAGGAAATTAATCGAGCATGTCAACTTTTTCCGAATTCTCACTTCATTGATTGCCCAAAAAACCATAAAATATTTAATGACAAAATTAACATAGTTATTAATTTGTATGCTCTTTGTAAGAAAATTAATTTTATCTTAGACTGTATTTATTATGATACAAACTTCGTTCGTGACTTTTCCAAGATTAAGGGCTTGCAAGTAACAAATTTTAAAAAGAAAGTTAACTTCTTAAAGCAGACTACCATACCTTACCTATTTGAGGCTATACGCCAAAAAAACAAATTAACCTCAGAAAAAACAGCCAGCCAGCAAGATGTCTCAGATCCGGGCGCGTCTTTAAATGATAAGTTTTTTCGTTGCTAATAATGACCATAATAAACTGACTCTACTTCACCAAAACATTGCTGGATTAATTAATAAAAAAGAAATAATTGAAATTGAAATTAATAAACTTCATGACGATAACTGGTACATAGATTTTTTATGCTTTTCTGAAACTTTCATCAAAGCAGGTAATGAATCAAATATTACATTTAATGGCTTCACCATGGCGGACTGGTACTCAAGAAAAAAAAAAGAAAATCGTGGAGGTACTTGCATATTTTGCAGGGACTATATTAATTTTAAAAAACTAGAATTCCTAAACGAGTTGAATTGCGACTATTTATTCGAATCTTGTGGAATCGACATTCCTGACTATAAATACTTAATTATTTGTATATACAGAATACCAAACAGCAATCCCTACCACTTCTTATATAAATTGGAAAAACTACTGCAAATCCTACGGACAAAAAAGAATAGACAAGTAATTATAACCGGTGACCTTAACATTGACATTTTAAAAAATACGGAAGTTTCTATGGAATACAAAAGAATAATTGAAAACTATAATTTTAATTTGCACATAACAATACCGACAAGACTAACTGCTTGTTTGGATCAAATTATAAGTAATAACTCTGACTCTGTGGGAGGTACTCTTCCCCTAAGCCTGTCTGACCACGACACCGCTCAGTATTTAAAAATACCAATAACCAATAAAAAAATACCTCCTAGAATTGTTTACGTGAAAAAACGGGACCTAAGTAAAGAAAACCTTTTGAAATATCAGAACTACTTATCTTCATTAAAATGGCAGACCGTATTTTCTGAAACTGACACTAATAAAGCATTTAATAATTTTTTTGACATATTTTCGCTACTGTTTGACCAATGTTTCCCCGTATATACAATAAAAAAAACACTTAAACCCAAGAAATCTACTTGGTTAACTAATGGTTTAAAAATATCATCCAGAACGAAACGGCATCTAAGGTTTAAATACTACAAAACTAAAAGACCTACGGATAAATTAAACTATTTAAAATATAATAAATTATTTAAAAAATGTATCTTCGCGGCCAATAAAAACTATAATATTGAATTTATAAATAAAGCCACAAACATATCTCGAGCCTCATGGCAAATAATAAAAAATAATGTAATGTCTCAGACCACTCAACACGAAATTAATGAATTAAAAATTGACAGTAAAACATATACATAAATAACTTCTTTATCAATACTTCTAACACCGTCCATACATTTAATCCACAAGTAACAAAAAATATACCTAAAAACAAAGCAAGCATGTTTTTGTTTCCGACAAATACTAAGGAAGTCTCGAATATTATATATTCATTAAAGGATACCAATTCGGTTGGCTATGATGGTATTCCAACAAGCATACTTAAAGAATGTAGAGACCTTATATCTCCAGTACTGGCATACATTATCAATTTGTCTTTTGAACAGGGCGTCTATCCCGAAAAACTAAAAACATCTGTGATAAAACCCATCTATAAAAAAGGTGATAGAAATGATCCAAAAAATTACCGACCTATTGCATTAATAACTACAATATCCAAAATATTTGAAAAATGTATGTTTATTCGACTTATGAATTTTTTGACTAAATTTAACATTCTACATATGAACCAATATGGATTTCAAAAAGGAAAATCTACCAGTCTAGCAGCTTTTAAACTTATCAGTGAAATAATAAATCTAACTAATAAGAAGATCAAAAATGTAGTTGTCTTCTTCGATATGAGCAAAGCATTTGACTTTGTCTCTCATGCAATACTCCTTAAAAAATGCGAACTATATGGTGTGCGTGGTACTTCGTTTGACTGGATCAAGAGTTATTTAGAAGATCGGAGCCAGTACGTTGAAATAAAAAGTACGAATTTTACTGCACACGAACAGACATGGTCGTCACACACGAATTTTAACAAAACGGGCGTACCCCAGGGGAGTTTGCTAGGCCCTCTCCTTTTTCTCTTGTATATCAATGACTTACCAATGATTAGCAACTTTCATATGACACTTTATGCGGATGATATTTCGATAATAATTCCTGACTATTCAAATAAAAACTTTAATGACATAATTAATAATACTATTTCTGATATAATAAATTGGCTAAATTCAAATAATTTGACGGTTAATATGGACAAAACAAAATATATCCAATTCTCGAATAAAGGAGGCAAAACTTCAAACGTTAATATAGTTTATAATGACAATAAAATTACAGAAGTGGAAGCGCATCCCTTCCTAGGTATTACATTTGACAAACATTGCACTTGGAATATACAAGTAGATAAGGTATGTTCTAAAATGAACCGATTTGCCTATGCACTTTGGCGATTAAAAAAAATGACAAACTTAGAGACCGCACTCAAAGCATATCATGGTTATATTGCCTCAATACTAAGTTATGGTATACTGCTATGGGGAAATTCAGTCAAAATAAACAAAGCTTTCATTGCCCAAAAACAGTGTGTAAGATCTATTGCTGATGTTGATTCATGGACTACGTGCAAGCCTTTCTTTAAGTCCTATAAGCTATTAACTCTGCCTTGTATCTACATCTTAGAAACTAGCTTATTTGTGAAAATGCACCCAGAACTCTTTGTTACAAAAAAAGATATACTGAACTTCAAAACTAGGTTTCCCAATAAATTGTGCTTACCAAATATTAAAACGGATATCTGTAAAAGAAACACTCTGTCTATGGCGGTTAAGATTTATAATAAGCTAAGTAACGAATTAAAAAGTTTACCATTACAAAGATTTAAGTATGTACTGAAAAAGTGGTTAGTTGAAAAATGTTTTTATTCTGTGGAAGAATTTCTGAATGACAAATAAGAATACAGGACAGGACATAATACAATTATAATAATGTTAAATGTTGTAATGTTAATTAAAAAAAAAAATGTTTGACGCCTTAGGATATATTAGATTTAAGGACATAGAAATTAACTTAGTATTGTATTATTAAAATTTCCAATTAAATAGGACTAAGTTTCTAATTTTTAACTATTGCACGCTGTCTTACAGTTTAATATGTGAACTAAATCTATTAATAACTCCACCTTTTTATATACCATATTTTTTGCAATAAAGTGATTTGATTTGATTTGATTTGATTTGATTTGATTTGACCTACCGCAACCACTGGCGTCTGAGGCAGACAGGTTTACCCCATCGCCAAAGTGGTCGCCAAATCAAGGTGTAAATCGATTTTGCATATTCTGGTTTCTTATGATAAAGATACCTCAGAGGTGGTTCAAAAATATGTTTGATAACCTAGAATTTTCACGTTAATGACCTTATATGTATAATTTGTATGAAAACCAAACTTCACTGTGTAAACACGTCATAATGAGCGGTTGGTCAATATAGGCTCTTTTTTATGAAGATCAAAATAATTTCGGAAAAGTTTAAGAATGACGTGTGGATTCAATTTATGAAAAAAAAA
Organism: Stenoptilia bipunctidactyla; assembly: GCA_944452665.1. Lineage (NCBI taxonomy): Eukaryota > Metazoa > Arthropoda > Insecta > Lepidoptera > Pterophoridae > Stenoptilia > Stenoptilia bipunctidactyla. The sequence continues at coordinate 18,335,447 of OX101747.1, read as the reverse complement.
TTTTTTTTGTCTGGTAAATTGATATTTTATAATTCTCATAAGTTAACAACATTTAGTTTAATTTGTTATTTACGACTAAATAATAGAAATAATAGTTCTAGTACCTAATACTTAATAGAATAGTTTTTCAAACTATTTCTATTAGGAAATACGTTAAGCCTCAATTTTTCAATAGTCACAAAATATGGTCACTTAAAAGAATTGTAAAATTTCAATTTAAATATATATGTAATTTTTTTGTCATAAATTGAATCCACACATCATTCTCAACCTTCTCCTAAAATATTTTGATCTTCATAAAATAGACCCTATATAGATAAACACCCAGACACGGAACATTTTTTTTTTTCGACCACTACGACTGGCGTCTGAGGCAGACAGGTTCGCCCCTTCGCCAAAGTGGTTGTCAAGAATGATGGGACGTTTTGAAAAAAAAATGGAAACTGAACATAAGAACTAAGATCATCGTCGTAAGATTGCTTGTTTGTCAGTATTTTATCGGCTACATTTTGGTGAGTGTACGAGTGCTCTTTTTGACCAAATTAACACAAACACACCGGACTACCAGACGCAGACAGAACTTCCATCCCTATATAGTGGATTTACCAAGAAATCGAACAAAACGCTTCGATAGTTCCTGTTTGGTACGGATTGCCAAGGTGTGGAACAATCTGCCTGCGTCTGTTTTTCCTGACCACTACAGTCCTGGAACTTTTAAGTGTCGAGTGGATAGGTTTCTCGTGGATGGACGTGTAACACCATAGTCTTCATGCGCACTTTCCATCAGGTGCCATGGAAGACAAACGTCCTATCCTTACAATATAAAAAAAAGATGGTATACGTAAATTCCCGAGAAACCTACTCACTTGCACTTAAAGGTAACTACAAAATCGAGTAAGATATTATGAATTACATTATACCTTAAAAGATATAGATAAAAGCGTCAATATAAGCGGAGTCATAATAACCGGATTCTACCTTAAATGTACCTTAAAAATTAATTCAAAAAAATTGAACTCGTTTAATTCAATTCAATTCAATCATTTTATTTCGATCATGTCCATATGTGTTAGTGACAAAAACCTTACTACCTATGTTAGTGCTACATGAAATTAAGAATAACAAGAGATAATGAAATAATTAAATCAATTAAATAGTTATAGGTAAAATACAAATCAATTTATACAAAGAGGTAAATTCAATAGTTATAGGTTGCACGGATACAAGTCAAACAATTGTTAATAATTAAAATAAGATTTCAAATAAATTTAATTAATGTAGACAAATAATTTTATAAGCATTATTTTTGCTATTGAATAAAAATTAACAATATAATTAACTATTAAGATAAGGAATGACGTACATGCATTCTCATCCAGCTTTCAAGCATCAGTGAGTCCCAGCGGTGGGCCAGCGCGCTCAGGATGCGGTTGGGGCTGTCGTGGGTGCGCAGCATAGCGGCGAACCTGTCCGTCTGTGCCGCGGCAAACATGCCCGACGCACTGCAGCACCGCGGCAGCCCCATTAGCACCCTGAACGCGTTGTTATATTGAACAAGCAAGCCGTTATATGCCCTCTGCGAATAACTGCTCCACAAGCTGCACGAATAAAAACACTGGTAATAGGCTTTAAAAAGCATAGCCTTAACTTGTAAAGTACAACGCGCGAACCTGCGGGCCAGCATGTTGCATCGGACAGCCAACGACCTGCGCTCCCTATCGATATCTAAATCATCAGTGAGATCGTCCGTCACCCAGTGACCCAAGAATTTGAACCTCGATACTCTATTCAACGGAGATCCAGCGAGCGACACTGTTGGGACCTGAGAGTATGTTTTGGTGCCCGTATTAAATACCATTATCTCACTCTTTTTAACATTATAAACGAGACCGTGGCAAACAGCGTATTCCTCACACATATTTAGTAGCTTCCTCAAAGCTGCAATTGATGGACTTAGCAGCACCATGTCGTCAGCATAGCTTGTATTATTGATACACACTCCATCAACGTGACACCCAACGCCAGTACTGCTCAGCCCATCAATAAGTCTATTAATGTATAGATTAAAGAGCTTGGGAGAGGTTAAACCCCCCTGCCTCACCCCGCACTCCAAACCATATTCCTCCGAATAAGCACCCCCCATCTCACACAGTTATTTTGGTGACTATACCAGTACTTTAGTAGCGCTGTTAGTTCCCATGGTAGAGTCGTCTCACTACGCAGCTTATCCCATAAAATGTCATACGATACTAGGTCAAAAGCTCGGGACAGATCTAGGTAACATGCATACACTGGCGTTTTTCTAGTTGTATAATAATGGACTGTCTGCTTGAGGGACAGAACAGCACTCTCGGTAGACATACCTGATTCAAAGCCAAATTGCGCATCATTTAAACTGAGATGCTTCTCCAGATGTCCGTCAAGCAAACGGTCCAGAACCTTAGCGATTACAGTAGCTATAGATAATGGCCTATAATTCGACAGGTCTGTAGAATCACCTGCTTTATTTTTAATTATAGGTACGACTATAGTATACATAAGATCCTCCGGTAAAAAGGAATGCCTGAGACCGAGATTAAAAACATAGATAGGACCCTAGGTAGATGCACACCAGCATTTTGAAGGTGCTCGATGCTGAGGCCGCCATTGCCCGGTGTTTTAACTGTAACCATATTATTTATTACACAAGATATTTGTTTCACGGTAAAAAACACACTAAGCTTTGACGGGTTTCCCTCAGCCCTGGGCACATTCGTTGCAGGGCCAAGTGGCGATTCAACCTTAAAATGACTCCGAAACAGGTTGGCTATATCGGTGGGATCATGCACTCCGGAGACGCTAACGGGAAGGGCAGTTCCATGGTTGAGCTTATTGGTGGCTTTCCAAAAAGAAGAATTAAGAATTTAATGAAGAATTACTAATATTTAAAAATCATATAGAGTCTTCCTTCAGCAAAACACCCTATATACGATATTTGAGGTACTTTCCCATGATGTCCCATTGGCGTCGGGCGTCTTGTATATTCTATAATATGTATGTTTATATATTTCTTAAGTATCGATACCAAACTTCTTTTAGAAACTTAATTTGGGCTAGATAATGTGGTGTGTATGTCAGAAATATTTATAATTTATTTATTAATGTATCACATAATATAAATACTTAGTTTATTTTAGGTTTTATACTTCAACGTATTATGATAATATGGAATTATTAGGTAGTCGAAAATGACAAAAATACTACCTACTACAAAGTGAATTAGCACGGGCTTATTTAACATAAAAAAGTATACATTCAAAAAATAAACCACAAAGTAAAATAAAGAAAACATATGTACCCAGTCTTGTTGATCTTATATACAAGGTGTTCGTTTTGATATCCCTTTCCAGCTTTCTTTCCAACGTTCTGCGGGAAAGATTAAATAGTGTTGAAAGTCTTTCGTTCGACTCTCCCGTGCGAAGTTTTGACAAATAAATACCAAGTACAGTTCGTGGTCGATTAGAAGCTTCCACTAAAGATGAAGTTTCTTCCAAAATGGAGTCAAATTGGTGTATAGTGAGTCCAGTCCAAAAATACATATCATTTTCAGTTATTGAACCCAATAATTCGAAGTCCAATCTGTTCGCTTCGTTAACAGCTGATATTAAAATAGGTATTTGACATGTCTGTCACATGAGCAGCATTAAAATTATGCGAAACATTACATCGTTCAATAAGTGAGTACCATTCGTTACTTTGCAGGTGCTCGGTACACGCTCTTGCATGCTCTGGTATAAACCAATGTTGTGTGGTTAACACTATCACTCTTATCTGGTTAGAAATTCTTTGTCGTTCAACGTTGTAGCAACCATTGAAAATACATTGACTTGAGGAATTTGGGCCTCTAACGTAATCAGAAAGATAAACAGTTTCATGGTTACCGTCGCCTATGTTTGCCTCCACTTGAATGTTGGGTTCTCTAATATTGTCTTCTGCTGGTTCTGCAACTTGAGGATTTTGTTCAAAATCGGCATTGATATGCTGCCAGCAGCGGTGGCACATTTGTTGTGTATTATTAAACATAACCTGAAAAGACATCATATTTTATCTAAAAATTGAAAATAATATAATGGACGACCTGATGGCGCAGTGGGTGATTGAGAACATGGTTATTTTATTAGGACACATGGGTGTTTCTGTGTATAATGTATAATTAGTATGTATTTATGGTACCGGCAATCTGTATAATTCAGGTATTAACCTTATTACTTATCAACCTAAAGATACATTTAATAATTTAATAGGTAAGCTACATTTCTACCCAGATATGCCACGTACCCCTCAATATTTTTTTTAATATTTTCGATTGCTATTACATACATTACCGGTTATGCATTCGGTATTGTATAGAATACCTAGGCTAAGTATAAAATAAATAATATTTCATACATTACCTGCACGTTTCAGGTATTCTATACATTACCTAGGTTATACAGATTGTCGGTTACATTTACATAAAAAAAGTATTGATGCTTAGTTTGGAGCCGGATGGCGTTGTGTGAATGTGTATTCCATGCCACCTGATGAGAAGTGCGCATGAAGACTATGGTGTTACACGTCCATCCACGAGAAACCTATTCACTCGACACTTAAAAGTTCCAGGACTGTAGTGGTCAGGAAAAACAGACGCAGGCAGATTGTTCCACACCTTGGCAATCCGTACCAAAAAGGAACTATCGAAGCGTTTTGTTCGACTTCTTGGTAAATCCACTATATAAGGATGGAAGTTCTGTCTGCGTCTGGTAGTCCGGTGGTAAAAAGGGGTGGGTTCAATTTGGTCAAAAAGAGCACTCGCACACTCACCAAAATGTAGCCGATAAAATACTGTCAAACAAGCAACCTTACGACGATGCTCCAGCGTCTGCAATTTTATATTTGTAAGGTTGTTGTTATTTATGAGTTTTCGGGCTCTTCGGTCAACAGAGTCTAGCGCTTCGAGCTGGTATTTGGCAGAACCATCCCAAAGGTGACTACAGTACTCCATGCAAGACCTCACTTGGGCTGTGTATAAGTTAAGGAGCCGTTCAGGGCTGAAGTACCGCCGGACCTTCGAGATGATACCCAATTTTTTGGAAGCCGTTTTTGCCATAGACTCAATTTGTTGTCCGAAGTTTAATTTGAACGTTATAGTGACGCCCAAAAGCCCTAGTTGGTCGGTGATGGGAACAGATACATTCTGGTAAGTTTGCGGAGAATAGACACGTGTTTTGGAGGCGTTGAATTTGACCAGGTTAGATTCGCCCCAATCGGACACATTCCGCAAGGTCGAATCAACGCGCTCAATCATAGACTCTCTCAAAACCTGGATTACATGGGCGCTCGTTCGCGCATTGGATATATATCTCTCAACAACAGTGCTGTCATCAGCATATCCAATAATGCCTGGTGTTAGGAGTGAATAGGGAGGAGAACAGAAGTTGAGTGAAGCGCTGCAAATGGAACCAAGCAACTCGATAGGGGTGACGGACCTTTGGGAAACTCGCTTGGAGACTGCGGGGACGCCCAAACCCCCCCGAGTTCGCCATCGGGTCCTCTCAAACCGGTCGCCAGCCGGCACGATGGAGCCTCCCGGGATTTTTCGCGAGGTGGCGGCGCAGCCTTTTGCATGTGGCTGGCATGCTACTTGGGCCCCCTACTACCTGCGGTCGGCCAGCGGTGCACCGTGCTTCGGATCCCGCTACCCTCCAAAACGAGTTACCCGGTGAGTCATTACCCTACGAGTTGTAAACAGTTCTCCGATGCAGCACGATTGCTCAGACCTATCCTCCTCAATGGCTACACTAGACATCATGCCGGAACGCAACTAGGTTACTTGGCGGCATGGTTTTGTCTAGTGGGTGGTGACAAGCCACGGCCGAAGCCTACCACCAGATTTTACTGCTCGTTTAGCACCACCCAGGGACCACGTACAAGGCATCGAGGGCTAAACCTTGCGGACGCGAACAGTTTTCAGTCCTAAAAACAAGCGTACATTTGATATGAGTGAAAGACTCGAAGTCAAATTCTTCCTTTCCTTTTTTTGGTTTGATTTTCTTTTTACGCTATGTTGTCAGCTTGGTGAAATGCAGTCGCCATTTTACTTATACGTTTGCGTCAGTGTGTTTTGTTTACTTTCAGAAAAAGTGCAAAATATTCGGGATTTTTTAGAGATTTGACTATGAAATGCTTTAATAAATATCAATTTTATAAGTTTGATTTGAATTATCGTGTACAATATGCATAAGTGTTTGATTTTAGTTTGTGGCGCTAAAAAGTCGCAAAACATAAGTTTACACCAGTAAGTTATCTCAAATTCTTATGTTTTGTAATTATTTGCGTATATCATCATCTGGTTTACTGTAACAAGTACCTATAAGCGATAATAATTGAGTAATAGTGAATGTTTAGAAGGTTTTAAATTTATAACCTTGCTTCCTAGTTACCAAGTGTAAACATAGTGATGGGCATCCGTAAACCGTCTTTTTTATCGATATTTTTCAGTTTTCCCACTAATTTAAATATGCGGCGAAGGTGGATAAACGCAATTGGATTAGAAAATATAAGCCGACGTCATAGGAAGAATCTATTTATATGTTCATTACATTTTGAGGATGATAACATCAATAGAACACTTGGAGTCATCAGGCTAAAAGATGATGCAGTGCCCTCACTTTACTTATCAGTAAGTGTTTTGTAGAGAATTGTTACTTTGTACCTTTTATAATTTATATAATTTAAAATCTTTAAAAATTTACATAGTCATCGAAGGATATAACTTTTGCATGATGATAATTAAAAGAAAATTTAATTTTTGGAGAATTGCTATTTATTAATACAAACTTTGTATTCATTTTCAGTCTCCAACTATTACTAGTGTTCGGAGCGTGGCTTCACAGAAAAGAATCCCACACTCAGCACTCACTGAAGTAAGTGAAATAAACTTCAAGTTTTCATGTGACATTCCGCAACAGCAACATTCTTTCATTCCATTTTTTTTCAACCATTTTTTTACATTACAGTTGACAGACTTGAAAAACCAGGTCATGCCACAAAGTTCTGACCAACAAGAACCAAAACTAAATTCAAGTCACGATAAGGTTGGTTTTACAATATAACATAAGTAGTTATTGATTCTAACTTTTTTTAGTAGTAAAATGAGTGAAAGATAGCGTGAACTGTTTGTGCATAATTTCCTGAGGATACCAGGCGTTTCTAACTTGTGTTTATTAACAATAAACACAAATAATAAAAATCTTTTAATATTTTCAGGCTTATCAAAATGAAATCAAAATTGTCAAGTTAGAAAAATTATGTGACAGCTTAATAAAAAAAATAAAAATCTGAAACTTCAAGTATATCGAAAAAATAAGAAAATAGCAGAACAAAAAGATGTCATGGAGAAATTAAAAGCTGAAAAGTTAATAACAAACGAAGAGTGCAACATGTTGAAAGAATGTGCTGGACCGCACTAAAATTAAATTAAGGGTGTCCTGCGCAAGGTTTCTAATTTAATTTAAGCTGTTATTAAAATATTTTTTTTAGGAAAATTTGAATCAAATTAACAGCTTAAATAAATAAAATTATTATGAATACCTATTCAAAATGTTAAAGATAAGTTTACTTTATTGTCTCTAAGTGACCTTGAAATTGTACTTATCTTATTATCTGTAAATCAGACTATTTTTTATTTAGAAATAAGCATTAAAAGTTAAATTTTATTAATATCTATTCAAAATGTTTAAGATAAGGTTTAATTTAGAGTCTCTAAGTGACTTTGAAATTGTACTTACCGTATTATTTGTAAATCAGACTGTTTTTTAATTAGTAATAAGTATTAACAGTTAATTCAAAATGTTGACACCTGTTCAAAGATAAGTTTACTTTAGTGTCGCTAAGTGACCTTAAAATTGTTGATTTCAATACATCAAAATCTATTCACAATGCAGATGTTTTATTTGGTAATTTTAAATACTAATTTTAACCATACAGAATGACTATATGTAAATAGAATACAGAATGAATATGGATAGGTATTATAAATTCATACGAGCTAACGTATCTACTGCTTCCAAGTTGGAAAGTCTTGTATTAGGTTGGTGGCCGCATTGATAAATTTTTTTAGGTATACGAGTACCTAAATAAATAAAAAAATATTTCTGACACTCACACTACATTATCTAGCCCAAATTAAGTTTCTTAAAGAACTTGTGTTATAGATACTAGATAACCTGATATACTTAAGAAATGTATAAACATACGTATTAAAATATTACATACATATTGAGTAAATGCATATTTTTATTAGTATAAACTTAAATAATAAACATCCATGACTTGACGATAGTTCATCGCACAAATATCCGCCGCCACCGCCGGGATTCGAACCCAGAACCTCTGGCATAGAAGGCAATGTATGTTACCACCACAAAGCAGATACATAGTAGAGCTGCTGTAAGCAAAGTTGCACAGCTTCAATTTGGGTTGTCCTGACGTCACAGCCTTTAGTTCAAGCTATTCCTCGCTAGAGGCACTGGCGTCAGTTCGTCGCTGACTTCTGTGAAGTATGTACACGCGTAAATATAAAAAAAAAAAAAAATTCTCCATTGTTTCTCGATGTAAAATTTAGTTTTCTATACTTTTATAAAGGAATTACATTGACAATCCAAATAAAATTAACTTACCACGAAGATAATTTCATTCATAATTATTTTTTACAAAATTGTTTGTTGTCCAATTATTTGTGTCCAAAATTCCAGATTGTTATTTGTTGCCTAGGTGATTTTTATGCCGCGAAAAAAGGTTGCGCTATCTAGCGTCAAGTACAAATACTTTTATTGCGCGGTTTTTTCTGACAGATTTGGAACGTATGAAATTTCGTTAAAAAACTAGAGCCACCTAGTAAAGTATAGCTGAACTTTTTTGATGATTATCTGAATATTTTAACCTTATGTTTCAACCGGTTTTTTCTACTCACTACTAGGTGACTAATGCCATCGCCTGTTTGGCTATGATTAGCCATAACCCACCGCTTACCCCTCCCGCACCCCGCGCGTAGGCTTCACTTGAGTCCCTAGAAAATACTGGATAGAATGCTCCTCTATATATTTCCTCCGTGGTTACCACTACCTCATAAGACAATTGTTTTTTATTATTACTAAACATCGGATTAGAACATGAAAGTTAGGTATAATATATCGGGTGTCCAGTAATTAATGGATAACCCAGTAGTGGTAGGTAGAGGAGCTAGTGACTGCTTAGAAAATAAATAAAGCGATATAACATTTACTATTTGATTAAAAATATAAAAGATATTGATAATTTAATGTGTTAAGAGCTATTTTTCGGCAATTACCTAAAATTGGATAGAGTTATCGTAGTTTGCGATTTTACAAAAATAATGTAACCTTATAATGAAGTCACTACTCAATGAGAGATATTGGCTATTTTAGATAGAAAATGAGGGAATTTCCTAAAAAAAACATCTATTTTTTTTTAAGCAGTCACTAGTTCCTTTACCTGCCAATACTGGGTTATTCATTAAGTATATGTACACAATGACTACGAAAACTTTATCGATATCGATATGTAATTTTAATTAGGGCTAAACTCTTCAGCAGCCATTTTATAGCCACTGTCAAGTGTTTCATGGTTTTCATTCTAAGGGCATCTCCTGTCTATTACTACCTACCATGGCTCAAAGTCTAAGTGAGTCAGATGCACCTGTCGAGTTGCTTTGTTTTGATTTTAAACAAAATATACCATGCCCACACCTTAGTATTGGAGAACTATACATATATTATATTATATTTGACATGTTTTTTTTTTTACTAACTATATTGTAAATATCTGTTTTTTTCTCCAAAATAAATAAATAAACTATTTTATTCAAGACAGTTGTGGTTACATGTTATGTCAGTATACTCTGGGAAAACAGCAAAATCAATAATGTATTGCTGGCCAGAATCTGAAGGGAAAAAAGGAGCGAACGAAGTGGCTTCTGTCATCGAACACTACATTGAGGCATTTATTCCACATTCTGTAAAGGCACTTATCGTTGTTACTGATGGTTGTCGAGGCCAGAATGTTAATATCACCATGATGAGGTTTTGGGAGTCACTTGTGTTAAAAGAAAGATTTCAATCTGTTTGTTATTTTTTACCAGAAAGGGGACATAGTTATCTACCCTGTGACCGTCATTTTTCTATAATAGAGAAAATGCAAAGAAAAAGAGAAACTGTTGAGTTACCTGATGATTGGATTGAAATAATAGCATCAAGATTTAAAGTAGTGGAACTAAAATCAAACATGATAAAGGATTACACAAGACATTTTGAGAACTTTTTCATGAAGCCATTGACAGTAAAAGCTGAAAATGATAAGCGAGTAAAGTTCAATGTAACAAAATTCAAAAAAATACAAATTTCATGCAAGCAGAATAAATGCATATGAAACTATAAATGAATGGAATCATTACAATTTTCCCAACATGCTTAAAAAAAATATTACTCAAATCTCATTTGAGGACATTCAGCAACCTTATGGGTCTTATCTACTTACCAAAACTAGTAAAGTAAATGATGTTCTTAAGCTTTTACCCTACTTAAAGAAATCAAAATCAGTGAATTACTATAAAAAGCTCAAGGGAGATTATAACAAACAATGAAAATTCTGATGATGACGACGATTTTGTGGAATAAGGGCCCAAAAAAGTTGTAAAAAAATTAATAAAATATTCTCATATGTTTTTATTCTATTTTTTTCACACCCTCCATTATGTTACAAATTATTTCTAACTATGTATTAGAAATAAAAAGTAAGTTTGTACATATTGTAGAAGATATGAAGTTATTTTGCTCTCCTGTAAAATTTTAAATTGTCATTTTGGAACCTTTTTCCTGACACCGCTTCAATTATATAGAATAAATGGGCATCTCCTGTTTATAACTTACCTACCATACCATGACCATCACCCACTTGAAAGGCGATAGTTCCAAAAATATTTCAATGCGTGATAATTATTATACATACAAATATGGTTATCAAGTACACCCGTATTAACATATCGTATTTAGAAAGTTACATGCGCGATTTATTAGACAGACAGCGCCATCTATGGAACAATTTATTGCTACATTCTATAGGTATTCGTTATACGTTATTATCTGTAAAACAACATTTAAAAGGGAATCCCAACATTCAATTCGATTCAAATCCTTTATTGTCATTTGCATAGAATTGATAAATATTAACAAACAATAATATACAAAAAAACATTAAATGTGCAATTTGGGCGGCCTTATCACTTCTAAGCGATCTCTACCAGGCAACCCCATCTTTATTTATTTATTTATTTAAGCAAGATACGCCAACAATATGCATACAAAATAATTACAGTCATATTACAAAAATTCTTAAATCTAGTACACATATCAATTACAGGCATATACATCATTCATTATTATTAAAACACACACATTACTCGGCTATATTAAATTATTAACAAAAACAAAAAATACAAAGGAAAAATGAATGAAAATTGAATAATATTATGTCAAAAAGGATTTAATTTAAAAAGAATGTCAAAACACACAAATCTTAAACGAAATCTTATGAATAAAAAAATAAAAACATGAAAATGGCATAAATAATATTATTTATACTTAAATTATACTAATAGGTATAATAATATAATATAAATAGGTATAATAATATAATATAAAATACTATGGAATTTAATAAAAACATAGATAGATATACTTGGATATATAACAATAGAAATACTTAAATAGGTACATTCTCTTGGTGGTAGGATCCCTTCTGGGTCCGACTGGCTAGCGACCACCCTTTATATAAAGTCTGCCGCCAAATGTTACCGCTTCGGAGGTAATGTGTTCCGGCAATATTGTATAAAGAGCCAGTTCCTTCCTAAACCCGTGTGCTTTCATCTTCGACCTCATCGTCACTTACCATCAGGTGAGATTGAGGTCAAACGCGGGTTTAGTCACTTATAAAAAAAAAAAAATTAAATTAACATAAATATATAAATAGACGGAATAATATATACAGTATGTAGGTAAAAAAATATATATTCTATTTGATATGAAACAAGTGTGAGAGATAGAACTTTTTCAAATTATATTTAAAGGAAACTATTGTTTTGGCATTGTGGAGAGCAGATGGTAATGAGTTCCAAAGTGATATTGCTTTCACCGTGAACGACTTCTGATAGAAGTGGGAACTGTGATGCGGGGTTGCCAGTAAGAAATTGCTGGCTGACCGCAGGTTACGTTCATGGTGCTGATGGCGAAAATTGAAGCGTTCTTTGATATAGGTTGGCAGACAGGGGTTGAACAATATTTTGTATAAAAGACTGAGTGTATGAGTATTCCTTCGAAGACGAATTGGGAGCCACTTGAGCCTAACGCGGCATTCGGAAACGTGATCATATTTTCGTAAACCAAATATGAATTTAATACACATATTCTGAAGGCGCTCAAGCTTGTTTAGTTGCTCCTCGGTCAAATTAAGATAGCTATTGTCAGCGTAATCCAGTATTGGGAGTATAAGTGATTGTGCGAGAGCAATTTTGGTAGGTATTGGTAGAAAATTACGAAGCCTTCGGAGAGATCGTGCAGCGGAGAAAACTTTTCTGCTGACAGATTCTATTTGTGGTTTCCATGAAAGTGTGGAATCCATGAGAACTCCCAGATTTTTAACTACTCTACTGTGAGGTATGGTAACGTCATCAAAAATTATAGGGTCAAGTTGCTGATAATCAATTTTGCTTATAAGTTTAGAGCTACCAATAAGGATAACTTGAGTTTTTGAAGGATTCATATTTAAACCATAATATTTACCCCATTCAAGTATTGAAACAAGTTATATTATATATATTAGTATCTTTTATATTATTCTTATATATAAAAGTATCTTTTATATATTAGAATAATATAAAAGATACTAATATATATAATATGTATTGCTCTACAAAAACGTACTTTACACTCCAGTTATAATAAGTTATATAAAAAAACATATAAAACAAGAACAAAAGTATAAAAAAAAACTTAAACAAGAATAAAAAATTAAAGTTTTTGAACGCAGATTGAATCTCTCAATGAAGTGACATACGTCACAGAGACAGGACAGAACAAAAATAAACAAGGTTATGTTATTGAATTGTAAATAAATTGCCCTACACTTGAAAATATAAAATATTATTGCACAAAACTAGGAAACAAAAAATACAACTACCTGCATGTAAAATATAAGGCGAAGATAATGGACCCTGCAGTGAGATAAGAGATGAATCAAATTACAAAATACTATAAGTACTAAGAATAAAACTGCTTTTTGGAGATTGCACGGCGGCCTCTTGGTACAGCGCCAGTCTTAGCTTGCTGTTTATTCTCCGCATTCAATTCTTTAGTTGAAGACGGTGTCAGGTCCGCGGAAACAGAATTAATATCTTCGAACTTGCGTATGCGGTATCTTTTGTTATTTGGACCTGCCACTAAGATGTCACCATCGCGAGTCCAACACTTTGTAACTCAAACTGTTGCCTCGCCGCCAGGAATAAATTGTGTCGATGTCTAGTGAGGTATTCTGACAATACAATACCGCTGCCTTTGAGTAAAGTCTTCTGTGTCCAGACCTTGTGTTTACTGCTGCTACTGTTGAACTTAACTATAATGGGTCTTGGTCTATGATCACGAGAAGACTTACCCAGGCGATGGCAAAACTGAATATCATCCATTTTAATAATAATGGATTACTGCACTACTGTTTGGCCACAAGCTCGCAGTAGTGCAAAACCCACCCTGTAAAAAGGAGATTCTCTAGAAGAATATGAAAACAATAATAATAATAATCATTTATTTGCCAGAATGTGTGTACAAAAAGATGTTATTACAATAATGACCAGTTCACAAACTGCCGGATACAGGCGTGCAAATATTATTTTTATGCAGTTAGTGAAGTTAGGTACATGTCAATAAAAAAAGAGAGAAGTGCTAGTCAACATTTACATTACATTATATAAAATTAAAACAATATGTAACATGTCAATATTATGAAATGAGGTTATCGTCATTTAAATACTCATCTAATCTATAATAACACTTTTCCATCAACAACCTGAACACCTTATGTTTAAACTCCATCGTCGTTAGATTTTTAAATGGCTGATCCATTTGATTATAAATTGATTATAAATGGTGATTGCCATACAATACACATTCCTACTAAAGCATTGCAGGTGGCGTTGCGGCATATACAATTTGTTGTCTAACTTTATTTTATTTCTAGTTCTATAATTATAAAATTGTTTTTGTAATTGAAAGAGGTTTAAATTTTTTTTCACAAAAAGTAGTCTTTCAAATATGTAGAGGCAGTATTTTAGTAAAGGCAGTATTTTATTAGCTTTAAATAATGGTTTACAACTGTCTGTATAGTCTGCTTTACAAATTGCCCGTATACACTTTTTCTGAGTTATGAATGCTCTGTGGGAATCTACCGAGTTACCCCACAATACAATGCCATATCGCAGTAGGGATGATACATAGCTATACGTAAAAGTAGTTACCTGCAAATTTTCAGTGGCCACCTTTATAACTAATGAAGAAACGTCTTCCTGTGTGGCCTCAGGAACTCCGTGGAGTAACAGAAATTTTCTGCGGCTTCGCATCTCAAGCCTGTCACAGTCTTGAGCAATATATTCTATTTGTGCCTGTAGAGCAGCCAAGGCAGATTGGACAAATTTTTTGAAGGTGTTAAATTCTGCGGCCAGTGAAGATGTTATTGGTGTAGCAGTGGAGGTGTTGTTGATGCTGCTTTGTTCAAATTGTGCCATTCTAGTGTTAAATGACTCAATCATTTTATCCATGGACTGTTTACATCATTTAATGACTCCATAACTATTAAGTAGTGTTTATAGTTTTGTTTGAAGGTGAGATATAGATGGAAATTTATAGCTGGATGGGTGAAGTAAGCCTATGCCAACATTAAATGCAATTTATAATAATTCAAATACACTGTTTTTTATTTATTTTCAATTAAATTTAAGAGCTCCAAAAATTTTCCACTGATTTGCTTACTACCCACTTGCCGAAAAAAACATTGTTATTAATATTTTGAATAGTATTTGATTAAAAATTCACAAGAGTGAGCGGGTATTCTAGCAAGTAAATGAACTTCGGTATAAGCGACATCTATTGTGATTTACGGCAACCTAGCATTGATCGAGTGAGTTAGCTTCTCAGTTAGGTAATCGGGTATTCGAATGACTTTACATCGATCAAATCATGTTTCATCATTAAGACGAAAGAACTGCTAAATTCGGTTTTTAAATAATCAACAAATGCAGAGTACTAAAAAACCGACTTCACTTCAAAACTTTGGCTGAGTTGAGAGTGTCATAAGCATAAACAGTTTCTGAAATCATACATATTTTTTCAAAAGTTTGAAATTTCAATGAAGTACTGAACCGATTTCGATGAAATTTAAATGGGACCATCTATGAAGTATCCTCTATTATATTATAATTGTCCGAAATATCGTGTAACAAAGACACAAAAAACATACAGACGAATTGAGACCTCCCCCTTTTTTGGAAGTCGGTTGATAATTCACTCGGCACTTAGGTTACTGTATTTTGTAACTTCTTTCCAAATAGATGATGCGAACACACCAACCATGTCCATATTTCTGTTATAAAACATGGTTCAGGTTCATGGTCACGTTTGACAAAGGAAGTCAGTTTATGTTCATACAAGTTCGCCCATTTTCGTACCGAAGGTACATGGGCACCAAACTGTTGGCGATGACAAGAGGAACATCATCGAGTTCAAATATTTATTAAAAGAGTGCATTAAAGCTAAAAACTGGCAGCGACGCGGGGAATCTGGGCTGTTCTCGACGTCAGCGACGTAGCGGTTTCATACAAACTCAATTCTTTCTATCGTCTCGCGGCCCGCGCCGCTGTCGCTCACGCTGTCGCTGTCGCTGCCGTCCAGTTTGCAGCCTAACGGAATAAAATAATAGTAAAATAAATAGTACCTCATAGTAAAATATATGGTTGTTACCTTAGTAAAAACGCAGTCGGTGAGGACCTTTAATTGGCCCAGTATCGCTACCGTGTTTTTATTATTGTTATAATGGCTGTTGGTCTTCATAAAATAAAATAAATAAATAAAAAAGACGTGTGGCACTCGGAGACTGCCGCGGTAAAGCTATTTTGCATAGCATTTTTTATCAACTAATGCAATTATAATTATTTATTTATTTTATTAATGCAGTAATGTTTGATCAAATATGAAGTTCCACAAGTTCCTAGTAAAGCTCGCATGTAAAGTTATGAAATCAAAGTATCACCGCTGTGCCGGTCGGAGTGGGGGGTGTTAGGTTTTTTTCGTTACGGAATTTCTGGATTCGGTCCCCACGCCTATTTATCAATGTTTTAATAATGTAATCATAAATAAATTAACCTGTGGGGAACTATTTACTTAAAATACTAATATTTCATGCTGTGATACAGTGAAATATGTGCTCAATGAATTATGTACCAACAAATGTTACCATATTTATAGCAATAAAATGATTTGATTTGATTTGATTTGACACGCTCAAGGCCCGCGATAGAAGCTATGCAATAGCTTAAAAAATATTAAAGAATTCATGGTTGGGAAACGATCTTGATAATACTGACGGGTCGGTCTCCAATTTGTATTGGTGCAGTGAACGACTGGCGGGACCGGGCGAGGTGAAAAACGGACGTGGTCGGTGTGGCGCGGGGCGCAGGGCGTGGTGACGAAATCGAACGCAGATGTTTACCTGAGCTTTTGTTTAACATTTCTTTGTGTGTTTGAGAATGAACGTGCTATCTTAACTAAATAGTTTGAGTAAAATAAAAAAGATAATGTAGTAAAATGATACCTTAATAAATATTACGTTTTAACAATAATTAATGACACTGGATGTTATTTTTGCTAACCTGAAGCATTTACCATCTTAGTTTAGCCCGAGAAATGATGAAAAATCTTCAAAAAATTTATTTGTTTCCGAATGAGTGACTTCAGAGGTCTTAACAGAAAAACTAACCTCTTTACTGTCACTTTTTTATGGTAGGTATTATAAAAGAGTGAGGTCCTGCCAAGTTTTTGAAATTAATTAGAAAGTATGAAATTATTTTTTACTATTTTTAATTCAATGTTGAAAATTCAAGTCAGACAGAATATTTTCAAGTTTCGATGAAAGTTATTGTATCTTCCGTGAATGTTAGGAAGCTAATTATTTTATGCATAATAGGGCAACTCATGAGGATAATGTTACAAAGAAAAAAACTTGGAAAAAATATCAATTTTTTTTTATTTTAAGCTGTTTAGGGTGAACATTTTCATAAAAAGGATTAAAAAATTCATAACTCGAAAACTACAATAAATCGCGGAACATACATGGGGTATTTTCGGATACCCCTAGTGGTGAGGTATCTAAAAAAAAATTATGACGTCACTGTTTGGACCACCCTGTATACTTCAGCCAAAGTTTTGACAAGGATTTCAAAATGTTACGAAGTCGTTTGTTTTAATGCTCTGCGTTCCTTGATTATTTGCTTTATATCGATAGCCGCAACAGGTAATAAAAAATAAATAAAAAAGTCATAAAACCAAAACCAAAATGAAAGCAAACTAATTATTTCTTTTTAAGAAAAAGTGAACCGCATTCAAAAAACCAACCCACTAAAAATGTTTAAATAATTTTTATAAACACCATCCTATTCCTGTTTCTATTCCATCCATATTACTACCCCGTATAGTCAATTTCTGCCAAAAATTAATTAATATTAATGAATGTAATAAGAACATTAACAATTTATCTGGTTAGGTATTTACATAGTTTTTGAAGTCGGTGCCAAACCAATACAAGTAAGACTGCTGCCAAACAGAGAAAATTATAAGGCGAACGTATCAACGAAGTTACATCCACTCACGACGACGCAAAGACGACGACGTGTGGCCCTCAAGTGTGTGCTTTTCGGTATTTTTTCCGTCAAAGAAAGTGTAGCACAGTGAATTGTCTGGCCCCTAAATTAGACAGTCTGTATTTTAGAGAACAGCGCCATCCCAATTGAGAACAGCGCCATCTTCGTTGATACGTTCGACTTATAATTTTCTCTGTTTGGCAGCAGTCTTACTTGTATTGGTTTGGCACCGACTTCAAAAACTATGTAAATACCTAACCAGATAAATTGTTAATGTTCTTATTACATTCATTAATATTAATTAATTTTTGGCAGAAATTGACTATACGGGGTAGTAATATGGATGGAATAGAAACAGGAATAGGATGGTGTTTATAAAAATTATTTAAACATTTTTAGTGGGTTGGTTTTTTGAATGCGGTTCACTTTTTCTTAAAAAGAAATAATTAGTTTGCTTTCATTTTGGTTTTGGTTTTATGACTTTTTTATTAATTTTTTATTTCATACTTTTTAGTGTAAGGTTTTTGTTTTGGACCAGTTATTAGTTTTTTCATAGTTAGTTAGGTTCTACAGTTATAGATATTAGTGATAGTTTTTTAGTGATAAGTTTTGGGCTAGTTTTGGTATCAGTAACTACCTACTTCTTCTTGTAATGTGATGTTTTGGTACTGTAAAATCATGACTTTGACCTACCTACTATTGTTATATCTGTAAGCCTAGGTAGAAAAATATGGAGAAGGACGCTTTGAGAAAGAAGAAGAATTAAATCCCAACGAAAACTAACGACGACTTGATGCAGCACGAGATGGTCTTGTTTAGGTATCGCCAGCATGCTCGTGCTGCAGAAACTGACAAACGAAAAGAGATTCGCTTAAAACAATCTTCGTGCAAACAGTCAGCTAAGAACTTATCCAAAGCTTGTCACTAAAAAATCTATCACGTTTATCTACAAATATGGAAACTAACTTACTATGAAAAAACTAAAAGCTAGCCCTGAATTAAAAGTAAGTAAAAGGTAAAACCCTTTTAAAAACCGCATCAACATCGGTTCAGCCAAACGCAAGATAATCGATGACAATCATAATTAACAAACAGGTTAAATTCCTCTTTGTAAGTTGGCTACTTTTAATCAGAAATTGTGCAGGTAAATCTGCGGGAAACTGCTAGTATTCGGTAATTATTCGGCAAATCAATCAAACATTCGGCTGAATACAAATTTTGTACGAAATACGAATGTTCGGCCGAACATTCGGCTCATCTCTCATACAAAATAAACAGATAAATTGAGAACCTTGTTTGTTTAAAGTTGGTTAATATACTAAAACCTTCTTCTAAACATGACGAATCTTTTTCTGAAAACCGCATCCAAATCGGTTCAGCCAAACGTGAGAAAATCGCGGACAAACATACATACATACATACATACAGGTCAAACTGATAACCTCCTTTTTTTGAATTCGGTTAAAAACATTCAGAATGATGACAGCTGTAAACCTTTCAAAAATTACAAAATTCTCAGCCTTCCATGCATTTACATACTTGAAGCATGCAAATTCGTCCGAAAACATCCCGAATTGTATAAAAAGCGCGACGAAGCGGAAAGTAAATACGTCCTTAGACCCTCCCGGAAAAATTAATTAGGTATTACAACCAATGTCCCATTTAAAAATACATTCATCTGGTCCTCTATCTATGACTATAAAACTATTTAATCATTTACCGGAATATATCAAACATGAAACCAATGACAAAGGATTCACGCTTACTAAAACAACTCCTAATAAAAAATACAAATTTAAATGAATTAAATTAAATAGGTATAATTGAATCGACGAATATTTTTTGTATCTAAACGATAAATCTAATTTAAAATGACTACAAATGTCCTCTCCTGCATTGCAATACCTAAATTAGGTGCATAATTTTACTGATTATTATTGTAAATTAACTATTATTATAACTGTCACCTGTAAAATCATGTTTGCAATAAAGTATTGAGTACATAATGTAAGGCTAAGTTCAAACGTCAGTAACTTTCGTAATAAATAAATAAACTTTCTTATGTCAAAATATGTAACTGTCATGATTGTCAAAGGAATGGAGAATTTGGGCATTCTGACTTGAGGCTTACGAGCAAGCGGTCATCATATTGAATTGCTTTAAAGTGTATTGGAATAATTTGTATTGGATTGTAAGGCAAAAGTCAGCCAATAAACTGTTGAACAGTGCTGGACTGTGTGGAGTTTTATTTCCAACAATAAAAATATTTAAATTGGTACGGAACCCTATATTTAATATATTACTTGACCGGTTTTTATGACAAGTTTTGTGACAACTTGACGAGGTTATTAAGAAATATTGAGCTATTAATTTATGACGTACAACTAAGTTATGAAACTAGTCGGAATGTGTTAAAGCTATTTATAACTTAATTTCTTTGTCGTAAGGTTATTTATTAATTGACTCTTTTCTTTGACCTGAGATTATTTACTAATTGAATGGCCGGCTCGTGTAGCTGTAAATGCTTAGCTTTTTATAACAGAGATCCTTTATTTGAATCCTGTTTTGCGATTGATGGTTGTGTAATGAACATTGATAGTAGCCACCAAGTCATAGATGTTTTATGTTTATTTATTTTAATAATAGATGTTTCACGTGGTTTCACGTGGTTTTTAATCCCGCGTTAATGTCGGTAAAAAAAATTTTAACTGCAATTCTGGAGTGTACACTATCACTATGCCAAATTTCATTCAAATTCGTTCAGCCGTTCTGCCGTGGTTGAGAAACGAACATCCATAGGAAAACACACATCTTACTAACATCCATATTAATAAGATGTGTGTTTATGACTTCACAGTGGAATCCGTTTATAATGGCATTGAAGGGAAATAAGAAACAAGTCATACTAAATGGACGTCATACAAAGCATAGGTAGATACTGCAAGAATAAATAAATTGTTTAAGTTAGTATGTGATTTATTTTAGGTAATAGAAAGGAATAAAATAGAGATAAATCAAAGTGGATATTAATAAGTAAATCTACGCTCTGAGACTCAAATCAAAAAAGCCTTTCACACGCCGAAAGTCTTTGGGTATAACGTGACTCTCCCGAACACTGCCAAAGGTGTTATAAATCATACGGTCGGTCACTATAAGCGGACAAAATTTGATAAAAAAGGGTCACAATTAGCGATATGTCACCATAGGCGAAGTCAGTATATCCGACTTAGTTATATAATTTATATGAAAACTAAACTGCACTGTGTAAACACGTCATAATGAGCGGTTGGTCAATATAAGCGGAGTTATAACAAACGGATTCTACTGTATTTCTTAAATCGATCTATCTGCTGTCTATCCAGTAAAGAGTTATGAACTCTGATGGTATATTACGAGATGCCACTGTATCATTACAACTTTTATTTAGTAATAGGAAACACATGACATGTTTTTCTTGACCACTGGAGTCCTGCAGGAGCAGACCATCGACACTGATAAATCGGGATTTTGTATCGATATTTTCGATCATTTTTTCCTGTCGAAATCGTTGCAAACTGAATCACTTTCACCTGTCAAATTCAGCGAAACATTTCTTGTATCAAATGACCCATCATGCGGCCAATTTTGTCTATATCTTTTAAGATATATAGTTCGGTCAATCTAGACATCCAAGGTTACAAAAATTCCGACTTGGCTGAATATTGGTAGGATTGTTCAATACACTATTATAAAGGAAACGTGAAAGTCCTCATCGATCCGGCACGTGCAAAAAAATTTACTCGGGGTCAAAGGTGACAATAACGGGTTTTTCGCGATTTTCAGCAAAACGGTAAGTTTTATCATAAAATTAGCTCAGACAAAAATTTTAGATCGGATAATTATCTATAAAAAATATGTTTATCTATTTATGTATTTATATTCTAGGTCCCCCCTAGTTCGTTGGTGTGATTGTCTGGGGATTTTATTTATTTATTATTTTATTCTTATGTAAAAAAGTATGGGTCATCGACACTTGAACGATCGGTTTACCTAAGTTAGTTGGACCAAAATAAAATATTGTATTTAAGGGTTCAAATGGATTCAAATTCCTTATGCACGTGTGCGCAGCCGCAAGATTCAATTATTAAATAGACATTTCCGACATTCACACCACATCATTTAGACCAAATACCTATAGTTTCGTAAAGATTTGTGTTTTCGATAAGTACTAGATGACGAATAAATAAACTTACGAATATCAACAAATAAAACAATAAATATAATCAACGAATGCAGGGCATTAAAAAAATCGACTTAACGTCAAAACTTTAAGTAAGTAGGCCGAGTAATAATGTCTTCAACGTAAACATTCTCCGAAAGCATACATATGTCTTCAAAAATTTGACTTTTTTAATGAAGTACTGAACCGATTTCAATGAAATTTAAATGAGATCAAGTATGAAGTATCTTCTATCATATGAATCAATAATTTTCAAAATCGATTCATACTTGTCCGAAATACCGTGTAGCAAAGACACAAAAAAACATACAGACCAATTGAGAACGTCCTCCTTTTCTGGAAGTCGGTTGAAAAGTATTAACACAGATGAGTACTTAGATATATAAGTAAATAAACTTAAGAAATACATAAACATCCATGGCTTGAGCTTATATCATCACACTCATATCGATCTTAACCGGGATTCAAACCCAGGACAGCATTTTTAATTTAAAGGTCCAAATAGTTAACCAAACGTCTAAAACAACATCCACGCTAAAATATGTCGCCTCTTGACAATATATCTCGTCGAATCCTTCAAGTAGTTGACATTCCCTTTGCGCGGATTTAATCTGCGGCGATAAATGTCAGAATGACAAACAGAAGTCACGATTTTGTTGACATTGCTGACATTGTGAGAATTTCGTGTAATTTAGATGATGAACTAAGCTGTGCCTGCGACTTAGCATGACTTTGTTTTTATTTAATAAATAATAATAAAATCCTCAGACAATCCCACCAAAGTAAGCAGAGCTTGTGTTATGAGATACCATGTAGCGAACTAGGGGGGAACGTACAATAAAACCATATTATTATACAAGGTGACTATAGTAGGGCCATATTAAGAAGTCACATTTGACGTTTCCTTATATCAGCCAAATAAAGTTCATTTTTGGTTGTGTTTTAAGAAAATGTATGAGATTGACACTTGTCAAATGTGACCTAATAAAATGACTCCACTTTAGTGACAAAATTTTAGATACTGAAGGAGACTTGATTCTGGTCATAATTATGTAATAAAAGTAGGTACTTAATTAAATAAATGAAAACTGTGATAAATAAAAATTACCCTACCAAGATTCGAACCTGGGACCTCTCGTTTGCCGGACGAGTGCTCTTCCACTGAGCTACCGGGGCCTGGCGGTACGCTGCGAAATTACTTAGGTACCACATTTTTTTGTTTTTACGTTATATTGCTAACGTAGCTCCATCTTATGGTACCTATAGCTAAAGCCCAAGCAACCAAGTTTCAGCTCATTTGTTTTAAGTCTTTAAGTTTTGTTTTAAAAGTATATTTGGATGTTAAACCTAAAGAAGTGTTTTCACGTTGCACGCGAACAGAGTCTGTTCATGCATTGTTCAAGTATCGAAATATGTTAAGCGCAGGCCACACTGAAAGCGAAGCGAACTTTATTACGCTTCGTTTATGTCAACCAACTAGGTATAGACCTATTTTATATCAACATCGCAAAATAGCCACTGCAGGACTGTGATTTCCTCTCCCTTGGATGTCAAAGGATGTTAGGGCTGTTAACAATCAAGCTGGCTTTGCTGATGTCAGAATGGTTAGAACGCCAAACTGATTTTAACTTGATGTTAAATGAAAATGAAAACTTTTTTATTCGTAGTAGGTAATTTTATACACTTTACGAACGTCAAACGCTGGATGAGGGCGGCGCGGGTCCGGACGACATGACGAATCCTGGGGGAGGCCTCCGTCGAGAAGTGTGCGTCTCTCGGCTTTGAAGATAATGATCGCCCATTATCCACCAATGTCTTGGTGTTGTCAACTACTACTTCTTCTTCGGCTTTAAAAAACGAAATGAAAGTAGAACCCTAGGTAGACCGAGAGGAAAAAAGCCGGCGGAAAAAGTACTCTCGGTACTCTTTTGTATAAAGTGCTTATTATAGGTACAATTTGGCAGAAACACAGCTCTGCTATGACATGAACAAACAAACAGAAGACAGTTATTCGTGCTTGCCAATATCATGTCGCAGCCAAGCTGCTTACATAGTGATTAATGTTTAATATTTGGAAATAACCAAGGAACAAGCAAACAGACAAATCTTTTCTCTGTTTGATAGTAAATAAATCAACATTTTTTTCGAAAATACATTAAATAGATTTTTGAACATGGAATCAAGAAAAATATGGACTTTAAATACGCTGTCACTCGTGGGGCCATCTGTTTACTAACACACACAAAGGTCGACACCCTGCTTTGCTTGGATATCCGCTGCCTTATCACGTAACTTGCAAGAGCAAAGCGATGGCATGAATTGCGCAAGATTTGCTAAAAAATAACTAATTCGTATTACGTTACAGCAAAAACAAAGCCATAGCAATCCGACGACCGTGCTGCCTCTATCGTACAATCGATGTTTTTTTTTTTTTTTTTATAAGTGACTAACCCCGCGTTTGATCTCAATCTCACCTGATGGTAAGTGACGATGAGGTCGAAGATGAAAGCACACGGGTTTAGGAAGGAACTGGCTCTTTATACAATATTGCCGGAACACATTACCGCCGGAGCGGTAACATTTGGCGGCAGACTTTATATAAAGGGTGGTCGCTAGCCAGGCGGACCCAGAAGGGATCCTACCACCAAGCAAGTACTAAAAGTGCATATAATCCCTTTGACTTTCATACTTTTCGTGTGTACTTTTCTGCGAATTTTTAAAAGCAAACATCTATTCTGTTTCACATTTTACTAGTTTCTTTTTTAGCTACCAAATTGTTTTTGGCGCTAGTATCGTAGCTATAAATGCATTCTGCGATCATCGAACGATTGAACAGCTATCGCTTACATAATACGATCTAAAGCAATGGATCGCGCGTCCATGGCGTGATGACTGCGCCATTATAGGTGATCGCTAATATTTACGTGATAAGGCAGCCGGTAGGTTAAATTAAATCGCATCGGTATAGCTCTGTGGTTCGCGATGTGAAACCAAATATGCAATGACGCAGTACAGCGCTGAGCAAATTTTTAGGTTTCACTTATTTTATTTTATATTACAGAGTTTTCACTGATAGAAAAAGAATATTTAAAAAACAAGTCGCGTACTTAGGTATATGGTTTATAATATAAAAGAATATTAATAGATAGAATTGAATATTAATAGAAAGAAGGATGCACAATACGAACATGACAGACTGAGACCAGAGTATTTGAACAAGAATGGAATAAAATAGTCATAGTATCATTAGCAAAACGACCTGGCACCGCTAGTAGCACCCGTTCACGAGTATAACGCAAGCACCAGCCATCACCCTCCTCAACCATATTTTAGGGAAGAGGGTGACCCGATACCCGACGCTACCACTAGCCATGCCGCCTGAGGGAGCATGACGTTCTTGCTGTTGTCTTGACAAGAAAATAAGTGAGTGGGACAGTCACCAGTATGTCATATGTATACTGCACAGCCAGGCTGTTAACAAAATTATTAAGTAATTAGAAACTTTTAGAAATATCCTGTTGTGCTTAATCCCATGCCTTTTTATCATCTAAGTAATCTTTAGTTTAGTCTTAAGAATAGTCTCTCTCCATCTTTATAATACCTCAAAATTTGTCAAACGTGACATCAGATGGTCATGTAACCTCTGGTGTTCTGCCTACCCCATAAGGGATACAGGCGTGACGTTTTGTATGTATATATGTATACGTATGTAATAGATATAAAAAATATAATTAAATTCTGCTACAGAATAGATTATTGCGAAAACGTAAACGAAGCGAAACGAACTTCGCTCTCAGTGTGCCTCCGCTTTAAACACATACAGAATTTTCGTTCGCAAGAATGTTAAAAATTAACATGTTTTTGTCATCTCTCTAAATCATATTCAAATATTGCTTAAGCGGAACATTTTGTAACAGAAAAGAGTCAAGTTTGTAATAACGTTGCGTTATGGTTCAACTTGCGGGGTCTAGACGTAATAACTAGTTCTCTATAAACGTATTTCTTTTACTAGTGTAAGGATGGCTTAGAACAGCCCTGTCACCCCTGGACAAAAGAGTCGTCAAAGTCCACTAATCCGAGTGCCCCCCACTTAGTGGTAGGATCACGTCAGGGTTAGCCTGGTGACGACCACCCTTCATATATAATACATACATACCTACATAACTTCACGCCTGTATCCCTAATGGGGTAGGCAGAACTCCAGAGGCTATAAAAACCATCTGATGTCACGTTTGACAAATTTAAAGGTATTATTATGATGGAGAGAGACTATAGCAGTGACAGGGGGTCAGCCTGTCGCCCGCAAAATCGCCAATAAATCCTCCGTCCCTTAACTGAGTTTTACAGTATGCCCGGGAAGAGAAGCAGCTGGCACATTCTATGTTTTTCTTTCGCTCCCAGTCCAGCATGGAAGCATGCCGGCGGTGATGTGTTCCGGCAATATTTTATGAAGCGCCGTGTGCTGTCATCTTCGACCTCATCTTCACTTACCGTCAGGTGAGGTTGAGGTCAAACGGTTTAGTTACCAATAAAAAAATGAATATTTTCTGGTTTCATACTTTTTTTTTGTAAAGTGCGTATTTATCAGAAACTTCACAGAAGATTTTAATTGAATTTAGGTATATGGGACCACCTCTGTAATATCTTCTACCAAAAAAAACAAGAATGATTAAATCATCATTAAAATCGATTCATAATTGGCGAAAAAATTAAAGTAATACATATGTAACTGATTTGAGAACCTACCTGTAGAGTACAGTGGGTTTAAACTTTTTTTTTACTTAAGGAAAACGTGCAATCACGTCCGCAACCGTCCAAGCGGGAACGGCGGGGTATGTGGGGATGATCCGGAAGAAGGCTAGATCTACCCACTAAAAACCTCAAGGTGTACCTCATCCGCCATAGATGGAGCTCACGGTACCGCCATTGGCATTACCCGCGAGCCCCAGCGGATTGCGCTCAGCCTTCGCCGAGCGCCCTCCACGTAGGAAATGGTCCAGCACACGAGACCATTTCCTCTACTAGCCGCCGCAGGTCCCCTCACCCGCTACGGCTGGCTATCGGGATGGTGGGTTTAACCTAAAGTAGATATCTTTGAATACACTAGACTAAAACTAATAAATAAATACCTACTTTAATTAAATTAAAAATAATTTACTTACCACAATTGTTGAGAGTAAATTCTGCATGTTATCTGAAAATAAATAATAATAACATTAAGAAAAACAATTTACTACATAAGATTGCACGGGGTATTAACCTAGTGTCTTATAATCAGGTAGGATTATTTTGATGACACTTGATAGTTTTCGAAATTAGCTCTTTTAAAAAAATCAAAAACCTTCAGCTTTATAATAATGACACAGATAAAATATGACTTTATAAGTAAATGAAATCCCCAGACAATCACACCAACTACATGGCCCCAAAGTTAGAATAGCTTTTGTTATGGGATACCATGTAACGAACTAGGGTGGAACCTAGAATATAAATACATAAATAGATAAACACTCAGACACGGAACACTTTTTTTTATTGTTCCGTGCGGGAATCGGATCCGCAACCACTGGCGTCTGAGGCAGACAGGTTTACCCCATCGCCAAAGTGGACGTCAAATATAAGTGTTATAAAATAATAATTTATCTAATTCACAAACATTAATAATCAACGAATGCAGAGCATTAAAAAAACTGACTTCACGTCAAAACTTTGGCTGAGTTATAATATCATCAACGTAAACATTCTCCGAAATCATACACATCTTTTAAAAAAATTGAAATTATCCATGAAGTACTCAACCAATTTCGATGAAATTTATATGGGACCAACTATGAAGTATCATATGAAACAAAAATTTTCAAAATTGATTTATAATCCGTAATATCGTGTAACAAAGATACAAAAAAAATATACAGACGACTCTATTCCTCCTTTTTTGGAAGTCGGTCTAAAATACAGGGTTTTTTTTTTATATTGTAAGGATAGGACGTTTGTCTTCCATGCCACCTGATGGAAAGTGCGCATGAAGACTATGGTGTTACACGTCCATCCACGAGAAACCTATTCACTCGACACTTAAAAGTTCCAGGACTGTAGTGGTCAGGAAAAACAGACGCAGGCAGACTGTTCCACACCTTGGCAATCTGTACCAAAAAGGAACCATCGAAGCGTTTTGTTCGACTACTTGGTAAATCCACTATATAGGGATGGAAGTTCTGTCTGCGTCTGGTAGTCCGGTGGTAAAAAGGGGTGGGTTCAATTTGGTCAAAAAGAGCACTCGCACACTCAACAAAATGTAGCCGATAAAATACTGTAAAATAGGGTGTTTGGTACATCGCCGGCCAAAGTAATATGACCTGTAGAGTAGGTTTTCTGCTATGCCTAACTGGCCATTATAACTTCCAAAGCGTTGTGGTTTTTTTTTTATAGAATTTTTAAACTTTTTTTGTTTGTCACCCGGTAATCATCGTAAAACAATAAAAATAAAAAAAGTATCAAGTGTAGACAGCTCAGTATGATTTTATTTAAATTTATACTGTTTTAGGCTTCTTTCAACTCCTAAAACAATGGGTCGGGAGGCTTTCTGCACCAGGACCGCGGTCCGGAAAGCCCCTTCAATAAAAATATTAATTTATCGGGGTCATTCGGGACCACAAGAAAAAAAATAAGGAAGAGTACAGATCGCAAAAAAGGTAAAATAATACTTTGATTAACACTGGATGAATTACTCGTATTAGTTCATATGATAGAAGATACTTCATAGTTGGTTCCATATAAATTTCGTCGAAATAGGTTGAGTACTTCATTGAAAATTTCAAATTTTTGGAAGAATATTTATGATTTCGGAGAATGTTTTGACGTGAAGTCGGTTTTTTAATGCCCTGCATTCGTCAATTACATGGCATAGAATACACTGTAAATAAATAAATAGGACACCTGCTATACAACGTGTAACAAAATGGAGAGATAAATCTTAAGGGTTAGCTTCTATACCATACGTAGAATATACAGTAAAAGAATTAGCATTATCAGTGCTGGTATAGACTTTCATATAAAATTTAATTAATTAATTTTACAACAAAATATTTTGACAGTCCTAGTCAACCTAATAAACTAAAACAAGACTTGTGCCGCAGTCAGTGACCTTGTGACCTTTCCCGCACCGGCTGAACTTTGTAGTATCTGTCTTAGTTAGCCATCACTTTTTTTTTTTTTTTTTTTTTTTTTTTATATTGCAAGGATAGGACGTTTGTCTTCCATGCCACCTGATGGAAAGTGCGCATGAAGACTATGGTGTTACACGTCCATCCACGAGAAACCTATTCACTCGACACTTAAAAGTTCCAGGACTGTAGTGGTCAGGAAAAACAGACGCAGGCAGATTGTTCCACACCTTGGCAATCCGTACCAAAAAGGAACTATCGAAGCGTTTTGTTCGACTTCTTGGTATATCCACTATATACGGATGGAAGTTCTGTCTGCGTCTGGTAGTCCGGTGGTAAAAAGGGATGGGTTCAATTTGGTCAAAAAGAGCACTCGCACACTCACCAAAATGTAGCCGATAAAATACTGTCAAACAAGCAACCTTACGACGATGCTCCAGCGTCTGCAATTTTTTATTTGTAAGGTTGTTGTTATTTATGAGTTTTCGGGCTCTTCGGTCAACAGAGTCTAGCGCTTCGAGCTGGTATTTGGCAGAACCATCCCAAAGGTGACTACAGTACTCCATGCACGACCTCACTTGGGCTGTGTATAAGTTGAGGAGCCGTTCAGGGCTGAAGTACCGCCGGACCTTCGAGATGATACCCAATTTTTTGGAAGCCGTTTTTGCCATAGACTCAATTTGTTGTCCGAAGTTTAATTTGGACGTTATAGTGACGCCCAAAAGCCCTAGTTGATCGGTGATGGGAACAGATACATTCTGGAAAGTGGGCGTAAGAGTAAAGGTGCTCATTTTTGCGGAGAATAGACACGCTTGTGTTTTGGAGGCGTTGAATTTGACCAGGTTAGATTCGCCCCAATCGGACACATTCCGCAAGGTCGAATCAACGCGCTCAATCATAGACTCTCTCAAAACCTGGATTTCATACCCCGGCATTAATTGCTATTAGGTCAGAGGAGTAGCCGTCTAAGACTACTCGAATCGACCGTTCCCTCAGAAAATCAGATATCCAGTCGCAGAGCCCGGTCGGTATGCCATATGCTGGAAGCTTGCTTAAGAGACCATCATGCCAGACCCTGTCAAAGGCCTTGGAGATGTCTAAGGATACAGCTATTGCTTCACCATGACCCTCCAAGGCCTCACTCCATAAGTGTGTGGCATACACGAGAAGATCGCCGGTCGAGCGTCCACTGCGGAAACCATATTGGCTATCGCTTAGGAGCTCGTTGGTCTCAAGGCATGCCAGGAGTCGATTGTTCAATACACGTTCCATGACTTTACAAAGTATGGAGGTGATTGAAATTGGTCGATAATTGACAGGATCAGCACGGCTTCCCTTCTTCGGTACTGGTTGTACGTTAGCCAGCTTCCAGGATTTGGGGACTTTACCAGATTCCAAAGAGAGTCTATAGAGACGCGTCAAAACGGGAGACAACTCAGCTGCGCAGCGTTTCAACACCACTGCAGGAATACCGTCTGGACCGCTAGCCTTATTCTCGTCTAGGTGCAGCAAGCACTTAAGAACCTCCTTTTGGCGAATATGAACAGTACCCATTGTAGGACCGAACTGAGGTAATTGGGGTGGGATTTTACCTTGGCTATCTAGACGAGAATTTTCCGCAAAGATACTGGCAAATAAATCCGCCTTTTCCTTAGCGGTGTGGGCCAGAGAACCGTCAGGTTTCCGCAGAGGCGGCAGTGACGGGCGACAAAAGTTCGTTTCGACCGACTTGGCGAGGGACCAGAAAGCTTTACTTCCCGAGGGGTATGAGGCTATTCTGTCTCCGATACAGCCTATGTGGGCGAAACGAGCTCTCTTGATCACCTTTTTGCAGGACTTGGCGGCAGCATTTTCGGCTTTGCTTCTGCGAGCGGTTGCCCAGGCTTTGTACGCTTCTCGCTTACGCTTTTCAGCGGAAAAGCATTCAGCACTAAACCATGGGCGAGCTTTGGTTTCAAGGGATAGATCAGCGTAGGGAATGAAGAACTCCATTGCTTGACCTATCACACTTGAGACTGCATCAGCGCAGCACGATGGATCGGTTGATATAAAACAAGCTTGCCGCCACGGATAAGATGCGAAGAAATGTCGCATTTCATCCCAATCTGCCGACTTGTAACGCCATACTCGCCTAGAACCACTTGGTCGGGTGTCAGGTGGCGAGTACTGCGATACAGATTTCACCAGACAGTGATCGGATGTCCCTAAGGGTGCAGTGACGGACACATAATATCTGTCCGGATCGGTTGTCAGCAGAAGGTCCAGGCAGTAAGCAGTGTGGCCAGCAACGTCTGGGATGCGCGTAGGCTCGTCAACAAGCTGAGAGAGGCCATGAGTGAGCGAAAACTTAAAAGCCTCTCTACCAGCATGGTCAGTGTCCTGAAACGGGTATAACCACTGTCCGTGGTGTGCGTTAAAATCCCCCAGGAACACCAACTGCGCTGTGGGAAAACGTTGCTGAACCTTGTCCGCTGTACTGCTGAGATAGTCCATAAGCCTCGTTGTCTCCCGATCTCCGCTGTGTGACCGATAAATACCAGCGTATACCATTTGGTCTAGGCCGGTATCTATGTGAACCCACATAACTGAAAGGTCCGGCACTTCTAAGTAACGGAGACGCTGACAACAGATCTTGTCACTGGCATACATGCACACCCCGGCGTGCGGGTGGAATTTGGACTCCAGGATGTAACCTGGGTAACAAAGGTATGCCGAGTCTGACGGATCACAGATCTGCGTCTCCGTTAGGAAGAGTAGGTGGGGTCTCTCCGTCTCGAGGTGGTGGTGGACATCATTGAGATTGGAGTGCACTCCTCGGATGTTACAGAAGTGCACTTTAAACGAGAGGAAATGCAACCGCTGTGTTACCTTACTCTTCTTTGGACCTTTCATTATTTTTGGAGTGGAGTGAATAGGGAGGAGAACAGAAGTTGAGTGAAGCGCTGCAAATGGAACCAAGCAACTCGATAGGGGTGACGCACCATTGGGAAACTCGCTTGGAGACTGCGGGGACGCCCGAACCCCCCCGAGTTCGCCATCGGGTCCTCTCAAACCGGTCGCCAACCGGCACGATGGAGCCTCCCGGGATTTTTCGCGAGGTGGCGGGGCAGCCTTTTGCATGTGGCTGGCATGCTACTTGGGCCCCCTACTACCTGCGGTCGGCCAGCGGTGCACCGTGCTTCGGATCCCGCTACCCTCCAAAACGAGTTACCCGGTGAGTCATTATCCTACGAGTTGTAAACAGTTCTCCGATGCAGCACGATTACTCAGACCTATCCTCCTCAATGGCTACACTAGACATCATGCCGGAACGCAACTAGGTTACTTGGCGGCATGGTTTTGTCTAGTGGGTGGTGACAAGCCACGGCCGAAGCCTACCACCAGATTTTACTGCTCGTTTAGCACCACCCAGGGACCACGTACAAGGCATCGAGGGCTAAACCTTGCGGACGCGAGCAGTTTCCAGTCCCCAAACAGTCCCCAAAATTTTACGCCATCTCTTATCGAATAGATTTCATCTATTTTATTTCAGCTAACAGCTGTTTTTTAGGTTGACACTTAGATATTTTGGTCTAAACTTTGAACTTGTTTTTCGGCCGAACCGTAAGGATAACAAATTTAAGTTACTGTTACTTATAAACTACACCACCAAACATACAATTCCCTTAAGTATTATCTCTTCATTATGTTACACGTTGTATACAACCACTTGATATTTTTGTATCGCATTGTTGCGTTAGCCGTTCACCTAGGACCACAGGTCATAACATAAGTATTACGTTGAAATGTGAAAGTAAAAAGTGTTTAGGTGATGTCAAAGTTACTTTAATAGTAGGTTATCTATCGCAATATGACTAATAAGAAACATTGATTTATTATCTTCGTATTCAATAGTTTAAAGGCAATATTCAGGATTCAATTTTATGAATTAACTAGCCACCGCGCGCGGTTTTACCCGCGTAACTTTTGATTCCGTGGGAATTTCGGGATAAAATATAGCCTATAACCTTCCTCAAGAGTTGGGCTATTAAATGCAAAAATAATTTTTCAAATCCCACTTGTAGTTTCTGAGATTAGCGCGTTCAAACAAACAGACAAAAAAACAAACTCTTCAGCTTTCTATATTAGTACTGGCCACCGCGCGCGGTTTTACCCGCGTAACTTTTGATCCCGTGGGAATTTCGAGATAAAGTATAACCTATAACCTTTCACAAGAGTTGGGCTATCAAATGCAAAAATAATTTTTCAAATCCCACTTGTAGTTTCTGAGAGTAGCGCGTTCAAACAAACAAACAAAAAAACAAACTCTTCAGCTTTATATAATTAGTACTAGCCACCGCGCGCGCTTTTACCCGCGTAACTTTTGATCCCGTTGGAATTTCGGAATAAAACATAGCCTATAACCTTCCTCAAGAGTTGGGCTATCAAATGCTAAAAGAATTTTTCAAATCCCACTTGTAGTTTCTGAGATTAGCGCGTTCAAACAAACAAACAAAAAAACAAACTCTTCAGCTTTATATATTAGTACTAGCCACCGCGCGCGCTTTTACCCGCGTAACTTTTGATCCCGTGGGAATTTCGGAATAAAACATAGCCTATAACCTTCCTCAAGAGTTGGGCTATCAAATGCAAAAAGAATTTTTTAAATCCCACTTGTAGTTTCTGAGATTAGCGCGTTCAAACAAACAAACAAACAAAAAACAAACTCTTCAGCTTTATATATTAGTATAGATTAGATTTGAAATAGCTGTAGGTTGTTAAAGACGATAAATGATGAACAAACTAGTTGCGTTTTATCTTTTATTAGATTAGTGGCGGTTAAACTCTAATTTCATATTTTAGTATTATTTAATGTACCTAATTAATTTAAGACTGCTTTTTACTATTATTATGGGTTTAGTGAATTTCGAAAAAAATCATGGACAAAGTTTAATTATTGTTTAGAATTTAGTGTTCATTCAAAATACCTTAGGTATATGTAGACATTAGTATAGATTTAGTAACCCACCGGCTTAATGTCAAAACTAGCATTGCCTTTAATTAAATAAAAAATAAATAAATATTTTTGACACTAACACAACATTATCTAGCCCAAATTAAGTTTCTTAAAGAACTTGTGGTATGACAACAAACTTAAAGCTGTCGAGTAATACTTTATTTATTTGATATCTTTTATCAGTTCATTGAAAAAACTGGCCTTAAAGAACTATTGTTATGGATAAGAAACATAACATCCGTGTCTTAACAACTTATATTTTATTATCACGCAAATATCCACCCCAAATTAATTCGAACCCAGGACCTTCAAACATGAAAGGTAAAGTATGTTACTACTACACCAGCAGCGGGCCGTTCATAGTCTTACTT
The DNA here is from genome assembly GCA_944452665.1 of Stenoptilia bipunctidactyla. Taxonomy (NCBI): domain Eukaryota; kingdom Metazoa; phylum Arthropoda; class Insecta; order Lepidoptera; family Pterophoridae; genus Stenoptilia; species Stenoptilia bipunctidactyla. The sequence goes on along the minus strand of OX101747.1, from coordinate 18,300,703 downwards.
AAATACTTAACGCTTAATCAGTCAAGGGAATATAAATAAAAATTTGCACCTTATAAATATAATACATACCTACATACATAACTTCACGCCTCTATCCCGCATGGGGTAGGCAGAACACCAGAGGTTATAAAACCATCTGATGTCGCGTTTGACAAATTTGGAGGCATTATAATAGTGGAGAGAGACTATTGCAGTGACAGGGGGTCAGCCTATCGCCCACAAAAAAGCCTCCCATAACACCTCGGTCCCTTAACTGATTTTTACAGTATGCCCGGGAAGAGAAGCAGCTGACAAATTCTATGTTTTTCTTTCGCTCCCAGTCCAGCCTAGAAGCTATATAATAATAAATATTTCTGACACTCACACAACATTATCTAGCCCAAATTAAATTTCTTAAAGAACTTGTGTTATGGATACTAGATAACTGATATATTTAAGAAATATATAAACATGCATATTGAATAAATACATCTTTTTTTATTAGAACAAACTTAAATAAACATATAAATATCCATGACTTGACGACTAATATCTGTGTTCATCACACAAATATACGCCGCCGGGATTCGAACCCAGGACCTCTGGCATAGAAGGCAATATATGTTACCGCTACACCAGCCGGTCGTCTGTCTTATGTCTTTGAAATATGGCCCAAAACCAATCAATTTATCAACAATGCCATATCTGATTCAGTAATTGTATTTTGCTTTACATACATACATAACATCACGCCTGTCTCCCTTTGGGGCAGGCAGAGACAAGGGAACACCAATTGCTACGTTCCAGACATACCTCTTTCGCTTCCTCCACGTTCATTAATCTTTTCATACAAGATCGTCGGTTACGGGTACTTTTAACTAGGCCTTTTTAAGTACCTATGTCACCAAATTGGTCGGTATACGTTCACCTAGGGCGACCCCTTCCGAGACCTCCATCTATTCTTGCTTTGTACACCTCTTTCGTAAGTCTGTCTACCATTGCCGGAGCCTTGATTCTTTAATAAAAAATAATAATAAAATCTCCAGACAATCACACCAACTACATGGCCTCAAAGTAAGCGAAGCTTGTGTTATGAGATACCATGTAGCGAACTAGAATATAAATACATATATAGATAAACACCCAGAAACGGATTTTTTTTTTCTTGTTTCGGGCGGGAATCGAACCCGCAGCCACTGGCGTCTGAGGCAGATAGGTTTACCCCTTCGCCAAAGTGGTCGTTCTTTATTTATTTATTATTCATTGTACACATCAATGAGGGATATTTTTACAGTAATTTTATAGATAATGAGCACATCATCGAAAGACGATCTCATCCAGCAGGGCTAGCATGCAACTATCGATAAATAGTTGAATCGAAAAGATAAATATTATTTTGTTATTTTATCCTATTATGTAAGCTAATATGCGTGCCATAATAGATAGAATTACTCGATTTGATACCATGATTAAGACCACAGAACCAAATATGTCATAATCTTAATAAATTACATACACTAAATAGCATATTCTAAGAAAATATCGATAAAAGGCCCGATTTATCGTTGTCGACGGTAGCATGCTAGCCCCGCAGATCGATTTTATAGTCTTAGGTAATTGTTTGTGACATGAAATTATTTTTATTGCAAATAAATGGAACATAGATATGAATGAAACAATGTATAGGTATGCATAGGTATTCATTTATTGTTATTACTAGATACCAATAGTTATTTTTATTTATCGAATTTTATTTCAATTTATTTGTTTCAATTAAGATTAAATAATATTTAAACGTTTACTTATACAGGGTGAGAGCTTAATAAATGAGTTATTTTTGGAGGAGTTATAATGTCGTAAATTAACCTATCGGCTACAAAACCTCCAAAACCCCTCTGTCCCTTAACTGACCTTTACAGTATGCCCGGGAAGAGAAGCAGCTGGCACATTCTATGTTTTTCTTTCGCTTCAAGTCTAGCATGGAAATAATATTTAAATAGCGTAATATTAATGTTGAGTACTAGTATTCAGAAACTCTATTCAGGATAACGCAATGAAAAATAAATTGAAAAAGGTATATTACAAAAACCTATTTTTTATTTATTTGTTAACAGTTATGTAGCACAACCTATCCTCACTCAATTCCAGCTTGAAGTCAATTTACGGGACACCCTCTATAATAAGGTTCATTTGTTTTTGTTTGGACGCGCTAATGTTTCAAACTACATATAGGTTATAGGTTTTATTCTCAAACTAAGTAGACAAACTACTTTATACACATTAATAAAAAAAAATGTAACAAACCTTTTTAAAAAACACACTTCAGCAAAAAGAACACCAACTTTTTAAAAACAGATTCTTTTTTTAAAAGTCAATCGCGCGCTTATTTAAACTTTCGTTCTATGTGACGATCACCCGCGTCGTTGCTTCCAATGTTGATCCAATCGACTGAAGAGGTTAATATTTTGCCGCCAAAAGTAAACTAATTTGACCTACGACCTCTACGCTTTACGATTTAATTTCATTAGCTATACTACAAACTTCACCGGGTTTTGCTCACGTAAATATGAACTCTTTGAATTTGAATACTTTGATTAGAGTTTTTCAAATACGACTAAGTTTCGACATTTTTAGGTTAAAAATACAAAACTTTTCTGCTTAATGACATAGTAACAGTTACACGCAGTTTAATATGGTTTAAACTGCAGAAATTTCTTGATATTTAAAGTTTTTATAAAGCAAAATATAGAAAGTAAAAGTACAGTAACTATCGGATTTCTGAAAATTAACCCACGCATATAATATATAATATAATATTTTATCGACAAAATAGTATAAAAAGTGGGGTCTCACACCTCACCCCTATGAATGGCAAAAATAATCAACGAATGCAGAGCATTAAAAAACCAACTTCACTAACATTTTTAAATCCTAGTTAAAGCTTTGGTTTAAGTATTAGGTCATCAAGGTGCAATTGATATCTCCATATTAAATAACTTGACCGTTAATTTGAAGCCTAATAATACTTGAGAGAGATACCATCGTTCTGTCCTTTTTTCGCACGTTCTATCCTTCTTATACCTACTCTATTGCCTTCTCTTTCTTTACCCCACCACCACACAGGTAGCAGCTATGCTGAATGCGTTAGGATTTTGACTCATTGACGTCGTTGTTCTTGTCCTGACAACTTGTCTATATCAGAGAAGACACAGTGTTTACTAAAGGTACATATTTATCTTTTTAAAACTTGTTTCGGATTAAAGCTGACATTGGTGAGTTTATTTTATCTTAATTATTTTACTTGCCTATGTGTTTTCTTTGATAAATTTCGCACGGCTATGTTATTTATAATGCAACGTGTTATAATTTATAATTCAATTTTTATAATCATGTTATATCACAGCAATCCCTTTGACTTTGTTTTATAAATCGAGGTTCATACAATAGAATAGTGAGGGGAAGCATTCTAGAATAATAATTTCAAAGTGATTTTTCTTTTCACAAAACTAAAGTTATTATTACCTATTATTGTGTTAAACAATATCGAGCTTAGTGTATGAAAGAAATTAATTGTTTATTAATAGAGTATTCTACCTGCTTCTATGCGTCACACAGTTTTTATCACTATCGTGAATTTAAGAATAATGTTTTTATTTTAAAATGTTATACCTGCTCCAAAATAAGTTTAACGTTGTTAACGTTCGTTTTAGAATTGTTTTTTATCTACCTTTTAGTTTCCTTTGGTAAGCGAAATTTATTATTTGCATCGTGGTTTAAAAATAAGTGATCAAAACAATTTAGTACTAGTACTTCATATGTACAAACTATCTCAAGGACGACGAATTTAAGTAGTTCTTCGTCTAGTAGTTTTGGATCAGAAGCTCGAGTAATTCTTCTAATCAAAAGCGTTCGCGCCGTTACCGTCAGAATCGAAAGCGAAATCATAATTACGGCATAATAGGACAGTTAATCTAAGATGTAGCTTTTTTAAAGAATCTTATCTTAATCTTGTTCGGTTAGACATCTTTATAGTGATGATCCTATAATCGACGAACATAATCTGAACGATCTGGGATTCACAAAACCTACAGCCACATCTGTAAATTCAAAAACACCTCATAATTATTCTGAAATTCTTAAAGTTATACAAAGCTTTGACAATCCTGATTGGACAAATATTAGGTTATTTTAGCTTCTGTCAAGGATCCTTTAAATAAGGTCATGTTAAGTAAAACTCCTCCCTCATGCCATCACTTATCATAATGTTAGAAAGCCCTTTCGAGGTCGTGGAAGTTAGCAAGCACATGGACGTAAATTTAACGAATCTTCACAAGGACTTAAAGGCTTTCCCTCATCCCACTGGAATAGGACAGGAAAATCCAGACGATACTGACCGCACGGTCGTTAATCTAACGCACCTGCACAAGTACGAAAAGGTTCTCTATCATCCCTTCGGGATAGGAGTCGTAAATCCAGACGATACTGACCGCACGGTCGAAAATCTAACGAATTTGCACAACTACGTAAAGGTTCTTCCTCATCCCACCGGGATAGGAGAGGTAAATCCAGGCGATACTGACCAAACGGTCGTAATTATAACGCATCTGCACAAGTACATAAAGGTTCTTCCTCATCCCACCAGGATAGGAGAGGTAAATCCAGATGATACTGACCACGTGGTCGTAAATCTAACGAATCTGCACAAGTACGTAAAGGTTCTCCCTCATCCCACCAGGATAGGAGAGGTGAATCCAGACGATATTGACCACACGGGCGTAAATGGAACGAATCTGCATAACTACGTAAAGGTTCTCCCTCATCCCACCAGGATAGGAGAGGTAAATCCAGGCGATACTGACCACATGGTCGTAAATCTAACGCATCTTCACAAGGACGTTAAGGCTCTCCCTCATTCCACCTAGATAGGAGAGAAAAATCCAGACGATACTGACTCTTCGAGTATTTTCCATGAAAAACTTTCACAACCGGTGGAAAGAAAGGGGCAATTTCTTGCGACCAAAAGCAGAGTAGACAATAAATCGAGCCGAGATTACGTATATATTAATTTATGAAAGAAAATAATTGACAGCTCCAGTGGCTGCAATGTATGATTTGTGATTGATGTTATTTTGAATGCTGGCAATTTATGAACATAATCTTCTTAGTCTGTGGTTAAGTTGATCAATTATCAATCCGTGATTGGTTCATGGTTGTTCTCATAGATTAATATGTACTAAAGTAGTTGTTCTATCCAGGTTATGACGAAGTAATACATTTCAAATTATTATTGGCTTATGAGAATTTAAAGATATTAAGTAAAATTGATAATCAATGTTCCTCTTGCTTGCAAAATGATATCCGCTGCCACAGATTTGTGATGCAATTCGCTGCAGTGTATGAAGTAGTGGATGTGATTCCATTTATTTACTCAACAAGTTTTCAAATTTTCAGGTCGGTTTTGAACTGTTTTCTAATTGTTTTGTGGAGAGCTTAATAACATGCTGTTTACTATACGATACCGTGGACAAAAGAGTTGGCTGCCCTTCGGGCTCAGCTTTGCACTAGGGGACTTTGCTTGTATGCAATTGGGTTGCCCAGAAATTTCGAGAGCACGGAATACGCGCTATGGTGTATTTAGCTGCTTCTCAATTGATATTGAAATTAAACTATCAGGGCTGGAGATTAGAAAGAGAATTACTTATTAAATTGATACAGCTTAATTAATTAGCAGCAGCTAGTTGCTAGTTGCTAGGGTAGCTACAGTGCTCCCCCTCAAGCGAAGCCTATTGGTGGTTTGACGACTCGTCACTTCGAGTAGTTTGTAGTTTTGTATGCTGCGAGGTATTGCGGTCGGGGCTAGGACGCCGTCATGCGGCAGTGGTGAGGCGATGATATACGCTGGTTTCAGTCTATCGATCGATAGCTATAGTAGTTTCTCGAGTCGGTAGCTTTATCGGGAGAACATTTCTGTTTCATTTAAGTATAGGAGACGGGCCTTCATGTGCCGGTGCGAGTGGTTTCTTCACTGCGTCGCATCTTATGAAAACGTGATCGCACGATGATAAGTCCGAGTGTCCAAAAATACTGCGCTTGGTTGCGTGCGGAGCTAATGTTGGTTTCAGTTCTTTCATGGCGCGTAGCTGGTTAATCTAATCGTATTCCGTTACTCGTAGCGTATTTTCATTATTAATTTTTTTCGACAGTTCGCCTGATAGTCGTATAGACCCGAATGTCTTGCACAGATGTTGCTTCCGGCCATCGTGTACAGCAGTCTATTATTGTAACACAGTATTTGTAGCCATCACTCAATGTAGGCAACAACGGGCCGATGATATCGATGTGTACATGTGCGAATCTTTCCACTGAATGTTGTGTAAATAGTGCTGGCTCACTCTTTGTATGTCGTTGTATCTTTACACGTTGACAAGGTATCCAGGTTTTCGACCTAGTACCAAAGTCGATATTCATGTGTGGGCAAAAATACCGTGACTTAACTATAAGGCGTGAACTTCTAATACCAGGGTGGCTTACATATAAAGCTATGCAACGAGATAAAGTGTTCTGCTGCGACACGTCATACAGAGCTAGGACGTACTGACCGGGCGGCTGGCCTGCAGCAGCACCACGCCCTGAGCCACGCTGCTGGCGTCCACTGACACCAGCACCGGCTGCGACACGTCATACAGAGCTAAGACGTACTGATCGGGCGGCCGGCCTGCAGCAGCACCGTGCCCTGAGCGTGCTGGCCTCCACCGACACCAGCACCGGCTGTGACACGTCATACAGAGCTAGGATATACTGATCGGGCGGCCGGCCTGAAGCAGCACCGCGCCCTGAGCCACGCTGCTGGCGTCCACCGACACCAGTACCGGCTGCGATACGTCATACAGAGCTTGGACGTACTGACCGGGCGGCCCGCGATAGAAGCTATGCAAGAGCTTAAAACAAACTGGTCAGAATAACAAAATGGTTGCTCATGAAGAGTTGGTGAGCTTCTACAATAAATAATTATAAACCAGCGTGGTCAAGTGTGGTCCGGGGTCCAGCAAGTGTCTGTAAACGAACCTACTGGCTCAGATTAAGCTCAATTATATTAATAAAAACTCTCTGAATAAAACTCGCTTTGTAGCCCGGAACGAACTGAACGGCTTAGAGGACATCCTCTTGTCAAGCGAATCCTATAATCTATTGCACTGGTCGCAACAAAAATGCACCAAATCATCGATTTGGAATATTGATAATGTTATATTTTTATTTTTTGTCCTGCTAAAATCCTAATACAGAAAATCCTTTTGAAATATAAAAAAAAAAATAGATGCTTGGACCCAGTCTATTGGGTAAATAAGTTCATTTTAATTGGAAAAGATATAACAATCAAAAGTAAGTGTGATAATGTATTTATAACTATACGTGGGAAACCTAGCCTCTCGCAACCTAGTCGGGTTATATATTAGTATATATGTATATAAAAAAAAAAAAAAAAAGTGCTGGTATCAATGCCTCAGCCGACACCTTCCGTTCCGCTGTGGCGTCAAAAAGTTGGGTGGAAATTGTCTGTTGGATGAAATCCTCACTAGAGATAACTGGCGTTCTGAAAATACATTTGAACGATTTTATTGAAAATAAGTAAGAATGTCAAAAGATCAAAATTCAGTTACAAGTCAATTTAATGCAGTGGATGAAATATATTTTATATTTCTATTTAATTTAAAACTAATTATGGTTTTTGTTAGCAACTGTTGCGTATTCCTGTGTATTTGAAAGGTAATTGATATTACGTTACTGAAAATGCTATAATAGATTATTTTTATGTACATCTCCCTGGCATTGTAAAACAATACCACAAGTCAATTTATTTTAGGCTTATTAACTTTTATTCGTATTCACATTGACGTCACCACCACACCAGGCGATATCAAACACGTCTCTCAAGTATTATTAGGCTTCAAATTAACGGTCAAGTTATTTAATACCAACGTTTTACCTAAAATTAAAACGTAAATTAAATCACTTACCTTAATTTGAAGCCTAATATTTTTTAATTCTGCCTGGTTACACAACGACTTCAATGAGTCAAAATCCTAACGCATTCAGCATAGCTGCTACCTGTGTGGTGGTGGGGTAAAGAAAGAGAAGGCAATAGAGTAGGTATATGAAGGAAAGAACGTGCGAAAAAAGGACAGAACGATGGTATCTCTCTCAAGTATTATTAGGCTTCAAATTAAGGTAAGTGATTTAATTTACGTTTTAATTTTAGGTAAAACGTTGGTATTTTTTTTCGAAAGTTTACAATATTTCAAAAATTACTTGTAGCGACATCTAGCGACGCGCCATAGAACGACGACGATACGACGAAACTCCTACATCGCGCTATTAAAGTTTATATAGCGACTAGCATATATACGACATCCCGACATCCACCGTCGGGCCGTGGGCCGCGGCCTGCCATCCCTTTTCTTGGGAGTGGGAACAAACATCCGTTTCTACATACTCAATCAATTTCGATGTTTATACGGGACCACCTCTGAAACACCTCCCTCTGCTGACCACCTTTATCATATGAAACAAGAATAATCAAAATCTATTTATAATTGTCCGTAAAATCGTGTAACAAAGACACAAAAAAGAACATACATACGAATTGAGACCCTCCTCTTTTTGGAAGTCGGTTGAAAATAAATGGCGAGATATATCTTATCATCATCATCATCACAACTCTTTGTAATGAGCCCACTGCAGGACATGAGTCTCTCCCCTGGGTGATGAGGTGGTTTATTCCATAATCCACCAAGCTGGCCCAGTGCTGGGTGATGGATGTCAGAATTTTCAGGGTGCCGACAACCCTAACGACTACTATATACAAGTATAACAGCACCCGGGACCGACAGCTTAACGTGCCCTCCGAAGCACGGAAGTCGCCGTGAGAAATGAATGGTCGGCGGTCACCCATCCAAGTACCGACCGTACCGAACGTTGCTTAACCTGTGATATCGTATGATACACACAGTAACCATGGCGCCACGACGACTTCAATATATCATATCGTATATTTAAATTTTCATGTGTTTCTTACCTAATAATACCAAGGTTAATTCATTTTAATGAACAATATTTCTAGTCATAAACACGACAACTTTATGACTACGCTTCTGCAATAGCGTTAAAAAAATTAGATTTATAATTTAAGTTTATTACGAAATTAAAGCTATTTGTATGTATATTTGCATGTCGGAATCAAATTTGTTAATCTTTATGAAGATTTTTAGTGTATTAATATTTAAAATTTGAGTTTTAATGTTTTTGTTTCGCTTAAACTTGAGTCTGAAGGAAAATCGTTTGTTTTTAATAACAAATTTTGACACTTCTTTTTTTTTAATAAAATCAAAATGGTCTAAAGTCTTTTTTTAAAGTAAACAGTCATGAGAGATACCTAAGTGTTATTTTATACTTTTAATAGTCTTGTGTATTTATTTGTCTTTATTTTTGTTTAAAACTACTTGCCTATTTCTTGAGAATTTTTTAGGGTAAGTATCTAAGTTGCTTCTATGCTGGACTGGGCGCGAAAGAAAAACACAGAATGTGCCAGCTGCTTCTCTTTCCGGGCATACTGTAAAAGTCAGTTTAGGGACCTAGGTGTTATGGGAGGCTTTTTTGTGGGCGATAGGCTGACCCCCTGTCAATGCAGTAGTCTCTCTCCACTATTATAATGCCTCCAAATTTGTCAAACGTGACATCAGATGGTTTTGTTACCTCTGGTGTTCTGCCTACCCCATACTGGATACAGGCGTGAAGTTATGTATGTATGTATCTAAGTAAAACTTTATCTAGAGTAAAGTATACTTAAAGACTTCCCCTATCTAAACCCGGTTATTGGCAATTAGATCGGAATTTTTTATGGTGACGACGTAGAAGAGATCATTTAGAGTAATTTGAGCCGAAATCATATACTCTGAAAGTGTGTTATTGCGTGTTCTTGCTTTATAATCAAACAACGTTCCTGCTTTCCAATATCTTGTATTAATTCATAGAAATTATTGCATAATAATGCAAACTGATATTAATCGAAAGTGTACAGAGAAACATAACGTCTCTTCTATTCGAGAGTAAACTATAAGAAATATTGACATAGAGTATATAATATAAGTAGTGACATTTTCGCCACACCACCACCCACGGAGAGCAATACTTTAATCTTTTATATGTTTATATGTTTTATATGGCTCCTGACGTTCTGTTGCTCAAGGAAGAGTAGCTGGATCTGGAGATTTAACATGTCAAGGAGGAGTAGAACTTGAAGCAGTGGGAAGGACTGATGGATCAGTAACTGTAGAAGGCGATCCTATATGTGAGAGCTTCCAACGGTCTGGAAATACACCATAAGTTAGGCATTTATTAAATCAGTGCCTCTAGTAAGAAAGGGCGTAAGTCGAGTTATGTCATTAAATTTTTATTACACTATTGGAATAAGAACATCGAGTTACATAACATATCAAAAGGACATAAGTCTAGCTGTATCCTAACCTGATTTTTTGAAAGTGACTAAAAGCATAAGTCGTCGTTGATAATGGTTTTATTAGAGTTTTTGTCAATTTTTAAAAATCTTATTGGCGTAAGTGCCATAGTAGCAATCTCTTTCACTTACATAAAAGAACAACCAGAGATATTTTTTTTCTTTAAAAGGTATAACATTCATAGTTTCGTTAGTCAATTGATTCATAACGGCTTAAATCGAAGTATTTCCTTAGGCTTTCATTACTACAAAGAGTTTACCTACAGATATACCATTTAAGATTTGTGTTGTCATTGTCCTTTTTAAAGATATCCTTTTCGCAGTTAATATTGTAATTAATAAATGAACTTATATCCATAAAACGGAACGCAAAGATTGAGGACTACCCGACTTCTTACGTTTTGGTAATCGGCGGAATCTATCATTTCTGTTGTATTAGTCGTTTTATGCCATTTTAATACATTTTAAAATACTTCTTTATGTCATTTTCAATTGTTTTAGAACTTTAAAATATCGCAGTAAATTTAACAAATATTAGAATTAAGGGAAAGTGTTTGTTTTAATAAATACCATCTAATACAAATGTGAACTTGACTGTTTCCAATCGCCCTTTTCGTCGGTTTGACATCTTTGTGCGTGCTTTGTGCAATCGTGCGTGAGTGGGTGTGAAGTAGTGTTCTCTGTGTTTAAAAAAAATATGAAACGTGGTTGGAGATTTGTGGATTTGGCAATAAAAAAACAAGTGAGTAACATTACTTAATATGCATTTATTATATTGACTAACACATTCGTAACTAAGTAGGTATGTATTTTGCATGTAAGCAGGTATCTTTGTAAATAAATTTTTCAAATAAGATTTTTATGTTTTTACTTTTTGTTACAAATTATTATTTTAAATTGAAACTGCAAATGTTACCTAGAAATTACAATTACCTAGAGACATGAGGTGGATAACAAAAGTTATATTCTAATTCCCTGCAAATCTGCTTATATCAGCTCGTTAATATTTGTAGAAGAAAAGAAGGTAGAAAAAGTAAACCCAAAAAAGTACAGAAGCTGCAGCTTTGGGTATTACATACACTGGAGTAAAGAACTGCACGAAAAAGTGTGCAAAAATTGTTTTGTCACAATATTTGGAGAAACGCATAAATTTGTAACAGTACAAGCAAACAGAAAAAAAACAAAGTTACTCTAGCGCCATTCCAGCAAGTACAAGGGGTCTTAACTCCCACCCAAAATGGAAAGAAAGTGATTTAGAAATTGTTCGTGAACATATGCTATCATTCCCTCAATATGAGAGCCATTACGGACGTAGTAAAACTAGTAAAAATATTTCTTCCTTGCCACCTCAATTTAGATTTAATGTACACATTGTACTGTAAAGTTCGACCTAAAGAAGAGTGTGTTTGTAAAACTATATACACCAAAATATTTGCCAGTTTAAATTTGTCATTTAAGCCACCAAAATTAGACACATGTACAACATGTGACAAGTTAAACGCGCAGATAAAATACACTGCATCTTCCGAAGAAAAGGCTGAGCTTGTAAGACAACTTTATGAACACCAGGAGAATGCTCAAAAGGCCTATGCAGAAAAAAATAAAGATAAAGCACTGTCTTTAGATGACGACTCTCTGCTGGTACTGACCTTTGATCTACAACAGTGCTTACCCACTCCATTACTATCTTCAGGGACTGCATTTTACAAAAGAAGTTTGTGGACATTTAATTTAACAATTCACAACTGTAAAACGAAACAAGCATCCTGCTTTATGTGGCATGAAGCAATTGGAAAACGCGGAGGTAACAATATAGCTTCATGTTTGTATGATTATATCATTAACTTGCCGCCAGAAATCACAAATATCATATTGTATTCTGACACTAGTGGTGGTCAAAACAAAAATTCATTTGTGTCTGCTATGTTTTTAACAGTTATGAAAAAATGCCCACATATAAAATGTATAGATCACAAGTTCCTTGTCCCTGGCCACACACACATGGAGTGCGACTATGACCACTCTGTAATAGAAAGGGCAAAAAAAAAATGTACAGAAATACCCCATCCCAGGGATTACTACCAGATGGTTCGGTCTGCTGGCAAAAAAGGACAGTTCACAGTGAAAGAAACAAATCTAGACCATTTTTTCAATTTTGAAAAACTTGAAAGGCCCGTTAGTGTTGCGCAAAACAAACACGGACAGAGAGAAAGTCCACTGGCCGGATATTTGCTGGTTTCGCTACAGGCAAACTGATTTTATCGTTGCTTACAAAACTAATTTAGATAGTGAAGGAGACTTCAAACAGTTATCTTTCAAAAGGTCGGCGAAAAAAAAATCAATTTAGAACTGGAATTAATTTCAGAAACAACCCTGCCTATAAGTGCTGACAAAAAACGTGACCTCCTGACACTTTTGCCTTTTATAGATCGGGAATTCCACAATTTTTATATAAATTTGGCAACAGATGAGTCCATAAGCCCCACTGAAGATCCCGTCTTGGACATTCTCATGTTTGAAGAAGAGGAAGAATAAATATATTTTTTTTGTATGGTACTAAATAAAAGCTTTTAATTTTTTTTCTTTTTTTATTGTAATTTTTACAAATATACATGGACGTTAGTTATTTTATCCCATCTTATTATCTGTTACATTCCATGTTAAGCCTTTAAACCAATTAAAACAGTGAATTTAAGACGAGTTATACCTATATAAAGTCTTTACTAAGGGCATAAGTCTGAAAAACATGCAATAATTGATGAGTACAGGGAGTGCACTGCATAAAAAAAATAAGCTTTATTATTCCATAACTACATATAAAAAAATCAAATAGCTAATAGTTACCGTTACCTAAAATTCCAAGGTCGTTTAGTTTTTCCTTTTTCCTGTAAAGTAGGTCATTTCGTCTTATGCCCTTTCTTACTAGAGGCACTGAAATATTCCAAGTGGTATTTTAAGAATATGTCCAGTTTTTTTAAGAAAAAATGGGGTAATCTTATCGGGTCCAGGGCCTTCGTTGGAATCCAGAAGATTAATTTTATTTAATATATTTTTTTCTGTAACGAAAATATGTGTAAAAACTTCTGCGTGCTCAGAGACTGTAGCGTTTTCAATTTCCCTAAGATCGATTACATTTCTAGGTTCGTAGACAGAGCTGAAAATTTTTGAAAATAGTTCACATATGTCGCGCGGGTTTTCAGCCGTTTCGTTTTCGAAGGTCATAGTTCTAGGGTAGGTACTATCTTCCTTTTTTTGTGCATGAATATATACCCAAAACTGCTTAATATTATGTTTCATGCCATTTTCAGTGTTACGAATATATTTTTCTAAGCGCTCACGCAGTACATTTTCACACCCAGACCGAAGCAAAGAAAATTGTTGGTAATCGCCTAAAAAAATATAGGTTTTCCATCGCAGCCAGATTTTTTCTTTGCGTCGTAAGTTTAGTTTAAGTTGAGGTGAGAACCACTTTGGATATTTGGATATTTGTTTTTACGACATCTTTTTAAAGGGACGTATTCGTCTATTATTAAATAATAAATAATAAAATAAATATTTCTGACACTCACACAACATTATCTAGCCCAAATTAAGTTTCTTAAAGAAATTGTGTTATGGATACTAGATAACGGATATACTTAAGAAATATATAAACATACTTAGTGAATAAAAACATATTTTTCTTAGAATAAACTTAAATAAAAAAAATAAACATCCATGACTTGACGGCTAATATCTGTGTTCATCACACAAATATCCGCCGCCGCCGGGATTCGAAACCAGGACCTCTGGCATAGAAGGCAATGTATGTTACCACTACGCCAGCCGGTCGTCGACATTTATTGTATAGAAGATAGTATAAAATGGATCAGTTGCTTCATTAGGGTGGAGACCTGGGTGTAATTCCTTGTGCCAGTCGACGTTAGATAGCTCGGACGAAATACTCTCATAGTTCGCTCTATGAAATTCGTACCTTGGTGTGTTTATTCTAGGTATAGTTTTAGGTAAAAGTTCAAAACAGAATTCTAAGGGTGAATGATGAGTGTCAATTCTTGATAGTGGATATCTCGGCACATTCACAACACAAGCCTCATTGCTCAAGATTAAATCTAACATCCTTTTATTTTTATTAGGAATGTGATTAAATTTTTTGAGATCTAAATATTGCATTGTGTCAATAAGAGATCTTTCACAGTCGTTGAATATATTCGACGGGCTGCAAAAAGACTCACCATCGAGGAATTGCCACTCTATATTCGGTAGATTAAAGTCACCCACCAGACAGATTTTTGAGTCAGGTTGCGAAATACTGATTAGTTCAAGCTTTTCCAAGCAAACTTTTATAAGCATGAATAGGAGCACTGGGGGGATGTAAATTAGTCCCAGAATTAGTTTGCAGTTTAACATTTTCAAATTAATAAATATAATTTCATTTTCAGCTCCCATTCTAGCTTGCGTACAGCCAATAAAGGTTTTTTTTTACAGCTATAAAAACACCGCCACCATCTTTCTTAGATGAGTTAGATAGGTCTCTATCCCTTCGAAAGCTCACATAGTCATTAGGAACAATTTCAGAATCATAAATGCCAGGTTTCAGCCATGTTTCAGTCAGTATTATAATTTATTTATTTATTTATTTATGGAAAACCAACAGCAAAAAAAAATACTATACAAAACAAATTTAGAAAACAAATAAGCCATAACAGGTTTTCGCATGTAGAAATAGTTCATAAAAAAAAAAGTTTACCCTATTCACACTTTCAGTCAAAAAATATACATAATTAAGAAAATTAAAAAACATAAACAAAATAATATCTTAAATATAAAAGCAAAGTGCCTACTTGGAAATAGCTTTTTACGAAATTATATGTTAAAACAAAATTATAATAAAAAGAAAAGAAAAAGTTGTAGCAAGCTAAACATTTAGATTAAGCAATTGATAAGGTGCCGTTTGAACATTAAAATATTACAATTGAATACATCAACATCAAGCTCACACCCATCCAACACACTATTTAGAGTTATACTGGCTCTAGTCAAGAGACTATTTTGCCTATAGTTGGTTGATGCCATCGGAACTGCTATGGGTCGATATCTCCTCATGGACCTTGTCGGCACAGAAAAATTTATGGTACTCAAAAGCTCTGGACTATCAATATGGCCGTTAATAAGTTTCAGCATGAATACAATATCGGCTATAATTCTGCGTGTTGTTAGCGGCACCAGGTGCTGCTCCTTGCAAATACTGACATATTCGTCAGATTTGTAGGGCTTGTGCATTTTGAAGCACAGGAACCTCACAAATTTTTGTTGAACGCGTTCAATTCTATCGATATACGTATGATATCTAGGATTCCATATTTGTGAAGCGTATTCTAGTTGAATTATAATATCGTAATTAGTATTTAATAAGTTTAATCTTAAATCATCAAGTTTCGACTTCAAGCCGCCACAGTGCTGATAGTAAAACGTTATATTTTTACTGTCAATAATAAAGATTTGTAAGTGAAAATTCCCGGTGTACTTACATAAAAAATTGTTATTAGAATTAGAAAAAGAATTGAAAATATTAAAATGTATGTAACAAATACAATTCGTCGTGCCCATAAAACTAACATTCACTTATTTCAAGAAGTTCACTGATTAATGAGTGACAGTAGATGACAGTTATTTAGACAAGTGAAGGATTCACAAATTGATTAGCAAACATGGCGCGTTTAGGTAATCGTGGTTGCCATTTCATTCAAAAATTGAATTGCATTTTGAAGGTAAGTACGCATCTAATTGTGGTGACATAACGAAGCAATAAATCGCATTCGCTGAACTTAACGCAGATAACAGAAGTCAACACCAATTTGGGTTATGGGTTCCGTATAATATTGTATAGTATATTTTACAAGGTTAAGTTTTTTTTTTTTTTCTTTTTTCACTAATTATGATTTCAAGTAATATTTTATATACCTACAATTTAATGTCTTTTTTTAAATATTATTGCTATAATTTTTTTTTCTCACTAGTTCTTAGTTTTTTTTTCTAGTTTTTATTACCTACTCCTGTGTGAAATGTGTTCTTGTTTTTGTTGTTTATCTTTTGTTTGTAATTTATATAATATTATTTGTTTCCTATTTCGATTGTCTAAATGTTAACATCAATATTATTATATGCTCTTTTTTTATATAAAATTTGAAATTGTTATTTACATTGCTTAATTATGTAATTGTATCTGCATTTAATTTTTTTTTCTAAGTATATTTCATTCATTTTATGTATGGTTCTTTCAATTTACACAGATCTAAATTGTTTGAAATCAAATTGTAATACTATTATTTTATGCTTCTGCTTTCTATTAGTGTATTTCTCTTTTGGCCTTATTTTTATAAGTTGAATCTAACTTTGTACATAAACGCTGTAGAAATACCTTGAAATAAATAAATAAATAGAAGTGAATCTATAGGAATTATGTATAAGTAAGCAAAAGTTTTTTGTTTGTTTGTTTTATTTTAACACGCTCATTTTAGAAAGTTCCAGTCGTGTTTCGAAATATATTTCTTCATTTGAAACACCAAATTTTAAGCATGATATCGTGTTGTTTCGGTGACATAAAGGCTTGCTGATTGCTTATGCAAGTCAGTCTGTATATTGCAAATAGGATGCATTTTTAAATTATGAGCACAGAAAAATCCATTCGTGTTGACGCAACGTACGCCGTAAGTAATTATGGAATACTAATAACTAAGTTACCTTGCTTATTCTGCGACTCCAAAGTACAAGTGAGTGCCAACGCTGCGTCACGCGTTCGAACGCGCGTACCGTACGTCCGTATCATACGCGTAACGCAGCGTTGCTAGTACAATTTCATAAGTGTGCATACTTAATTTGGCGCATTTCGAACGTCCGTTCGAGTGGACGTTGCCGTTTTGTATGAAACGCGCGTTCGAACGCGTGACGCAGCGTTGGCACTGATGCGGAATTTTAGTACGTTGATGCACCGCCCTCCCTTCGTCTAGAAGCAAGGAGTGCAAAGGAGGAGAGTGTGGTGCAACAACGCACAAAAATCCTGCATCATCAGTACTTTGGATTCGCGGAATTAGCAAGGTAGCTTAGTTATATAGTCTGGCTAACGATAGTGAGACTGAATTTTTTTGGAAACTTTTTATATGGCACCTACTAGCATAAATGTCAAAGTCGTTTTTCTGGTGTCACTGTTGTTAATCAGACGGTTGTAGGTTCGAATAACTTCCAGAAAAGGAGGAGGTTCTCAATTCGTCGGTATGTTTTTTTTGTGTCTTTGTTGTCAAAGTGGCTTTGGTTTTAAGGCCCGAGTGTCGTTGCCATTGTAGATACTTGGGGGCTGCTAACGTAGGATACTTGCATGCTGAGAACTCTAATCGAAATTCATGCACGTGACAAGCTAGTACAGAAGGCAGCAGATCAAGCGTTCCAAAGCTGTCAAAAATTTAATTGAAACTGAACTCTATGCCCTCGGCACTAAGTTAAAAATTGGTTGGGGAAATTTTGTAAGGTTTGATGATTGTGACTATTTTCAGGTTTCGTATAAACAAAAAATAAATAACGTTGTATAATAATAAATAACAATAATAATAATAAACTTGGCGTAGCCCGTGAATATCATGAAAACCGAGAACGAAAAAAACTCGAGAGTGTATGTTCAAAACACAAATAAATAATAATAATAATAAATAAATAAATATTTCTGTCACTCACACAACATTATCTAGCCCAAATTAAGTTTCTTAAAGAACTTGTGCTATGGATACTAGATAACTGATATACTTAAGAAATATATAAACATACATATTAAATAAATACATATTTTTATTAGAATAAACTTAAATAAACATATAAACATCCATGACATGACGGCTAATATCTGTGTTCATCACACCGATATCCGCCGCCGCCGGGATTCGAACCCAGGACCTCTGGCATAGAAGGCAATGTATGTTACCACTACACCAGCTGGTCGTCGATAATGAATCGTAAATACTTATTACAAAAATCCAGAATACAAATGCATATTGATTCTGTTACCTACGTAAAGTTCAGCCAAAGCAATTTATTGTGTCATTTTGTTACCGCAATTATCTTAATGCGTTCAGAACTTATCGTCATAAATTGCACTGTTTAACGGCAGCGCCCTTATAGACTAACTTATGAAACGAAATAGGGCGCTACACACGGCGAAAAATTCGTCGTGGCGCCGTGGTTACTGTGCATATCAAACGGTATCGCAGGTTAAGCGCGCTCGGTGCGGCCGGTATTAGGGTGTGTGATCGCCGACCATTCATTTCTCACGACGACTTCCGTGCTTCGGAGGGCACGTTAAGCAGTCGGTCCCGGGTGCTGTGCACTTGTATACAGTAGTCGTTAGGGTTTGTCAGAAGCCATTTCGGCACCCTGAAATATGTGACATCCACCAACCAGCACTGGGCCAGCTTGGTGGATTACGGCCTAAACCTCCTCGTCACCCAGAGGAGAGACTCATAGCCCTGCAGTGGGCTAATTACACGGAGTTGTAATGATGATGATGACACGGCGAAGAAACTGTAATATTTAATCTGAAGCGCTTCTTGTAGTGCGGTGAGTGTTTCCATACTTCCCGCGCAGACATCGCTAGCGAATTTCACCGACGAAAATACGGGTTTATTTTCAAAAATTAAAACTATTTAAAAATTTTGCTTTACACATCAGTTAGAAGAAGTCCGTTTTATGTTTTCATGTAATTTTTATATGAAAATATTATGGTATTTAGTAGCAATATCCGCTTAGAATGGTAAATTAGTGTTATGTTTGTGACTTTTCTTATCGCGCCAATATTCAAAAATCATGTTTATATCTCTACACAGCGGTTGGTTATATGCTTAATTTTTGTGAATATTTTTTTCAGACACAACATGTATACATTACTGGGTATATTATCGTTTAAAAAGCGTAGAAACGCTGCATCCTCGCCTTAAGATTCGATATCGCTTGCCATACAATTCTATCTTAAGATACGAAAGTATGAATATTATCTTCATCGTGTATGATGGTCCGTTGAAATGTATGGCGAGCGATATCGTATCATAAGTTAAGGCGACATATTGAAAACATGCATTGACTTTTATCGCACACTATGAGAATATGACAAGACGAGCGGATCTGACATTTTGATATGTGTAAATTCATATCTTAATCTATACTTTGCCTGCTCAAAAACATGATTTAATGATTTTGACTCGATAGTTTTATTTTTCGAAAACACGTCTCAAAAATTACTTTTTCTTAAATTACCAGGTAGTTATGAAATCCATATGCTTAGAAATTACTTAAATACAATTTTCACATTATTGTTCGGACTTTGTTTGCTCAAAATTTACATAGTATTTACCATTATTTTTTTATCGATTTTTGATACGATTGGTCGATGGTGGCGATTTCTATGCAATACGCGACCTTATGTCGGGGTGTTAAGGTGCTAAGGTTTAAAAAATAGTATATTATGTAACAAGTGAGCGAAGTTGCTAATTACAGTCGCGGCTGTGATTTGAGCCCGAGCCGCAGGCGAGGGCTTAATAATGAGCCGAGACTGTAATTAGCAACGCTCACGAGTTATATACGACGTTTTTCAACACACTTGTGAGTAAAAGACAGACATACGTGGTCATAAAATAACAAACACACTTGATAACAAAGCTGTGAATTGTGATTGAAAAATGGCGCCGAACTTCGCGCATGCGCGTAGGTTTTTTTTTCCGCCAAATGTGTCAATGGCTGTATAGTATATACAGCCTATTTTACATGAAAATATTTAATTTGGAGTGGTAAATCCAAATATTTTAATATTTTGTAACAAATTATTGTAAATTGTGAATAATTTGTTTGATATACAATTTTGTTTAACTAAGGCGTAAACATTTAAAAATGTATATGGATTTGAAGTTGTATAAAACCTCTTTGTTGTTTCTGAAAAAAATTAATGTATAACCCGGATCAATAAAATATGCTCTGTTTACTCGCATTTAATTTGCACAAAGGTACAATTCAACTTTGTAGGATTCATTATATTATGCACTAGGGTATAATATATTATGCACGCGTGACTTATAGCCCAGTTTATAGTTCTAAATTCAATAGAATACCGCTCACTTTACGAGCAAGTGTGTTGAAAAGTATCTTAACCGTGAGCAGCGCCCTTTATCGTTTATTGATCCCAATTTTATTCAAATGTATCTTAACTTAATATCTCAAGAATTCAAAACCATATACGAAGATAGAAGGGCATGTTAAATGTTTG
The DNA here is from genome assembly GCA_944452665.1 of Stenoptilia bipunctidactyla. Taxonomy (NCBI): domain Eukaryota; kingdom Metazoa; phylum Arthropoda; class Insecta; order Lepidoptera; family Pterophoridae; genus Stenoptilia; species Stenoptilia bipunctidactyla. The sequence goes on along the minus strand of OX101747.1, from coordinate 18,279,917 downwards.
TTTATTAATCAAAGCCTTTATTATCTGATGTAAAGGTTGCCATTAACAAATATAGAAGCTATATTTGATTACGATCAATTAACCTCTAGACCCCATCGCCTCTTTATTGTTTTCTTAAAAGGCATTCAAAAAGCAAGTTATATCACGTCTGTGTATTTTGTAAAACATGTTTTTGACTACCTACTTGTATGCATTTAGTTTTTGTTTTGCTTTTTGTACACACACGGTTCGTGCAAATCACCCGACCAATACTCGAATATGGGACTCGTTGCGGAGCGGATACTACACCAACTGAGCTACTGGCCACTGGCCACAAGCCATCCAACTTACCCAGCATATCCTCTACTTATCTACATATAAGTTTACGATTGTATTGATACGGATACAATTAAGAACGTTTATATTGACTTTCAGATCTTCGAGGACAACTTAGCAGCTTAGCTTCTATGCTGGACTGGGAGCGAAAGAAAAATGTGCCAGCTGCTTCTCTTCCCGGGCATACTGTAAAAGTCAGTTAAGGGTACGAGGTGTTAAGGTGAGGCTGTTTTGTGGGCGATAGGCTGACCCCCTGTCACTGCAATAGTCTCTCTCCACTATTATAATGCCTCCAAATTTGTCAAACGTGACATCAGATGGTTTTATTACCTCTGGTGTGCTGCCTACCCCATACGGGATACAGGTGTGAAGTTATGTATGTATGTAGTTAGCATTATTAGATGCAAAAAACTTATAGTATATTATGTAACAAGTGAGCTAAGTTGCTAATTACAGTCGAGGCTGTGATTTGAAATAATGAGCCGAGACTGTAATTAGCAACGCTCACGACTTACATGCGACGTTTTTCAACACACTTGTGAGTAAAAGACAGACATACGTGGTCATAAAATTTATTTGAAGCAGCTGTTGAAGGTACAGTTAACAAACTTATATTCTACATTATTATTTGAAGTGCCAGCTCGTCCTGAGTGTACATAGACATGAGCGACATAGACAAATCACTGGAATGATTTGTCATTAAATAATTAATGCTAGATGTCAACGGTTGTGGTTCAAGGCCAGTACAAAACTTCTTCTACTTCGGCTCTAAGTTAATACCGCCTGGACGCGCGCGCTCAGCGGAGCCCCGAGCGCCGCGCCGGTCAGTAGCCCTGTCCCATTACACGTACACACGCTATTGTTGCTTGGAGGCGCCGTGCAGCCGCTGCTGATGTCCGCGCGCCGCCTGTCCGCGCGCCGCTGCTGCTGCAAGTGTCCGCGCGCCGCCTGGACGCGCGCGCTCATATTTTTAATGTATAACCCGGATCAATAAAATATGCTCTGTTTACTCGCATGTAATTTGCACTAAGGTACAATTCAACTTTGTAGGATTCATTATATTATGCACTAGGGCATAATATATTATGCACAAGTGACTTATAGCCCAGTTTATAGTTCTAAATTCAATAGAATAAGGCTCACTTTATGAGCAAGTGTGTTGAAAAAAATATTAATATACCCCTTATTTGTAGTGTAAATTCACACCTCTTGCCAAACGTAATAATAGGACAACGGGCAGTGCTCTATAGACATTGATTTTGGCGAACGTCAAAATATGAGCAAAAGCAAATGTGATCTGCCGCACCTTTTCAAAGATTCTTGAAAAAAGGGTATTTACAGACAGATGAATATACAGACATACACCAAATTGATCTAATAAGGTTTTTATTTAGAGGTAGGGAGTCTTAAAAACATCTTTTAATATTTTCGAGAAGGTCTTATAAAAAAAATGTTTGAAACATATTTATTTCGACTGACGTAGGTGTGGATACTATAAGTCACTTAATGTTACGACATAAAAATATCTAAGCTTCGCAATACTTGACAAAATATCAAAAGTAAACAAATATTATTTACTAGACACCGCGCGCGGTTTTACCCGCGTAACTTTTGATTCCGTGGGAGTTTCGGGATAAAATATAGATTTTTTTAAATCCCACTTGTAGTTTCTGAGATTAGCGCGTTCAAACAAACAAACAAACAAAAAACAAACTCTTCAGCTTTATATATTAGTATAGATTAGACCTACTTTTAACTTTGACCCGATTTACTGTGAATGCGTTATTACTTTGAATGACAGATGTCATTGCGTCACCTTGTCAATTAAAACTATTAAAACCATAATAAGGCGGTGGGCTGTCAGAGTGACATTTAATTTTTGTATTCATTTGTCATCGCCGGATCAGAGTGAGATTGTGACATTGCTTTGCGTTTTTATAACACTGGCTGGTGTAGTGGTAAGATACGTTGCCTTATATGCCGTAGATCCTGGGTTCGAATCCCGGTGGCGGCGGATATTTTTTGTGATGAACACAGATATTCGTCGTCAAGTAATGGATGTTATGATTATTATCTAAAAAATCTGTTGATAGTATACATACAGGGAGTTTGATAGAGAGTCCGACAAACTAAGTGCTCGAGAACACATTTGGAGAATACAGGGTGGCCAAAAAAGTCTCTAACCTTTTATTTTTTTGAGTTTTTTTTTTATTTTCACCAAAACTGTACACTCCGTAACGTTTTTCATATCTATTTTAGATTGAATGTTTTTACTTTCTTTTTTTCTCTGATGCACCTTTAAGCCACGGAAAGCTAAATTAGATATAGTCAGATCGAATTAACTACCGAAGAACTCTAAGAGTCAAGTAATCTGTTAACCGAAGAGCCCGTAAACTCATAAATAACAACAACCTTACAAATAAAAAATTGCAGACGCTGGAGCATCGTCGTAAGGTTGCTTGTTTGACAGTATTTTATCGGCTACATTTTGATGAGTGTGCGATTGCTCTTTTTGACCAAATTGAACCCACTCCTTTTTACCACCAGACTACCAGACGCAGACAGAACTTCCATCCCTATATAGTGGATTTACCAAGAAGTCGAACAAAACGCTTCGATAGTTCCTTTTTGGTACGGATTGCCAAGGTGTGGAACAATCTGCCTGCGTCTGTTTTTCCTGACCACTACAGTCCTGGAACTTTTAAGTGTCGAGTGAATAGGTTTCTCGGGGATGGACGTGTAACACCATAAGTCTTCATGCGCACTTTCCATCAGGTGGCATGGAAGACAAACGTCCTATCCTTATATATCAAAGTTCAACTACGACAATGATTTACAAAAAATCACTAGCAATGCTGGAGGTAATATGCGTTTAAAAACTTCTCTATTTATCACTTATTACAATGACATAATAAATTACTATAATACTTACCAGCTCGTTAAATAAATGAGGTATAAAGGAAAATTTAAACATCAGAAATAAATTAAAAATATATTTTTATTTCAAGTCTTGCTCGAACACAGCTCCTCTATAACGAATAGTAAAAGTATTTTTTTTGTGGCAGTGTTAGCGTTATTTCTGTTTTAATTAAAAAAAAACGTCCTCAATTCTCGTAACCAATTTTTCTTTTGTGTTTATTTTTACCTCGTAGTAAAAGCAAAAAACATTTATTCAACATAGCAGGAAAGACACAACTAATAAAAAATAAAAAAAAAATACAAAAAAATAAATTAAATAAAGTTGGTACACATATTAAAATATTATAATTAATACCAATAAGAAAATGTACATATCGGTATGAAAAAAAACAAGAGTTTAGGATTTATAAGGTTGGTAGTGCTGCAGAGTGAAAAAGGCTCCAGCTCAGCTTAATGCTGCGTTTAGGCCACAAGTGCCCGAGCGCAGCGCTGGTCTTCAGCAGGTGCCTAAAGCGGGTTGGAAATTACCACTAATTTAGAATTTATATATCGTGCAACAAATTTACGAAGATTTTTACAAAACTTATAAATAAAATTATAATAAAAATTAAAAGAAAAAAGGTAGGTATATGAGTTGGTCTTTAGCACGTCCCCAATCCATGAATTAGGAAAACAGTTTTACCCCTTTAACCCTGACTTCGCCTAGGACACCAAACTTCGCCTGATTTTGAAAAAAGTACCTTAGGGAAAAATTGGCTGGTTACAATCTCGTAAAACCTATTATACAGGGTCGCTCTGAAATACGTTGACAAATTATTTTACGATTTATTTTATTTTTCTTTTACACAGTATAACGGTGACTACTAAATAATAAAAATACAGTATTATTTTAACGTAAAAAAAAATACAGTTTTAGTAAGTGTTGCCTTCAGCGCGTCTACACTTCTGTGCGAAGTTACACAGGCCCTCGCCTCTAGAATTGACCAAACGCTGTAATCCATTGGATTAAGGTCTGGTGAATATAGAGGCCATTCCTTGGAACTTATGAATGGTCCATACACCACTGCTGCAGAGTCCTGTTGAAAAATCCACGGTTGGTCGCCGAAGTGCTGCTGGCTCCAAGGAAGAACTACACTCTCCAAAATATCGCGCCGGTATATTTCTTGATTCATTTTCACACCTTTTTCTACGAAAACGAGAGGAGTTTTGCCTGTTGAACAAATGCCACCCCAAACCATGACTGAATCCCGTTTTTGCCGATGGGGGATAATTGCTGTGGCTCCAGGGTGACTACAAGAGTAAATTCTATCGTTTTGGCGGTTATAAGACTGTACAATCGTAAAAAAATTTTCATCTGTGAAAACAATATTTTTCCACGCTTCACCAGCGGAGCGCGCTTTCAATAAGCGACATCTTTCAAGAAGTATTTTTTTATCTTTATCATCCAACCGCTGCGCTTTTCGCAGCTTGTATGCTGTTAACTTGAGCTCATTTTTAACAACTCGTTGTAACGTTGAATGACTTACACCTAAATCTCGAGCCATTTTTCTTACCTAGGCTTGTGGATTGCGGGTCAATCTTTGTTTGACGATATGTCGTAGCCTAGGCGTCCTCACAGTTCTTTTTTGCCTCTTCCCGGACGATCACCAATTTAAGATGGCCAAGCTCATCGTAACGTTTAATAGCAGAAGAAACTAACTGCCGACTGATACCGAGAAGTCACACTATCTCGCACTGCCGCTTACCAGCCTCATATAAGGATATTATTGCACCTCGTTGAGCAGAAATAGTAAAAAATAACTCATTTTTTATTTATTATCTTCACAAATAACGTTAAGTTGGCGCCAAAACATGTGAAAATAATAATTAAAAACAAAAGCAACGCAGCGTGTTCCATTTTTGAAATTTATTATTTTTAAATTTGTCAACGTAATTTAGAACCACAGTGTAATTTGTTTGTAAATTAATAGTAGCAGCAGCAATAGAGGCCATTTGCAGCCAACTTCAATTATGTTCGATAGTTGTGACACATACGTTGTTGAGTGGGTGTGCATTTTTTTTCAACCGACTTCCAAAAAAGGAGGAGTTTCTCATTTCGTCTGCATGTTTTTTTGTGTCTTTGTTACACGATATTTCGGAAAATTATGGATTGATTTAAAAAAATATTGTTTCATATGATAGAAGATACTTCATAGTTGGTCTCATTTAAATTTCATTGAAATCGGTTGAGTTGGTACTTCACAGAAAATTTCAAACTTTTGAAAAAAATATGTATGATTTCGGAGAATGTTTACGTTGATGACATTATAACTCAGCCATAGTTTGACTTGAAGTCGGTTTTTTTAATTCTCTGCATTCTATGATTATGTAAGTTTAAAAACACTTTCCGTCACGGAGAAAATACAAAAGGTTTGGGTCTGTCTGTTATAATAATTCATAATGCTTACTTTTTCATAATGCTTACTTTTTTAAAATAATTCTGTATGTAATAGTATATTATGTAACAAGTGAGCTAAGTTCATTATTAAGGCTCAGCTCATTATTAAGCTCAATACACAGCCTCTACTGTAATTAGCAACGCTCACGAATTACATACGACGTTTTTCAACACACTTGTGAGTAAAAAACAGACATACGTGGTCATAAAATTTATTTGAAGCAGCTGTTAGCTGCTGCGCGTCAGTAACCCTGTCCCATTACACGTACACACGCTATTATTGCGCCTGGACGCGCGTGCTCATATATTTAATGTATAACCCGGATCAATAAAATATGCTCTGTATACTCGCATGTAATTGGCACTAAGGTACAATTCAACTTTGTAGGATTCATTATATTATGCACTAGGGTATAATATATTATGCACGCGTGACTTATAGCCCAGTTTATAGTTCTAAATTCAATAGAATAAGGCTCACTTTACTTGCAAGTGTGTTGAAAATAGTGTTTCTTAACCGTTATGATAATTAATTTAAATCAAGTAGGTACCCAGGCGAAGTTCAAGCAATACTAGACTTCGCCTGCCTTTAGTGACGGGGCAGAAAATTCGATGATTTAGCACAGTCGATATTTTTGTAATTTTTTTCATGTTTACTTAATGATTAAAATTTTGCACAAAAATGAAAATAATGTTTCTTTTGTTTTTTTTAAGCACTATATTATGTTTATTTTGATTTCTACGTAGAAATAAATATTGTATATGTGAAGAAATAACACCGAATGTTCTCTTTTGCCATAACTAGTTTGTCTGAAATATCGTGCAACAAAGACACAAAAAAAACATACAGACGAATTGAGAACCTCCTCCTTTTTTGGAAGACGGTTACAAACTTCCCTATTACTAAGGCTCCGCTGTCCGTATGTCACCAGGCTTGTATCTCATGACCCGTGATAGTTAGAGTGTTGACATTTTCACAGATGATGCATTTCTATAGTCGCTATATCAAAAGATACAAAAATAAAAAAATAATAAACATATATATTTGGGAGGGCCTCTTTACAAAGGGTGCACCAGGGTTGCCTGTAGGAGATCATCTTTCGATGATAAGGCCGCCTATTGTGCTCTGTATCTTAAAAATTGTTCTGTATAAATATTCCTCACTTTGTGTACAATGAAGAATAAATAAATAAATCCTCCCGTAATCACTAGATGGCGCTGTTTGCATATTAAATCGCGCAAGTACTTATCTAATTACAGTGTCATAAAATGGAAGTACTATTGTCTTATATAAAACCTTCTTTTAACGAGTTATGTTTCACCCATTATAATGATTGATTTGTGATAAAATACTGTTGATTCCTTAGTATTGTATACTAAAATTCGTTTATTCTTACTGTTCCATTTAGAACCAACACTCCGTGTCGTACAGCATGGAAGTGGCTGCGTGATGCAATTTCGCTTGTAATATTTCATTAGTGTGCTTGTTTGTACAGTCGTGTCAATGGAATACTTGACCTCTCACTATTTGGATTAAAATCGAAAAACGATGTACGGTAGCTAGCCACGTCCTACGCGCGTGTGGTGCGTGCCGTACGCGCGTACGGCACAGACGTAACACTTTGTGCCAACGCTGCGTCACGCGTTCGAACGCGCGTTTCATACAAAACTGCAACGTTCGTACCATACGCGCGTTCGATACGGACGTTCGGAATGCGCCAAATTAACACGACTGCGCAAGCACAGAAATTGTACTAGCAACGCTGCGTTACGCGTATGATACGGACGTATGGTACGCGCGTTCGAACGCGTAACGCAGTGTTGGCACTTTTAACATATGGAAGACCTCCGTAATAATGTGAAATGAACAAATTATTTGATTTAAAAAGGATTCAGTGGTAGATAATGTTTTATTTTATTTTTTATGACTACTTATAATAAATATGCAAAGATTTTTTTCAAAATGGGATAAGTAAGAGATAAACGGTGTATAGTTAGGTAAACCTTCTGTAAAATATTAATGTAATTCTTTTTATCCTTGAAACACTCCAGTTTTAGTATATTACTGTTATTTAAATATAATGATTATACTAAAAATAATATATTTTATTTATTTACAATCACATAAGATACGAAATATTTACGAATAGTTACAAAATCAAACCAGCAGGGCTAAAATTGGTGGCGTTGATAAAAAATGGACAGGTATACAGGGTTGATTTATAGTCACCAGCCAAATTTAAATGTTAGTTTCTTTGATACGATATAAACATACCTGCATATTTATTTTAGCGTCGCTCAGTACAAAAAAGTAGAAATATGGAACCACAAACTTTTTAAAAAATAGTCGCTGTTGATGAACATAGCTACTACTACGCGGCATTTCATTGTTAATAGTACGACGTAGTACTACGAGATGCTTTGTAGTAGCGCGTAGTCGACTTTATTTTAATGGTTACTTAGAGTGACCATGCTTAGCTTATCATGTTAGCTGATATATTAATTTCCTTGTAAAAATAAATAATAACTTTTATTTGCAAAAGTCGTTTCTATAAATGATACTCATTGTGAAAAAAAAATTTGGCCGGTGACAACAAATCAACCCTGTATACCGATTTTTTGAATAGAAGTTTTTGACCCGTGTGCTAGATTTCGCATAAACGTAGCGGTTATACAATGTTAATTTTTACATTGTATAACCGCTACGGCAGTGTTGTGTTCCGGCATTTTTTTTATGAAGAACTAGTTCCTTTCGTGTGCATATAACCTCAAACTATCACTAACGTTTACCAATAAAAGAAAATTAGCGAATATGTTCAACAGGTTACCTATTATTACTTTCCCAGGATGCAATGGAAATGAGATGAACAGAACGCATGCAAGTCTGAACGCGTACATTCCAGTGCATTATAAATGACGAATTTAATATATCAATAAATAAGCATCTCAATAATGTTATTAATGTATTTTTAATATTGACATGCAGTGTCATTTTTCGTATAGCCGTACCCACGGAGGAAATATATAGAGGAGCTGCCCTATCCAGTTTTCTCTAGGGACTCAAGTGAAGCCTACGTTCGGGGTGCGGGAGGGGTCAGCGGTTGGTTATGGCCACAAAGCAGATACATAGTAGAGCTGCTGTAAGCAAAGTTGCACAGCTTCAATTTGTGTTGTCCTGACGTCACAGCCTTTAGTTCAAGCTATTCCTCGCTAGAGGCACTGGCGTCAGTTCGTCGCTGACTTCGGTGAAGTATGTACACGCGTAGATATTAAAAAAAAATTAAATCCTCCATTGTTTCTCGATGTGAAATTTAGTTTTCTATACTTTTATAAAGGAATTACTTTGACAATCCAAATAAAATTAACTTACCACGAAGATAATTTCATTCATAATTATTTTTTACAAATTGTTTGTTTTCCAATTATTTGTGTCCAAAATTCCAGATTGTTATTTGTTGCCTAGGTGATTTTTATGCTGCGAAAAAAGGTTGCGCTATCTAGCGTCAAGTAGAAATACTTTTATTTCGCGGTTTTTTCTGACAGATTTGGAACGTATGAAATTTCGTTAAAAATCTAGAGCCACCTAGTAAAGTATAGCTGAACTTTTTTGATGATCATGTGAATATTTTAACCTTATGTTTCAACCGGTTTTTACTACTCGCTACTAGGTGAATAATGCCATCGCCTGCTTGGCTAAGATTGGCCATAACCCACCGCTTACCCCCCCCGCACCCCGCGCGTAGGCTTCACCTGAGTCCCTAGCAATAACTGGATAGGGCAGCTCCTCTATATATTTCCTCCGTGGTTATGGCCAGTCATAGCCAAACAGGCGATGGCATTAGTCAAATAGTAGCGAGTAGTAAAAACCGGTTGAAACATAAGGTTGAAATATTCATATGATCGTCAAAAAAAATCAGCTATACTTTACTAGGTGGTTCTAGTTTTTTAACAAAATTTCATACGTTCCAAGTCTGTCAGAAAAAAACCGCGAAATAAAATTATTTCTACTTGAAGCTAGATAGCGCAACATTTTTTCGCGGCATAAAAATCACCTGGGCAACAAATAACAATCTGGAATTTTGGACATAAATAATTGGAAAATAAACAATTTGCAACAAATTGTTTATGTCAATTCAATTCAATCAATTATGAATGAAATTATATTCGTGGTAAGTTAATTTTATTGGATTGTCAATACATCAAGAAACAATGGAAGATTTAATTTTTTTTAAATATCTATGCGTGTACATACTTCACAGAAGTCAGCGACAAACTGACGCCAGTGCCTCTAGCGCGGAATAACTTGAACTAGAGGTAGTGACGTCACGACAACCCGAATTGAAACTTTGCTTACAGCAGCTCTACTATACATAATCTGCTTTGTGGCCGTACCCCATATTTTCTGGGTTTCTTAAGACAAGCATTTTACAGCATTGCTCTAAAGTATTTTTTTTATATTATCGATTAAGACCGCGATTAACAACAATGTCACCTGATGGTAAGTGAAGTTAAGGTCGAAAAACCAGACGGGCCTTAAAAGAACTGGCTTTACAACATCTTTCTTCTAGTCGACATACTGGGAATCGACGTACTGAGAACAACTCACATAAAATATTGCCGGAACAGATCACCGCTGCGCTGGAGCTGTGGTATGTCGTGGCAGATTTTATATAATGAGTGCTCACCACGGCATTGACAAAGCATTTCATTCCATTTCAAGAGGTTGGCCATAGTACTGTTTTAACGTTTGGTGGCGTCAGTTATTACTGGCAATAACAACTTGATATGAGTATTGAGTGAGTGATAGACAATCATTCGCCATTTGTGTTTCGCTTCAACCAGAAGCATCCTGATGCAGAGGATCTCTAAAGCGCTTTTGTAAGTAATACCTGCGCGAAACGCCTTGCCACAACTTCAGAGGGCACTCTAGTCTATTTAGCGCGATCTATAGGAAGTTAATATGATAAAAACCAACATCAAAGTTTTTTGACTATATTTATTGTAACTAAGATATATTCTTTGGCGCAAATCTGGCGATGTAGTCAAGTGATCGCTGGATAGCTTTAGGGATAGGCGGTGGGGTTGGAATATGATCTCCTGTCGGTTGGAAGCCGTTTTCATCTGCTCGGTAGAGGACCCGAATTATCTGTAACAAGGTAATAAACAGACACTGTATTACTATTTTACTGTATTTGTTTCCTACTTGCAGTTATATAGGTGCAGAAGGCAGCAGATCAAATGTTCCATACTTGTCAAAAATGTAATTGAATATGAACTCTATGCCCTCGAAATTAAGTTAAAAATAGGTTAGGCTGCCTTCTGTACATGAAGTAGTTGATGGATGTTTTTTGGTTGTTTTTTTTTGTCTACATTTCAACCGCGTGGCCACACCAATAGTATGATATGAAAATTGACCAGGAATTAGTGGATATTTGTAAAAATTCATATCTTTTCTGGAATTTATGGTTATTATAGAATTTAATTTTACTGGTTTAACACATAGGATGGTCTGTGAATAAACAGGTATGAATGTCGTAAAAGAGGTTGTTATTATTTAAAATCTGTAGCAAAAAGTTGAGATAAACTTTTTTTTATAGCTGACCTCAATCTCACCAGGCTATGAAGTTGAAGATGCCAGCACACTTATTTAGAAAGGGACATTATAAACTATTGCCGGAACACATCACCGCTGTATCGGTGGTTTTTTTTTTTTCCTGCCAAAGAATGACACCCTACTATGGCGCCCCAAAGGGCGACCACAGATAGGGAGGGGGTGAATACTCCTAGTACGCACTGGGCCCTGCACGGGGATAAATCCCCGCCGACAGTAGCAACCGCTCGCCGACGGAATGCCACCGTATACCCAGCCAGTGTGAGACTTCTACTCACTAAACACCCCCTTCTCCGATCCCTAACTCAAGAGCTATTCATAGATCGTGTAATGAGCTACCACCCCGTGGGATCCAGGGCGGTGCATCAGGCATCCTGACGGATAACCCGTAGTAAGACACTGTAAAGCTCAACGCAAGTGTAGAGAATGACTAGGGCTGGGAGCCCAAAAGGTTGACCAGATCCGCGGTGAACTGGTTTGGGGGGTTAGTATCGGTGGTATTTTGCGGCGGATTTTATATGAAGGGTGGTCGCTAGGCAAGCGGACCGTGAATGGATTCTACCACCAAGCGGGGGCCATTCGGATTAGTCGCCTTTTACGTCTTAAGCCGGGATTCGAACCCAGGACCTCTGGCATAGAAGGCAATGTATGTTACCGCTACACCAGCCGGTCGTCAAATAGATCAGTTAAACTTAATTTCGCTTGCTCAAGTCGGCGAAATAATCTGGGCGGGAAGTATGGAAGTATGCATCGCGCTAGAAGAGGCCTAAGCTGATCTTACGTTTTTATTTTGCCGCGCAGCCTCTAGCTACCGATTGGCTGTCGCTCCGATTATGACCAATAGCCTTTGTTAAGGCTGATCATTAAAGGCGGATGTTTAGTGGGTATACTCAGGCGTTCTGAGGAGTCTCGTGGCCGCTCTTGCGGTCCCCACACTGTCTGGGTACTCTATATCTGTTAGCCACTGGGGTTAGCAGCTCTTTAGAATTCCCTTTCGTCCGTAACAGGATTCATCCTCCTCCTGCTAGAGCTTGCTTTAGTGGATGCCAAAGACTTTCCTTGGCGGAAAAAAAAGGTTTTTATTTTAAACTGTTTCTGTCACCAAATAGATCAACTTCTAGTGCCCTCTGAAGTTGTTGCATCGATTGGTTGTTGCAGCCAAATCGATTGACGCCGACTAATCCATTCTACCATCGATGGATTGATGTGGTAACACCACAGACATACATCTACAAAGATAACGCAAATGCATATAATTACTAAGAACCCCGACCAAGCGTCAAGGTTGGTCGCCGCTAGCTTCAGTCGCGCGTATGTATGTCTGTTAGAAAATCGATTTCACAATAATATTGCCTTAAGTTTTCACGATTCATAATTTAAATAAAACTACTTTTTAACCGGATTAATCGCGTACCTATAATTTATATTTTACATTTTAACTCGACGTTTCGGTGTCTCTATGTCTGCAATATCGATATCGTGCTTAATAATTGATCTCAATGACAAGTTTTCTGACAGCTCATTAACAAAACAAAACGGTACAAAAATGGTACAAAAGACTTCGATAGATGGCGCTTTACAAAAGGCGAAGTCTTATCTGAGATATAGCCATTTATTCCACACTGCGTTTTTAAAAGTAAAATAAAGTAATTGACGTCTGTATCAGAAATAGAACTTATAAATAACCATAGATGGTAGATACCACTTACCTACATTATAGTATAAAGACTTAACGCCTTCGGCTTTTTAAAAGTGCCATCTATAGAGGTGTTTTGAACTAATCTTTATGAGCTGTAAGAAAACTGTATTCGTATGTCGTATGTATTTGTATTTCACAGCAATAAATATCAGCTGTGACGTCAAAAAAGGTGTAAAAAGTCGGCACGCTTGGTTTCAATACAAATCGTGGCACTTGCGTTGTCTATTTAGATGTATGTCTGTGGGTAACACCCTAAGTCCGCACTACATCCGACTTGAATCTGAGAATTGACTATTATTTATTATACAGGGTTGATTTGTAGTCACCGGCCAAATTTTTTTACAAAATAAGTATAATTTATAGAAACAATTTTAACAAAAAAATAAGTATTTATTTTTTTAACAAAGAAATAAATATATCCGCGTACATATTAAGCAAACCATGGTCACTCTCAATTACCATTCAAATTGGTATTTTTGGCAGGAAAAAAAAAAAAAAAAAAAGTTGAGATTGAGTCTGTGGTGAGGGCTCGTTTTGTGGGATTGTACACTGTATGTATATTACTATAGTCTCAGATCATACAAACACAGAGATATGCCTTGCGCGTTAATTTGTTCCGGTCCCGATGTCTCCAAGTTTCTCCCACTAATTATACTAACACAACAATAAAAGTAAACAGTATAGCACACATATGATTATTTCTCACGCACACTATTAATTTCGTTATAACACTAACAAATCAACTAATAGTCCACATGCAAAAAAAGGCGGCACCCGCGCTCGTAGCTACGAATGATATGCACACACACTAATGCAGCTAGGTTTGAAATTGGTTATCTATAAAATGTCGATGAAATTTAATTGACGTAATTTTTTTTGCAGTTAACTTTTTTACCCGACTTATTCAAAGGAAGGCAATTTATTTAATGAGTATGTATGTGTTGTATGTAAAGCACACATACAATTAATAAACGTCAACTGAAGATAGTACTTCGCCTTTAAGTTGTACCTAGTCTTGCCATAAATATTGTAATAAAGAAAAAAACAATATTTTAACTGCAAATAACATTTTTTACTTTTACAGTGTGTTAGTTTAATACATAAATATACAACAATTAGAAATATAAAAAGTTTATTTGAAGTGGTCTCCATTGGCTGTAATACAGTCCTTTAAACGTTGAGGCCAGTTATCAATAGAAGCACGCACTCTTTCCATGGGAAAATTCTTCACTGCCAATCGTATAGATTGTTTTAGGGACTCCAAATTATCATGGCGGTTTTCCATTGGATATTTTTTAATTTTTTTTTTTGCAGGGAGATCAAATAATAAGTTATTATTATATTTATCAAGAACCTAACTATTTATAACAATGTAATTAATAGTATAAATACATAAATAATATTGATTAAAAGTAATCAATGAATGATTTTATTTAACAAAATTATCATTTGATAATACGCCTTAATTTTATCGATAAAATGTAGACAATCACATATCCTTAAGTCACGAACGCAACCAGCGGCCGCACCACGAGTTGCCGAATAAGTGAGTATTTTCATAGGTATACTAATCCATTGCGTAGTTAAAACAACGCATGCATAAATTTGCTGTGTTACGCAAGCAATAGTGTTTGCTCTTCACAAACGTAGTTGATTTACTATGTGATCCGATTTTACAACTAAAGTGTTATTTCCAGTGAATGTTTTACAAGTTTTAATAAAAAAATACGCATTATTTCAGTCAGATACGTGTGAAATGAGATGCCATCTTTACTATAATTAACTTTGGCACTAGTATTTTTACAAAAAACCACTGAACAAGCCGGCATTTTGAGAAAATCGCTAGAAGTGACGCCGTTGCGAGTTGACACACGACTATTAGCAAAACTCATAATGAGGTATGTTTTTTACCTGATTCGTTCGCACGTGACACGCCCACTTAGCACATCTCTTAGTTTTTATGATCTGAGACTATAGTAGTGATTGTATGCTGTTAGGTCCCGCGTAGCCGTAGAACTATATCTGTGGGTGGTAGCTTACGCACGCGGTACTAGGTACATTACGTCCAGCATACGTCATTTCGCACAAATTTTTAGACTTTTATTTTCTTGAATTCGAATCGGATAACCGCTCTAACTGTGCGAAAGAGATAGCGCTCTACTAACTTTTAACTTTTCTTCCTGAATACACAATAGTGGTTGGTAGGTTACCTGTCCATCTGGTGCTGTATACTGGTATTGACCTTGCACCACCAGAGCTGGTTCTCCAGACCCTGGCTGCAAGGAACCTCGCTGCTCGTGGAATATACCACCTTCTGCAAACAACAATTAAATAAATTACAGATTGTTTTCCTCAAATCCCCAATTAAATACTTGTAGATCACAAATTTAAATATCAACGAATGGAGAGCATTAAAAAACCGATTTCGCGTCAAAACTTTGGCTGAGTTATAATGTCATCAACGTAAACATTCTCAGAAACCATACTTACATATTTTTTCAACAAAAATTTAATTTTTCAATGAAGTAATCAACCGATTTCGATAAAATTTATATCGGACTAAGTATGAAGTATGTTTTATCATATGAAAA
The DNA here is from genome assembly GCA_944452665.1 of Stenoptilia bipunctidactyla. Classification (NCBI taxonomy): domain Eukaryota; kingdom Metazoa; phylum Arthropoda; class Insecta; order Lepidoptera; family Pterophoridae; genus Stenoptilia; species Stenoptilia bipunctidactyla. The sequence goes on along the minus strand of OX101747.1, from coordinate 18,264,345 downwards.
TCGATTCATAATTGACCGAAATATCTTGAAATAAAGACACAAAAAAAAACATACAGACGAATTGAAAAAACTAAGCAGAGCTTGTGATATGGGATTCTATATCACGAGAAATATAAATAGATAAACAGGACAAAAAAAAAGGACAATGGAGAAAATAATGTCAGATAGAGTCAGTCTTCCCCATTCGACTACAAAAAAACCTTTTCATTTGGACATATAGTGTTGCCATAAAAAAAATTTAACATTTAAAAGTAAGCGCGCGCGCGACCTTTCACCTACCCAGATAACGTGCGCGCCTTACGATCAGCTAGTATTTACATAATAGACTCAATAAACTTAGTCATCGAGATAGGTACATAGTTAGTTTATTTTGTACACAACTTTAGATTAACATTAGTGGAATATTGAACTAATGAGTTGATTTAATGAACCACTGTAAATATCAAGTTGATTCCAATTTTTTACTATGTAAAGAGCTGATTCATACAGCTGAAAACGTACCTACATTCCTTAGTGCCAACGCAGCGTTACGCGTTCGAAAGCGCGTACCGTGCGTCCGTATGTTCAAATAGGCACAACTACCCATGGATTTATATAACACCTACTTAGAGAGATGCAAACATACAAACTTTCATTTCAACATTTTCCGTACCGTACGCACTTATACGCATTCCGAACGTTTGTATCGAACGCGCGTATGGTACGGACGTTGCAGAAGAAAAGAATTACCGAAATTATCCCGAGAACGAAAGACATAGGTAGGACTTTTAGGCGGGTGTTAAAAAGGAGGCACGCTTGGATTCAATACAAATCGTGATATATGCCCACAGTAAAGATATCTACAGTAATTCAACTTCATACAAACGGACGAAACGTGATCTATACCTTCCTGCATACTGAAACAATTGATGATTGAGCTTAAAGTTAATATGCCGATTGTTTATACTTTAAAATTTAATAATACATCTTTTCGTACGTCTCAGTTGAGGCGCAAGTATTTTTCGGTCTCTAATTTATAAGACCGATTTGTTATTCAAACGTAAACATGGTTTTTTGACATAAAACGTATTCAGTTCACAAAGTATTTTATTTGTTTATATTTAATAAAATAGATTTGCAGTCACAGAACTAAATGGAAGTAAACATTAATTAAGCAAATGTAATTTAAACGCTGAAGGCGGGCAGCCCTACCACATGTGAACGAACCTTTTTAACCAGTAAAGCTAGCTTTAGCGGGAGGAGGATGAATCCTATTACGGACGAGTGGGCATTCTATAAGCTGTTAACCCCAGTGGCTAATGGCAAATAGAATGCCCAGACAGTGTGGTGACTCTCTCAGATAGGCTGAGCATACCCACTAAACATCCCCCTTTTGACTCACCTTGATTAAGGCCACTAGTCATCGTCGGAACGACAGCCAATTGGAGCGAGAGGCTGCGTAGTGAGCGGCGTCCAGACGGCTGTCACCAAAAGGAACTGAAAGCGAGAAAATCAAAGTTAAGACTAGCAGAAATGACAAAGCTGAAACTAAGAGATTATCTATAGTGATCAGACTCACTCTGAGATGGGAATGCTGGAAAGAAGGACTACGTTTAGAAACGTTGAGCTTGCTGGAGTTTCCTGATAAGGGGAGCGAACTTGGTTAGGACCGGAAGAGCACCGTTGAAACCCTCTGGGCTGGCGTCGAGAGCGGCGCCGAAAGCCAGGATCTCGTCGATGGGAGCGAGCTGGATCCAGAACGCCATGCGGTCTTGAGACCCTTTTGCGTTCTGGCACTGGGAAGCCGATTTGGCGGCCGGTTGCGATTGAGTCGCGTCCCGGCTGCGCTGACCTGAAACGAAAGAGGTGAAGGCCTTAGGGGCCTTTGAACTGACTGGAGGAGCGTCCGAGCTAGGCTGCGGTCACTCTCTCCAGTTCTCGATGGGCTTCACGGTAGCCCTGGCAGCACGCGGTGCCTTGGAGCAGCCGCGAAAGTTTGCTGTGTGGCCTGACTGGCCGCACAAGACGCAGGACGGAGCGGTGGGCGATTCGGGAGTGCGAGAGCACTCCTTAGTCCCATGCGGTTCTAGGCACTTGACGCACCTAGGGGAAGCAAAACAGTTTGCCGCCGCATGACCATACAATTGGCAGCGGTGGCACTGACCGGGGAAAACACGCTTGTGTGGAGCTTCGACTCGGATGTTGGAGAGACCGCACACGGTGAGCTTGCCTCTGAAAATGGACTGCCCTTGCGGGCTCTTCGCTAGGATTACTAGCGCAAGTGGGAACTGCTTGCCTCGGCGGCTGTGCATTTTGTGCACAGATTCGACGGGAAAGCCTTGAGAAGACAAGTCCTCTTGGATTTGCTCGTTCGAGAGCTCAAACGGCATGTTCCTGAGGACGGCACGAATCTTACGCTCCTCAGGGAGGGCGTAAGTGTGGTACTCGAGCTTCTTGTCAGCAAGAAGCCGAGTGAAATTCCTGAAATCAGAAATTGAGCAGACAACGACCTTAATAGAGTCACCCACATTGGATGCCTTACTATACTGGATCTTCGGGGTGTGCGTTCCGCAGAGAGCTGAGACCTCGGTCTAGCGGCTCTTGTCCCGTAGAAAGACGGGGGGCGGAGACTTGACTTTCGGCGGAGCCGAATCTGATTGCGACGCAGGCTGTGACGCCGGGATCGCTGAAACAAAAGGCGCAGGAGCAGACGCCGGTGCGACATTTTGCGGAGCAGGAACAGCGGCAGGAGCAACTGAAACGGATGGAGATAAAGTCAAAGAAGCATCTTTCTTCTTCTTCTTTGATTTTGATTTTTTGCGAACCTCGGTGAACGGAGCAGGAGATTCTGGAACTAATGGAGCGGAGTCGGAATCAATGCCCGGTGGGGTAGTTTTCCGTTTACATGCGGAAGAATCGACCGACATGAAATCTGACATAGTATCAACAGGCTCGACATCTGGGGACGCCGGAGAATCTGTTGGAAAACTGAGAGAAGGCGGGGTGGCCGGGAGGGTCGCAGATCGTGCCTGAAGGGCTGATGCGATTTGCTGTAGTGACGTGAACATGTTTTGCTGATTATTTTGGAGTTGGACGAATTGGAGTTGCATCTGACTTACCGCATCCCGGAGTTCTTGCACTTCTCCGGACCTAGCCCGGGATTCGATGGGGGCTTCCATCGAACCCTAGGAACCTGAACTGTTCTGAAAGGAAGCCTATTCCTAACAAGGAACCTACTTGCTGGTGAACGGCGAATTGGCTGCACAAACTGCGCTGAAAAAGAAAACGACCTAGTACGGACCTATTGCTGGTGAACGGCGGACGATCAGGCTTAGTTGTCACGGTTACGTATCCACCTGACCAGCGATGCTTCGGCCGGCAGCAGCCGGGTCCGCCCTGAAAAGGGCAGATGAATTAGCCCCGACACCACACAGCCTCCACAAGAGAAAACTTTCCGAAAGAGCTTAACTTGGGACCTTACCCGCACGAGTGCGGGGGAGGGAACAAGGGCAGCGCAATACGAACACTCGGGAGCGGCCGCAGACACGACCGTTCGGGAGCGAACGCAAACGGGAAGTGTGAACGAACCGCGGTGCAGTAGGCATTTATTTCAAAGATGCAGCCGAGTTCAATTATTGGTAGACTAGCCACCGCGCGTGGTTTTACCCTTGTGGGAATTTCCGTGGGAAATAAAATATAGCCTATAACCTTCCTCAAGAGTTGGGCTATCAAATGCAAAAAGAATTTTTCAAATCCCACTTGAAGTTTCTGAGATTAGCGCGTTCAAACAAACAAACAAACTGTTCAGCTTTATATATTAGTATAGATATCTGTACTGTGATAAGTCTGCGGGTTTGATGATATCTACCAGTCTGTAATGCCCATCTATAGGATCCATCAGGGTTCGGTCCTTCGAAGTCATTTCGAATTATTTGGTCATTCTTCTGCGCTGATGCTGACAGGAGTACTGCGGAAATCTGTAACAAATGAAAACCATTGAATGATTGAAGAGGTTAATATTAATGTTTATCAAAAGGGCACGTTATTTTCCCTATAATACTCTGGGAATATTGGGATGAATAGCTTATGTGCTATTCCTGGCTGTACACTATTGCTATGCAAAATTTCATCCAAATCCGTTGAGCAGTTCTGCCTTGATTGAGGAACAAACATCCATACTTCCATTCAAACTTTCACGTGTATAATGATAGCATAGTTCGGTATAGAATGGCAAATACCTTCGAAGTATTTTCAACTAATTAAAACAAGAATAATCAAAACAGCGGCGCGAGCACATATCTATCGACTCGTATGTTTACGAATATTCGTATAGTATGGAGTCGGTTGCAAGTATTCAGTAACATCTTTTATTTTAAACTAGCTGCTGCCCGCGACGTCGTCTGCGTGAACGCTATGCAGCACCAAACGCACCTACGATTATAACACTGCTAGCGTGATAATATGTAGCCTATATGTTGACTCGACTTCTTAACTATCTTCATGCCAAATTTGAAGTAAATCCATGCAGTACTTTTTGAGTTTATCCCGGAAAGACAAACAGACAAACAGACAAACAGACAAAAATTCTAAAAACTATATTTTTTGTTTCTGTTTCGATTGTAGATCATACCCCAAGTATTCTTTTAAAAAAATATTCAATGTACAGTTTTGACTTTCCTACCATTTTATTATATGTATAGATAACCGAAAAAATGTGATAAATAAAAATTACCCGGCCAGGACACGAACCTGGGACCCCTCGTTTGCCGGACGAGTGCTCTTCCATTGAGCTACCGGGGCCTGGCGGTACGCCTCGAAATTACTTAGCGCATTTTTATTTTTACGTTATATTGCTAACGTAGCTCCATCTAATGATATATCTTTGCAGCTAAGACCATTCTTATTCTTATTCCTGGCCGGGTAATTTTTATTCATCACATTTTTTCGGTAATTTAAGAATAATTGAGCATTATAAATGCAAAAACTTAATAACATTATATTTTTTTTTATTTTACTGTTATTTAAAAGTACAACATGTTTACAAACATTCAAAATTAACATGGCATACATTTATTTAAGCTGACCGTGCGGTAAGGGATAGATTTCAATTATTGCTTACAAAACGTCTCCATATTAGGTATACACACATTCGTAAACATACGAGTCGATAAAGTTCTGTGCTCGCACTGATGATTCATATTTGAAGAAATAATAACATACCTACCTAACAAACATAAAGGAGAAAATGGACGAATTGAGTAGGTACCTACTTATTGCCTCTTTTGAAAAGAGAATAATACGGAAACTTCATTTGTCTAAATACAAATTACGAATCTATCACATACTCTTAATTTGAAGGACAACATCAGAGTCAAGCGCCTACTAGACAGACATGCGCGGACGCCTTAAGCAAATATTTTGAAGCACAACACTGATCTTAACCTCGAAAATGTACATAATAATACGATTTCCTATGTTTTTGTAAATATTTGGTTTATTCTTGATTATTTTTGTCATAAAAATCTCCTAAAGTTTATTTTTGGAGTTCCGTGTCCAAAGTAATAAACGCGGCACATTTATTTATTTATTTACCCTGTATTATACACAAAACAAAAACAGAATAAAAAAAACACAAATAAAAGAACACATTATGTATAACGGGCGGCCTTATCGCTTGGAAGCGATTTCTACAAGGCAACCCATGGTAAGTCCAAACCTTTTTTCGCCGAAAACTGGTTTCGCCCAAAAAATTTTTTTAATATTTTGCTTCGTACTAGCAGCAGGGCTAGCATGCAACCATCGATAAATAGTCGAATCGACAAGATAAATACTATTTTGTTATTTTATCCTATCATGTTAGCTAACATTCGTACCATAAAATATGGAAGTGCTCGATTTGATACCATGATTAAGCCCATATAAACAAAAATGGCATATTAAAAAATACATACTCTAAGTGCCAAATTCCAAGAAAATATCGATAAAAGGCCCGATTTATCGTTGTTGACGGTCGCATGCTAGGCCCACTGGTGTGGCGTAAAATTGAATTTAGGTTAGGTAAGGATGTATTAATTCCGTTTACTAAAATACCTAATTGAAGGCTCTGTCGATTTCAGAGATATAAAACCAAACAAAATTTTAATTTTCGGTGAAAAGAGCTTTAGGCTAAGAAGGCTTCTAGTTACTATTGAACGCTCTGTACAACGGGACCAAAATACAGCTATACCTACGCGGCTCGATCTCGGCATGCGCTCGGCATGCGGCCAGTCTCGAGTGTCTGCATACCGAAACAATTGTTGATTGAGCGTATTTTTGTTGAACACTTCCTATTCAATTTACAAAGTGCTTTATTTGTTTATATAAAGAAAGTATATTTGCATTCACAAAACAAAATGGAACGGACCGCGGCGCTGTAGGCATTTATTTCAAAGATGCGGCCGAGTTGAATTACTGCATATATCTGTACTGTGCTGTTACTAAGGCTCCGCTGTCTGTCTGTCAGCCGCTGTATCTCATGGACCGCGATATTTAGACAGTTGACATTTTCACAGATGTCTGTTGCCGCCATCACACCTTAACATAATAATACGATACAGAAGGCAGCACATCAAGCGTTACAGATCTGTCAAAAAAATTACTTGAATCTGAACTCTATGCCCTCGACATTAAGTTCAAATTGGCTGGGGAAATTTAACAGGTAATGTAACTTATGTACCTACTAAAAACAGAATAAAACTAATACTTAAGGGGCTTCCATACTATAAACATGATTTTTTGCTCTTTTCAACTGCCTTCCAAAATAAAGAGGTTCTCAACTCGCGTGTATGTTTTTTTTGTGTGTTTGTTTCGCGATTTTTCGGACAATTAGGTCAAAAATAAAATAAAATCCCCAGAAAATCACACCAACTACATGGCCCCAAAGTAAGCATAGCTTGTGTTATGGGATACCATTCAGCGAACTAGGGGGGAACCTAGAATATAAATACATCTATACTAATATATAAAGCTGAAGAGTTTGTTTGTTTTTTTGTTTGTTTGTTTGAACGCGCTAATCTCAGAAACTACAAGTGGGATTTGAAAAATTCTTTTTGCATTTGATAGCCCAACTCTTGAGGAAGGTTATAGGCTATATTTTATCCCGAAATTCCCACGGGATCAAAAGTTACGCGGGTAAAACCGCGCGCGGTGTCTAGTAAATAAATAAACACCGAGACAAATAACATTTTTTCTTGTTCCGTGCGGGAATCGAACCCGCAACCACTGGCGTCTGAGGCAGACAGGTTTACCCCATCGACAAAGTGGAGGTCAATTCAAGGTGTAAATCGATTTTGCATATTCTGGTTTCTTATGATAAAAGATACCTCAGAGGTGGTTCAATATAAATTACACCGAAGTCGATCATTCGTATTTTTTTTACGAAAAAAATATGTTTGATTACCTAGAATTTTCACGTTAATGACCTTATATGTATAATTTATATGAAAACCAAACTTCACTGTGTAAACACGTCATCATGAGCGGTTGGTCAATATAAGCGGACTCATAATAACCGGATTCTACTGTATGTACCTACCTTAAATGTACCTTAAAAATTAATTCAAAAAAATTGAACTCGTTTAATTCAATTCAATCATTTTATTTCGGATCATGTCCATATGTGTTAGTTACAAAAACCTTACTACCTATGTTAGTGCTACATGAAATTAAGAACAACAAGAGATAATGAAATAATTAAATCAATTAAATAGTTCTAGGTAAAATACAAATCAATTTATACAAAGAGGTAAATTCAATAGTTATAGGTTGCACGGATACAAGTCAAACAATTGTTAATAATTAAAATAAGATTTCAAATAAATTATTAATGTAGACAAATAATTTTATAAGCATTATATTTGGTATTGAATAAAAATTTACAATATTATAAACTACTTAGATAAGGAAAGACGTAGATATGCATTCTCATCCAGCTTTCAAGCATCAGTGAGTCCCAGCGGTGTAATAATGGACTGTCTGCTTGAGGGACAGAACAGCACTCTCGGTAGACATACCTGACTTAAAGCCAAATTGCGCATCATTTAAACTGAGATGCTTCTCCAGATGTCCGTCAAGCAAACGGTCCAGAACCTTAGCAATTACAGTAGCTATAGATATTGGCCTATAATTCGACAGGTCTGTAGTATCACCTGCTTTATTTTAATTATAGGAACGACTATAGTATACATAAGATCCTCCGGTAAAAAGGAATGCCTGAGACCGAGATTAAAAACATAGATATGACCCTAGGTAGATGCACACCAGCATTTTGAAGGTGCTCGATGCTGAGGCCGTCATGGCACGGTGTTTTACCTGTAACCATATTATTTATAAAAACACACTAAGGTCTGACGGGGTTCCCTCAGCCCTGGGCACATTCGTTGCAGGGCCAAGTGGCGATTCAACCTTAAAATGACTCCTAAACAGGTTGGCTATATCGGTGGGATCATGCACTCCGGAGACGCTAACGGGAAGGGCAGTTCCATGGTTGAGCTTATTGGTGGCTTTCCAGAAAGAAGAATTAAGAATTTAATGAAGAATTACTAAAATTTAAAAATCATATAAAGTCTTCTTTCAGCACAACACCCTACCTACGATATTTAAGGTACTTTCCCATGATGTCCCATTGGCGTCGGGCATCTTGTATATTGTATAATATGTATGTTTATATATTTCTTAAGTATCGATACCAAAGTTCTTTTAGAAACTTAATTTGGGCTAGATAATGTGGTGTGTATGTCAGAAATATTTATTAATGTATCACATAATATAAATACTTAGTTTATTTTAGGTTTCATACTTCAACGTATTATGATAATATGGAATTACTAGGTAGTCGAAAATGAAAAAATAATACTTACTACAAAGTGAATTAGCACGGGCTTATTTAACACAAAAAATTATACATTCAAAAAATATACCAGAAAGTAAAATAAAGAAAACATATGTACCCAGTCTTGTTGATCTTATATACAAGGTGTTCTTTTTTATATCCCTTAAATTTGAGAATTTGTTCTTTACTAAAACATAAGACTTTTTGCCAAAGAATATGTGTTTCAAAAGTGCATACTTATTACTTTCCAAGATATCATAAATCTTAATATAATGAGTTCATAAATTATCACTGTTGCAAACTCTTTAATATTCATTCAATAGACGCGTGTCACTGAAACCATACAATAAACAACAAAAACATTTTTAATGTTAAGGAATGTACAATGCAAAACGTTGCGAACTGAACCTGTGCATAGCGATAAAAAAGGGATAGAAAATGCCAGGTTGTCATAATTCGCATAAAGGTGTTTAACATAAGATGTTTTGACTTAATAGAATTATTTTGTATGAAACGTAGAAATAAAATAAATATTTAAAAATTATTCACATATTCTTTGATTCTATTACGTGGTCCCATTAATACCCTAGAGCTATGGGAAATCAAGCGGAACGTTGTATAATATGGGCGCATTTATCCCTCCTGACAGAACGCCATGTTAAGTCTCGATGTTTCGATAAGCTATAAAAAGACAACAATTCACGTTAAGTAGTACATGCCTGTATTAGAATTGACGAACGATTTTTTTTAAACTTGTACCTAATTCATTTATCAATAACGCCCATTGGTCATTTATTCAACAAATACACGTACGTCCATCCATCCATATGTATGCATAGTTTTCATTTTCAAATTTCACAATCATCATACGTAACGTATTAAATTTACGTTTCAATTAAATTTTACACCCAGTTTCCTATTATAGAAACAATGGATGTACCAAAAACTCTTAAACCATATTATTCCAGACTATTCCAACAAATTGATATATTTACTTAGTTGGGAATTTGGTCCCTTTATCGTAAGCATTTATAAAGTTACATGCGCGCTTTATTGAACGTACAGCGCCATCTATAAAACTTTCGGAACTTTATGATGCATCGTTTTTGTAGCAGACCCACCTCTCATATTTACACATACTATCAAATGAAAATTCGAACATTATTTAAGATTATTTATTTAAGAAAAGTGAAAAGTAATCTAAAATCTTCATTTAAGTAGCAATAACGTTCTTACTTAGATACGTATATAAGTAAAACCTCAACAAATAAATATAAACCGATAAAAATATTCAATGTTTAAAACTGTACGGCTCATATTCATTTTCAGTATTTTAATTAAACGGTAATTAGTACTAAATTTAGTCCTAAAAAACCCGACAAAAAATAAAGAGTACTGATACACAATTATTGTGTAGGTACATCAAAATTTCTACTAAAAAGCCCAAACCAAGCATATAGAAATACTAGCAACCGCGCGCGGTTTTACCCGGGTAACTTTTGATTTCGTAGGAATTTCGGGATAAAATATAGCCTATAACCTTCCTTAAGAGTTGGGCTATCAAATGCAAAAAGAATTTTTCAAACCCCACTTGTAGTTTCTGAAATTAGCGCGTTCAAACAAACAAACAAACTCTTCAGCTTTCTATATTAGTATAGATTAGAGATTTTTAATTATATGTTAAGATTGAAAAGGATATGCTACGGTGGTTTGGATATTTGGAAAGGATGAGTGAAAATAGATTTACGAAAGAGGTGTATAAAGCAAGAATGGATGGTGTTGTCGGAAGGGGCCGGCCTAGGCGGACGTAGGTATGCCGATCAAATGATCGACATTTTGAAAAAGGGCCTAGTCAAAAGTACCCGTAACTGGAGATCATGTATGAAAAGATTGATGAACGTGGAGGAAGCGAAAGAGGTATGTCTGGATCGTAGCAATTGGTGTTCCCTTGTCTCTGCCTACCCCTAAGGGAGACAGGCGTGAGGTTATGTATGTATGTATGTAATTATATGCATTTCTTTCTAGCTCATATACCTACGCATGTATCATCTATACTAATATATAAAGCTGAAGAGTTTGTTTTTTTGTTTGTTTGAACGCGCTAATCTCAGAAACTACAAGTGGGATTTCAAAAATTCTTTTTGCATTTGATAGCCCAACTCTTGAGGAAGGTTAGAGGCTATATTTTATCCCGAAATTCCCACGGGATCAAAAGTTACGCGGGTAAAACCGCGCGCGGTGGCTAGTAATTGATACATCGACAAAAGAAAATTATTGTAAGCCAAACAGTTGTTAAAAGGAAAAAGATTTCGATAATCGACTATTAATATTTCTAGAACATAAAGCATATGTAAAATAAATTTATTTCTTACAATATTATGTGATAAAATATATTGGGGATCCACTGGGAACAGTTTTCGGAGTTTTGAAATTCGAACAAAAAATTTTCAAGAGATAGATAGGTACCTACTTTTGACGTTGCTTTAGGTTTTTCTTGCTTCATATCTTTGATTATAATATGATAATCAAAACTACATATCATGAAGTCAACAATCATTAACGGCCGCTCTCTATAGCCTAACTCGAAAATTTAATCTAAACTACGCTAAAATGCGGCCAAATACAAAACCTATAACGATAACTTCATTTTAGCTTAGTATTTATAAAAAAAAACAGGGGTATCAAATTAAATACAGAAATAAAACAATTTGAAATAGTTTAAATCATGCAAAATTATTTAATAAAAATCGTTGTAAAGTTTTTTTCCTTAACGTGCTTACATTGCTTAAATTACATAGGTACTCTAGGAATACATAATACACATTGAGATCACTAAATGCTATCAAACAATCACACATGTTCAATTATAAAATTAAACCATTAGCCCTTTACCCGCCAGTCTCTATATCAGTTGTCGTGCTCCCAGCGCCAAGCACAGCAAATCTTAAAATAAATACCTACAACAAATAGGGATGTTCAATGGTAGGTCGATACACCCGTCCCAGTTTCGCACGCTTCAAAGTCAATCTTAAAAGTTTCAGCTGTTTAAGCTTGAAGAGGTAGCAGACAAATAGATAGAAAGAGGAACTTTGATATTAAATTTCTAATAGTATGTACTTCGGTAACCAAACGAACCAAAAATCGTTTAAAAGATTTAAGAAGATTTATTGATTTCCGCACAATATATTAGGCCAAAGATGAATAGTTTTGTGACTCTATACTGTGATGAAGTTTACATCTTTTAATGTAGTTAAATCACATTTATGGATAACACGAACATAATAACTAATGCGTAAGCACAACACTAATGGAAAATTCCACAAGCCGGCACTTTTCAAAAATTCAAAATTCAAAAATTTTTATTCATCTTAGGAATTTCACAAAACACTTGATGAAGTCAGTCATCACACACTTCGGCTTTAACTAGTTGTTGATAGTTGTTAAATAAGATATTACAGTAGACCAAGAGACAAAAAAAGCCGGCGGAAAAAAACTCTTGGCACTCTTTTTCAGTCAGAATTATCAAATTAATACAAATAGGTACATTTTGTACAAATTGTACAAATTGTACAGTACAAATTGACCGTGACATGAAAAAAAAAACAAACACAAGACAGCTAATTGTGAGAGCCAATGTCATGCCACAAAAAAATTGCTTACATAGTAGGTGCAATGGACTATGGATGCACAATACGAACATGACAAACTGGGACCAGAGTATTTGAACAAGAATGGAATAAAATAGTCATATCATTAGCAAAACGACCTGGCACTGCTAGCACCCGTTCACGAGTATAACACAAGCACCAGCCATCACCCTCCTCATCCATATTTTAGGGAAGAGGGTGAACCGATACCCGACGCTACCACTAGCCATGCCGCCTTAGGGAGCATGACGTTCTTGCTGTTGTCTTCACAAGAAAATAAATATAAGTGAGTGGGACATTCACCAGATGCCATATGTATACTGCACAGCCAAGCCGTAAACAAAATTATTAAGTCATTAGAAACTTTTAGAAATATCCTGTTGTTCTTAATCCCATGCCTTTTTATAACCTAAGTAATCTTTAGTTCTATAATATGGGATGGGAATTATCAACTCAGTCACTGACTATTTTATACTTATTTTCAAAGAAATTAAACATATTTATTTTTATAGTAACAATTTATTTAATTGTTTTAATATATTTGTTAAAAAATAGTCAGTTTAAACAGAAATATTTTGACTTGAGTGGATTTTTGTTTCAGTAAATCTTTGCTTATGTCCCATCCCTATGGTCGGTTATATCCGACAATGGCGCTGGATATCAATGCAATTTTTCAATAATAAAATCAGTAATTTGTCTACCTTCTGAAATATTTTTAAGGTTTTCTAATTAAGAGACTTAAGTTTACTCAATTGTAAATGATTACTTGATTAACCATTTACCAAATATTAACATTTTTTTAACATTTTAATGGTATAAAAATACTGCAGTCTGCAACAAACACAATATATCGATAATTCGTTCATAAATAAAGACAGCACTACAATCCAAACAAATACAGTTTAAAGGAAACCAAAATGGAACTTTTTTAAAGAAAACTACAGGGAATACTTTATTTTTACTGATTTTTATTACTATCTACAGAATAACAAGACAAGAACAACAGATATGTACCTACAAAGATATGGCTTACCGGTGAAATGTTAAAGGCCTCTTTCGACATAATTTTGCACCACAATTTATTATGCTCCACTTAATAGGCATTATGCACTATTGTTATTTCAGTTTATTTCAGCACACTCCTAGAAATAAATACCTTTAAAAAAAATGTTTTTCGACAGCGAAGTAAGTTTGTTTAGACATCTTCCGTAAGTAAGCAAACAGCGACACAAAATGGCGGGCACGCACGTCATACGGCACACGCGTGACGTCACGAAAAATCAATCTTCTAATCTGGTAGCGATCGACAGTTTCATACAAATTCACTTTCCGTCAATTGTAAATAGTCCTCCAGTCAGTACCGCATCTTGCGATGCATTTTAAATAACTAGTAATGAAACCGAGCACACCTAAAATACTGGGAAACCGGCGAAATTGAAAATATTGCATTCTTGATAGGTATAATATAATCCAATATAGTTTTTAAAATAAATAGTTTCAAAATCTGTCCGTTATTGGTCCGGTTCTTGTCTTGAACCGATAATTAGTTTCTTGTTTAATTAGTTTTCTTGTTTAATTAGTTTCTTGTCTTGAACCGATAATTAGTTCTTGTCTTGAACCGATAATTAGTTTCGGTATTGAGTGAGAAACTGCGTACCGTTGAATTACTACAACTACAAACAAAGAGGAAAATTATGAATGATCAGTCTAACAGGAATAAAGATTGTTACACTATCGATTTATTAGATTATCAATGATTCATTTAACAATGAAGTCTGTCTGTAACTGCGCACTAGCGATGGGTGTTGAATGAACGGACCGGTTCATTCAACCAGTCGACGGTGCGTAGACGGTTCGAATGTTCACGTACTTTAGATGGACCAGTTTAAATCACTGAACTGCAGTGCTAGCACGGATCTTTTGTCGATCGTAAGTTTACGAATGCTCGTATAGTATGGAGTCGGTTGCAAGTTTTTAGTAACAATGTAATTTTTTATTTTACAGTTATTTAAGAGTAGAACCTGTTAACAAACATTCAAAATTAACAAGGAACACATTTATTTAAGCTGACCGTGCGGCAATGGATAGATTTCAATTATTGCTTGCAAAACCGTTTCCATACTATTTGAGCATTCGTAAACTTACGATCGACAAAAGATCCGTGCTAGCACTGCTGATCGCATCCAAATGTTAACCATAACTCTTATTCATAGAGTAGAAATTAGTTTGTATGAACCATAAACTTAGTGTACGTTCATTTGTTTGTAGTTCATACAAACTAATTTCAACTCTATAATTAAAGGCAATGGTTTGACATTTAAAAATAACCAGTTTATTCAGTAAATCTCGTTATAATATTAGGTACGAATGAAAAAAGTTGACAAGTAAATAGCTATATGTAAATATCTATATCTTAAATAATCAATAAAATCATATTTCATTACCAACTTTTTATAAATTGCTTTTTAATTTAGAGTTACTGTGTTTTTAAAAAAGTTCAAAAAATTTAGTAATAGAAAGAAAGTTGTAATAACAAAAACTTGAATTACGAAAAGAAAAACATGCATCTGATTTCTACACAATAGAAATTCGCGGAAATCTTGTGTCAAATATATACGTTTAAAAAACATGGTTCCGTCTCGCAAACGTAAACTGGTCCCAACAAACTAAGACTGTCTAGCGTCTACAGTCTACACGGCCTTAGTTGTGAACCAGTTCACGGTTTGAACTGGTCATTCGACTAGTCGATGAACGAAGATGAACGGTTCAGTTCACGTTCACGGTAAATGCTTCGACGACCCATCGTAGTCTGGTCTGTAACTGTGCAATATCCATCACCCACTTGAAAGGTGATAGTTCCAAAAATAGTCGTTACGTGATTATGAAATTTATCAGTTAAATTTAGCTATCAAGTACACCCGTATTAACATATCGTATTTAGAAAGTTACATGCGCGATTTATTAGACAGACAGCGCCATCTATGGAACAATTTATTGCTAGATTCTATATGTATTCATTATACGTTATTATCTATAAAACAACATGTAAAAGGGAATACCAACATTGTTATTAATATTTTGAATAGTATTTGATTAAAAATTCACAAGAGTGAGCGGGTATTCTAGCAAGTAAATGAACTTCGGTATAAGCGACATCTATTGTGATTTACGGCAACCTAGCATTGATCGAGTGAGTTAGCTTCTCAGTTAGGTAATCGGGTATTCGAATGACTTTACATCGATCAAAATACTTTATCATGTTTCATCATTAAGACGAAAGAACTGCTAAATTCGGTTTTTAAATAAATCAACAAATGCAGAGTACTAAAAAACTGACTTCCCTTCAAAACTTTGGCTGAGTTGAGAGTGTCATAAGCATAAACAGTTTCTGAAATCATACATATTTTTTCAAAAGTTTGAAATTTCAATGAAGTACTGAACCGATTTCGATGAAATTTAAATGGGACCATCTATGAAGTATCCTCTATTATATCATAATTGTCCGAAATATCGTGTAACAAAGACACAAAAAACATACAGACGAATTGAGAACCTCCCCCTTTTTTGGAAGTCGGTTGATAATTCACTCGGCATTTAGGTTACTGTATTTTGTAACTTCTTTCCAAATAGATGATGCGAACACACCAACCATGTCTATATTTCTGTTATAAAACATGGTTCAGGTTCATGGTCACGTTTGACAAAGGAAGTCAGTTTATGTTCATACAAGTTCGCCCATTTTCGTACCGAAGGTACATGGGCACCAAACTGTTGGCGATGACAACAGGAACATCATCGAGTTCAAATATTTATTAAAAGAGTGCATTAAAGCTAAAAACGGGCAGCGACGCGGGGAATCTGGGCTGTTCTCGACGTCAGCGACGTAGCGGTTTCATACAAACTCAATACTTTCTATCGTCTCGCGGAAATCGCGGCCCGCGCCGCTGTCGCTCACGCTGTCGCTGTCGCTGCCGTCCAGTTTGCAGCCTAACGGTATAAAATAATAGTAAAATAAATAGTACCTCATAGTAAAAACTATGGTTGTTACCTTAGTAAAAACGCAGTCGGTGAGGACCTTTAATTGGCCCAGTATCGCTACCGTATTTTTATTATTGTTATAATGGCTGTTGGTCTTCATAAAATAAAATAAATAAATAAAAAAATATTAAAAAATTCATGGTTGGGAAATGATCTTGATAATACTGACGGGTCGGTCTCCAATTTGTGTTGGTGCAGTGAACGACTGGCGGGACCGGGCGAGGTGAAAAAGGGACGTGGTCGGTGTGGCGCGGGGCGCAGAGCGTGGTGACGAAATCGAACGCAGATGTTTACCTGAGCTTTTGTTTAACATTTGTGTATTTGAGAATGAATGTGCTATCTTAACTAAATAGTTTGAGTAAAATAAAAAAGATAATGTAGTAAAATGATACCTGAATAAATTTTACGTTTTAACAATAATTAATGACACTGGACGTTATTTTTGCTAACCTGAAGCATTTACCATCTTAGTTTAGCCCGAGGAATGATAAAAAATCTTCAAAAAACTGATTTGTTTCCGACTGAGTAACTTCAGAAGTCTGTAACAGAAAAACTAACCTCTTAACTGTCACTTTTTTATGGTATTATAAAAGACTGAGGTCCTGCCAAGTTTTTGAAATTAATTGGAAAGTATGAAATTATTTTTTACTATTTTTTATTCAATGTTGAAAATTCAAGTCAGACTCGCCCGACAGAATTTTTTTAAGTTTCGATGAAAATTATTGTATCTTCCGTGAATGTTAGGTAGCTAATTATTTTATGTATAATAGGGCAACTAATGAGGATCATGTTACAAAGAAAAAAACTTGGAAAAATTCTCAATTTTTAATTTCTTTTTAAGCTATTGCATAGCTTCTATCGCGGACCTTGAGCGTGGAGACCGAATCCAGAAATTTCGTAACGAAAAAAAGCTGATTTTGCTGCTGTACCAACAAATCCACAAGTCCTGATCAACTGAATCAACAAGTCCTGATAATCGCATTGAAGCTTACTTTGTTTTAAGAGGATTAAATAAAAGAAAAGGCAGTTACAAACAAATTGATTCATTGACTTAGTTAAACAGAAAGATTTCACCAAAAACCGACATTAAAAAAATTCACAAATGTAAAAAGAATATATTGAAATAAATTGTAATAGTATATTATGTAACAAGTGAGCGAAGTTGCTAATTACAGTCGAGGCTGTGATTTGAGCCCGAGCCGCAGGCGAGGGCTTAATAATGAGCCGAGACTGTAATTAGCAACGCTCACGAGTTACATACGACGTTTTTCAACACACTTGTGAGTAAAAGACAGACATACGTGGTCATAAAATAACAAACACACTTGATAACAAAGCTGTGAATTGTGATTGAAAAATGACGGCGAACCTCGCGCATGCGCTTAGGTTTTTTTTTTCCGCCAAATGTGTCAATGTCTGTATAGCATATACAGCCTATTTTAAGTGAAAATGGTTAATTTGGAGTGGTAAATGCAAATATTTTAATATTTTATAACAAATTATTGTAAATTGTGAATAATTTGTTTGATATACAAATTTGTTTTACAAATATAAGGCGCAAACATTTAAAAATGTATATGGATTTGAAGTGGTATAAAATCTCTTTGTTTGAAATCTCTTTGTACGAGTATAACCCGGACCAATAAAATATGCTCTGTTTACTCGCATGTAATTTGCACAAAGGTACAATTCAACTTTGTAGGATTCATTATATTATGCGTTAGGGTATAATATATTATGCACGCGTGACTTATAGCCCAGTTTATAGTTCTAAATTCAATAGAATAACGCTCACTTTACGAGCAAGTGTGTTGAAAATTAATTTATCACATAGAATGTGAAAATATTTCGACTCAAAGGTTTTATAATACCTTAACAGCTGAGCACAAAAACAATGGCAGTGCATTAAATGTTAACGGAAGTGCTCCAAGCCAAGAAAAAAAACATAAAGCTAAAAATAAGCCGGGTACATCAAATAGCCAGATAAGTACCGTCACTACTAGGAGGAAAAAGGCTTTAAAACCTCCGGCAGCCAAGTCGCCTAGCATCACGCACACACATTCATGTGAATCCCTGGATCACAATTTGTCTCTAGACACTATTGATCTTGACACAGCTTCAAAAAGTTTTAATTTATCGACTGATATAAGTGCGGAACAAACTGGAGACTTGAAACGTGAAATAATTAATTTACAGAGGCAGTTAGAAAGCACGTACATGGAAATGGAGAATATTATAATTGAAAACAATGGCTTAAAAAAAGAAGTTAGTCAATTATCTCGACAAGTGTACTTACTCAAAAATATGTGCACCAAAACACTTGAAACTAAAAACTCTACGAAACAAAACAAAAAGACAAAAAATTGTCGGCAGACAATAGCTAATACACACAATGAAAACGTAGAGAAATTACAATCATTGCCACCATCACCATCGTACTCACTATCATCACCATTGAAGGAGAGTAACAAGGATTGTCTACGAGTGGAACCAGAGTCCTCACTACTAAAAACAAACAAAATCTCCAGGCAGTGGAAGAGGATAAAGTATTGGTGACATCTAAGAAAAATAGACTTGAAGAACACAGAATCTTTGTAATTGGTAGACAGCAATGTAACGGTCTTCGTAACAGATTAGTAAGATCAAGATTTAATAATCCTTACGAAAAATATGAAGTTATATCTTTTACTAAACCTTACGCAAGCACTGAAGAAATATTGACGATGTTTAAGTGGTTTGACCCAAAAGAAGAGGACAAAATAATAATCTGCGTAGGTGAACACGACACAAACCCGACAAAAGTGTTGTTAGAATGTTTAATGTTTAATGACATGTTTAATTTTAGACATGTTTAATTTTAAATAAATACGTTAATTGCAATATTATACTTCTGAGCGTAATTAAAAATAGATTTCTTAACGAAAATAAGTTGAATGACATGATACATAATTTAAGTAAAAACTTTTTTAATAGTAAATTCGTACGATTACAAGACTGCGTTTGCTACACATGGTTTGCTATATGTAAGAAAATAAATTTAATAATTGATGAATATGATTATAGAAAAAAATGCTTGTCATTTACTAAGTATCATATTAAGAATAAACATTCAAAGGTGAAAAATATACATTCAAGTGCAGATTATAAATTTAATTCAACTACTACTCAGGGTGTAACTAAAAAGGGAACAATTCCGTACTACTTTTTAAAAATAGCTGAAAATAAAATAGACATAAAAATTGGACATTCAAATGCAAACTATAAATCTCATCCGAATACTACCTACTCAGGATATAATTAAAAAGGGGATGATTCCGTTCTACTTTCTTAAAAAGACAAAAATTAACTTGGAAAATAATGAATTAATTTTTTTTCGTAAATAAAGTAAATTTAAAGAATAATAATGATAGCAACTCAAATCAACTAAAAATATTTCATCAAAACATTGCGGGTCTTTTGTCTAAAACTAACTTGTTGGAAATTACCTTAAATGAATTACGGAAAAATCACAATATGCCGAATGTGCCTACTTTGTTTCTCCGAGACTTTTGTTAATTTGAACAATAGTAATCATATTATAATTCCGGGATATAAACTAGCGGCAAAGTATTGTAGGCAGGATGGTAGAAAGCGTGGTGGTGTTTGCATTATGGTAAAAAATATATTGCAATTCAAAGAACTGGGTTATGGTTTCGCACAAGATAAGTTTATTGAATGTTCTTGTATTAAAATTCTTGGATGTATAATTTTATGTATTTATCGTACGCCAGATTCAGCTCTCACATTGTATCTCGAACAACACGACATGGAGATCGTCTAGTATACATATAATGCACTGCCTCGGCTAGAACTTTACCACAGGCAGTGTTATGCCATGTGTGTAAAAATATTTAATGTTGTACCTTAAGAATACAAATTATTGCCATGTATGGAATTCAAATCATGTATGTATGAATGGTTACTTGAAAAACTTTTTACAGTGTAAAAGAATTCTTAGATCTTAGTAATAGATGATATTTCAATGATATTAAATTGTATACCTACTCACTCAATTATAAATATTATGTTTGTTTAGAAGTAATTATTTTTGCATGCCCTAAAAACGTGAAATATGTATGACCTATTTTTTTAAATTTAAAGTCCTAAATCTGTACCATATTTAATGCAAATAAATGATTGATTGATGGATTCATAACTTTACATGCGGGCTTTAATAAAAAATCAGCGCCATCTACTAGGAACTTGTGGAACTTCATATTAGATCAAACATTACTGCATTAATAAAATAAATAAATAATTATAATTGCATAAGTTGATAAAAAATGCTATGCAATAGCTTTAACGCGGCAGTCTCCGAGTGCCAAACGTCTTTTTTTTATTTTAAGCTGTTTAGGGTGAACAATTTCAAAAAAAGGATTTAAAAATTCATAACTCGAAAACTATAAAAAATCGCGGAACATAAATGGGGTATTTTCGGATACTTTATATTTTTTTTAGATTCCTCACACCCAGGGTTTATATGAAAACCAAACTTCACTGTGTAAACACGTCATAATGTGCGGTTGGTCAATATAAGCGGAGTCATAATAAACGGATTCTACTGTATGTGTACCTTAAAAATTAACACCTTAAATGTACCTTAAAAATTAATACAAAAAAATTGTACTCGTTTAATTCAATTAATATTCAATTGGTATTGAATAAAAATTAACAATATTATTAACTACTAAGATAAGGAAAGACGTAGATGCATTCTCATCCAGCTTTCAAGCATCAGTGAGTCCCAGCGGTGTAATAATGGACCGTCTGCTTGAGGGACAGAATAGCACTCTCGGTAGACATACCTGATTCAAAGCCAAATTGCGCATCATTTAAACTGAGATGCTTCTCCAGATGTCCGTCAAGCAAACGGTCCAGAACCTTAGCAATTACAGTAGCTATAGATATTGGCCTATAATTCGACAGGTCTGTAGAAAAACCTGCTTTATTTTTAATTATAGGAACGACTATAGTATACATAAGATCCTCCGGTAAAAAGGAATGCCTGAGACCGAGATTAAAAACATAGATAGGACCCTAGGTAGATGCACACCAGCATTTTGAAGGTGATCGATGCTGAGGCCGTCATGGCACGGTGTTTTACCTGTAACCATATTATTTATAAAAACACACTAAGCTCTGACGGGTTTTCCTCAGCCCTGGGCACATTCGTTGCAGGGCCAAGTGGCGATTCAACCTTAAAATGACTCCTAAACAGGTTGGCTATATCGGTGGGATCATGCACGCTAACGGGAAGGGCAGTTCCATGGTTGAGCTTATTGGTGGCTTTCCAGAAAGAAGAATTAAGAATTTAATGAAGAATTACTAATATTTAAAAATCATATAAAGTCTTCTTTCAGCAAAACACCCTATATACGATATTTAAGGTACTTTCCCATGATGTCCCATTGGCGTCGGACGTCCTGTATATTGTATAATATGTATGTTTATATATTTCTTAAGTATCGATAGCAAAAGTTCTTTTAGAAACTTAATTTGGGCTAGATAATGTGGTGTGTATGTCAGAAATATTTATAATTTATTTATTAATGTATCACATAATATAAATACTTAGTTTATTTTAGGTTTTATACTTCAACGTATTATGATAATATGGAATATAAAATGGTCGAAAATGAAAAAATAATACCTACTACAAAGTGAATTAGCACGGGCTTATTTAACATAAAAAAGTATACATTAAAAAAATAAACCACAAAGTAAAATAAAGAAAACATATGTACCCAGTCTTGTTGATCTTATATACAAGGTGTTCGTTTTGATATCCCTTTCCAGCTTTCTTTCCAACGTTCTGCGGGAAAGATTAAATAGTGTTGAAAGTCTTTCGTTCGACTCTCCCGTGCGAAGTTTTGACAAATAAATACCAAGTACAGTTCGTGGTCGATTAGAAGCTTCCACTAAAGATGAAGTTTCTTCCAAAATGGAGTCAAATTGGTGTATAGTGAGTCCAGTCCAAAAATACATATCATTTTCAGTTATTGAACCCAATAATTCGAAGTCCAATCTGTTCGCTTATTAAAATAGGTATTTGACATGTCTGTCACATGAGCAGCATTAAAATTATGCGAAACATTACATCGTTCAATCAGTGAGTACCATTCGTTACTTTGCAGGTGCTCGGTACACGCTCTTGCATGCTCTGGTATAAGCAAACGTTGTGTGGTTAACACTATCACTCTTATCTGGTTAGAAATTCTTTGTCGTTCAACGTTGTAGCAACCATTGAAAATACATTGACTTGAGGAATTTGGGCCTCTAACGTAATCAGAAAGATAAACAGTTTCATGGTTACCGTCGCCTATGTTTGCCTCCACTTGAATGTTGGGTTCTCTAATATTGTCTTCTGCTGGTTCTGCAACTTGAGGATTTTGTTCAAAATCGGCATTGATATGCTGCCAGCAGCGGTGGCACATTTGTTGTGTATTATTAAACATAACCTGAAAAGACATCATATTTTATCTAAAAATTGAAAATAATATAATGGACGACCTGATGGCGCAGTGGGTGATTGAGAACATGGTTATTTTATTAGGACACATGGGTGTTTCTATGTATAATGTATAATTAGTATGTATTTATGTTACCGGCAATCTGTATAATTCAGGTATTAACCTTATTACTTATCAACCTAAAGATACATTTAATAATTTAATAGGTAAGCTACATTTCTACCCAGATATGCCACGTACCCCTCAATATTTTTTTAAATATTTTCGATTGCTATTACATACATTACCGGTTATGCATTCGGTATTGTATAGAATACCTAGGCTAAGTATAAAATAAATAATATTTCATACATTACCTGCACGTTTCAGGTATTCTATACATTACCTAGGTTATACAGATTGTCGGTTACATTTACATAAAAAAAGTATTGATGCTTAGTTTGGAGCCGGATGGCGTTGTGTGAATGTGTATTCCATGCCACCTGATGAGAAGTGCGCATGAAGACTATGGTGTTACACGTCCATCCACGAGAAACCTATTCACTCGACACTTAAAAGTTCCAGGACTGTAGTGGTCAGGAAAAACAGACGCAGGCAGATTGTTCCACACCTTGGCAATCCGTACCAAAAAGGAACTATCGAAGCGTTTTGTTCGACTTCTTGGTAAATCCACTATATAAGGATGGAAGTTCTGTCTGCGTCTGGTAGTCCGGTGGTAAAAAGGGGTGGGTTCAATTTGGTCAAAAAGAGCACTCGCACACTCACCAAAATGTAGCCGATAAAATACTGTCAAACAAGCAACCTTACAGCGTCTGCAATTTTATATTTGTAAGGTTGTTGTTATTTATGAGTTTTCGGGCTCTTCGGTCAACAGAGTCTAGCGCTTCGAGCTGGTATTTGGCAGAACCATCCCAAAGGTGACTACAGTACTCCATGCAAGACCTCACTTGGGCTGTGTATAAGTTAAGGAGCCGTTCAGGGCTGAAGTACCGCCGGACCTTCGAGATGATACCCAATTTTTTGGAAGCCGTTTTTGCCATAGACTCAATTTGTTGTCCGAAGTTTAATTTGAACGTTATAGTGACGCCCAAAAGCCCTAGTTGGTCGGTGATGGGAACAGATACATTCTGGTAAGTTTGCGGAGAATAGACACGTGTTTTGGAGGCGTTGAATTTGACCAGGTTAGATTCGCCCCAATCGGACACATTCCGCAAGGTCGAATCAACGCGCTCAATCATAGACTCTCTCAAAACCTGGATTACATGGGCGCTCGTTCGCGCATTGGATATATATCTCTCAACAACAGTGCTGTCATCAGCATATCCAATAATGCCTGGTGTTAGGAGTGAATAGGGAGGAGAACAGAAGTTGAGTGAAGCGCTGCAAATGGAACCAAGCAACTCGATAGGGGTGACGGACCTTTGGGAAACTCGCTTGGAGACTGCGGGGACGCCCAAACCCCCCCGAGTTCGCCATCGGGTCCTCTCAAACCGGTCGCCAGCCGGCACGATGGAGCCTCCCGGGATTTTTCGCGAGGTGGCGGCGCAGCCTTTTGCATGTGGCTGGCATGCTACTTGGGCCCCCTACTACCTGCGGTCGGCCAGCGGTGCACCGTGCTTCGGATCTGAGGTGGGGTGCGGAGGTTATGTGAGGCGGAGCAATAAGACACGTCATTTACATAATAAAGCTCGTTTATTACTGCACTAATATATATGAAGTTACACCATTACACGCCCTACCAAAAAAATAAAAAAAAAAATGAAATCAGTACATTTCTATTTTTTTTTTGACAACTTAAAACTTATAATACATTCAAACACATTATTAAAATAACATTTTAAACACTATTAAAAAAAAATACACATATTCCAAATGAAAAAAAAACATTTAAAAATTAAAAATAAAAAAAGACTAAAATTATTATTTATTAACTAATCTTGTTGTATTTTTATGAATTGTTTTTAGTTTATTTTTGTAGTCAATAACAACATTTGGACCCTTATCCTCGACGACAGTAAAAGGTCCAATATACAAAGGATCTAACTTGGTCCTATTCTCATTTTTAATCAATACTAAATCTCCACACTTATAACTAATAGGATTGCTATATCTATCATAATATAATTTTCTTAATTCCTTAGACTTAATTAAATTCTCTTTAGCCTCTAACTGAGACTTTTGTAACCTATACTTAAGTTCTAAAGGATAACTACTATAGTTATATAAAGGATCAACAGATTCTGTAAGACTGTTTGGAAGGTTACAAGGCTTTCCAAACACCAACTCATACGGCGTATACTTGGTTTCCGTATGAACTGTCGTGTTATACGCGAAGCACCAGTATGGCAACCAACTACTCCAACACTGCGGTTCGTTACTTGTCTGAATACGTAAATAAGACATTAAATGTTTATGATTATTCTCTAAAGAACCTATAGTTTGATGATGATAGGGTGTCGACTTTAATTGATTTATGTTTAAAACTTTACAAGTTTCCTGAAATACTGATGACATGAACTCCGAACCTTGATCGCTAATAATTTCTCTTGGAATACCATACCTTA
Organism: Stenoptilia bipunctidactyla; assembly: GCA_944452665.1. Taxonomy (NCBI): domain Eukaryota; kingdom Metazoa; phylum Arthropoda; class Insecta; order Lepidoptera; family Pterophoridae; genus Stenoptilia; species Stenoptilia bipunctidactyla. The sequence goes on along the minus strand of OX101747.1, from coordinate 18,238,739 downwards.
ATACAAAGTTGTTTACAAAAGATTGCGCAACCGATATTGTATCCTTAGACGTAAGCGGATAAGCTTCAATATACTTACTTAGGTCGCATTGTAACGTAAGTATGTAGTTATAGTTATAGCAATCTTTTTGAATCGGGCCGACTATGTCTAAAAATACTCTATCAAACGCGCTATCAGCTGTAGTTGTAATGCACAAGGGCTGTTTTACGTGCTTCAGGTGCTTCTCTTTTTGACACTTACTACATTTACTCACAAAATCTTTTACATCCTTCTCTAATCCGGGCCAAAAATATGTTTTACGTATATTATTTATCATTCGACGTATACCTGCGTGAGCGCTCGTAGGCAACATATGATAGTCATTTAAAATAATTCTTTTCATGTCACTTTCATGAATTCTCTTTACACCTTTTATAATAAAAATGCGTGGTCCGGACCACTGTGACATGTTATTTATACTTTGGGCTAGCTCCTTGATCATATTAAAATTATATTCATTTTTAATAATACATAGACAGTCTATCTTATATTTATCGCAAAAAGAAGCTAAATCTCTCACATAGACATCTCGTGCACAGCGTGATTGAGATATAGCTCGCGACACTACTGTTTGCCTATCTTTTAAAAATATAAAGTTATTCGAGTAGGCTGAATAGTTAAATGTGTTATCCTCCCATTCGTCTTTCTTACAAAATTTTAACTCTATGTAGTCTCGGGGTGGCTTAAGAATTTCAACAACCCTTGGTTGATCAGACCAGTCGTTTGAAGAATTCTTAGGTACCGCGATTCCACTCAACTCACTTTCATCCTTAAGTCTTTTCCTTTGAGCTCTCGTTAAAACTGATATAATATTTTTATTCATGTCTTTTAACTCATCACTACTAATACACACGCGTGATAGCGCATCTGCAGCTGCGTTATCACACCCACGCACATACTCGACAGTATAATCGTACTCTTCTAGTTGTAAACGAAATTTCATTAAACGGCTAGACGGATTTGACATATTAAATAAATAAACTAGAGGTCTGTGATCGGTTTTTATAATAAATTTTCTTCCAAAAAGATACGGTCGAAAGTATTTTACGGACCAAACAATCGATAACAATTCCTTTTCAATTATCGGATAATTTTTCTCTGCCTTATTTAAGGTACGGCTTGCATACGCTACGGGTCTGTTATCACCATTACATAATACGGAACCTATTGCGTAAGACGACGCATCGGTTTGTAAGATAAATGTGTTATTCTGATTAAAGTCGGGATATTGAAGGATTGGTGGTGATATTAATGATTCTTTCAGGGAGAGAAAAGCTTTTTGGCATTCATCTGTCCACTGAAAAGTTATATTTTTTCGACATAAATTATTAAGACAAGACGTTATTTCGGCAAATTGAGGAATAAATTTTCTATAGTAGTTCGAAAACGCGACAAATCTTTTAACTTCGTCGGAATTTTTCGGTACAGGATAATTTTGTAAAACTTGAATTTTTTCGGGATCGGGTTTAATACCATCAGACGAGACTACGTGTCCTAGGTATAATATTTCTTTTTTCAAAAAGTCGCATTTGGTAGGGTTTAATTTTAAGTTAACTTTTCTAATACGAGATAAGATATCCAATAAATTTTTGTTATGTTGCTCTAAATTTCTGCCAAAGCAAATTATATCGTCCATGAAAACAAAACATTTCTCATAATTTAAGCCTGACATGGCCACGGTCATCATCCGCGAAAATGCGCTTGGACTAATTTTTAATCCCATCGGAAGTCTTTTCATATGGTATTGTCCTGAAGGAGTTGTAAACGCAGTACAGGGCCGACTAGATGTTTCAAGGTCGGCCTGGTAATAACTTTGATAAAGATCTAATTTACTAAAATACATGGACCCTGATAACGAATCTAAAATATCCGCTATGTTCGGCAAAGGAAATTTATCGTCACAAATATTATTGTTTAATTTTCTATAATCGATCACAAGCCTCCATTTTTTATTTTCACTACCTTCCGATTTTTTCGGAACTAGAAGAACCGGGCTAGACCACTCACTAACTGACGGTTCAATAATGTCATCTTTCAACATTTGCTGAATTTGTTTTTCAATTTCCGACCTACTTGAAAACGGTAAGCGGTAAGGTTTCGTATAAACAGGCCCAACATTAGGTTTTAAATTAATTTTTTGCTTGTAAATGTTCGAAACTGTTAACTTATCACCTGGTAAATTAAATGTATCTGAAAACTTTGCGCAAATGTTAATTATTGAAGACTTTTCTTCCTTATTTAAATGCTTTAAATTAAAAAGTGGCAGAAGCTTTTTCACTCTTTCAGCATTAATTTCACATTTACTGAATTCACTAATGTCATATTGATGTAAACTATGTATTTCCGGTCTAAAATAACTTAAATTAACATCACATTCACGTGTGTTTAAAATTAATAAAGGTATTTTTCCTCCTATCGGTTTACCAATCGTTCCCGCTAAATAAACACCGGTGCATAATTCTCTGGGAATAACAACACATTCGTCGGTCATACAAGTGCTGACATAGAATATTTTTTCGCACCTGGACGGAACCGTGAGAAATGTCGTAACATTTCTACCTATATATAATGGCAACGTCAATTCCTTGCTGAAAGTATAATCATTAAAAGTTATAGTATTTAATTCAAAATTAAGTATGCAATTAAATTTAGACAGAAAGTCTTGACCAATAATTCCGTCTGTATGGCAGGGTAAATCTTTTATTACGTAAAATTTATGGTGAAACTGATAACTATTTTTAGTTAGAATAATGTTAATAAAACCTAGAGTTTGCAATTGTCCGCCAATACCATTTACGTTCACACGATAATCATGTATTGTAAAGTTCCAGTGACGAGCGGTCTCATATTTCACCGCCGACAAAGAAGCTCCAGTATCTACAAGCCAAGTGTGTTTTTTGTTTTCGACAAACAATTCTAAAGAATTACTATTACAACATGAAAAAATATTGTTAGGGACGAAAAAATGTTTCAACATTTTCCTCAATTGGAGCATTTTCTTCTTGAGGCTTACTGGTTCCTTCTAACTCCATGCAACGAATACCACGGTTTGGACGCCTAAAATAGGTAGAGTTCTTAAATAACTTACCTCGTGCTGAGAACCCACGCGGTGAAGGACGCTGACGACCTCTGCTGCCCTCAGCAGCAGTTCCTGCATGGTGGTCATGGAAACTTGATGCGTCGCGACCTCTTGTAGGAAAATAGCCTCGCGACTGTGACCTATAGGATGGCTTATAAAAAATACGGCTCTTTTGACTGACATACATCGAACCCTCCATTTGAGTACAAAGGGAAGTTAACTCCTCGTCTTTAGCAGCTCGAATGACGTCTTTTAGAAAATTATAATTTCGGGCCGCTAAAATAGTACACAGGTTTCGATTTCGAAGACCGGTCACAAAACGTTGAATAGCCAACTTTTCGTTGACAGGTTTTAAAACTGAAAAAGAATTTTGATTACCATCTGCCTGTGCAATCGTCAAGTCAACGAATAAACTTTCAATTTTCACACCGTACTGATCAATTGTTAAAGAACTCTGATTAAGGGCCATGAGCTCGCAATGTATGGCATTACTTGACTTTTTTGTAAGTAAATGAGTTTTCATATCCAATATTAGTGATTCGCAAGAGTCGTAATTTTGTGACAATCTTAATTTAGCACTCTCAGACAAACGCGTTTTTAAAATAAAATAAATCAATTTCTGCTGACTGTCCCCGTCAATCATCGAACTATAAAGCTCTATAGCGTCAATTAGTTGTTTTGTACTCTCTTCCACTCCTGACATCACCGGAAGCAGAGATACAGCGGTTTTAATATCGAACTTCTCCATACTTAAGTCTTTTACCGAGCTAAAACTATCAGAATCTGTGCCTTCCATGCAAATCTGTTGAATATTAGAAAACAAGTCCCTTATCTTATCAGTAAATTGCCTTATTAACTCTAATTCTGAAGTTTTGTAAAAGCTCAACTGACTATTGACTAAACTCGAGTAAGATTCAAAATTATTTAGGACAACTTTCGCTTCTGCTAATTTATTTTTGCATAAAATAGTTGTACGTCTCGTAGGACCTATTTTAATCAAATATGTTCTTATTAATAGTAAATCATTAAAAAATTGTCTAATTTCAGCAGCCATTAATTATCTTAATCAGCCATTAAGTGTCTAAAAATGTATATAAGTACCTATATAAAATTACATATAAAAAAAATTGTTCAAAAAGTTACCAAACATTTTGTTAGTTACCGCACAACACTTTTCTCACTTTTCACTGCACTACACTCACTTAATTAGGCTTCTTCTAACCTCTTATTCTTGCGCGCCATAGACCGACGCATCGCCTGCTCCATGAAAACTCTCTCCATCCAGTTTTTATGACACCTCCTGTACGCCTTATAGACGAAAACGATGGCACCGACAATTAGCAACACCAGTATTGTTGCCAAAATTATGTTTGAAGTACTGACATGTACTTGTAATTGCTCAACAGAAGCACTGTTAGAGGCCCCCGCTGCTTGAGTAATGATCACTTCCTCCTTTTCTTCTTTCGATTGGTTATATCCCATTATTATTTTGTGACTTTTTGACCACAAAATTGTTTTCTTTTAATAATTGTAGATAATTGCAGAATAATGTAATGTAAAAAAAATTATCCTTACCGCTACCCTCCAAAATGAGTTACCCGGTGAGTCATTACCCTACGAGTTGTAAACAGTTCTCCGATGCAGCACGATTGCTCAGACCTATCCTCCTCAATGGCTACACTAGACATCATGCCGGAACGCAACTAGGTTACTTGGCGGCATGGTTTTGTCTAGTGGGTGGTGACAAGCCACGGCCGAAGCCTACCACCAGATTTTACTGCTCGTTTAGCACCACCCAGGGACCACGTACAAGGCATCGAGGGCTAAACCTTGCGGACGCGAACAGTTTTCAGTCCTAAAAACAAGCGTACATTTGATATGAGTGAAAGACTCGAAGTCAAATTCTTCCTTTCCTTTTTTTGGTTTGATTTTCTTTTTACGCTATGTTGTCAGCTTGGTGAAATGCAGTCGCCATTTTACTTATACGTTTGCGTCAGTGTGTTTTGTTTACTTTCAGGAAAAGTGCAAAATATTCGGGATTTTTTAGAGATTTGACTATAAAATGCTTTAATAAATATCAATTTTATAAGTTTGATTTGAATTATCGTGTACAATATGCATAAGTGTTTGATTTTAGTTTGTGGCGCTAAAAAGTCGCAAAACATAAGTTTACACCAGTAAGTTATCTCAAATTCTTATGTTTTGTAATTATTTGCGTATATCATCATCTGGTTTACTGTAACAAGTACCTATAAGCGATAATAATTGAGTAATAGTGAATGTTTAGAAGGTTTTAAATTTATAACCTTGCTTCCTAGTTACCAAGTGTAAACATAGTGATGGGCATCCGTAAACCGTCTTTTTTATCGATATTTTTCAGTTTTCCCACTAATTTAAATATGCGGCGAAGGTGGATAAACGCAATTGGATTAGAAAATATAAGCCGACGTCATAGGAAGAATCTATTTATATGTTCATTACATTTTGAGGATGATAACATCAATAGAACACTTGGAGTCATCAGGCTAAAAGATGATGCAGTGCCCTCACTTTACTTATCAGTAAGTGTTTTGTAGAGAATTGTTACTTTGTACCTTTTATAATTTATATAATTTAAAATCTTTAAAAATTTACATAGTCATCGAAGGATATAACTTTTGCATGATGATAATTAAAAGAAAATTTAATTTTTGGAGAATTGCTATTTATTAATACAAACTTTGTATTCATTTTCAGTCTCCAACTATTACTAGTGTTCGGAGCGTGGCTTCACAGAAAAGAATCCCACACTCAGCACTCACTGAAGTAAGTGAAATAAACTTCAAGTTTTCATGTGACATTCCGCAACAGCAACATTCTTTCATTCCATTTTTTTTCAACCATTTTTTTCCATTACAGTTGACAGACTTGAAAAACCAGGTCATGCCACAAAGTTCTGACCAACAAGAACCAAAACTAAATTCAAGTCACGATAAGGTTGGTTTTACAATATAACATAAGTAGTTATTGATTCTAACTTTTTTTAGTAGTAAAATGAGTGAAAGATAGCGTGAACTGTTTGTGCATAATTTCCTGAGGATACCAGGCGTTTCTAACTTGTGTTTATTAACAATAAACACAAATAATAAAAATCTTTTAATATTTTCAGGCTTATCAAAATGAAATCAAAATTGTCAAGTTAGAAAAATTATGTGACAGCTTAATAAAAAAAATAAAAATCTGAAACTTCAAGTATATCGAAAAAATAAGAAAATAGCAGAACAAAAAGATGACATGGAGAAATTAAAAGCTGAAAAGTTAATAACAAACGAAGAGTGCAACATGTTGAAAGAATGTGCTGGACCGCACTAAAATTAAATTAAGGGTGTCCTGCGCAAGGTTTCTAATTTAATTTAAGCTGTTATTAAAATATTTTTTTTTAGGAAAATTTGAATCAAATTAACAGCTTAAATAAATAAAATTATTATGAATACCTATTCAAAATGTTAAAGATAAGTTTACTTTATTGTCTCTAAGTGACCTTGAAATTGTACTTATCTTATTATCTGTAAATCAGACTATTTTTTATTTAGAAATAAGCATTAAAAGTTAAATTTTATTAATATCTATTCAAAATGTTTAAGATAAGGTTTAATTTAGTGTCTCTAAGTGACTTTGAAATTGTACTTACCGTATTATTTGTAAATCAGACTGTTTTTTAATTAGTAATAAGTATTAACAGTTAATTCAAAATGTTGACACCTGTTCAAAGATAAGTTTACTTTAGTGTCGCTAAGTGACCTTAAAATTGTTGATTTCAATACATCAAAATCTATTCACAATGCAGATGTTTTATTTGGTAATTTTAAATACTAATTTTAACCATACAGAATGACTATAAATAGAATACAGAATGAATATGGATAGGTATTATAAATTCATACGAGCTAACGTATCTACTGCTTCCAAGTTGGAAAGTCTTGTATTAGGTTGGTGGCCGCATTGATAAATTTTTTTAGGTATACGAGTACCTAAATAAATAAAAAAATATTTCTGACACTCACACTACATTATCTAGCCCAAATTAAGTTTCTTAAACAACTTGTGTTATAGATACTAGATAACCTGATATACTTAAGAAATGTATAAACATACGTACCTATTAAAATATTACATACATATTGAGTAAATGCATATTTTTATTAGAATAAACTTAAATAATAAACATCCATGACTTGACGATAGTTCATCGCACAAATATCCGCCGCCACCGCCGGGATTCGAACCCAGAACCTCTGGCATAGAAGGCAATGTATGTTACCACCACAAAGCAGATACATAGTAGAGCTGCTGTAAGCAAAGTTGCACAGCTTCAATTTGGGTTGTCCTGACGTCACAGCCTTTAGTTCAAGCTATTCCTCGCTAGAGGCACTGGCGTCAGTTCGTCGCTGACTTCTGTGAAGTATGTACACGCGTAAATATTAAAAAAAAAAAAAAATCTCCATTGTTTCTCGATGTAAAATTTAGTTTTCTATACTTTTATAAAGGAATTACATTGACAATCCAAATAAAATTAACTTACCACGAAGATAATTTCATTCATAATTATTTTTTACAAAATTGTTTGTTGTCCAATTATTTGTGTCCAAAATTCCAGATTGTTATTTGTTGCCTAGGTGATTTTTATGCCGCGAAAAAAGGTTGCGCTATCTAGCGTCAAGTACAAATACTTTTATTGCGCGGTTTTTTCTGACAGATTTGGAACGTATGAAATTTCGTTAAAAAACTAGAGCCACCTAGTAAAGTATAGCTGAACTTTTTTGATGATTATCTGAATATTTTAACCTTATGTTTCAACCGGTTTTTTCTACTCACTACTAGGTGACTAATGCCATCGCCTGTTTGGCTATGATTAGCCATAACCCACCGCTTACCCCTCCCGCACCCCGCGCGTAGGCTTCACTTGAGTCCCTAGAAAATACTGGATAGAATGCTCCTCTATATATTTCCTCCGTGGTTACCACTACCTCATAAGACAATTGTTTTTTATTATTACTAAACATCGGATTAGAACATGAAAGTTAGGTATAATATATCGGGTGTCCAGTAATTAATGGATAACCCAGTAGTGGTAGGTAGAGGAGCTAGTGACTGCTTAGAAAATAAATCTTCAGTAAGTAGGTCTGTGTTTTTTTAAATTTGTTTAAGGGAATTCCCTCATTTTCTAACTAAAATAGCCATATTGGCCACAAGTATCGGATTTTGTTTCTTTTTTTTTAATGAATAACAATTTTGAATAACCACTAAATAAAATCAGAATAAGCAGAATTCCTTCAGCAGTTTTTGTTTAAGAAGCGCTAGAACTTTTATTTTTGTGTTTTCATAATTTTGTTGCCACACTTTGGAACTTCTCAAAAAATTGCCTCATTCTAAAGCGATATAACATTTACTATTTGATTAAAAAATATAAAAGATATTGATAATTTAATGTGTTAAGAGCTATTTTTCGGCAATTACCTAAAATTGGATAGTTATCGTAGTTTGCGATTTTACAAAAATAATGTAACCTTATAATGAAGTCACTACTCAATGAGAGATATTGGCTATTTTAGATAGAAAATGAGGGAATTTCCTAAAAAAAACATCTATTTTTTTTTTAAGCAGTCACTAGTTCCTTTACCTGCCAATACTGGGTTATTCATTAAGTATATGTACACAATGACTACGAAAACTTTATCGATATCGATATGTAATTTTAATTAGGGCTAAACTCTTCAGCAGCCATTTTATAGCCACTGTCAAGTGTTTCATGGTTTTCATTCTAAGGGCATCTCCTGTCTATTACTACCTACCATGGCTCAAAGTCTAAGTGAGTCAGATGCACCTATCGAGTTGCTTTGTTTTGATTTTAAACAAAATATACCATGCCCACACCTTAGTATTGGAGAACTATATATTATATTATATTTGACATGTTTTTTTTTTTACTAACCATATTGTAAATATCTGTTTTTTTCTCCAAAATAAATAAATAAACTATTTTATTCAAGACAGTTGTGGTTACATGTTATGTCAGTATACTCTGGGAAAACAGCAAAATCAATAATGTATTGCTGGCCAGAATCTGAAGGGAAAAAAGGAGCGAACGAAGTGGCTTCTGTCATCGAACACTACATTGAGGCATTTATTCCACATTCTGTAAAGGCACTTATCGTTGTTACTGATGGTTGTCGAGGCCAGAATGTTAATATCACCATGATGAGGTTTTGGGAGTCACTTGTGTTAAAAGAAAGATTTCAATCTGTTTGTTATTTTTTACCAGAAAGGGGACATAGTTATCTACCCTGTGACCGTCATTTTTCTATAATAGAGAAAATGCAAAGAAAAAGAGAAACTGTTGAGTTACCTGATGATTGGATTGAAATAATAGCATCAAGATTTAAAGTAGTGGAACTAAAATCAAACATGATAAAGGATTACACAAGACATTTTGAGAACTTTTTCATGAAGCCATTGACAGTAAAAGCTGAAAATGATAAGCGAGTAAAGTTCAATGTAACAAAATTCAAAAAAATACAAATTTCATGCAAGCAGAATAGATGCATATGAAACTATAAATGAATGGAATCATTACAATTTTCCCAACATGCTTAAAAAAAAATATTACTCAAATCTCATTTGAGGACATTCAGCAACCTTATGGGTCTTATCTACTTACCAAAACTAGTAAAGTAAATGATGTTCTTAAGCTTTTACCCTACTTAAAGAAATCAAAATCAGTGAATTACTATAAAAATCTCAAGGGAGATTATAACAAACAATGAAAATTCTGATGATGACGACGATTTTGTGGAATAAGGGCCCAAAAAAGTTGTAAAAAAATTAATAAAATATTCTCATATGTTTTTATTCTATTTTTTTCACACCCTCCATTATGTTACAAATTATTTCTAACTATGTATTAGAAATAAAAAGTAAGTTTGTACATATTGTAGAAAATATGAAGTTATTTTGCTCTCCTGTAAAATTTTAAATTGTCATTTTGGAACCTTTTTCCTGACACCGCTTCAATTATATAGAATAAATGGGCATCTCCTGTTTATAACTTACCTACCATGACCATCACCCACTTGAAAGGCGATAGTTCCAAAAATATTTCAATGCGTGATAATTATTATACATACAAATATGGTTATCAAGTACACCCGTATTAACATATCGTATTTAGAAAGTTACATGCGCGATTTATTAGACAGACAGCGCCATCTATGGAACAATTTATTGCTACATTCTATAGGTATTCGTTATACGTTATTATCTGTAAAACAACATTTAAAAGGGAATCCCAACATTCAATTCAATTCAAATCCTTTATTGTCATTTGCATAGAATTGATAAATATTAACAAACAATAATATACAAAAAAACATTAAATGTGCAATTTGGGCGGCCTTATCACTTCTAAGCGATCTCTACCAGGCAACCCCATCTTAAACGAAATCTTATGAATAAAAAAATAAAAACATGAAAATGGCATAAATAATATTATTTATACTTAAATTATACTAATAGGTATAATAATATAATATAAATAGGTATAATAATATAATATAAAATACTATGGAATTTAATAAAAACATAGATAGATATACTTGGATATATAACAATAGAAATACTTAAATAGGTACATTCTCTTGGTGGTAGGATCCCTTCTGGGTCCGACTGGCTAGCGACCACCCTTTATATAAAGTCTGCCGCCAAATGTTACCGCTTCGGAGGTAATGTGTTCCGGCAATATTGTATAAAGAGCCAGTTCCTTCCTAAACCCGTGTGCTTTCATCTTCGACCTCATCGTCACTTACCATCAGGTGAGATTGAGGTCAAACGCGGGTTTAGTCACTTATAAAAAAAAAAAAATTAAATTAACATAAATATATAAATAGACGGAATAATATATACAGTATGTAGGTAAAAAAATATATATTCTATTTGATATGAAACAAGTGTGAGAGATAGAACTTTTTCAAATTATATTTAAAGGAAACTATTGTTTTGGCATTGTGGAGAGCAGATGGTAATGAGTTCCAAAGTGATATTGCTTTCACCGTGAACGACTTCTGATAGAAGTGGGAACTGTGATGCGGGGTTGCCAGTAAGAAATTGCTGGCTGACCGCAGGTTACGTTCATGGTGCTGATGGCGAAAATTGAAGCGTTCTTTGATATAGGTTGGCAGACAGGGGTTGAACAATATTTTGTATAAAAGACTGAGTGTATGAGTATTCCTTCGAAGACGAATTGGGAGCCACTTGAGCCTAACGCGGAATTCGGAAACGTGATCATATTTTCGTAAACCAAATATGAATTTAATACACATATTCTGAAGGCGCTCAAGCTTGTTTAGTTGCTCCTCGGTCAAATTAAGATAGCTATTGTCAGCGTAATCCAGTATTGGGAGTATAAGTGATTGTGCGAGAGCAATTTTGGTAGGTATTGGTAGAAAATTACGAAGCCTTCGGAGAGATCGTGCAGCGGAGAAAACTTTTCTGCTGACAGATTCTATTTGTGGTTTCCATGAAAGTGTGGAATCCATGAGAACTCCCAGATTTTTAACTACTCTACTGTGAGGTATGGTAACGTCATCAAAAATTATAGGGGCAAGTTGCTGATAATCAATTTTGCTTATAAGTTTAGAGCTACCAATAAGGATAACTTGAGTTTTTGAAGGATTCATATTTAAACCATAATATTTACCCCATTCAAGTATTGAAACAAGTTATATTATATATATTAGTATCTTTTATATTATTCTTATATATAAAAGTATCTTTTATATATTAGAATAATATAAAAGATACTAATATATATAATATGTATTGCTGTACAAAAACGTACTTTACACTCCAGTTATAATAAGTTATATAAAAAAAAATAAAAAACAAGAACAAAAGTATAAAAAAAAAAAACTTAAACAAGAATAAAAAATTAAAGTTTTTGAACGCAGATTGAATCTCTCAATGAAGTGACATACGTCACAGAGACAGGACAGAACAAAAATAAACAAGGTTATGTTATTGAATTGTAAATAAATTGACTGTCAAGAGAGCGTTGTTGCGTCATACACGTGTTTTGACTAGTTTCGTTTATATATCGTGTTTTTGTGTCGGAATTGAGTTATTTGTACAATTGTGTTCGTCCTTTATATATTTGTGATTGTCCCTAAGTGTTTTTTTTTGTGTGGTAAGTAGGTTTAATGTAGAATGGAGACGGACGACATACCGCCCGATCCGCCTGATCCAGTCGTCCCGAATATTATTATTGATGCAGATGGCCCCGTAACGTCTCAGACTCCTAAAGCTCCTAGAAAGCGAACCTCAGATGTCCCTGAACCCACATCCAACCCCAAAAAGCCCATCACCGACCCCGAAACTGCCACACCATCCATCCAGTCTACCTATGTCCACCCTAGTCTGCTGGAGAGTAGAATATACTCAAATGCAGACAAAGGTCCTTTTATTGTTCATGTCTCCCGGTCCGAATCCCATCCCTCATCTGGCTCTACTCTGAATCCCCTCAACTTTGGCAGATTCCTATCCACATCAGGCATCAAATTTATAAAAAGTGATGGTGTAAAAACCATTGGACGCAATAGGGTTTCTGTCGAATTTACAACAGCTACTGCGGCCAATGATTTTAAGGAAAATCCCCACCTGTCCTCATACAAGTATGTTACTACAATCCCCACCTATAATGTAACCAGAATGGGCTTCATCCGTGGAGTCCCAACATCCTGGTCCATGGAGGAGCTTGTAGATGGTATCTCCTCCTCTCCCAATCCCTACACAATTTTAAAAGCTCGCCGACTGAACCGTAAGGTAGTTAACCCTAACGGCCCAACATGGGTACCAACCGGTTCAGTTGTTCTGACCTTTTCTGGACAATCTCTCCCTGATAGAATTTTAATTTTTAATAATTCCCTCCCTGTTGAAACCTATATCCTTCCATCAATCCAATGCCTGAATTGTTGCAGATTCGGTCATGTTAAAGCCCAGTGCCGTTCCTCAGCCAAATGTTTCCGTTGCTCCCAAGCCCACCCAGGTGATTCCTGTACCGCTCCTTCAAATAACCCTACATGTTCCCAGTGTTCGGGGCCACACTTGGCCACGGACAAGTCTTGCCCCGAACATTCCCGTCAAAAGGCAATCAAAATAGCCATGTCCCAGGATAACATTTCCTACTACGAGGCATCAGCTCGCATCCCTCCCTCCCGCAAATCCTATGCAGATGCTTCTAAAGTCCCAAACTCCACCTCATATAAAAAGACCACCTTTTCTAGTCCCAAGCCAAGGTCCCCACTCTCCCCTGGATATGACAGAGTTGCCCACCAGGAAATCATCTCTAACCCATCATCTTCCTCTAATGGTTGTGCATTAATTAACCCACATTCCCCTTCAAATAATGACAACCTTTTAGAATCACTAATTTCTACCCTTATGAGTATCGTTTCCAGATTTGATGACTCCCCCCTACCGCACCACGTTGCCATTAAACTGTTACCTCTCCTCAAGCTTATTAATAATGGCGACTCTGCTCCAGTGGAACAGTAGGAGCCTCCGCCCTAAGTCACATGAGCTTGCGAACCTGGTGCACCAATATGACCCCCTGGCTATTGCAGTTTCTGAGACATGGTTTGTCCCTGGTAGTCGGTTCCGACTGCCTGGATTTGCCTGTCTCAGGGACGACAGGTCGGATGGTCATGGTGGTGCTGCCTTGTTTGTAAAACGCTCTCTTCCCTATTCCCTCATCCAACTCCCTTCCCACTCCTTCAACATCAATATTGTAGCAGTAAATATCCTCCATTTTTCCCTAGTTTCTGTCTACATTTCCGATCCTACAGTCTCCCTTCTTAACGAGTTCCAGTCCATTATCACCTTAGTCCCTCATCCTATCATTATCCTTGGTGATTTTAATTGCCACCACAGTCTATGGGGTTTGTACTGCCCCACCCCGGATGATGGTCCTGGTAGGTGTTTGGCGGGCATCATTGATGACCTGGGTTTATGCGTCGTGAATGATGGCCGTCCTACGCGTATCGCGGGCCCTAACCGCCGGGATGGTGCAGTGGATATCTCTATCTGTTCTCCTCCCTTGAGCCTTTCCTCATCCTGGTCTCGTGCTGATTCCCTACACGGTAGTGACCACTTCCCTATCATCCTCCATATTCCCATATCAGCATCTATCCCTAAAAAACTTCCTCCCCTCCTCCTGCACAAGACCGATAAGGCTGACTGGAGCGGCTTTTCCCATTCTACGAATGCCCTGTCCTCATCAATCCCAACTCCCACTCCGGACAATATCCTCTCTTGTTACGATTCCCTCGTATCCTGTGTCCTTACCGCTGCAAACACCCATATCCCCTCCAAAAATCCTGACCCTAAACGTCGAGGCTCCCCACCTTGGTGGGACTCAGAGTGCTCAGACATGATCCGGGATAGGAAACTTGCAGAAAGAACATACTACGCGTCAATGACCCTAGAGAACTTCTTGAGTTATAAGCGAGTATGCGCCCAGGCTAGGAGGCTTTTTAAGAAAAAGAAGCGAGCTGCATGGCGAACTTTCTGTGAAAACCTAGGCCCACGCTCCCCTCCCTCCATTGTCTGGAAGTCCCTTAAACGCTTCCGTGGTTCCTTAGCAATCCCCCCTTCTCCCACGTCATTCAATCCTTCCTTATGGCTCGACCCTTTCCTAGACAGAATCGCCCCTCCCTTTGTTCCACTTCGTGAGCAGTTCCCAGTCCCATACTTATCCCTTACCTCATCCAATCCCCTGGATAGTCCCTTTACTATTCAGGAACTCAACCTCGTCCTTAAAAACCGCAAGGACTCCAGTCCCGGCCTTGATGGTATTCCTTACTCCTTCATAACTAATGCTGGCTACCAGTTTCAGGAGGTTCTCCTTAGTATCATCAATACTATTTTCCTAACTGGTGTTATTCCCCCCTCCTGGAAACAGCATTTAGTAATTCCTATCCTTAAACCTGGTAAAGACCCTTCCGATCCAAATTCATACCGACCAGTGGCAATGGCCTCAACCCTCCTCAAAATTGCCGAACACCTGGTAAAACTCCGCCTCGTGTGGTTTGTTGAAAACCATTCGCTCCTTAGTCCCACCCAATATGGTTTTAGGAAAGGTTATAGTACGATGGACAGCCTGGGCATTTTCATCGCCGGTTTAAGATCAGCCTTGTCTGATAATGAATCGGTGGTGGGAGTGTTTCTGGATGTCTCATCGGCCTATGACAATGTCCACCTCCCCCTACTCAGGCAGAAAATGCTCGAGCTGAGTATCCCGGAGAGACTGACATACTTTACCTACAACCTCCTTGCCGGCCGATATGTCCAGATTCGACATGAGCATGCCCACCTTCCAGCTCGTACAGTCTGGCAGGGCCTCCCTCAGGGCTCTGTGCTTAGCCCTCTTCTGTATAGCATATACACCTCGGATCTGGACAGATCGGTCATTCCTTTCTGCAACATCCTTCAGTATGCCGATGATATTGCCCTTTACCTCCGGGTAAGGGTAATTGAGGCTGCATCCAACCCCCTTAACACGGCCCTATCCTACCTCGGAAACTGGCTCCATGTCCATAACCTCACCCTATCCTCTTCCAAGAGTAGTGTCTTGGTCTTCTCCAGGAAAAGACAATACTCACCTCCTTCTATTTCTTTCCTTGGCCAACCAATCCCAGTTGTCCACGAGGCCAAGTTCCTTGGAGTAGTCCTTGACTCAAGGCTATCAGGCTCGGGTCATCTCAACCACATTGTTAATAAATGTGAGGCAAACATCAACCTGCTCAGATGCCTTTCTGGCGTTTGGTGGGGCTCCCACCCATACACACAAAAACTCTTATACAATGCCCTAGTGAGAAGCGTCATTGACTATGGATCCTTTCTTTTGGAACCCTGCAATAAAGCAGGACTGGACGCTTTAACCAAGATCCAAAACAAGTCAATGCGCGTTATCCTAGGTGCAATGAAATCTTCTCCAACTGGTGCTATGAGAGTCGAGTGTGGCGAGCCCCCATTACACCTACGCAGGCAGTACCTGGCTGATAGATTTGTGACAAGAACTCTCCAACTTTCCTCCCACCCCCTCCACTCTATCCTTTCATCCCTCCAGAATTCGATCCCTAACTCACCATACTGGCGTAACAAAATCCCTCCCCGTATATTGTCCAGCCTCTCTGCCTTAGTTCCCCCCACTACTCCAATTTTCCAATGTGATTCCCAATACCAGTACACCTTCCCTTATGAATCCCTAGTGTTCCCTCCCCCAGTTCTGACTGACTTTGGTGTTGCTAAGAATGACCCTAATGCTAACGTCATATTCGATAGCATCATAAACAGTCAATGGCAGGACTGGACTCCTGTCTACACGGATGCCTCCAAACTCTCCGGCCAGGGGTGTGTGGGGGCAGCCGTGTGGATTCCTAAATTCCAAGTCCTCCTATCCTTCAAATGTCCTCCCGCCACCACAGTATTTACTGGTGAGTCCATTGCTCTTCTAGAAGCAGTTAGGTATGTCCTAGATAATAGAATGAGCAACTCCTTAATCCTCTCCGACTCCCTGAGTTGCCTTATGGCTCTCAAAAGCAATCCCTTCCTCCTTGGTTCCAAATTCCCGACCATACTCCAAACCAAGCATCTCCTTTTCCTCTGCAATCTGCAGGGCATTAATGTAACTCTTGCCTGGATACCTGGTCACTCTGGAATAGTTGGAAATGTTACAGTTGACTGTTTTGCCAGGGATTCTATTGAAACTGGATCACTGGAACATTACCAATGCTTTTCCCACGACCTCAGTCTTTGGGCCAAGACTCGTTTACAGGAAGAGTGGAGCAGAGAATGGGAAAGTACCCGTAGTGTTGTGGGAAAATATTATGGGGACATCCAGCCCACAATCCCATCTAAGCCGTGGTTCTGCGCACATAAGAAACTAACCAAAAAAGTCACCTCCATAGTCAGCAGACTGCGGCTGGGTCACTGTTGCTCCCCAGTATTTTTGTATAGGATAGCAATTCGTGACTCCCCATTGTGTGATTGTGGACTGGAACCTGGATCAGTCGACCATATATTTTTTAACTGCCCCCTCCTCCCTGTCTCCTTATATGACATACTTCCCCCCCAGTTCCCCAGACCGACCTGCATGAAAGCCCTCCTCTCCTCTAATGATCCCTTGTTCCTTAAAATCCTGTGTAAATATATCCTACATTGTAATATATCTTTGTAAATATGTGTCTTATAAGTGTTGTATTATATCTTTGTGTCACTAATATTAATATATATATAATGGGTATGTCTGTTATTGGTGGTGGAACTAACTGTGATGTCTTATTGTTTTAGGTAACTCAATGTTCAGTCTTCGTCGCGCCTCACATGAATCTGTTTTTCCTAATACCGTGTCTGTCTCATCACGTGATACTGGCAGTAATAGCCTGTCGCTTAGTATCGACGGCTGGTTGCCACTCAACCCAAAAAATTTAATTGAATTGTAAATAAATTGCCCTACACTTGAAAATATAAAATATTATTGCACAAAACTAGGAAACAAAAAATACAACTACCTGCATGTAAAATATAAGGCGAAGATAATGGACCCTGCAGTGAGATAAGAGATGAATCAAATTACAAAATACTATAAGTACTAAGAATAAAACTGCTTTTTGGAGATTGCACGGCGGCCTCTTGGTACAGCGCCAGTCTTAGCTTGCTGTTTATTCTCCGCATTCAATTCTTTAGTTGAAGACGGTGTCAGGTCCGCGGAAACAGAATTAATATCTTCGAACTTGCGTATGCGGTATCTTTTGTTATTTGGACCTGCCACTAAGATGTCACCATCGCGAGTCCAACACTTTGTAACTCAAACTGTTGCCTCGCCGCCAGGAATAAATTGTGTCGATGTCTAGTGAGGTATTCTGACAATACAATACCGCTGCCTTTGAGTAAAGTCTTCTGTGTCCAGACCTTGTGTTTACTGCTGCTACTGTTGAACTTAACTATAATGGGTCTTGGTCTATGATCACGAGAAGACTTACCCAGGCGATGGCAAAACTGAATATCATCCATTTTAATAATAATGGATTACTGCACTACTGTTTGGCCACAAGCTCGCAGTAGTGCAAAACCCACCCTGTAAAAAGGAGATTCTCTAGAAGAATATGAAAACAATAATAATAATAATCATTTATTTGCCAGAATGTGTGTACAAAAAGATGTTATTACAATAATGACCAGTTCACAAACTGCCGGATACAGGCGTGCAAATATTATTTGTATGCAGTTAGTGAAGTTAGGTACATGTCAATAAAAAAAAGAGAGAAGTGCTAGTCAACATTTACATTACATTATATAAAATTAAAACAATATGTAACATGTCAATATTATGAAATGAGGTTATCGTCATTTAAATACTCATCTAATCTATAATAACACTTTTCCATCAACAACCTGAACACCTTATGTTTAAACTCCATCGTCGTTAGATTTTTAAATGGCTGATCCATTTGATTATAAATTGATTATAAATGATTATAAATGGTGATTGCCATACATTCCTACTAAAGCATTGCAGGTGGCGTTGCGGCATATACAATTTGTTGTCTAACTTTATTTTATTTCTAGTTCTATAATTATAAAATTGTTTTTGTAATTGAAAGAGGTTTAAATTTTTTTTCACAAAAAGTAGTCTTTCAAATATGTAGAGGCAGTATTTTAGTAAAGGCAGTATTTTATTAGCTTTAAATAATGGTTTACAACTGTCTGTATAGTCTGCTTTACAAATTGCCCGTATACACTTTTTCTGAGTTATGAATGCTCTGTGGGAATCTACCGAGTTACCCCACAATACAATGCCATATCGCAGTAGGGATGATACATAGCTATACGTAAAAGTAGTTACCTGCAAATTTTCAGTGGCCACCTTTATAACTAATGAAGAAACGTCTTCCTGTGTGGCCTCAGGAACTCCGTGGAGTAACAGAAATTTTCTGCGGCTTCGCATCTCAAGCCTGTCACAGTCTTGAGCAATATATTCTATTTGTGCCTGTAGAGCAGCCAAGGCAGATTGGACAAACTTTTTGAAGGTGTTAAATTCTGCGGCCAGTGAAGATGTTATTGGTGTAGCAGTGGAGGTGTTGTTGATGCTGCTTTGTTCAAATTGTGCCATTCTAGTGTTAAATGACTCAATCATTTTATCCATGGACTGTTTACATCATTTAATGACTCCATAACTATTAAGTAGTGTTTATAGTTTTGTTTGAAGGTGAGATATAGATGGAAATTTATAGCTGGATGGGTGAAGTAAGCCTATGCCAACATTAAATGCAATTTATAATAATTCAAATACACTGTTTTTTATTTATTTTCAATTAAATTTAAGAGCTCCAAAAATTTTCCACTGATTTGCTTACTACCCACATGCAGAAAAATCTCTTATCTATTGTTTTTGTTTTGCACACGTGCAAGGAATGAATACATTCAATAAACACAGCTGATGTTATGTTTCTCTCTCTCATTTTATGTTACCTAATGTAATTTGTCGTAATAAATGTTCTATGAAATTGTGCCTTTTTATGTCGAAATTCTTGTTAAGTCGAAAACTTGCTATCTCGATTTTTTTTTGGTTTCCCTTGACATTCGAGTTATCAAGATTCTACTGTACTACGTCCTCGTAATATTATTAAACGTAATCATAGTGCCTTCATCAACGACGACTATTCGTGAAACAAATTGAGGTGCCATATTTTTACTTTTTTCTACTGAGCGATACTAAAGTAAAAATGCAGATTATTCGTATTATATCAAAGTACGTAATATTTAAATTTGGTAGGTGCCTACAAAACAACCATGTATATTAATTAATCTATATTCCTCACACATTGTACACAATTCTTAGGTATTGAAATTTTATGTAAGTATAAATATAATACAAAAACTAAAAAATACATATACAAATACAAAAAAAAAATAAGAACTTAATAAAAAGTTAGTAAAAAAGCATGTTTCATGTGAAAAAAACATTAAGCCATAGCTGCTTGCAATGCTGCTACAGAATAGATTATTGCGAAAACATAAACGAAGCGAAACGAACTTCGCTCTCAGTGTGCCTCCGCTTTAAACACATACAGAATTGTCGTTCGCAAGAATGTTAAAAATTAACATGTTTTTTGTTATCTCTCTAAATCATATTCAAATATTGCTTAAGCGAAACATTTTGTAACAGAAAAGTGTCAAGTTTGTAATAACGTTGCGTTATGGTTCAACTTGCGGGGTCTAGACGTAATAACTAGTTCTCTATAAACGTATTTCTTTACTAGTGTAAGGATGGCAGTAGTGTAAAATTGGGCTATCTGGATCAAAGGAGATCCAGCTAGCCCAATTTTACTTTTCGAAAACTGAATTTTGTGTTCTCAATAACTTGTTCTATTCATTTTGATCTTCTCGAAAACTGATTTCGCGTTTTATTTATAACTTGTTCTTTTCAATTTCAATTTCTCAAGAACTAAATTATGAGTTTTCAATATATTACTTTTGAAAACTAAATTTGATCTATTCAAAATTGAAATCTGAATATACTCAATTGAAAAAGTATTTTTTTACTTTTCGAACCTAAATTAATTAGTGATCAAAGGAGATCCAGATAGCCCAATATTACTTTTCAAAAACTGAATTTTGTGTTCTCTATAACTTGTTCTATTCATTTTGATCTTCTCGAAAACTGATTTCACGTTTTATTTATAACTTGTTCTTTTCAATTTCTATTTCTCAAGAACTGAATTATAAGTTCTCAATATATTACTTTTAAAAACTAAATTTGATCTATTCAAAATTGAAAACTGAATATTTTTGAGAAAAAAAAACCTTCTAACTATGCAATTTTTTTCTCAATAAACTTTACTTACTATTACTACTAAATATAAACACAGGAAAGTAGGTAAGTGTGCGTGAAATAAAACTGTTTATGTTTTTATTATCTTGGTTTTATTATTTATTTATTGGTAAACTTATATAACATTAGCTTTAAGATAAATTTAACTTTAATTAAGTAACTATTACATAAAAATCTTATTTTCTATACACCATTTGTTTAGATAAAACACATTTTTTAGAGCACATATATTATCATGATATATACAACTTAGGATATCAGAAGAGGATGAATAATTTTCATGCAACTTTGTTAAATTAGGGCAATTTTTATCTTCTAAATTATGCACATTATCATTTTTGGATAAACTTTTCAGCCATAAAACTTTTTCATAACCTTTAGTAAAAATACACTTATTCTTTAAAATTTTTTGAATAAGACACTTATAATTTAAATAAGGTACATATCCCTCATTCCATAATATACCTCTGTTTCTTTCTATCCAAGCCACTTGCAGGCGTTCTTTTTTAGTTAAACTATAAAAGGGGCATGGTGGTTTTATCAGAATTATAAAAATACTCTTTCCACATTGGATTGCTACTTCTTTTGGTATAAAATCGTTTTCCTCATTTTTGAAACCTTGTATATCTACGATAACATTCATGACAATTTTCGAACAATGTTACTTAAAGGTCTATACTCAAAAAGATGGTCGTTTATGATCAAACAGTAAGCTGTTGTGTTATCTGGTATATCCTCAGAGCACTCGATTTCTAATCGCACATCAACTGGTCCAGTTTTCAATGAATCATTTTGTCGAGAGCAATCAATTACAAAGAGAGGAGCCTTTTCTTTGAATATATATAAATCAAGCAACGGATCGATGCTCGAGTTGTAATATGACTGACGAAAATTAGCATACATTTCATATAATATACTATACCTTCCCTCATCAAATTTCAGATTTAGTGAGTCATAGGGAAAATATTGAGAATTTAAAAATAATTTTATATTCGTAATTTGGCAATGGTCGAACACAGAAGAACTGTTAGTTATGTTATTTTTTCGATTAGTCTGCAGGCCAAATATAACAAATCTTGGTTTCTCTAATTGGGAAGCAGTTTTTATAGACCATGAATGTTTTGTTGTTTTAGGTAGTACTGGATACTCATATAAATCCCAGTTTCTAAAGGCTAATTGAATCGGTCGGTCTTTTTCCAATAATTTAAGTAGTGATAGTCTATCGCGGTCAGAAACTTTGATATGTGGGACTCGCCACTGAAGTTTACGTATATCTAATTCAAGAATATCACTTTTATCCATGGTAACACAGTTAGAAGTACATCTGCTTCTTTGTAATATAAGTTCATGTCTACAATTAACAATGATTTTATTGTAATCTTCTGCGAACCCTAGTATTTTATTTAATGGAATGATGGCATTAAAATATCCATCTTTTTGTTTGGTGCCATTTAAGTTCCAACCCCATACTGCTGCAACTTTACTGTCACCCTCATTCATAGAAATGTAAGATTTTAGGGTTGTAGTAACTCCAGCATTTTTAATACGGTCTATTTCTACACCGTTTAATTCATATCTAATATCTTGAAATAAAAATAAGAATGGATTATTTATGAATTTAACCTCTTTTTTTGTAATTTTCCCTGAAACGTCTTTTGTAAATACATTCACAAATCCTTCGATGTAAATAGAACTAGCCGAGGGCAACACGTACACATCTTGTTGATGAATAGGAATTCTTACTTCATCGTTCTCTTTAAAACTGTTATTA
This sequence comes from Stenoptilia bipunctidactyla, assembly GCA_944452665.1. NCBI lineage: Eukaryota > Metazoa > Arthropoda > Insecta > Lepidoptera > Pterophoridae > Stenoptilia > Stenoptilia bipunctidactyla. Next base: position 18,215,927 of record OX101747.1, on the reverse strand, counting down.
TAAGGATTATAGCTATGTATCTCGTAACTCTCAATGGAATTATCATGCTGTGGTAAGTCCGTGATTTGGAGCATTTTATGTTTTGAATCCAAGAGCTCGTAGAAACTCCCTATTATTTTTAGTAATTTTTTTTGTAGCACCAAACCGTCCACCTTGTTTCGATATTGAAGGGGAAATATGAAGTTTTCTTTTGTAGTTGAGGTTTTTATTGAAAATTATCATGTTTATAATTAGTTGACAGCAGAGTTATAATTTATGTTAGTTAATTGAAACCTTTACAACTTGTTGTTATTACTATGAGTGCAGTAAATAGAGTGAATATACTATTTATAAATAATTATTTTTATATCATATAACTTTATTTCTCATCCAAAATGATTCAAGAAATTTTAAACATAAATGTCCACAATTATATAAATGTTTTCCTTGATAATCGTCATAGTTATAGCAGATTATTGGGCCTACATATTTGATGAATTCTTTCGGAGGCTTCAAATTACCATAACTATCGAAATATTCAATATAATCATTTATTTTTCCATAAGCTACCCAATGAGTACCAGAGTTTTTAGAAGAATCTAGATTAATGATTCCACATTCTTTTTGTAATGAATGTTCTGGTAATTCATCTCTCATAAATACTCCTCGGAAGAATGGAATATTTTTTGAGTACTTTATTATGTCAATATTAGTTAAAGCTCTTCTGGGTAGCTGAATGTTCAGTTTTTTTTCTTCGTCACATAAATTCCTAAACCATCTTTATAGGGTTTCAAATGTAATCCTTTGCCAATACAAAATGCTTCCATTTGCTTATTGTGTCTTTCTGATTCTGCCAATCGTTTTCGCGCTGCTTTATAATCATTAATCGTTTTTGTGATTCCAGCAATGCCACCAGCTAAGCTACCGGTAGCAGATAACCCTGCGAAAATAGGCACTAAGGGAAGAAAGCCACCAGTTTTCGGTACAGGTATAACTCTTGGTACTTGAACTGGTAAATCTGAAGTTAATTCTTTAGCAGCTGCAATTGCCAATTCTACTACCGCCTTCTTACATTTAGGTTTCAGATTCTTAAGATGTCTTTTTGTATGAGCAATGATACTTTTGAAGGTATTTTTCAGACCAGCCCCTGACTTATGTTTTTTTGAAGTTTCAGATTCTTTTTTCCGATCAATTAATTTACTAGTTCTAGATCTGTATCGTTTCCCACGCATTTTTAAGAAATCTCGTATATAGTTTTCAAGAGTTTGTAAAAAATGCTTTCTGTTTTAAGAACTAAACAATAATGAATGAGAAAATATAAGGTGCTTATATTTATTATATATTTAAAGGATCATTTGTATGTTTTGATCAAGACATCATAAAAGATACGTATGTACATAAATAAAAAGATATCTACAAGACATTTTTTTTGTTTATCCAGCTACTTTCACTATTCGGAAGACCTAACCATTTTACATATACTCTATTCCCTTTTCTCTTTAAAATTTTTTCAACGAGATAAATATCTGGATATTTTGTTTTTTGCAGTTCTTGAGAATATAATGCTCCTAAAATAGGTTGTTTTCGAATATCTTCTAATAAATAAGTTTTGGGATTTGTGTCTTGTACTTTAGTGATTTTAAATATTTCTGTAGACCAATTAGGAGTAAAACCCTTCTCAAAACATCCTTTATATTTACTGATTCTAACACAATCTCCTATTCGAAATTTACGGTATCTCATGAATTTCCTAGATTTAGAATTTTTTATGTAATTTTGCATTATTATGTTTTTGTTACTTTTATTGATTGATGCTGGCGGCTGTTTTACAGTTCGATGAAAAGTATGATTGTATTCATATATTATTTTATTTAGTGTATTATCTATCCATTTATAATTTCCTTTCAAGTTAAACTCTTTATAAAGTTTATTTTTCAATGTTCTTATAAATCTTTCTACAATTGAAGCTTTTTTAGTAGAATATGTAGAATAATGATTAATTCTATATATATTTGTAATATTTTTAAATTTGTTATTGTAAAATTCTTTTCCCAAATCAGTTTGCAAATTCTTAGGGATGCGTCCTTTTAATAAAATACTTTTGAACGCGTTAGAAACAAGCTCTTTGTTTTTTTGTTTTATTGGAATTGCCCATGCGTATTTTGAAAAACAATCTATAACTGCTAATATATATTTGTAGCCTGCATTTGATTTTGACATTCCCTGCATATCGATTAAATCAGCCTGCCAAAGGTCATCAATATCTTTAAGTATAACATTTCTTCGAGGAAAATTTACTCTTGCGTTTTTATGAATTTCATTTATGACGTCCACTTTGCTCATAATGTTTCTTTAACTTTCCTCTGAGTTCATTCAAAGCAATATCTTTTTGAATTGTTTTTATTTGATTACTTAGATTTGTGATAAGGTTATTAATATTTTGTATTTTATCTGACAAATAAATTTCAATCTTTTCAAGGTCTTCTTTAATAACAATATTCGGAAATTCAGATTCTTCTGTAGTTTCTAAACTTTTATCAGCTTTACTAGATATTATAGGAATATGGTAATGTTTATGATCTTTCATGTTCGTGTTTCTTTTGATGACTGACATAGATGTTATTATTGTTATCCTTTTATAATTCTAGCTTCTTTTAATTCCTCAATTATAGATATGATTTCATTATCATGGTTAGTATTACCAGCACTTTGCGAAGCAACTAATAATTTTAATCTCTCAATTAATTCATTTGGATCATCCCAATAAACATAATCCGTGTTTTGTTTATATTTTTTATATTTGGGTATATAACCACCAGTTTTTGTTATAAGATGTGACCCCGGAAAATATTTCTTATTACTATTTTCATTGAATAGTGGTTTGATAATCTGACGGTATTTTAATCCTTTGTCACCTTTTATTTGTCCATTAGGATTAAAATCACGCTTGTGTGCATTTGTAATACAAAGCATATCTTTATAGACAATCTTATCTTTTTCTGTAACTAACGTTAAATTAGGTTTATTCCGAATCAAAAGTTCTTGTAAGCCAGCGGTCAATTCATAGTGTTTATCATCGATACTAAGAATGTAAACTTTTTCTGCATTAAAAAAACTTTTTGAAACAGAAATCTTCACTTTAGTATTTCCCATCATCAATTTTTTATTTTCTCTCCGAATTCCAAAGGGTATATTTATGTTATCATAAATGTCGATAACGTCTTCTTTTTTGAGTGACATAAATGTATCATTATCATTTTTATACGGACTTTTTTCATCTTCACTATAATATTCGGAGTCTGTGTTTGTGTCTGACCTAATAATATCAGCACATTCTATAGACCTGTTCAAATCATCTATCGTGTTTTTATTTTTAAAAAGTTTTGGGGTAGAAGTATCGTTTTCATTAACTTTGATTAGTGTTTCTAATGGATCAATTATAGGTTTAAATACTTTCTTATACTTAAGGTTGGTGGCATCTTCTTCATCATGGATCAACTTGAGTTTATTTTTTATACTATTTACTGATTTTATTAGTTGTTCTTTAGTACCAGTCTCCATCTGATCTGATTTTCAAACAAGTGCTGTTTACAGAAACTAAAATTCAAATGAGCGGTTTGTAGCAAAATGCATGAATATATTGATTGTTGTTTAGAAGTAAATAAATGTATCAAACCCTTGTCTGTATCTTCCCTTGTCAATTGCACAGTCTTTATTTATTACCAAAAAACTAAAATCATCTTTCCATATAGAAGAACAAAGCTTTTTAAATTGTAGCCAGTCAATGTCTGTATTTACATGCTCATTGTAAATATGCTTTAAATTAGTATTATCTTGTTTGAAGATAATCAAAAGGTTTACATTGTCACGTAGCAATTGTTTAGGTATTTTCGAATATGTTTGAGATAAATAAAAACAATCTATCTGTCTATGTCTCCCCATAGAAAAATAATTGCGAATATTTACTTGTTTTTCACATGCTACATCATCAAATATCATTATAGAGTTTTCTAAAGCATCATTAGGGTGAATAACATCTTTATCATGACTAAAAACAGAGTATTGGGCTGTTGGAATATTCATCATCACTTCTTTTAAGAAACAGTACTTTGGTTGAAAAGCAGTCTTTGAGTACAAATAAATATGTTTAAATTTTAAACCGTTTTCATGCAACAAAAGATTCAGCATAATATTTGTTTTGCCACAGTTTGAAGGGCCACATATGATACATCGAATTGTGTTAGGTAAGAGGATGCTATGTCTTAATTTTTGTAATTTACTGTTTAGTTTTATAGTGTCAACTTGCAGTCGGTGTGACTGCTTAACAAACTTCATAGTGTTGTCAGCTCGAAATTCGATGGTCATCTGTGGCATTAACTGGAGTGCGATTTGCATTTATTATGAATAAAACAACGATAGAACTACAAAATATTTATTTTATTAAATATTAGAAGTTGAAACTACAAACAGTAAAGTAAATAATATTTAAAAACATTATAAATAGCTAAAAAATTCATAATTTTATAATATATATAATAATATAACATATAATATAACATTTATAATAATCTAAACTTAAAATATAGGGAAACATTAAGTTACTTATTTCTATGGTGCCCCCATGGTAGAGTATAAATTTTGTTTGATAAAACTTGTCGCTTATCATCGTTACTATTCAAGGCAACTTTATTAATTTCTTGTGTGTACAATATATGTTTAATTGATTTAATAATTTTCATTCTACATTGATAATTCTTATTAGTGGACAATGTTTGTTTATAGTCACTTAGTGTTATTTTTTTTGTAATAGGTTTAGTTATGCCTTTAGCTTTCTTTATTTGTGTTTTAGCGCTATTTATACAATATAACTTAGCTCTAAGACCAACGAATTCAGAAATTACATCCCCACCTAACTCATCTTTAAATAAACCAGGAATTTTTGCATTACCCTAGATATTCCATAAGGATTAGCTTCAGGATAATTGCTAGTATCAAACTGTGATATATTTTTAATAATATCTTTATAAAAATCATTGGTATATATAAAATATAGCAAGCTATCAGTGTCCGTGTAACAGAGCATTGCCTGATTTTTATATTTTTGCTGAATAAAACCGTAATGAAACTCGTATAAGTGCTGTTTTGAATGCTCCAAAACAGTAAAACCAATATACGAGTATATAGGTCTATCCAATATTACTTTTTCATGTTTTAACTGAATTATCACAAAATTTTCATCAAGTATACATACGCTTTTTAAATTCGGTTTCGAAATTAATTTCTCCGCCCCTATGCATTTATTCGTTTTATTATTCCTATATTTCCATTTGGATATTATTCTGACATCTACTTGTTTACGTCTATTTTCAATTGTTTTCCCAAAAATAGCATTGTTTAATAATTTGAAAAAATCCTTTTCAAAATTTGATTCACTCGCTTGACGCAACTGAGTATTTAAATCTATGTATTTTTTTAAAAAACATTCTTGTCGAAAAGCCAAAATACGATGAATGTATTTTAAAACTAATCCATATTTAAGGCATTGTTTTAAGTGTGTGTAGTGAATAACATATTTTTCTTTATCATATAGATTTGCTATTAACTTACGACTTTTTCCACCTGGAGGTATCATCTTTTCGGCCGCAAAAGGTAAATCGCTATGACTATCATGTAAATGATTAGGATAACTCAAGTCAACCTCTAAAATATATCCATAGTCTGCGTCGTCGGCTATACTAAGGGGATCAAATTTGGATATTTCATATTTATTTAAAAAATGAAAATCTGAAATAGGTAGCTTTTTTCTCATTGCATGTCCATACAAGTTATTAGCATCGAGATATATTAAAAAACTAGAAGGTTCTGTGACATCATAGTCTGGAAGGTATTTATTATTGGCTTTGGCATATCGAAGTGAACATTGAGCTAAGCCCCCCCGAATTCCCTGTTCTATTAATTCATAAATTTCTAAATCAGATATTAAATCTAACTGGACTCCTGTGTATAAAAACATAGCATCCCAACTTAAGCTGGGAGAAGATACATAATATGCTGGGTCTAATTTGTAATACTGTAAGCATGTTTGTCTAAATTTTTCAAATACGTCACAAAGTAATAACACGTCACTTTTTAAATATAAATCATTATATGTCCCAAGAGAATCAATATCGAAATATTTCCAAATTTTTTGCGCACGTCTGTATTCATCATCTGTTATATGTTCTAAATTTAAACTATTATAAAAACTATATTTTGGGGGAAGCTCTTTTTCATCATATTTAGCCCACGAATCAATATAGTCGTAAGAAAATATTCCCTTCTCTCGCAATAATTTGAACTGAGAGTAATTTCTGAATTCATTAGCAAGATAAATATTTTCGTTTTCTGTCAAATTTTTTGATAATGTATCTAAACTAGAACTTAAAAACTGAAACGAATCTATAAACCTTATTTGGACATTGCGATTAGTTTTTTTATCGCAAATGTTTTTAGTGATTGAAATGTATTTTTCTTTACTTTTAGGTATAACTTTTATATTTCCTTCATAGTTTGCTAATTCTTTTATAAAGAGATGACTATCATAGCCTGATAAATTATGGAATACAACTGGAATAAAGGGGCATACTTTATATATTAAATTACATCGAGAGTGTGCTGCTCCACGATACTCAGAAGTAACATGGTCATGATCAATAACTTTATCTCCAAGTAAAGGCTGTTCACAAATATGACACATAGTGGCAGTTTGGTAATTGTCTTTTTGTGCGTTTGATAATGATAACATAGGTTTTTTAATACTAAGTTCTCTATTGATTCGCTTCACATCTGTAACTAGTCGTTTTATGAATATTTCTATGCAATCTGGACCTCTATATGAAACGTATTTATTTAAACGGGGGTCGTGAGAACAACAAATATAATATCCAAAACATGAAGGTTGGTGCAGTTTTAAGTTTACTGTATTATCGCCTGATTGTGTATTACAGCTTAACAACATACTTTCAAAATCTGCATATATTACATAGTTAATCTTTAATTTTCTTTCATAGTGCTCAAAACTTAATTTACTATATTTTTCAGGCAATACTGCTATTGTTTCAGAACATTTATGTAAAATATATCTAGATTCACTACTAAAAAATTGCAAACATGAATCACAAAATGAAAGTTTTCCATTGTGCTTAGTAATTTGACGTTTTACGAGACGTGGCAGATCTTTAATCAAACAATAATGACCCTTTTGTCCTTTTTCTATATATAGTAAATTAATATGATTTTCTTTTCTTGAACTCGTTAAATATAGAGGACCACTCACATTAAATTTTTTATCAAGTCCATAAATATTTACACTCAAATTATTTTGTTTCTCTAATTTTTTTATATCATTAATAGTAGGCGGAAATGACATCCCATCAGTATTGAGAACTTCTGTACAGTGGGGGTAAGATTTAGGTCTACATACATTATTCTTTGCTGGGTATAACGCTGCTACTATACTCCATAATAAACAGAAATCATCATTATTCTTAACATTTATGCAACTTTTAGTATTTTTTATGACAGAAGGTAGCTCAATATATCCATTACCTCTCATTGGTGAATATTTATTTATATTGATTTCTAAATGACTTACTGCATGAAAAGACCACCCTGACTCGCAGTGCTCAAATTCAATAAGTTTTTCTTTAAGAGTAATGCTTGATTTAAGAAATATACTATTAAAATCAGTGTTACCACATATAACTTCAAATTTTGAATTGAATGATTTAAGTTTTTGTTCGTCCGACTTCGGTAAGATAAAGAAAGCAAAAAGTTCAAAGTTAACTTTAAGACATTTATGTTTTGCTAAAGATAGTTCTATAATTCTATTAACATCATTCTTATAATTGCACAGGAAAGCCTCCGGCGTGAGATACTCTTCTTCATGCGTAGGATTTAGTCGGTATATTACAATTCGATTTTTAAATGCAGTAGCAATGATTTTAATATTATCAAACTCAGTACTTAATAAACAATTTGACTTATGTAAATTAGTTCTTAAATGATTTCTATATTTATTTCTCACGATTCTTAAATTGCATTTTTCGCACAAAATATTCGTATCTAATGTCTTTTTAACTGATTCATATTCCTGATGAGGTACTGTAACTGTGAACAATTAAAAAAACAAGATTTGTAAGTATATTTTCATTTATTAAATAGGTAAGTATAAATAGAATAATGACTTCTCGAAACTAGTTATTTTTATAGATAATCAAAATGGGAGGGTTAACACCGAGTAAATAATAAATGGATAATTAAGTATAAGAAATTGAATAAACAAATAATATATTAATTGTAAGAATTGTAAGTCGCAGCTGGGCAGTCTTTAAATTCCTTTCGAATAGCGCCCAAATATGCTGACAGGTGATGCCAAGCTTCGGTGTTGGAATCACTTTTATTTTTTATTGCGACTATAGCATGACGCCACCTATTCATCGGGGACACATTTTCTATCTCATCGCATTTATAAATCTTCATTTCTATAAAATGTGAACCTGATTTTAGTGCATTTATTTGTCGTGAGTAACCATTTTTATTGCGCTTTGTTATGTAGGATACTAATGAAGATTCTTTTTTACCGATGTCTGAGACGTCATTGCTGTCACTATCGGAGCCGAACAAATCTCTTGCGGTGGTTTTGTCCGACTTCAAGCGCTTATTGCCAACGCCATCCCCACTGCCGCCCGCGCCACTTGCATGATCCCTGCTTCCACATGCCTCCGAGGGATGAGACTTCTTAACACGCTTTTTTGTTTTCTTTTCGGTCGGCTTCTTTTCATATTCACCAGTCGAGGACTCCTCTTCTGACAGAAACATGTTATCAGTGCGTTTCGACCTGTGAAAGAATATATTGAACGTTGTTATTATATGAAAACTTAGTACAAGCTGTGACTATGGCTTATTAAGATATAAGTCAAAGAAGAAGCTCAGGCTACCTATCGTAATAATAATAACAAATAATCTTTATTTAAAAATATACATAAATTCATGACAATTTAAGACCAAAATACAAAAAGGGCGGATAAACAAGGTTTCAGAAATATGTTTTTCTTTATCAATATGATATAGATAAAAAAATGTAAATGGTGAGATTCTATAAGAATAATATAAAATTCATTGCTCGTTCAGGCGTTTATAAGACTAAAACATTTTTTGTGTATGTCCCGATCGAGCGATATAGTGCTGACTACAACAGGTTTCCGAGTTCGAACCCTGGTAGCGGCAGACATTGGTATGATAAAAGTCAGTATCTGTACACGAGCGATGGTTGTTTGGTTTATTTAAGTTTATTACGAATATTTATTTATTAATCAGGTATCCTTAACAATAGTTCTTAACAAAACTTTAATGTATCTGGATAATGTGATAGTAAGAATATTTGCCTAACCCTTTAAAAAAATATAAACAGTAAGTAAATCATGCAAAACGGACTTGCAAAATATCTTATAAATAATCATTCTAAAATGATTTAATAATAAATAATATTAATTTCTAACAATCACACCACATTATCTAACCCAAATTAAATATCAATCAAGAACTTAAGCTATGGATATATAGCGGACGAATAAACTTATATAAACACACATAGATATTTTTTTATAGATAAATATTGGAAATAAACATACATACACATCCATGACTCGAAAGCAAATATAATAAAATATCCACCCACTACCAGGATTCGAACCCGGGACCTCTGGTGTAGAAGGTAAGAGACCTCTACACCAAGGACGCTATCATTCATTTTATTCCTAAGCTTTAAAAACCGAGACAAGTGTTAAAAATGTTAAACTGATATGTAGATATTATTGTATTATTTCTAATAATATTCTGTCCAATATTTAAACATTACTTTGAATGAACAAACATTAAATATTATATAGGAACTCGAGGTGCCAAAGTAATAAGGTGTGACAATCAATCGTTTTCATACCTTTGTAAATAAAGGTTTTGGTAAAATATATTGTATCATCCATCAACAATCTTATACAAATTAATAAGCAGGTACAGACGCTTGAAATAAGAAGAGTAGATAAGTACCTATCATGATTTTCAAAAGGTCATGTTATAAATTGGTACGAAACCCAGGTAAAGTTCTCAAAAGTTTAAATCAATTCCATGTTTAAGTATACCTTTATTCTTTACACTATATGGAATCAGTTTGTACATATACTAAAAACATCGAAATAAAATTAAATAAAAATGAGATTTGTATAATACTTACATGATGAGTAGATGTAGATATCCGATATGCAATCACTATGAAACACTCACTTCTAGTAACTTCACAATATACTATAGGTAGATACTAATAAAATAAGTCACTGCCTAGGTAATGACTGACCCGGATTCTCTAGCACTTGTAGAAGACCTCACACATTAGTGTTCTGAACAGAAAATATAGACCATAAAATTTGCGCTCATTTAAAATATATCTTAAATGCATAAGTGTGAAAGAATATATATTTTAAGTTTTAATGTATGTGTAATAAACTGCTGAACACAAAATTGTAAATAGTCAAGAGACTGATCGTCTACGTATGCAGGGTTCTGTAACTAATTCTCAATACTTTTCACCTTTTTTCATTTAAACCAATCATTTTTAGGTATTTTATTTTGGAATACGTATCTATTTAATGTTTCTGTTCTAAAAATGGTGGGTATGATAAATAATAGCTGAATGTAAAATAAAACAAACAACATAGTTTTCTCAAAAGCAATATCCAATATTTTTTATCATTAACATTTGAATGATAAAAAATTTCATCAAAATTAGTTCAGTAGTTTGACTACATACGTAAACTGAACAAACTTTACTTCGTACATTTAATATTATGCAAAACATATACATTGTTTTACGTTTAGACATGTAAAACTAGGCGTTTTTATTACGTAACTAGCAAACTTCCTGTTTTACGCAAATATGAGACAACTAGCTGCTGCCCGCGACGTCGTCTGCGTGAACGCTATGCAGCACCAAACGCACCTACGATTATAACACTGCTAGCGTGATAATATGTAGCCTATATGTTGACCCGACTTCTTAACTATCTTCATGCCAAATTTGAAGTAAATCCATGCAGTACTTTTTGAGTTTATCCCGGAAAGACAAACAGACAAACAGACAAAAATTCTAAAAACTATATTTTTTGTTTCTGTTTCGATTGTAGATCATACCCCAAGTATTCTTTTAAAAAATATTCAATGTACAGTTTTGACTTTCCTACCATTTTATTATATGTATAGATGTTGTGTGTTAAGGTATATGTCTATTATTATTAAAAGTATAGTTGTATTTTTTAAAATTTTAATGCCATGTAATAAATTGTATGTTTATTGTTGATAAACCTTAATAAATAAGCCAATGCTACTTGGCTTTATACAGGGTGACTGGTGACAAATTTTAGATACTGAAGGAGAGCACTCTGTACTCGATTCTGATCATAATTATGTAATAAAAGTAGGTATTTAATTTTTCACCAGAAATCCCTATGAATAAATAAAGAGACCTTACTACACTTTTCCCGACGCGCTGACTCAGTCAACACGCACGGATGGTGGTGAGCGTGTGTTCCCGCCACACGCTCACCACCATCCGCTAAGTATCTATTGCATTACGCTTATGTAAACCATGCGTTGCGTAATGAATTCTTTAACTTTCAGTTAATTGAGCGTGGGGACGTGGTGTCCCGGGATAGAAATTCCGTAACGAAAAAAACCTAACACCCCCCACTCCGGCCGGCACAGCGGTGATACTTTGATTTCATAACTTTACATGCGGGCTTTAATAAACAATCAGCGCCATCCGCTAGGAACTTGTGGAACTTCATATTAGATCAAACATTACTGCATTAATAAAATGAATAAATAATTATAATTGCATAAGTTGATAAAAAATGCTATGCAATAGCTTTACCGCGGCAGTCTCCGAGTGCCACACGTCTTTTTTTTTCTCTTCATGTATGATCTCAAACTATCATGTCCTGGAATTTCGGAAATGACCCACCAGTCACCTTGTATAAGTAATAGTAGTGGTTAAGCAAATCTCAAACACTGCAATCTCCTGTGATGTTATGTGTTCCTGGTATTATCAACGTTATTTTCGAAACAATTTAAAAATTATCGACAAAATGTATAACTTTAATTCCAACCTTGACGCAGTGGGTGTACGGGTAAATGCGAATTACCCATCCACCCACTGGTGGGTAAAAGCGGCGGGTGGAAGGGTCACGGCCCTCTATTATTGTTATTATTTCATTTCACATACCTGCATGAAAAATCCGTTGACCAGGGCTAAAACACGTCATGTTTGACGATATTTATAAAAAAGCCATTGATTTAATAGAAAAAATCCAAAGTGATTTTGATTACTCGCCATAGGCGACATTGTAAATTATTAACGAGAATAAATAAAAAATGCTAACATATTGAGTTTTTTATTTTTAAAACACACACATTTTCAATGCTTCAGTCCTCTAAATCCGAATTAACCTTAAATAAAGAAAATTAAATTCTCAAATAGTATAAATCATCCTAAATTTTTAATCCTGTAAGTTATTCACCAATATAACAATTTATTCAGATATAAAATTAATTCTAGAGAAGTAGAAAATTATTAAAACAAGTTTTTCAAAACTTAATTCAGAAGTTTACCCTTGCCTGAGTAGTAACATGTACTTAAAGTAAATTAAAGTATTGAAAATAGATAGTAAATAAATAAATATTTCTGAAAATCACACCACATTATCTATCTCAAATTAAGTTTCATTAAGAACTTGTGTTACGGATACTAGATAACAGATAAATAAATTTAAGAAATATACGCATAGATATTTTTTATTACATATAGAAATACACTCATACCCATGATAAATATCTTCAGAACATATACATATTTATCATGGAGCGGGGAACGAACCCGCACCTCTCACGTCTCTGCCGGCGTGGCGGTTCTCCCACGGCGCCATTGAGTTCTTGAGAAGACCAAAATGAATAGTTATTTCGAAGACAAATTTCGTATTTTGAAAAATATTATTTAGCTATCTCTTACCTACTTTCCTGCGTTTCTATTAAGTAGTAATAGTACCGAATTAAAGTTTATAGAGGTACGTACTGAGAGAAAAAAAAATGCATAGAAGGTTTTTAGAAATTAATTTAGGTTCGAAAAGTAAAAAAATACTTTTTCAATTGAGTATATTCAGATTTCAATTTTGAATAGATCAAATTTAGTTTTCAAAAGTAATATATTGAAAACTCATAATTTTTAGTTCTTGAGAAATTGAAATTGAAAAGAACAAGTTATAAATAAAACGCGAAATCAGTTTTCGAGAAGATCAAAATGAATAGAACAAGTTATTGAGAACTCAAAATTCAGTTTTCGAAAAGTAAAATTGGGCTAGCTGGATCTCCTTTGATCCAGATAGCCCAATTTTACACTACTGATGGCTTAGAACAGCCCTGTCACCCCTGGACAAAAGAGTCGTCAAAGGCCACTAATCCGAGTGCCCCCCACTTAGTGCTAGGATCCCGTCAGGGTTAGCCTGGGTGACGACCACCCTTCATATAAAATACATACATACATAACTTCACGCCTGTATCCCTGTAGGCAGAACACCAGAGGCTATAAAAACCATCTGATGTCACGTTTGACAAATTTGGAGGTATTATTATGATGGAGAGAGAGTACAGCAGTGACAGGGGGTCAGCCTGTCGCCCGCGAAATCGCCAATAAATCCTCCGTCCCTTAACTGAGTTTTACAGTATGCCCGGGAAGAGAAGCAGCTGGCACATTCTTTGTTTTTCTTTCGCTCCCAGTCCAGCATGGAAGCATGCCGGCGGTGATGTGTTCCGGAAATATTTTATGAAGAGCCAATTCTTTCCTAGCCCCGTGTGCTGTCATCTTCGACCTCATCTGCACTTACCATGAGGTTGAGGTCAAGCGGTTTAGTTAACAATAAAAAAATGAATATATTCTGGTTTCATAGTTTTTTTTTGTAAAGTGCGTATTTCTCAGAAACTTCACAGAAGATTTTAATTGAATTTAGGTATATGGGAAATCCTTTGAAATATCTTCTACCAAACAAAACAAAAATTATTAAATCATCATTAAAATCGATTCATAATTGGGGAAAAAAATTAATGATAATCAACGAATGCAGAGCACAACCGACTTCACGTCACAACTTTGGCTGAGTTGAGAATGTCATCAACATCCTACAAAATCAGGCATATTTTTTCAAAAGTTTAAATTTTTCAATGAAGTACCTAACCGATTTCGGTTAAACTTATATGGGACCAACTATGAAGTATCTTCTATCATATGAAACAAGAATTTTTGAAATCAATTCATAATTGTCCGAAATATCGTGTAACAAAGACACAAAAAAAAACATACAGACGAATTGAGAACCTCCTCCTTTTTTGGAAGTCGGTTGAAAATACATAATGTAACTAAATTGAGAACCTAGAGTACGATGGGTTTAACCTAAGTTAGATATCTTTGAATACACTACACTAGAACTAATAAATAAATACCTACTTTAATTAAATTAAAAATAATTTACTTACCACAATTATTGAGAGTAAATACTGCATGTTATCTGAAAATAAATAATATTAACATTAAGAAAAACAATTTACTCCATAAGATTGCACGGGGTTTTATCCTAGTGTCTTATAATGTCTTATCGTATCTTATAGTTTTCGAAATTAGCTCGTTTAAAAAATCAAAAACCCTTCAGCTTTATTATAATGACACAGATAAAATATGACTTTATAAATAAATTAAATCCCCAGATAATCAACCAACACACCAACTTACTGGCCCCAAAGTAAGCATAGCATGTGTTATGTGATTATGTGTTATTGTAGCGAACTAGGGGGGAACCTAGAATATAAATACATAAATAGATAAACACTCAGACACGGAACATTTTTTTTTCTTGTTCCGTGCGGTAATCGAACCCGCAACCACTGGCGTCTTAGGCAGACAGGTTTACCCCATCGCCAAAGTGGACGTCAAATATAAGTGTTATAAAATAATAATTTATCTAATTCACAGTTATTTAACAATTCAACGAATGTAGAGCATTAAAAAAACCGACTTCACGTCAAAACTTTGGCTGAGTAATAATGTCATCAACGTAAACATTCTCAGAAAATATACATATTTTTTCAAAAAATTCAAATTGTCTATGAAGTACTCAACCGATTTTGATGAAATTTATATGGGACCAATTATAAGTATCCGTTATCATATGAAACAAGAATTTTCAAAATCGATTAACAATTGTCCGAAATATCGTGTAACAAAGACACAAAAAAAAACATACAAACAACCTCCTCCTTTTTTGGAAGTCGGTTGAAAATGAACAAGTCACATATTTATTTAAACTTGTCGTGCGGCAGTGGGTAGGTTTCAGTATTGTTGCCTACAAACCGACTCCATACTATGCCAACATGCGCAAACATAGGTATGGAGTTTTGTCTGTAATAGTATATTTCATTACGAGTGCGGAAAGCCTATCATTGCAAAAAGTTCCGACAAATGTCTACACGAGCCGAGGCGCAGCCGAAGGCGAGGGTTGACAGTCGGAACAAGTTGCAATGACGGTTCCGCACGTGTACTGAACGACTATTTTTAATACAGTTGCGAAAAAATTAAGCAATTTTATAAAATATACAAAATGGCGCCAGCCGTGAAAGATTATAAACAGAGATTTTTTTTGTTTTGTGGAACTATGCCTGTACGTGATAGAAATAAAACACCGAATTTGATCCAGAGCAAACGGAAAGCTGTCGTTACGATCGCGGCCTGGAAGCTACTAGAATGCCAAAGGGACATGCCCATTAAATGCTTGACACCAAGGAAAACATGTTATATTCAACAAAACCATGTTTATTTTTAAATATATATCTGAACTAATCAAATCACTAAAAAAGAATGTCGTAAAAATAAGAAATAAAGAAATTGTTGCAATGACCGGAAACTCGACCATTGCTATTTTCGATGATAATGCGAGTTTTGGCAGTCTACTAACACTAGTGTTGTTTTATGTACACATGGTTTTCTTTAACATCAAACAAACAAATCGATTATTGCGGTAGTATAAAACTGTTTTTTTTTATGAACGATTTGCATATCATTTATTAAATTATCTGCGGTCGTCATTGTGATGAGAAAAGTAGCTATTTTTAAATATCATTAAATTATTTGTTAACTTACATTAAAAAAGTTTGTTACAAAACTAGCTGGCTACTTACTGTAAAGAATATGTAAAAGAATTTATTAATAAAATCATCTAGAAATATATTTTTCCGGCAAATAAATAAACGATCGATAGATCGAATTGAGAAATCTCTTAAAATCGATTGATGCGAACACATCTGGTACATCACTCACTCACTGTCACTCAGCTAGTCAGTCAGCCAGCCAGCCATTTTTTGTTGTGTTGTGTTATGTTGTTATTGTTACTAGCGATTACCGCTTTTTCTCCCTGTTTTCTCCTATTAATTTTATTGACTACTGCGCGAATATGGATACCAATGATTTTGCTAACATGAATTCCGTTCCATTTGTTCTGATATTCCTGTTTTGTGTACGTTATGTGAATCATTATCTATCACAAAAAGTAAACGTAAAAAACGTAATATCTCTTGAACGCATACTTTATTTGAAATAATTTTCTATCATTACTAATGCTAACATGTCTTAGTGTCATTATAACTAGAAATCAAGTCGCTTGGAACTGGGCATTTTCTCTAAGGGACAGTGGGCATGTCCCTTTTAAACTTAATCAACACAAAAATATAACTACCCGATCAAAGTTAATAAAAATATCCGTAGCGGCAGCGGCCCGAAGTTGCGATTTATTTTTAAATAGGTACTTAGGTATAACACTGGTACATTAGGCATTAACTTTAGAAATACAAAATAAATGTAAATAACGTTTACTTATAATAAAGTACAAAATAAAATAGGAAATTGTGTGTGCGTCGCCTACACGCCTACATACAGCCAAGTCTTTACTAGATTTTTTGCATTGACATGAAATGAAAATGAATTTAATGAGATAAAATGAAATGAAACCTAACCTAACTTATTGCATCAAATCATTTTACCTGATATTGAAACAAATTAGTAGCTTCTTTTCAGAAATATTTGCATAAATCATAAAAACTTATATGAATTTTTTTTTTGTAAAAACTTCGTGGTTGATTTTTTCTTTTTAATGGACATTATTTTGACATTTGGGAAAGAGAACGCAGGAGTGCGGAAAAGGTAAAGAAAAAGCACAAGTGTGTAATAGCCCACATTCCGAACGCTAAACGTCCCTGCAATACGCCACTTTTTGAGCAACTGTATTAAAAAAAAAAATGCGATGTTCTGAATAGATTTTATAGCATGTGACATATCATTAGAAAGAGGAAAGACCAAAAGAAGTTTTTGAGAAATTGGAAGATCCTGGTCACCGTTTTTTATTTTTTAAAGACTGAATTTTTTTTTTCGGATTTGAAACTTAGTAAGCAAATAAAACAAAACTAATGATATTGTTTTGGGTCGGGAGGCTTTCTGGACCAGGACCGCGGTCCGGAAAGCCCCTTCAATAAAAATATTAAGTTCTCGGGGTCATTCGAGACCACAAGAAAAAAATAAGGAAGAGTACAGGTCGCAAAAAGGTAAAATAATTCTTTGATTAACACTGAATGAATTACTCGTATTAGTACCGACCGGTATAAAACGGTCCAGAAAGCCACCCGACCCATTGTTTTAGGGGTTAAAAGAAGCCTAAAACAGTATAAATTGAAATAAAATCAAAATGAGCTGTCTACACTTGATACTTTTTTTTATTTTTATTGTTTTACAATGATTTCCGGGTGACAATCAAAAAAAGTTTAAAAATTCTATTAAAAAAAAACCACTACCCTTGGGAAGTTTTAATGGCCAGTTAGGCAAAGCAGATGACCTACTCTTCAGGCCATATCAGTTTTTCAACCGATTTCCAAAAAAAGGAAGAGGTTTTCTATTCGTCTGTATGTTTTTTTTTTGTTACACGATATTTCGGACAATTATGAATGGATTTTGAAAATTCTTGTTTCATATGATAGACGATACTTCATAGTTCGTTCCATATAAATTTCATCGAAATCGGTTGAATACTATATTGAAAATTTCAAATTTTTGGAAGAATATGTATGATTTCGGAGAATGTTTACGTTTATGACACTATAACTCAGCCAAAGTTTTAACATGAAGTCGGTTTTTTAATGCCCTGCATTCGTTCATTATATGGCATACAATAAAGTGTAAATAAATAAATAGGACACCTGCTATACAACGTGTAACAAAATGGAGAGATAAAACTTAAGGGTTAACTTCTATACCATACGTAGAATATACAATTAAAGAATTATCATGATCAATGCTGGTATAGACTTTCATACAAATTTATTTAATTATTTTACAATAAAATGTTTTGACAATCCTAGTCAACCTAATAAGCTAAAACAAGACTTGTGCCGCAGTCAGGGACCTTATGACCTTTCCCGCACTGGCTGAACTTTGTAGTATCTGTCTTAGTTACCCATCACTTTATTTTTACGCCATCTGTTATCGAATCATCAAAAGCTAACAGATGTTTCTAGGGTTGACACTTAGAAATTTTTTCGTTTACACTTTGAACTTATTTTTCGGCCGAACCGTAAGGATAATAAAATTTAAGTTACTGTTACTTATAAACTACATCACCAAACATACAATTCCCTTAAGTATTATCTCTTCATTATGTTACACGTTGTATACAACCACTTGATATTTTTGTATCGCATTGTTGCGTTAGCCGTTCACCTAGGACCACAGGTCATAACATAAGTATGACGTTAAAATGTGAAAGTAAAAACTGTTTAGGTGATGTCAAAGTTACTTAAGTAGTAAGTTATCTATCGTAATATGACTAATAAGAAACATTGATTTATTATCTTCGTATTCAATAGTTTTAAGGCAATATTCAGGATTCAATTTTATGAATTAACTAGCCATCGCGCGCGGTTTAAACCGCGTTTTACCCGCGTAACTTTTGATCCCATGGGAATTTCGGAATAAAACATAGCCTTTCTCAAGAGTTGGGCTATCAAATGCAAAATGAATTTTTCAAATCCCACTTGTAGTTTCTGAGATTAGCGCGTTCAAACAAACAAACAAACTAAAAACAAACTCTTCAGCTTTATATATTAGTATAGATAAATGGAACGTCGATAGGAATGAAACAATGTATAGGTATGCATAGACATACATTTATTATTATTACTAGATACCCATAGTTATTTTAATTTATCGAATTTTATTTCAATTTATTTGTTTCAATTAAGATTAAATAATATTTAAAAGTTTACTTATACGGTGAGAGCTAAATAAATAAGTTTTTTTTGAGGAGTTATAATGTCGTAAATTAACCTATCGGCTACAAAACCTCCAAAAAACCCTCTGTCCCTTAACTGACTTATACAGTATGCCCGGGTAGAGAAGCAGCTGGCACATTCTATGTTTTTCTTTCGCTTCAAGTCTAGCGTGGAGGTAATATTTAAATAGCGTAATATTAATGTTGAGTACTAGTTTTCAGAAACTCTATTCAGGATAACGCAATGAAAAACAAATTCAAAAAGGTATATTACAAAAACCTATTTTTTTATTTATTTGTTAATAGTTATGTAGCTCAACCTATCCTCACTCAATTCCAGCTTGAAGTCGATTTACGGGACATCCTGTATAATAAGGTTCATTTGTTTTTTGTTTGGACGCGCTAATGTTTGAAACTACATATAGGTTATAGGTTTTATTCTCAAACTAAGTAGACAAACTACTTTATACACATTAATAAAAAAAAAAAGTAACAAACCTTTTTAAAAAACACACTTCAGCAAAAAGAACACCAACTTTTTAAAAACAGATTCTTTTTTTAAAAGTCAATCGCGCACTTATTTAAACTTTCGTTCTATGTGACGATCACCCGCGTCGTTGCTTCCAATGTTGATCCAATCGACTGAAGAGGTTAATATTTTGCCGCCAAAAGTAAACTAATTTGACCTACGACCTCGACGCTTTACGATTTGATTTTATTAGCTATACTACCAACTTCACCCGGTTTTACTCACGTAAATATGAACTCTTTGAATTTGAATACTTTGATAAGAATTTTTCAAATACGACTTAGAAGTTTCGACATTTTTAGGTTAAAAATACAAAACTTTTCTGCTTCATGACATGGTAACAGTTTCGCCTAGTTTAATACGGTTTAAACTGCAGAAATTTCTTGATATTTAAAGTCTTTATAAAGCAAAATATAGAAAGTAAAAGTACAGTTGCTAGGGATCAGATTTCCGAAAATTAACCCACGCATATAATATATAATATAATATTTTATCGACAAAATAGTATACAAAGTGGGGTCTCACACCTCACCGCTCTGAATGGCAGCTATTTTAAAATTAAATGCCTCGTATTTTGAAGAGTGAAACTCACATTTTCATGTTTTCATGTCGCCCCTATACACAAATGTCTTTTTTTATTATGATATTGATGCCAGCACTTAAAATAATTTTTGTTCAGAAGTATTGCAACTAAGTCCATAAAATCCTTTGGTTTAGCCGAAAAACCCTGTATTTTTTGCTGTTGTTATGCGCTACCTAAAATCCAGCCCCTTAAAACATTGTTTTTTCCATGTAACCTGTTCACAGGGAACTGTGTTAACAAATAAACATTACATTAGTTTTGAAATCCGGGCTAATAGATTTTTAATTTTAATACTAGCTAGTTTTTCTTGTTTTAAATAAAACTAGGTACTTGATTCTGTAATACGAACATTCATAAAATAATTTTACTAATAATCTTCCAAAATTCAAAATATTTTATTCATCATTCAATGATTATTTAATGACGTCACAATTTTTTACTTCAGCTTTAACAAGGTACTTACTTATTGAGTAAGAAATTACAGTAGACCAAGAGACAAAAAAAGCCGGCGGAAAAAACTCTTGGCACTCTTTTTCAGTCAGAAATATACAAAATAATACAAATAAGTACAGTACAAATTGACCATGACATGAAAAAAAACAAACACAAGTAGTAAGTAAATATCCCAATAAGTTAGGCGTAGCCTAGGTAAGGCCGTATACAGAAAGAAAGCTGGAAACTTATAAGCGCTTACCAGTGCTTGACAGCTCTGGTGACCCGCGCAGGAAAATATATGAACGCGCGCCGATAAGCACTGAACAGTGTCGACAAGTTCCGACGAGCTTCAACACGCGCTGGTCAGCGCTGGGAAATCATCGTCCGATGAGTCCGACATTTAGCTTGGTCTACCTCAACCTGCTTCCTTTGTGTAGAACGGACCAGCGCTGTCAAGTGCCGGTAAGCGCTTATAAGTTTCCAGCTTTCTTTCTGTATAGGTACGGCCAAACGTCGCCCGTAAACGCTGGATGAGGGCAGCGTGGGACAGACGCGACGTGGAGAACCTTAGAGAAGGCCTATATCCAGCTGTGGACGTATTGTGGCTGTTGATGATGATGATAATGACAAAGTAGGGAAATGCAAAAAAAAACAAACCCAACTAGTGGTTTACGAACTGTTCAGCTTTATATTATTAGTATAGTATCTTAGTAGTATAGGTATTGCTTTGGCATTGTTTTTCATGATATGTATGTACTGTACCTGTAAAACAAGCAGTAATAAACTAGCTTTCGAGTAAACGGTCTTCCCGTATTTCACTCCCGACATATATACCAACTGACAATGAGGATTGAATAATCCTCTAAAAAATAATAATTACGTGAATAGTACTTGTAACACATAACATGCGTCATGTATTCATAATAATTTATGAGTACGTCAAAAAAAGCAGTTAAATACCGCAGATTTTTTTCTCCCTAAATCTTAAAACTAAAGGTTTCCTTTGTAAAATTTTGAGTGACATAAGTAACTCAGAAACGGTAGATTTTAAGAGGGGTGGTTCCATAATGATAATGATTCGTTTTGACCTACTCTATCACCCCTCAACAGATGCAGGTCCAATAATAAATAACCCTGTATAGGATAAACACCCAGAACCGAAACATTTGTATCCATGATTAGCTAACATCTGGATTCATCACAAAAATATCAACCGCCAACGGGATTCAAACCCAGGACCTCTGACATAGCTGGCAAAGTGTCGTCAATTTAAAAGGGCAATAATAATCAACGAATGAAGAGCATTAAAAAACCCGACTTCACTAACATTTTTAAATCCTAGTTAAAGTTTTGCCTTACTATAAGGTCATCAAGGTGCAAGTGGTATCTCCATTTTTTTTTCGAAAGTTTACAATTTTTCAAAAATTACTTGTAGCGACATCTAGCGACGCGCCATAGAACGACGACGACACGACGAAACTCCTACATCGCGCTATTAAAGTTTATATAGCGACTAGCATATATACGACATCCCGACATCAACCGTCGGGCCGTGGGCCGCGGCCTGCCATCCCTTTTCTTGGGAGTAGGAACAAACATCCGTCCCGTCCCTACATACTCAATCAATGTCGATGTTTATACGAGACCACCTCTGAAACACCTCCCTCTACTGACCACCTTTATCATATGAAACAAGAATATTCAAAATCGATTACAATTGTCCGTAAAATCATGTAACAAAGACACAAAAAGAACATACACACGAATTGAGAACCTCCTCCTTTTGGAAGTCGGTTGAAAATAAATGGCGAGATATATCATAACATCATGATCATCATCATCACAACTCTTTGTAATGAGCCCACTGCAGGGTATGAGTCTCTCCCCTGGGTGATGAGGAGGTTTAGGCATAATCCACCAAGCTGGCCCACTGCTGGGTGATGGATGTTAGAATTTTCAGGGTGCCGATAAACTCTAACGACTACTATAAAAAGTATACAGCACCCGGGACCGACAGCTTAACGTGCCCTCCGAAGCATGGAAGTCGCCGTGAGAAATGAATGGTCGGCGGTCACCCATCCAAGTACCGACCGCGCCGAACGTTGCTTAACCTGTGATATCGTATGATACACACAGTAACCATGGCGCCACGACGACTTCAATATATCATATCGTATATTTAAATTTTCATGTGTTTCTTACCTAATAATACCAAGGTTAATTCATTATAATGAACAATATTTCTAGTCATAAACACGACAACTTTATGACTACGCTTCTGCAATAGCGTAAAAAATTTAGATTTATAATTTAAGTTTATTACGAAATTAAAGCTATTTGTATGTATATTTGCATGTCGGAATCAAATTTGTTAATCTTTATGAAGATTTTTAGTGTATTAATATTTAAAATTTGAGTTTTAATGTTTTTGTTTCGCTTAAACTTGAGTCTGAAGGAAAATCGTTTGTTTTTAATAACAAATTTTGACACTTCTTTTTTTTAAATAAAATCAAAATGGTATAAAGTCTCTTTTTTAAAGTAAACAGTCATGAGAGATACCTAAGTGTTATTTTATACTTGTGTATTTATTTGTCTTTATTTTTGTTTAAAACTACTTGCCTATTTTTGAGCATCTTTTTAGGGTAAGTATCTAAGTTGCTTCAATGCTGGACTGGGCGCGAAAGAAAAACACAGAATATGCCAGCTGCTTCTCTTTCCGGGCATACTGTAAAAGTCAGTTAAGGGACCGAGGTGTTATGGGAGGCTTTTTTGTGGGCGATAGGCTGACGCCCTGTCACTGCAATAGTCTCTCTCCACTATTATAATGCCTCCAAATTTGTCAAGCGTGACATCAAATGGTTTTATTACCTCTGGTGTTCTGCCTACCCCATACTGGATACAGGCGTGAAGTTATGTATGTATGTATCTAAGTAAAACTTTATGTAAAGTATACTTAAAGACTTCCCCTATCTAAACCCGGTTATTGGCAATTAGATCGGAATCTTTTATGGTGACGACGTAGAAGAGATCATTTAGAGTAATTTGAGCCTAAATCATATACTCTGAAAGTGAGTTATTGCGTGTTCTTGCTTTATAATCAAACGACGTTCCTGCTTTCCAATATCTTGTATTAATTCATAGAAATGATTGCATAACAATGCAAACTGACATTAATCGAAAGTGTTTTTTTTTTTTTTTATATAAAATATGGATGGGACGTTTGTCTTCCATGACACCTGATGTTAAGTGAACATGAAGACTAAGGTGGTACACGTCCATCCACGAGAAACCTATTCACTCGACGCTTAAAAGTACTAGGACTATACTGGTCAGGGAAAATAGACGCAGGCAGTTCATTCCAAACCTTGGCGACCCGTATCAAAAAGGAACTGTCAAAGCGCTTAGTTCGACTTTTCGGAATATCAACCACATACGGATGGAAGTTCTGTCTGCGTCTAGTAGTCCGATGGTAAAAGGGTGAGGGTTCAATTTGCTCAAACAGAGCACTCGCGCACTCACCAAAATGTATCCTGTAGTACACGGTTAAACAGGCAACCTTACGACGATGCTCTAGGGTCTGTAGTATTTTGGTCGTAAGGTCGACGTTGTTAATTAATTTACGGGCTCTTCGGTCAACGGAGTCCAGCGCTTCTAGTTGATATTTGGCTGAACCATCCCAAAGATGACTGCAGTACTCCATGCATGATCGCACTTGAGCTGTATATAAGTTAAGAAGCCGTGCAGGGCTGAAGTACCGAAGCTACTTGAGCCATGGACACAATTTTCAAACTAGATGTTATAGTTACGCCTAAAAGCCCTAGATGGTCAGTGATGGGGACAGATACATTTTGGAAAGTGGGCGTTAATGTGAAGGTGCTCTTTTTTGCGGAGAATAGACACGCCTGAGTTTTGGACGCGTTGAATTTGACCAAATTCGACTCACCCCAATCGGATACTTTCCGTAAGGTCAAATCAACGCGCTCAATCATTGACTTTCTTAAACTTTGGATTTCACGGGGGCTCGCTCGCGCATTGGATACGTATCTCTCTACAACAGTGCTGTCATCAGCATAACTAATAATGCCCGGTGTCAAAAGGTCATTAATGTGCAGCAAGAATAATGTTGCAGAGAGAACAGATCCCTGAGGTACCCCGGCATTAATTGCCATTTGGTCGGAGGAGTAGCCATCTAAGACTACTCGAATTGACCGTTCCCTCAGAAAATCAGATATCCAGTCGCAGAGCCTAATCGGTATGCCATATGCTGGAAGCTTACTTAAGAGACCATCATGCCAGACCCTGTCAAAGGCCTTGGAAATGTCTAAGGATACAGCTATTGCTTCACCATGACCCTCCAAGGCCTCGCTCCATAAGTGAGTGGCATACACGAGAAGATCGCCGGTCGAGCGCCCGTTGCGGAAACCATATTGGCTATCGCTTAGGAGCTCGTTGGCCTCGAGGTATGCCAGGAGTCGATTGTTCAATACACGTTCCATGACTGAGTGTACAGAGAAACATAACATCTCATCTATTCGAGAGTAAACTATAACAAATATTTACATAGAGTATATAATACTCGTATAAGTAGTGACATTTTCGCCACACCAACCCCCCACGGAGAGCAATACTTTAATCTTTAAGTCTAAATTTCACTGTTCTACCAAACATATATGGCTTCTGACGATTGGTTGCTTAAGGAAGAGAAGCTGGATCTGGAGATTTAACATGTCTAGGAGGAGTAGAACTTGAAGCAGTGGGAAGAACTGATGGATCAGTAACTGTAGAAGGAGATCCTATAAGTGAGAGCTTCCAACCGTCTGGAAATACACTATGAGTTAGGCATTATTCCAAGTGGTATTTTGAGATTATGTCCAGTTTTTTAAGAAAAAATGGGGTAATCTTATCGGGTCCAGGGCCTTTGTTGGGATCCAGAAGATTAATTTTATTTAATACTAGCTGCTGCCCGCGACGTCGTCTGCGTGAACGCTATGCAGCACCAAACGCACCTACGATTATAACACTGCTAGCGTGATAATATGTAGCCTATATGCTGACCCGACTTCTTAACTATCTTCATGCCAAATTGTAAATCCATGCAGTTCTTTTTGAGTTTATCCCGGAAAGACAAACAGACAAACAGACAAACAGACAAAAATTCTAAAAACTATATTTTTTGTTTCTGCTTCGATTGTAGATCATACCCCAAGTATTCTTTTAAAAAAATATTCAATGTACAGTTTTGACTTTCCTACCATTTTATTATATGTATAGATATTTTCTTCTGTAATGAAACTATGTTTAAAATTTTCTGCGTGATCCGAGACTGTGGCGTTTTCAATTTCCCTAAGTTCGATTACATTTCTAGGTTCGTAGACAGAGCTGAAAATTTTTGAAAATAGTTCACATATGGTGCGCGGGTTTTCAGCCGTTTAATTTTCGAAGATCATAGTTCCAGGGTAAGTTCTATCTTCCTTTTTTTGTGCATGAATGTATACCCAAAACTGGTTAATATTATGTTTCATGCCATTTTCAGTGTTACGAATATATCTCAGCACTCACGCAGTAAATTTTCACACCTAGACCGAAGCAAAGAAAATTGTTGGTATTCGCCTAAGCATATATAGGTTTTCAATCTCAAACAGATTTTTTATTTGCGTCGTAAGTTTTGTTTAAGTTGAGGTGAGAACCACTTTGGATATTTGTTTTTACGACATGTTTTTAGAGGGACGTATCCCTCTATTATTTTATAGAGGATCGAGCAGTTGCTTCATTAGGGTGGAGGCCTGGATGTAATTCCTTGTGCCAGTCGACGTTAGATAGCTCGGACGAAATACTCTCATAGTTCGCTAGATTTATGAAAGTCGTACCTTCGAGTGTTAATTCTAGGTATAGTTTTAGGTAAAATTTCAAAACAGAATTCTAAGGGTGGATAATGAGTGTCAATTTTTGATAGTGGATATCTCGGCACATTCACAACACAATCCTCATTGCTCAAGATTAAATCTAACATTCTTTTATTTTTAATCGAAATGTGATTAAATGGTTTGAGATCTAAATATTGCATTGTGTCAATAAGAGATCTTTCACAGTCGTTGGAAATATTCGACGGGCTGCAAAAAGACTCACCACCGGGATTTGCCACTCTATATTCGGTAGATTAAAGTCACCCACCAGACAGATTTTTGAGTCAGGTTGCGAAATACTGATTAGTTCAAGCTTTTCCCATAAACTTTTATAAGCATGAATAGGAGCACTGGGGGGGATGTAAATTAGTCCCAGAATTAGTTTGCAGTTTTCAATTTAATAAATATAATTTCATTTTCAGGTTTTTTAATAGCTATAAAAACACCGCCACCATCTTTCTTAGATGAGTTAGATAGGTCTCTATCCCTTTGAAAGATCACATAGTCATTAGGAATAATTTCAGAATCATAAATGCCAGGTTTCAGCCATGTTTCAGTCAGCATTATAATATAGTAATTAGTATTTAATAAGTTTAATCTTAAGTCATCAAGTTTTGACTTCAAGCCTCCACAGTTCTCATAGTAAAACGTTATATTTTTACTATCAATAATAAAGATTTGTAAGTGAAAATTCGCAGTGTACATAAAAAATGGTTATTAGAATTAGAAAAAGAATTGAAAATATTAAAATGTATTTAACAAATATAATTCATCGTGCCCATAAAACTAACATTCACTTATTTCAAGAAGTTCCACTGATTAATGAGTGACAGTAGATGACAGTTATTTCGACAAGTAAAGCATTCACAAATTGATTAGCAAATATGGCGCGTTTACGTAATCGTGGTTGCCATTTCATTCAAAAATTGAATTGCATTTTGAAGGTAAGTAGGCATCTAATTGTGGTGACATAACGACGCAATAAATCGCATTCGCTGAACTTAACGCAGATAACAGAAGTCAACACCAATTTGGGTTATGGGTTCCGTATAATATTGTCAAGTATATTTAGAAGTAAATCTATAGGTACTATGTATAAGAAAGCAAAAGTTTTATGTTTGTTTGTTTCTTTTAACACGCTAATTTTAGAAAGTACCAGTCGTGTTTAGACATATATTTCTTCATTTGAAACACCAAATTTTAAGCATGATATCGTGTTGTTTCGGCGACATAAAGGCTTGCTAATTGCTTATGCCAGTCAGTCTGTATATTGCAAATAGGATATATTTTTAAATTATGAGCATTGAAAAATTCATTCGTGTTGACGCAACGTTCGCCGTAAATAATAATTATTGACTACTAATAACTAAGTTTCCTAGCTCATTCTGCGACTCCAAAGTACAAGTGAGTGCCAACGCTGTGTTACGCGTTCAAACGCGCGTACCGTACGTCCGTATCATACGCGTAACGCAGCGTTTCTAGTACAATTTATGAAGTGTGCACACGTTCATTAATATTTTCATTTTCATACAAGACCGCTGGTTACGGGTACTTTTAACTACGCCCTTTTTAAGGACGTCGCCAATTTGATCGCCTAGGGCGGCCTCTTCCGACAGCACCATATAGTGCTTGATAAATAAACTTGCCACCGCGCGCGGTTTTACCCGCGTAACTTTTGATCCCGTGGGAATTTCGGGATAAAATATAGCCTATAACCTTCCTCAAGAGTTGCTATCAAATGAAAAATATTTTTTTTAAATCCCACTTATAGTTTCTGATATTAGCGCGTTCAAACAAACAAACAAAAAAAAAACTCTTTAGCTTTATATATTAGTACTAGCTTTATCCCGCAACTTCGTATGCGCTTAACTACCCTTCTCGTGGAAATTTCAGAAACTATACAACCAGACACCCACTGAAAGAAACTTTATACCAAGTATCACACCCATGCACTAAAGGAATTTTTTTCATACAAACTAAAAATCATATATTTCCCGTGCCCGTGGGAATTATGGGAATTTTTTTCGTAGCACAACCAGTCACTCTTTGTAGAACCTTCATGCCAAGTATCACATCCGTACACTCAAGGAATAAGATTTTTCATACAAACTAAAAAGTCCAACCCCTTCCCGTGGGAATTTCGGGAATTCCTTCCATAATGCAAACAGACACTTATTGAGGAACCTTTATATCAAGTATCACATCCGTGCTCTCAAGGGATGGGATATTTTCTTACAAACTAAAACATCATATATTTCCCGTTCCCGTGGGAATTTCGGGAATTCCTTTCATAACACAACCAGACACACATTGAAAAACCTTTACGCCAAGTTTCACATCGGTGCACTTAAGGAATTAGATTTTTCATAAAAACTAAAAAGTGCTATATTTCCCGTTCCCGTGGGAATTTCGGGAATTCCTTCCTTAGTGCACCCCTACGTCCTATAAAGAATATATGTTCCAAATTTCAGCTCTCTACGCCCAGTAGTTACGGCTGTACGTTGTCTGTCAGTCACTCAGTACCTCAGTCACTCAGTCACTCAGTACCTCAGTCACTCAGTCAGTAACGGAACAGTTTTATATATATTGATAGATAATAATAAAATCCCCAGACAAACACATCAACTACATGGCCTCTAAGTAAGCAAAGCTTGTGTTATGAGATACCAACTAGGAACCCTAGAATATAAAATACACATATAGATAAACGTCCAGACCCGGAACATTTTTTTTTCTTGTTCCATGCGGGCATCGAACCTGCAATCACTGGCGTCTGAGGAAGGTTTGCCCGATCGCCAAAGTGGTCGTCAAAGTGGCTTTGGTTTTAAGGCCCGAGTGTCGTTGCCATTGTAGATACTTGGGGGCTGCTAACGTAGGATACTTGCATGCTGAGAACGCAAATAGAAATTCATGCCACGTGACAAGCTAGTACAGAAGGCAGCAGATCAAGCGTTCCAAAGCTGTCAACAATTGTAATTGAAACTGAACTCTATGCCCTCGGCACTAAGTTAAAAATTGGTTGGGGAATATTGACAGTTTTGTTACATTTGATGATTGTGGTAAAACTATTTTCAGATTTCTTATAAACAAAAAATAAATAATGTTGTATAATGAATCGTAAATACTTATTACAATAATCCAGAATACAAATTCATATTGGACTTCTGTTACCTACGTAAAGTTCAGCCAAAGCTATTTATTGTGTCATTTTCTTACCGCAATTATCTTGCGTTCAGAACTTATCTTCATAAATTGCACTGCTTAACGGCAGCGCCCTTATGAACTAACTTATGAAACGAAATAGTAATTGAAATAGGGCGCTACACACGGCGAAGAAGTCGTCGTGGCACCGTGGTTACTGTGCATATCAAACGATATCGCAGGTCAAGCGCGCTCGGTGCGGCCGGTATAGGATGGGTGACCGCCAACCATTCATTTTTCACGACGACTTCCATGCTTCGGAGGGCACGTTAAGCAGTCGGTCCCGGGTGCTGTATACTTGTTTACAGTAGTCGTTAGGGTTTGTCAGAAGCTATTTCGACACCCTGAAATATGTGACATCCACCAACCAGCACTGGGCCAGCTTGGTGGATTGCGGCCTAAACCTCCTCGTCACCCAGAGGAGAGACTCATAGTTCTGCAGTGGGCTCATTACATGGAGTTGTGATGATGATGATGACACGGCGAAGAAACTGTAATATTTTATCTGAAGGCCCTCTTGTAGTCGTCGGTGAGTTTTCCATACTTCCCGCGCAGACATCGCTAGCGAATTTCACCGACGAAAATACGTTTAACGGGTTTATTTTCAAAAATTAAAACTATTTAAAAATTTTGCTTTACACATCAGTTAGAAGAAGTCCGTTTTATGTTTTCGTGTAACTTTTATATGAATCTATTATGGTATTTGGGTTTGATATTATTATTTATGTACATACATACATACATAACTTCACGCCTGTATCCCGTATGGGGTAGGCAGAACACCAGAGGAAGTAAAACCATCTGATGTCACGTTTGACAAATTAGGAGGCATTATAATAGTGAAGAGAGACTATTGCAGTGACAGGGGGCAGCCTATCGCCCACAAAAAAGCCTCCAATAACACCTCGGTCCCTTAACTGACTTTTACAGTATGCCCGGGAAGAGAAGCAGCTGGCACATTCTATGTTTTTCTTTCGCTCCCAGTCCAGCATAGAAGCAATATTATTTATGTATATGTATATATTTAATAAAGTTAGAATATATTATTATTAATTATCATTTTATTATTCTCAGTACTGTATGAATAGGCAGACAAGTCCTGAAAGTGTCGAATCTTTTATCTTTTATTTTTTTTTGTATGTACTTATATTATGGCCTCGATGTTCTATATTTCAAATTAATTTAATTCACTTAACTATATTGTTAGCTATTGTTGATAATTATTTTATTGTATATTTATTATAATACATTACCTACATAAGATGTACCATTGCATCCTAATGTAAATGCGTCGGTATTGTTACACGTGCCTCTGCGCAGACTTCACTGGCGGCAACTGAAAATCGATGGTTTGCTTTAACTCAAACGCTTCACTGAGGTGTCGCCATTTTGCATCGGCATACACTCTACTAAGTAATTTTATTTTATTGTTTAACTTAAGATTTTTTTTGTTAATTTTTTTTTTTCGTTTGTCTAATTTTAATCTTTCTTTGGTGTTTTGTGGTGTTTATAATGTTGTTGTATGTGTGCTTGATGTGAATAAATAATTATCTATCTATCTATCTATTTAATAGCAATATCCGCTTAGAATGGTAAATTAGTGTGATATTTGTGACCTTTTCTTATCGCGCCAATATTCAAAAATCATGTTTCTATCTTTACACAGCGGTTGGTTATATGCTTAATTTTTGTGAATATTTTTTTCAGACACAACATGTACACGTTACTAGGTATATTAACGTTCAAAAAAGCCTAGAAACGCTGCATCCTCGCCTTAAGATACGATATCGCTTGCTATACAATTCTATCTTAAGATACGAAAGTATGAATATTATCTTCATCGCGTATGATGGTCCGTTGAAATGTATGGCGAGCGATATCATATCATAAGTTAAGGCGACATATTGAAAACATGCATTGACTTTCATCGCAAACTATGAGAATATAACAAGACGAGCGGATCTGACATTTTGATATGTGTAAATTCATATCTTTATCTATACTTTGCCTGCTCAAAAACATGATTTAATGATTTTGACTCGATAGTTTTATTTTTCTAAAACACGTCTCAAAAATTACTTTTTCTTAAATTACCAGATAGTTATGAAATCCATATGCTTAGAAATTATTTAAATACAATATTCACATTATTGTTCGGACTTTGGTTGCTCAAAATTTACATAGTATTTACCATTATTTTTTTATCGATTTTTGAAACGATTGGTCGATGGTGGCGATTTCTATGCAATACGCGACCTTATTTCGGGGTGTTAAGGTGCTAAGATTTCAAGAAAAAACATTACGCTGTGCCGACTTAAAATATTAAAGTATCTTAACCGTGAGCAGCGCCCTTTATCGTTTATTGATCCCAATTTTATTCAAATGTTTTAATGTATCTAAACTTAATATCTCAAGAATTCAAAACCATATACGAAGATAGAAGGGCATGTTAAATGTTTGTTTATTAATCAAAGCCGTTATTATCTGATGTAAAGGTTGCCATTAACAAATATAGAAGCTATATTTGATTACGATCAATTAACCTCTAGACCCCATCGCCTCTTTATTGTTTTCTTAAAAGGTATTGAAAAAGCAGGTTATATTACGTCTGTGTGTTTTGTAAAACATGTTCTTGACTACCTACTTAAATGCATTTAGTTTTTGTTTTGCTTTTTGTACACACACGGTTCGTGCAAATCACCAGACCAATACTCGAATATGGGACTCGTTGCGGGGCGGATACTACACCAACTGAGCTACTGGCCACTGGCCACAAGCCATCCAAATTAATCAGCATATCCTCTACTTATCGACATAAACGTTTACGATTGTATTGATACGGATACAATTAAGAACGTTTATATTGACTTTCAGATATTCGAGGACAACTTAGCAACTTAGCTTCTATGCTGGACTGGGAGCGAAAGAAAAACATAGAATGTGCCAGCTGCTTCTCTTCCCGGGCATACTGTAAAAGTCAGTTAAGGGTACGAGTTATTATGGGAGGCTTTTTTGTGGGCGATAGGCTGACCCCTTGTCACTGTAATAGTCTATCTCCACTATTATAATGCCTCCAAATTTGTCAAACGTGACATCAAATTTTATTACCTCTGGTGTGCTGCCTACCCCATACGGGATACAGGTGTGAAGTTATGTATGTATGTACTTAGCATTATTAGATGCAAAAACTTAAAAATATTAATTTCCCCCTTATTTGTAGTGTAAGTTCACACCTCTTGTCAAACGTAATTCTAGGTCAATGGATAGTGCTCTATAGACATTGATTATCTTTGTTTTAATTTGCGAACGTCAAAATATGAGCAAAAGCAAACGTGATCTGCCGCATCTTTTCAAAGATTCTTGAAAAAAGGGTATTTACAGACAGATAGATACAGACATATACCAAATTGATCTAATAAGGTTTTTATTTGGAGGTAGGGAGTCTTAAACACATCTTTGAATATTTTCGAGCAGTTTTTATAAAAAAATGTTTGAAACATATTTATTTCGACTGACGTAGGTGTGGATACTATAAGTCACTTAATGTTACGACATAAAAATATCTAAGCTTCGCAATACTTGACAAAATATCAAAAGCAAACAAATATTATTTACTAGCCACCGCGCGCGGTTTTATCCCACTTGTAGTTTCTGAGATTAGCGCGTTCAAACAAACAAAAAAACAAACTCTTCAGCTTTATATATTAGTATAGATTAGACCTACTTTTAACTTTGACCCGATTTACTGTGAATGCGTTATTACTTTGAATGACAGATGGCATTGCGTCACCTTGTCAATTAAAACTATTAAAACCATAATAAGACGGTGGGCTGTCAGAGTGACATTTAATTTTTGTATTCATTTGTCATCGCCGGTTTTTATAACACCGGCTGGTGTAGTGGTAGGATACGTTGCCTTATATTATGCCGTAGATCCTGGGTTCGAATCCCGGCGGTGGCGGATATTTTTTGTGATGAACACAGATATTCGTCGTCAAGTAATGGATGTTATGATTATTATCTAAAAAATCTGTTGGTACTATACATACAGGGAGTTTGGTCGAGAGTACGATAAACTAAGTGCTCGAGAACACAGTTGGAGAATACAAGGTGGCCAAAAAAAGTCTTTAACCCTTTTTGTTTTTTGAGTTTTTGATTTTCACCAAAACTGTACACTCCGTAACGTTTTTCAAATCTATTTTAGATTGATTGTTTTTACTTTATTTTGTTCTCTGATGCACCTTTAAGCCACGTCAAGCTAAATTAGATATAGTCAGATCGAATTAACTACCGAAGAACTCTAAGAGTCAAGTAATCTGATAACCGAAGAGCCCGTAAACTCATAAATAACAACAACCTTACAAATAAAAAATTGCAGACGCTGGAGCATCGTCGTAAGGTTGCTTGTTTGACAGTATTTTATCGGCTACATTTTGGTGAGTGTGCGATTGCTCTTTTTGACCAAATTGAACCCACTCCTTTTTACCACCAGACTACCAGACGCAGACAGAACTTCCATCCCTATATAGTGGATTTACCAAGAAGTCGAACAAAACGCTTCAATAGTTCCTTTTTGGCACGGATTGCCAAGGTGTGGAACAATCTGCCTGCGTCTGTTTTTCCTGACCACTACAGTCCTGGAACTTTTAAGTGTCGAGTGAATAGGTTTCTTGTGGATGGACGTGTAACACCATAGTCTTCATGCGCACTTTCCATCAGGTGGCATGGAAGACAAACGTCCTATCCTTACAATATAAAAAAAATCAAAATAAATTTTACATCAAAGTTCAACTACGACAATGATTTTAAAAAAAATCACTGGCAATGCTGGAGGTAATATGCGTTTAAAAACTTCTCTATTTATGACTTATTACAATGACATACTAAATTACTATAATACTTACCAGCTCGTTAAATAAATGAGGTACCTGTAAAGAAAAATTGAAAAAACAGAAATAAATTCAAAAGTTATTTTTATTTCAAGTCTTGCTCGAACACAGCTCCTCTATAACGAATAGTAAAAGTTTTTTTCTTTTTTGTGGCAGTGTTAGCGTTATTTCTGTTTTAATTTAAAAAAATCGTCCTCAATCCTCGTAACCAATTTTTCTTTTTACCTCGTAGTAAAAGAAAAAACATTTATTCAAGCAGCAAAGACACAAATAATAAAAAATAAAAAGAAAATACAAAAAAAAAATTAAATAAAGTTGGTAGAAATATTATAATTAATACCAATAAGAAAATTTACATATCGGTATGAAAAAAAAACAAGAGTTTAGGATTTATAAGGTTGGTAGTGCTGCAGTGTCAAAAAGACTCCAGCTCAGCTTAATGCTGCGTTGAGGCCACAAGTGCCCCAGCGCAGCGCTGGTGTTCAGCAGGTGCCTAAAGGTGGGTTGGAAATTACCACTAATTTAGAATTTATATATCGTGCAACAAATTTATGGAGATTTTTACAAAACTTATAAACAAAAGAAATTAATTAAAAGAAAAAAGGTATATGAGTTGGTCCTTAGCCCGTCCCCAATCCATGAATTAGAAAAACAGTTTTACCCCTTTAACCCTGACTTCGCCTAGGACACCAAACTTCGCCTGATTTTGAAAAAAGTACCTTAGGGAAAAATTGGCTGGTTATAATCTCGTAAAACCTATTATACAGGGTGGCTCTGAAATACGTTGACAAATTATTTTACGATTTATTTTATTTTTCTTTTACACAGTATAACGGTGACTACTAAATAATAAAAATACAGTATTATTTTAACGTACAAAAAAATACAGTATTAGTAAGTGTTGCCTTCAGCGCGTCTACACTTCTGTGCGAAGTTACACAGGCCCTCGCCTCTATAATTGACCATACGCTATAATCCATTGGATTAAGGTCTGGTGAATATGGAGGCCATCCCTTGGAACTTATGAACTCTGGGAAATTGTCCATACACCACTGCTGCACATTTGAGGCCCTGTGAGATGGAGCAGAGTCCTGCTGCTGGCTCCAAGGAAGAACTACACTCTCCAAAATATCGCGTCGGTATATTTCTTGATTCATTTTCACACCTTTTTCTACGAAAACGAGAGGAGATTTGCCTGTTGAGCAAATGCCACCCCAAACCATGACTGAATCCGGTTTTTGCCGATGGGGGATAATTGCTGTGGCTCCAGGGTGACTAGAAGAGTAAATTCTACCGTTTTGGCGGTTATAAGACTGTTCAATCGCAAAAATTTTTTCATCTGTGAAAACAATATTTTTCTACGCTTCACCAGCGGAGCGCGCTTTCAGTAAGCGACATCTTTCAAGACGTATTTTTTTATCTTTATCATCCAACCGCTGCGCTTTTCGCAGCTTGTATGCTGTTAACTTGAGCTCATTTTTAGCAACTCGTTGTAACGTTGAATGACTTACACCTAAATCTCGAGCCATTTTTCTTACCTTGGCTTGTGGATTGCGGGTCAATCTTTGTTTGACGATATGTCGTAGCCTAGGCGTCCTCACAGTTCTTTTCTGCCTCTTCCCGGACGATCACCAATTTAAGATGGCCAAGCTCATCGTAACGTTTAATAGCAGAAGAAACTAACTGCCGACTGATACCGAGAAGTCACACTATCTCGCACTGCCGCTTACTAGCCTCATATAAGGATATTATTGCACCTCGTTGAGCAGATATAGTAAAAAATAACTAATTTTTTATTTATTATCTTCACAAATAACGTTAAGTTGGCGCCAAAACATGTGAAAATAATAATTAAAAACAAAAGCAACGCAGCGTGTTCCATTTTTGAAATTTATTATTTTTAAATTTGTCAACGTAATTTAGAACCACAGTATAATTTGTTTGTAATTTAATAGTGGCAGCAGCAATAGAGGCCATTTGCAGCCAACTTCAAGTATGTTCGATAGTTGTGAAAAAAATGTGTGTGCATTTTTTTCAACCGACTTCCAAAAAAGGAGGAGGTTCTCATTTCGTCTATATGATTTTTTTTGTGTCTTTGTTCGAAAAATTATGAATTGAATTAAAAAAATATTGTTTCATATGATAGAAGATACTTCATAGTTGGTCTCATTTAAATTTCATTGAAATCAGTTGAGTAGGTACTTCACAGAAAATTTTAAAGTTTTGAAAAAAATATGTATGATTTCGGATAATGTTTACGTTGATGACATTATAACTCAGCCATAGTTTAGACGTGAAGTCGGTTTTTTTAATTCTCTGCATTCTATGATTATGTAAGTTTAAAAACACTTTCCGTCACGGAGAAAATACAAAAGGTTTGGCTCTGTCTGTTATAATAATTCATAATGCTTACTTTTTCATAATGATTACTTTTTTAAAATAATTCTGTATATAATAGTATATTATGTAAAAAGTGAGCTAAGTTCATTATTAAGGCTCAGCTCATTATTAAGCCCTCGCCTGCGGCTCGGGCTCAAATCACAGCCTCGACTGTAATTAGCAACGCTCACGAGTTACATACGACGTTTTTCAACACACTTGTGAGTAAAAAACAGACATACGTGGTCATAAAATTTATTTGAAGCAGCTGTTAGCTGCTGCTCGTCAGTAACCCTGTCCCATTACACGTACACACGCCCATATATTTAATGTATAACCCGGATCAATAAAATATGCTCTGTTTACTCGCATGTAATTGGCACTAAGGTACAATTTAACTTTGTAGGATTCATTATATTATGCACTAGGGTATAATATATTATGCACGCGTGACTTATAGCCCAGTTTATAGTTCTAAATTCAATAGAATAAGGCTCACTTTACGAGCAAGTGTGTTGAAAATAGTGTTTCTTAACCGTTATGATAATTAATTTAAATCAAGTAGGTACCCAGGCGAAGTTCAAGCAATACTAGACTTCGCCTGCCTTTAGTGACGGGGGAGAAAATTCGATGATTTAGCACAGTCGATATTTTTGTAATTTTTTTCATGTTTACTTAATGATTAAAATTTTGCACAAAAATGAAAATAATGTTCCTTTTGTTTTTTTTAAGCACTATATTATGTTTATTTTGATTTCTACGTAGAAATAAATATTGTATATGTGAAGAAATAACACCGAATGTTCTCTTTTGCCATAACTAGTTTGTCTGAAATATCGTGCAACAAAGACACAAAAAAAACATACAGACGAATTGAGAACCTCCTCATTTGTTGGAAGTCGGTTGAAAACTGGACCCTATTACTAAGGCTCCGCTCTCCGTATGTCACCAGGCTGTATTTCATTACCCGTGATAGTTAGAGAGTTGACATTTTCACATATGATGCATTTCTATAGTCGCTATATCAAAAGATACCAAAAAAAAACATATATTTGGGAGGGCTACACAGTAGTTTCCTCCCGCTATCACTAGATGTCGCTGTTTGCATATTAAATCGCGCAAGTACTTATCTAATTATTGTGTCATAAAATGGAAGTACTATTGTTCTATAAGAAACCAGAAATATACAATCGGTGGTCATTGGAAAAAGTGTATGTGTAGTGAATAAGTGAATTTGTGTTTAAAGTGAAGGTCAAAGTGAAGTGAAGTGAAGTGCTAGAAACGCTCCCGCGTTGTCGCGTAGGGGATCACCTTTCGCAAGTCGCCCAAGTTGGGTGGTTTGTCCGTCCGTGGTACCTACCCTGCCACCAGCGGCAAGCCCCGGGCAAGGGCCTCGGGCCGGCAGCTGCCGCCCGATTTCGGGTCGCATACAGGTCGCCATATTAGCGTTCATCCTGAGTGAGGTAACCATGCCACACCAGTCGCCGCAGTACCCTCCGCTGCGGAAGGGAACCCGCACGCCGCTGCCACCGACGCACCGGCACCGCGTGTTTACAAAGAACCCGCTCGGCCACGTGCTCAACCTGATAGCTGACAGCACCACGCCACGCCACCTAGGTGCAGGAGCCCGCGCCGCCTCGTTCGCCGCCGCAGCATCCACATCGAGAACAGGTATTAGCTCGCCCGCTGTGAAAACAACGGTCGAGTTCTTCCCTTCGACACTAACAATGCCACTTACGGCACGTTCATCGCAGTACGCCACACCGACTGCCCGGTCCCCGGTTCAATCCCAGGGACAGCACCCAGAACAGACGCCTCCGCCTTCACAAATACTCAGTTCGTTGCCGTCGCAACCACCCCACTCGAGCTGTGAGCTGGATCAACAGCAAAGCGTACCAGTCATAACTGGCGCAAGCTCCGGGATAAATCAAACCACGACTCCATCAACAGCACAGACCGACACGTGGCAAGCTTCACCGCCGCACCGTGTACTGACACGACCTCTCGCTTCACCGGGGGGTAGCTCAAGAGTAACCATGGCACCATGGCGTACGCTACCAATGGACACTATTCCCGCCCAGATGGTAGCTAAGATTCCATTTCACCCGGGCCATCAACCGCCGCCACGCCTCCGCAACCAACTACTCCCAAAAAGGTTAGGTACCCACTACTGGTGGTAGAACACCTGCCAAATTGGCAAATACATTTTAAAACACTAAGGGAGAAACTGGGGAAGGCCCCCAATGCCCGACCGTTTGGGAAAGGAGTGAGATTCGTGCCCAGCGACGACTTTGAATATCGCACTATACAGTCATATCTCACGAAACTCGAGACCACGGAAAAGATCGCATGGTTCTCCTACTCCCTTCCTTCAGAAAGATCTCTGAAGGTAGCCATTAGAGGACTACCAGTGGACACCCCATCTGAGGAGATAATGGAAGATTTTAAAAACCTCGGCTACGTACCTGAATACATCAGACCCATTCGAGCCAGACGAGGTCGCCCTGGTTGCATTTTCTTTGCTCAATTCCTACGGACAACGAACCTCATCCCAGGCATTTATGAGTTTAGTGAACTGCTTTATATGCCAGGAATAAAGATTGAGGCTTGGCGTGGCAAAAAAGGCCCGGCCCAATGCCACAGATGCCAACAATTTAGACACTCGTCGCA
This sequence comes from Stenoptilia bipunctidactyla, assembly GCA_944452665.1. Taxonomy (NCBI): domain Eukaryota; kingdom Metazoa; phylum Arthropoda; class Insecta; order Lepidoptera; family Pterophoridae; genus Stenoptilia; species Stenoptilia bipunctidactyla. Next base: position 18,175,917 of record OX101747.1, on the reverse strand, counting down.
TCACTGCCACAGACGCCAGGTGTGCGTGCGCTGCGGGGGGGAACACCCCGCTAAAAAATGCCCGCGCCCACGCGAGGAGCCCGCCACCTGCGCAAATTGTAACGAAGCACACCCGGCAAATAGCACCTCTTGCATAGTATACTGCCGAGAGGCGAGAAATAAAAAAGCAAGCACTGTGGCCCAAACGGGCAAAGCCCATTCTCACGCCCCCATACACCCGCAGCAGGACGTCCCTGCGACGCAGGAGCAATCTTCTTTGATGGCCCCGGCAAATCCAGCAAAGCTTCGGAATTCAAATAAAAAGAAAGCCAAAAAACCAGCCTCAAGTACAGCTAACGAGACCCCTGAGGCTGAGACCATGAATGATGAAGTTCAAGGTGAAGATGAACAAAATATTCAACCGCCAAATAAACAAGTTGCCGGATACCATACCATCCGAGACAAGAATAGAATGGCCACGATCGAAATGGCCATAAACATCCTTAATGAAGTCCTCCAGGCACTTAGAGAAGAAAGAGATCCGGTGCAGGTGATATTCAATGGAATCGGAAAGCTTCTCAATGGATAATAATGCGCTAAGAATCATTCATTGGAATGCCAGGGGACTTCCCAAAAAAAAGTCCCTTCTTAAAACACTCCTACGGCAAGAAAACGCGGACATAGTGCTGATTTCTGAAACGCATCTTAACAAGAGGGACAGCCTCAAGATTCCATTCTATATCACCTACAGAAAGGACGAAACAGCAATAGACGGAAGGGCATATAGAGGGCTGGCCGTCTTAATAAGAAAAGAAATTCTTCACCAACCGATACCAGTTCTAATAAAAAACAGTTGCTATGCACTTGGTATCGAGATTTACGCTATGCGTTGGAATTGTCTGATATTCACACTTTGTTGGACTTGCCTCATCCGACTATTATAGCGGGGGATTATAATACAAAACACACGGCGTGGAACTCCACGACTGTAGATAGAGATGGCAGGAAGCTGTTTGAGGATTCCGAACGAAACGGGTACGTATGTAGTTGTCGTACCGGAGGACCCAACCCACTACCCGGAAAACCCACTTGAGTCTTCACCAACGCAGGAAGTCATGTACGAAGATATGGGGTCAGATCAGCTTCCAGTACTTATGACCATCTCGATGAAACCACTACGAGCCGCGCCAAAACCACCAGCGAGAAAAGTTAATTGGGAAATCTTCAGCAAAGAGGTTGAAAAGCGAACACCCAACTTTCCGGTTAAATCACCTACTGAGGTTGAGCAGCTGACTCTGGAACTGACCTTAGCAATCCAAGAGTCCCTCAGGATAGCCACCATAAGCGCCAGGGTCTCCCAAAGAAGACCAACACTCCCTTATCTAATACAGAAGAAACTAGAGGAGAAAAGGCAACTCAGGAAACTCTGGCAACGAACGGGATGCCCTACACTGAAAATGCAGCTAAAAAGACTCGGAGAGGTCATCAAACAAGAGGTCGAATCTCACTTCGAGGAGGAATGGGATGCCGACATATATGAAAGTAGTACTGATTGGAACGGAATTCACAAGCTCTGTAGGCAACTGAGGGGCCAACCCACTCCAATCAGACCTCTATGTACCCCCAACGGAACCCCCCGATATAAGGCTGAAGACCGCGCTGAACTGTTTGCTGAACAATGTGTTGGCATGATGTTTACTCTATGACTGATGTTAATTTAGCTTTTAACGAGTTTCATGATATTTTCACGTTTCTCTATGATCAATGTTTTCCTGAACATTTCGTGAAAAAGTCACATAGACCGAAAGAAATGAAATGGTTATCTAAGGGAATAAAAATATCTTGTGCAACGAAACGCAAGCTTAGATTTAAGTATTACAAATCAAAAACTCTTGACGATAAAATAAAATATAATACCTATAATAAAATATTTAAAAAATGCATTATAACTGCTAACAAAAATTATAATATAAATCTAATAAATAAAACTAAAAACATTACAAAAACCTCTTGGAACATTATCAAGAGTAACCTAACTATGTCTAAATCTCAAAATACTATAAATAAAATAATAAATAAAAACAATAAGATTTGCACAAATACTCGTGATATATGTAATGCATTAAATTATTTTTACATAGATAAAAACGAGGTACAACCGAAAATTCATTATAAAGAAAAAAATAAAACTAATAACGCAACTATGTTCTTATTCCCGACAAATGCACATGAAATTGAAGACGTAATCAAATCATTAAAAGACACTGAATCAGTAGGTTTTGATAAAGTGTCAACTAAAATATTAAAAATATGTAGAAAAGCTATTGCTCCTGTATTGTCGCAAATAGTGAATTTATCGATAAAACAAGGAACATACCCGGACCGATTGAAATCAACCGTTATAGTACCGATTTATAAGAAAGGTGATATTAATTACAGGCCAATTGCACTGATTTCTGTATTTGCAAAAGTTTTTGAAAAATGCATGCTGACTAGAATAATGAACTTTATTAATAAGTTTAATGTCCTAAATCCCAACCAATACGGTTTCCAAAGAGGTAGGTCTACAGGGTTAGCAGCATTTAACCTTATAAATGAAATAGTAAAGCATGTCAATCTTAAGATTAAAACTGTAACCGTATTCTTTGATATGAGTAATGCTTTCGATTATGTTTCACTATTACTGACTAAATGCGAAGCTTACGGAATTCGTGGTCCAGCTCTACAGTGGTTAAAGAGCTATTTAAGTAATCGCCGTCAATATGTAGAATTAAAAGGTTTTGACGCACACTCATACCAAGGAATTTTATCGTCCGATGAAAAACAAAATAGTGTAGGAGTCCCGTAGGGTAGCTTGCTCGGGCCACTACTCTTCATTCTCTATATAAATGACTTGCCAAATGTGACCAATTTCCATATGACTCTGTACGCTGATGACATCTCAATTGTGATTCCAAATAAACATGACAACTTTAATGACATAATTAATTCTACAATATCTGATATAATTAATTGGACTAAAATGAATAATTTAAAAATAAATGCAGACAAGACCAAATTTTTTTAATAAAGGTGCCATCAAATTAAATTTAGATGTAAAATGTGATGATCACCCAGTCGAAGAGACCACCGTTACTAGGTTCTTGGGTGTTGAGATGGATCAATACTGTTCCTGGAAGTCTCATGTAGATAAAATATGTTCAAAAATTAACAGATTTGTCTTTGCGTTTAGCAAAAATAACGAACAAAGAAACTGCGCTTAAAGCATACCACGGATATGGCGCCTCTATACTGCGGTATGGCATTCTTCTCTGGGGTAATTCTGTCAAACTAAATCGGGCGTTTATTGCACAGAAACAGTGTGTGAGTGCAATAAGCAATGTCAGTTCTTGGACCTCATGTAGACCCCTATTCCAAGAACTACATGTATCGACACTTCCAAGCATATACTTGTACGAAGCATGTGTTTTTGTAAAAAGTAACCCTCAATTGTTTACTAAAAAAAGAGATTACATTTGGTATAATACAAGATTCCCAAATAAGATATGTCTGCCTAATATAAAAACAGAAATATGCAATAAAAACTGTTATGCAATGTCAGTCAGGATATTTAATCATTTACCGACTCAAATAAAATCCTTGCCGTTAAGTCTATTCAAACATAAACTACGGAATTGGCTTCTTCTTAAATGTTTTTATAAATTAAATGAATTCCTAAATAACAAAATAAATGATTTCAAATGCAATTAATTGGCAATTATAATGTATTGAATTATATGTTTTCATGAATGTACCTAGTGCTTGATTTGAATTAATTATTAATGTATTAGTTATTGAATGTAATGGTTGATTTCTGACATAGATGTAATTTTATTGTGCTTGACATATAAATACTAAACCGACATTTAAATGTAATACAAGGAAAGTGATATTATTTAATTATTAATTTATGTATTATTAGCTGTTGACATAATATTTGTATTATTTTTTTTCTTCTTAATTTTTGATCTAAAATCATGGACATGTGTATTTTTGTTGTTCGATTTAATTAAACATTGCATGCTGTTAAACAGCGTAGGTTTAGGAGCCTCTATATATCATAAAATCTTAATGTACCATCCTACTTAGCAATAAATGAATTTTGAATTTTGACCACGAACGCTAACAAGCGTGAACACTCTGTGGCAGTGTTTCTAGACATGGAAAAAGCTTTTGACAGAGTGTGGCATGACGGACTCCTGTACAAACTAACATCAACCATACCACGTAGACTCGTTACCGTCTTACAGTCCTACCTCCATAAAAGAAGCTTCGTAGTACGAGTTGAAGAAGCCATATCACAAGATAGACCAATACTGACAGGCGTGCCCCAGGGTAGTTGCCTATCACCGGTACTCTATTCGTGGTACACCAATGATATCCCTGTACACAAGGATACAACACTATATCTTTACGCAGACGATGCAGCATACGTTGCCACATCAATTTTTGCGCTAGGTGGCGCACGGTGCACTTCGACTCCGTATTAAATTAATTATTTAAAATAGTTCTTGTGAATCTAAAAGTGAATAAACATTAAATATACTGACAACATCCTATAATAACGCAGTGACAGTGTTAGCAACTTCTATGATCCAATATATCGAAACATAATACATGTTTTGTCACACATTACTAAAATACATTAAATAAACATTTACAAGTGATCAAAACATCTTATGTACAAATACTACAAAAGAGTGAAGTGAAATCACATCAAAATCACAACTCGATGTCTACTCTGAAAATGATACTAATACATCGTTTAATATTTTTCATAATTACCTAATTTTATTTTTTAATTTATGTTTCCCTATAATAAAAGTTAAAATCAATAACAATAATGCCATGAACAGAAGATGGCTGACCAAAGGTATAAAAAAAAGTTGCATCAATAAAAGACGTCTATACTTAAAGTACGTTTTATGTAACAGTAATAAAAAACAGAATAAAGTAAGATACAATAATTACAACAAGGTTTTAAAAAAATGTATGACAACGTCCTTAAAGTTCTGTAACACCGAATATATTAATAAGGCGAAAAACACTTGCAAAGCGTCATGGAATATAATAAAAAATAATAATAATTCAAACATAAATCGACATGAAAACATTGACATCATTAAATTAAATGACATAACCTATACAAATCCTCAAAATATATGTGACCAGTTCAATAATTTTTTTATAAACTTGACAAATAAAACTAATTCTGACATGCTTAATTATAAACCACTTAATCAATCATCAATGGACCACTCATTATTTCTTCTACCGACTAATATACACGAAATTGACGTAGTGATAAAATCTTTAAAAAACACGAATACAACGGGGTATGATTATCTTACCACAAATATAATAAAAAAATGTGCTAACGTCATAAAGGCACCAATGACACACATTATTAATTTGTCATTTAGCCAAGGGATATTTCCTGAACGCCTTAAAAAATCAATAGTCAAGCCAATTTATAAAAAAGGTGACGTAACGGATATGACTAACTTTCGTCCAGTAGCCCGGATCCCAGTACTATCCAAAATCTTTGAAAAAGCAATTTCAAACAGAATTAAAAATTTCTCAAAAAAATTTAACATTTTAAATGATCAACAATTTGGTTTTAGAGAAGGAAGATCAACGAGTATGGCCTGTTTTTCATTAGTAAAAGAAATATCGGAGAGTCTAAACAAGAGATGTTTTCCTGTGGCCATACTACTAGATATGAGCAAAGCATTCGATTTTGTAAATCATAATATTTTACTGGAAAAATTAAATAAAAACGGCATAAGGGGTAAAGTGAATCAATGGATTCAAAGTTATCTGCAAAATCGAATACAATGTGTAGAAATAAATTATTTTAATGGTAAATACAGAGAAACAATGCGTTCGCCATATCTGCACAATAAGAACGGTGTTCCCCAAGGCAGCGTACTAGGACCTCTCTTATTTTTGTTATACATAAATGATCTACCAGAGATTATGGGAAATCAAAAATGTATAAGTTTTGCAGATGATACAACACTAATAATTAAATCAAATAATAAAGAAAATTTGAAAGCTGAAACCCAAAAAATATTGACACAGGTAGTGACATTTTTAAACAACTTGAATCTTAAAATTAATTTTAATAAAACAAACATAATACAATTCCAAACATATAATTTTAATAATATGAACATTGACATAACTTTTGACGATAACAAGATTAACAATGTAGAAACGGCAATATTTTTAGGTATTCAACTTGACAAATACTTGAATTGGAAAGCGCACATCGAAAGGCTTTGTCACAAGCTAGACCGATTTATTTATGCTTTAAGGAGATTGAAAGAGGTAGCAGGCAGAAAATCTGCTCTACTATCGTACCATGGCTACGTAGCCTCCCTCTTGCGCTACGGAATAATCTTGTGGGGCAACTCTGTTGACATAGATTTAATATTTAAAGTTCAAAAAAAATGCGTAAGAGCACTATCCGGTGCAGGACACATCGATAGCTGCAAACCAATATTTAGGAACTTCAGAATTTTACCGTTGCCTTGCCTATATATTTATGAAGTGAGCCTATTTGTAAAAAAACACCCACAGTTGTTTCCAAAAAATCGTGATATGATTTCTGGTCGCAAAAGACATGCAGAAAAACTATATGTACCTGCCCAAAAGTTAACATTATTTCAAAAAAACATTGTGTGTATGGCAGTTAAAATTTTTAATAAACTACCAGACAAAATAAAAAGTTTGTCATTTAATAAATTTAAAACTACTCTATTTGAATTCCTGCTATGTAAATTATATTACTCTAATAATGAATTTTTAAATGATAAATATATTGTGACATAAATAATTATTTTTGAACATTTGACTTTAGTAATTGACTTATGTAATCTTGTATCTCGACATATCTTAAATTAAATATTTACGCACTGACACTTGTCGGTAGAATATTGTGAAACTTCTATGTATACAATAAGACCTCTAATGTACCAATTTTCATGCAAATAAAGATTTTATTATTTATTATTATTATTATTATCAATCAAGCCTGGCCATGCGAGTATCAAGATCCAACGTACGCTGGATCTCCTCCCAGAATGGTTGCGACGCTGGCGACTATCGGTAAACGTCTCAAAAACTCAGGCCCTGCTCATATCCGGGACCAACAAACGGATAGATAAACTAAGACTTCTGGACCAGGAGATCGAATGGTGTCCCGTCGTCAAATATCTCGGTGTGTACATCGACAGACGACTAACAATGAGGCATCATGCAAAGCAGATTGTCACGAAAGCAAGAACGGCGCGAGCACTATTGTACCCAGTGCTCTCTTCTGACATCCCTCTCCGACCAAAGGTAGCAGTTTTCAAACTATACATCAGACCTGTTCTTACGTACGCGGCCCCAGCATGGTATGTGCTGGCTAGCGAAAGCACAAAGAAAACTATACGCAGCCAACAATCAGCCTCTCTTTGCCGTATATTGAAAGCCCCACGATTTGTCCGCAACACCACCATGCAAAGGGACCTCAAAGTTGAAAGTATCGACACCTTTATTCAACGGCTCGCAAAAGCGATGTTCGCACGCGCTGATGCCTCATCATTAGTCCACCTTCAAGGGATCGCCCCTCTTCACGCAAGACCACCAGATGCCAAAATGTATCAAAGAGAACTTCTACTCCCAGCTCAAACTGACGTTTATAAATAATTATAAAAAAAAAGATATTTAAGTAAAAATATATATATAAAAAAAAATGAACCTACATTATGTTGAACAAACATCAGCCAAGGACAGGCCCAAATCATTGGGTCGCGCAAGACACCTCCACAGGGAGCCAAAGCTCCATAGTGGACTCCTCCGTGCCCCTGAAGGCCCGTGAGAAGTCTCGAAGGTATAAGAAACCTTCTGTTAATGAGTTATGTTTCACCCATTACAATGATTGATTTGTGATAAATTACTATGACTTCCTGTTGATTCCTTAGTATTGTATATTAAAATTTGTTTTTTCTTACTGTTCCATTTAGAACCAACGTAGCACTTTGTGCCAACGCGGCGTCACGCATTCGAACGCGCGATTCATACAAAACTGCAACGTCAGTACCATACGCGCGTTCGATACGGTCGTTCGGAATGCACCAAATTAAGTATTCCATTGACACGACTGTGCAAGCACATTTAAGAAATTGTACTAGCAACGCTGCGTTACGCGTATGATACGGACGTACGGTACGCGCGTTCGAACGCGTAACCACAGTACAGATATAAACAGTGATTCAACTTGGCCGCATCTTTGAAATAAATGCCTACAGCGCCGCGGTCCATTCACATGTGATAGGGCTGCCCGCCTTCAGCGTTTAAATTACATTTGCCTACCCATTTTATTTTGTGACTGCAAATATACTTTCTTTATATAAAGAAATAAATAAGTATAAAAAAAAATAAAGTAAAGAATAAGATAGGAAATTGAACAGGAAGTGTTCAACAAAAATACGTTGTGTGTCAAAAAACCATGTTTACGTTTGAATAACAAAGCGGTCTTATAAATTAGCGACCAAACAATACTTGCGCCTCGATTGAGATCCACGAAAACATGTGTTATTACATTTGAAAGTGTAAACAATCCGCATATTAACGTAGGTAAAGCTCAATCACAATTGTTTCGGTTTGTAGACACTCGCGACTGGCCGAATACCGAGATCGAGCAGCGTAGGTATTGCTCGCGTTTCGTCCGTTTGTATGAAGTTGAATTACTGTAGTTGTCTGTACTGTGGCGTAACGCAGCGTTGGCACTATTGTTCGGACGTGTGACGCATCATTGGCCCTTATCATACAATCTTTACATGTGGAAGACCTCCGTAATAATGTAAAATGAACAAATTATTTGATTTAAAAATGATTCAGTGGTAATGTTTTATTTTATTTTTTATGACTACTTAAAATAAATATGCAAAGATTTTCTTCAAAATGGGATAAGTAAGAGATAAACGGTGTATAGTTAGGTAAACCTTCTGTAAAATATTAATGTAATTCTTTTTATCCTTGAAACACTCCAGTTTTAGTATAGTACTTTTACTTAAATATAATGATTATACTAAAAATAATATATTTTATTTATTTACAATCACATAAGATACGAAATATTTACGAATAGTTACAAAATCAAACCAGCAGCAGGGCTAAAATTGGTGGCGTTGATAAAAAATGGACAGGTATACAGGGTTGATTTATACTCACCAGCCAAATTTAAATGTTAGTTTCTTTGATACGATATAAACGTACCTGCATATTTATTTTAGCGTCGCTCGGAACAAAAAAGTAGAAATATGGAACCACAAACTTTTTAAAAAATAGTCGCTGTTGATGAACATAGCTACTACTACGCGGCATTTCATTGTTAATAGTACGACGTAGTACTACGAGATGCTTTGTAGTAGCGCGTAGTCGACTTTATTTTAATGGTTATTTAGAGTGACCATGCTTAGCTTATCATGTTAGCTGATATATTAATTTCCTTGTAAAAATAAATAATAACTTTTATTTGCAAAAGTCGTTTCTATAAATGATACTTATTGTGAAAAAAAAATTTGGCCGGTGACAACAAATCAACCCTGTATACCGATTTTTTGAATAGAAGTTTTTGACCCGTGTGCTAGATTTCGCATAAACGTAGCGGTTATACAATGTTAATTTTTACATTGTATAACCGCTACGGCAGTGTTGTGTTCCGGCAATTTTTTTATGAACAACTAGTTCCTTTCGTGTGCATATAACCTCAAACTATCACTAACGTTTACCAATAAAAGAAAATTAGCGAATATGTTCAACAGGTTACCTATTATTATTTTCCCAGGATGCAATGGAAATGAGGTGAACAGAACGCATGCAAGTCTGAACGCGTACATTCCAGTATAATAATTAATTATAAAATATGACGAATTTAATATATCAATAAATAAGCATCTTAATAAAGTTATTTTAAATAAGCCTTTTTAATATGGAAGTGCAGCGTCATCTTTCGAATAGCAGTATAAACAAGCATTTATGACAACTGGACAAATATTTTACATCGCAAGATTTTACATTGATGGACAAATTTTTTTAAACTATTGCATAGCTTCTATCGCGGGCCTTGAGCGTGGGTACCGAATCCAGAAATTCCGTAACGAAAAATACCTGACACCCCCACTCCGACCGGCACAGCGGTGATACTTTGATTTCATAACTTTACATGCGGGCTTTTATAAACAATCAGCGCCATCTACTAGGAACTTGTGGAACTTCATATTAGATCAAACATTACTGCATTAATAAAATAAATAAATAATTATAATTGCATAAGTTCATAAAAAATGCTATGCAATAGCTTCACCGCGGCCGTCTCCGAGTGCCACACCTCTTTTTTTTATTTTGTCGCTTAAGCCCGCGTCTGAACTCAATCTCACCTGATGGTAAGTGTAGATCTATGAGGTCAAAGATGACAGCACACGGAGCTAGGAAGGAACTGGCTCTTCATTAAATATTGCCGGAACACATCACCGCCGGAGCGGTCATATTTGGCGGCAGATTTTATATAAAGAGTGGTCGCTAGCCAGTCGGACCCTGACGGGATGCTACCGCTCGGAGTCACTCGGATTAGTCGTATTCTACGACACACTTATCCAGGGGTGGCAGGGCTGTGCTAAGCCGACCTCACACGCATCAGCCGAAAGGCACCTACTGCTGGTTAAATGCTTTAACAAAGGTCATCATACTGCTCGATTCTGCGCTGCCCATCTCAAACACAAACTCAAAAATTATTTATTTCGTAAGTATTTAAATACATTTGAAATAAGTCAAACAATTCACAAATTGAATTGAATCTACCACCACTTCGGAAAGTCGATCTGTTGAGAAGAAGTGGCAAGAAACTCAACAGCAATCATCTTTTAAAAATAAGAGAAAAAAAATACATAATAACAATTTACAGCCAGGGAATACCAACTTCTTGCATCCGGATATCTTAAAGTTAAACTTTTCACATCAACACTTATCCTTAAAACTATCAAAGGGTTAATCTTAAATATTTTAGGATTTTATTATAAAATGAAGCGTACACATTGACCCATAAACGAGTTGATCTTCTGGAGTCTACTATTATATTTATACAATAGGCAATCAAGTACTAGACAGAAACGTAGACATAGATATAGAGGTAAAGATAGAAGCAGAGATAGACGGAGCGATAGAGGTGAGAGAGAATACAGATAATGTAGATGGAGATGAGGATATTCGTGGACATGGAAATGGGGAAGTCGGAGTCAAGTTGAAAACAAGTATCGAAAGTAAATTATCCATATCGAACGCTTACCTTTACCAGATCACTGAATTATCTGCGTAGACGCAGGTCTTCTTGGTTGCCAATGTCTAAACAAACTACCCAGACGGCCATCCATTCACAAAACTAAATCTTCGAATATACTGTATCATGTATAATTAGCATTGCTTTTATTTGTGACTAAACCCATTTTTGACCTCAATTTCACCTGATTCACCTACTTCCATGCTGGACTGGGAGCGAAGGAAAAACATAGAATGTGCCAGCTGCTTCTCTTCCCGGGCATACTGTAGATTTTTTTGAGGGCGATAGGCTGACCCCCTGTCACTTCAATAGTCTCTCCATCATTATAATACCTCCAAATTTGTCAAACGTAACATCAGATGGATTTATAACCTCTGATGCTCTGCCTACCCCATAAGGGATACAGGCGTGATGTTATGTATGTATTTCACCTGATGACAAGTTGAGTTGAAGATGACAGCACACACGAGATACGGACCTGATTCTTTACAAAATATTGCCGGAACACATCTCCGCCGGGCGGTTATAGTTTTGGAGGCAGATCTTATATTAACGGTGGTTGCTAGCCAGTCTGACCCTGAAAGAATCCTACCACCAAGTGGGGATTAATCGCCTTCACGACTCACTTATCCAGGGGTGGAATTGCGGGCTGAATTTCGAAACGTAGCGAACTTCGGAATCACATAGATCTATAAGTCTTTGCTTCTACTTAGACACGCCTTCGAATGACAGTTTCAACTAATGAGGAGTTTTCTGACAGCTCATAAAAATTAGTTCAAAAACCTCTATATAATGTAAAAGTCAGTCAAGGGACAGAGGTTTTAAAGGTGTTTTTGTGGGCGATAGGTTGAGCCCCTGTCACTACAATAGTCTCTTTGCACCTTTATAATACCTCTAAATTTGTCAAACGTGACATCAGATGGTCTTGTAACCTCTGATGTTCTGCCTACCCCATAAGGGATACAGGTGTGACGTTATGTATGTATGTATGTAAAAACCTCTATAGGTAGATGGCACTTTTAAAAGGCCGAAGGCGTTCAATCTGTATACTATAATGTAGGTAAGTGGTATCTACCATCTATGGTGATTTATAAGTTCAATTTCTGATACAGACGTCAATTAATTTATTATACTTTTAAAAATGCTTTGTGGAATAAACGGCTTTATGACAGACGAGACTTTGCCTTTTGTAAAGCGCCATCTATCGAAGCCTTTTGTACCATTTTTGTACCGTTTTGTTTTTTTAATGAGCTGTCAGAAAACCTCTCTTAGATGGAATCAGGCGTTACTTTGCGGAAATCCATGACAACTACTATAACTAAGTTAACTTGCTAATTCCGCGTAAATTTTCGTGCTTTGGTTCAAGAAGCAAGCAATGCAATAAACACACACTTGGAACACTGTCACCCAATCGCAAGCTACCACCGACACGTGTTTCGCTTAAACCAGAAGCATCCTGAAGCAGAGGATGCTTCTGGTTGTTAAAGTACATTAGTACTTAGTTATAGAACAGTTTCAACTGTTGAATAGGTAGGTAGAGATCTCGTCAAACATCTAGTGCTTTCTAAAGTTGTTGCGATACTTTTCGCGCAGGTTTTTGTAAGTAATAGACCGTATACAGAAAGAAAGCTGGAAACTTATAAGCGCTTACCGGCGCTTGACAGCGCTGGTCCGTTCTACACAAAGGAAGCAGGTTGAGGCAGACCAAGAAAAATGTCGGACTCATCGGACGATGATTTCCCAGCGCTGACCAGCGCGTGTTGAAGCTTGTCGGAACTTGTCGGCACCGTTCAGTGCTTATCGGCGCGCGTTCATATAATTTCCTGCGCAGGTCACCAGCGCTGTCAAGCGCTGGTAAGCGCTTACAATTTTCCAGTTTTCTTTCTGTATACGGCCTTAAACGGCCATACCTGCGTGAAACGCCTTGCCACAACTTCAGAGGGGACTCTAGTCTATTTGACGCGATCTATAGGAAGTTAATATGATAAAAACCAATATGAAAGTTTTGTGATTATATTTATTGTAACTAAGATATATTCTTTGGCGCAAATCTGGCGATGTAGTCAAGTGATCGCTGGATAGCTTTAGGGATAGGCGGTGGGGTTGGAATATGATCTCCTGTCGGTTGGAAGCCGTTTTCATCTGCTCGGTAGAGGACCCGAATTATCTGTAACAAGGTAATAAACAGACACTGTATTACTATTTTACTGTATTTGTTTCCTACTTGCAGTTATATAGGTGCAGAAGACAGCGGATCAAGCGTTCCATACCTGTCAAAAATGTAATTGAATATGAACTCTATGCCCTCGAAATTAAGTTAAAAATAGGTTAGGCTGCTTTCTATACATAAAGTGGTTGATGGATGTTTTTTGGTTGTCTTTTTTGTCTACATTTCAACCGCGCGGCCGCACCAATAGAATGATGTGAAAATTGAACAGAAATTAGTGGCCATTTGTAAAAATTCATATCTTTTCTGGAATTTATTTATTTATAAATTACCAACAGGTAATACACTATTAATGATATAAAAGTAAACTTAAAATTAAAAAAAAAACATGGTCGGTTGTATACCCAATTACAGGCAATAACATCATAATTAGATATCTATTACAAATCAATTTATTGTGAAAACATATAAAGTTAAATCCTAACTCAAAATATTACTGTAATTTGTTTACTTTTATAAATAAGTAAAAACTAAAGAAAAACTAAGTAATTAAACAAATGACTAAAATGAACTGTAAAACTTTAAAGAAAAAAATATTACAATGGTAGGTATGCTATAATTACATTCTTACTTATTTAACTACTAAACTCTTTTGCTTTATAAATACTGGAATAATTGTTTTTTGTAACAATCTAGAGAGCCTATCAAAATGTCGATTTTGGTATCCGTGAACAGTTTATTATGATCGCGACATACCGAGTAATGGGTACATTTTGTGTCTGAAAAAAATATTCACAAAAATTAACCATATAACCAATCGCTGTGTGATAGAAACATGATTCATGAAAATTGGCGCGATAAGAAAAGGTCACAAACATAACACTAATTTACCATTTCAAACGGATATTGCGAAATGCCGTAATAGATTCATGTACTTAAAAATTACATAAAAACATAAAACAGACTTCTTTTAACCGATGGGTAAAGCAACATTTTTAAATAGTTATTTTTGAAAAGAATATTTTTGACACTCACAAAATATTATCTAGCCCAAATTAAGTTTCTAAAGAACTTGTGTTATGGATACTAGATTTAGATATTTCTTAAGAAATAAATAAACATACATTTGTTAAGAAATAAATAAACATACATATTTTTTATTAGAATAAACTTAAATAAACATAAAAAATCCATGACTTGACGACTTATATCTGTGTTCATCACACAAATATCCACCGCCGCCGGGATTCGAACCCAGGACCTCTGGCATAGAAGGCAATGTATGTTACCGCTACACCAGCCGGTCGTCAAATAAATCAGTTAAACTTAATTTCGCTTGCTCACGTCGTCGGCGAAATAATCTGGGCGGGAAGTATGGAAGTATGCACCGCGCTAGAAGAGGCCTAAGCTGATCTTACGTTTTTATTTTGCTGCGCAGCCTCTAGCTACCGATTGGCTGTCGCTTCGATTATGACCAATAGCCTTTGTTAAGGCTGATCATTAAAGGGGGATGTTTAGTGGGTATACTCAGGTGTTCTGAGGAGTCTCGTGGCCGCTCTTGCGGTCCCCACACTATCTGGTTACTCTATATATGTAAGCCACTGGGGTTAGCAGCTCTTTAGAATTCCCTTTCGTCCGTAACAGGATTCATCATCCTCCTGTTAGAGCTTGCTTTAGTGGATGCCAAAGACTTTCCTTGGCGGAAAAAAAAGGTTTTTATTTTAAACTGTTTCTGTCACCAAATAGATCAACTTCTAGTGCCCTCTGAAGTTGTTGCATCGATTGGTTGTTACAGCCCAATCGATTGACGCCGACTAATCCATTCTACCATCGATGGAATGGTGTGGTAACACCACAGACATACATCTACAAAGATAACGCAAATGCATATAATTACTAAGAACCCCGACCAAGCGTCAAGGTTGGTCGCCGCTAGCTTCAGTCGCGCGTATGTATGTCTGTTAGAAAATCGATTTCACAATAATATTGTCTTAAGTTTTCACGATTCATAATTTAAATAAAACTACTTTTTAACCGGATTAATCGCGTATAATTTATATTTTACATTTTAACTCAACGTTTCGGTGTCTCTATGTCTGCAATATCGATATCGTGCTTAATAATTGATTTCAATGACAAGTTTTCCGACAGCTCATTAACAAAACAAAACGCTACAAAAATGGTACAAAAAGCTTCGACAGATGGCGCTTTAAAAAAGGCGAAGTCTTTTCTGAGATATAGCCATTTATTCCACACTGCGTTTTTAAAAGTAAAATAAATTAATTGACGTCTGTATCAGAAATAGAACTTAGATACCACTTACCTACATTATAGTATACAGACTTAATGCCTTCGGCTTTCTAAAAGTGCCATCTATAGAGGTTTTTTGAACTAATCTTTATGAGCTGTCAGAAAACTGTATTCGTATGTCGTATGTATTTGTATTTCACAGCAATAAATATCAGCTGTGACGTCACAAAAGGTGTTAAAAAGTCGGCTCGCTTGGTTTCAATACAAATCGTGGCACTTGCCTTGTCTATTTAGATGTATGTCTGTGGGTAACACCCTAAGTCCGTACTACATCCGACTTGAATCTGAGAATTGACTATTATTTATTATACAGGGTTGATTTGTAGTCACCGGCCAAATTTTTTTTACACGATAAGTATCATTTATAGAAACATTTTTGCAAAAAAAAAATATTTATTTTTTTAACAAAGAAATAAATATATCCGCGTACATATTAAGCAAACCATGGTCACTCTCAATTACCATTAAAATAAAGGCAACTACGCGCTACTACAAAACATCTTGTAGTACTACGTCGTAGTATTATCAAGGAAATGCCGCTTCGTAGTAGGTATGTTCATCAACAGCGACTATTTTTATAAAAGTTAGTGGTTCCATATTTCTACTTTTTTGTACTGAGCGACGCTAAAATAAATATGCAGATACGTTTATATCGTATCAAAGAAACTAACATTTAAATTTGACTGGTGACGGGAAATCAACCCTGTATGTTCAGTCCCCATAGTATGTTTAGTTTAGTTCAACCGTCCGTCGCTAGATGGCGTTGATTGTTCTTTAAATCACACAAGTGTTTTTGTTTATATTTTGTATGAAGCTTGTTGAGATTTGTTGAGATTGAGTCTGTGGTGAGGGCTCGTTTTGTGGGATTGTACACTGTATGTATATTACTATAGTTCGGCCGTTCAGAGAATGCGTTCCTGACACATCGCGATGGAACTGACGACGTAACTTTGTAATGGCGTTGCAGTTACGATAAAAAATATGTTTGCTGGTTGTTTACCGTTTTAACAATTGATGAGCATTAAAACAACATTATTATATCAATAATCAATGAATTTTATAATTTTGTGCCAAACTGAGTGTCAAATAACTTGGTAAACAATATTTTTCAAAATCTATACTGCGCTATTACAAGGTTATGACATAGCTTTATATTTGTAGTGCTGTGCTAACAATAACAGGCTATAACAGTATCGTAATCTGTTCTTAAACAGGTATACTTTATGAAATAATACGTTTTGTTTTTCTTTTTAAGAATTTGAAAATAATGGACTATAAGATAACTTTTATTAAATTAAAAAATAAAACTATGACCAAACCGAATGCGCGAAAAAAAGTTGGTTACAAGCAAAAGGCATTGACGCAAATATGCAGATGCTAAAAGCAGAGCTAATTAAATTAGTTAAAGAAAATAAAGTGGCAAATGTGCGATAAGAAATCGATGAACTGGCTCTGGCGTATGACCGTACGTTCTAAGAATTCCATCGTATCATTGCCAATATAACGCGATTGAGCTAATCTGGGCTCAAATAAAAGGTTACGCCGCCCGCCACTATACTTCCCCGCCATTAAGCACGAAAAAGATGATGAAAACAATTTTATTATATTTATATTACCTTTTTTTGGTTTCCACTTAAATTACTAAAATATAAATTTTAAATGATTCCGCCAATTTAAAACGAAAATAATCTTAAAAATAACGCAGCGTTTCATTTTGGAGGAACGGTAACGAACTCAGTGTTATGTTGTGCCCATCACTAGTCGTGACTAACTGATAGGTGTAAGGAACGCATTCTCTGAACGGCCGAACTATATAGTAGTGATTGTATGCTGTTAGGTCCCGCGTAGCCGTAGAACTATATCTGTGGGTGGTAGCTTACGCACGCGGTACTAGGTACATTACATCCAGCATACGTCATTTCGCACAAATTTCTAGACTTTTATTTTATTGAATTCGAATCGGATAACCGCTCTAACTGTGCGAAAGAGATAGCGCTCTACTAACTTTTAACTTTTCTTCCTGAATACACAATAGTGGTTGGTAGGTTACCTGTCCATCTGGTGCTGTATACTGGTATTGACCTTGCACCACCAGAGCTGGTTCTCCAGACCCTGGCTGCAAGGAACCTCGCTGCTCGTGGAATATACCACCTTCTGCAAATAAAAATTAAATAAATTGCAGATTGTTTTTAAAATCCCCAATTAAATAGGTACTCGTAGATCACAAATTTAAATATCAACGAATGCAGAGCATTAAAAAAACCGACTTCACGTCAAAACTTTGGCTGAGTAAACATTCTCAGAAGCCATACATATTTTTTCAAAAAATTGTAATTTTCAATGAAGTTATCAACCGATTTCGATAAAATTTATACAGGACCAACTACGAAGTATGTTCTATCATATGAAATAAGAATTTTTAAAATCGATTCATAACTGACTGAAATATCGTGTAATAAAGACACAAAAAAACAGACGAATTGAGAACCTCCTCCTTTTTTGGAAGTCGGTTGAAAACATCCCCAACCAGTTACACCAACTAATGACCCAAAATCTAAGCAGAGCTTGTGATATGGGATTCTATATCACGAGAAATATAAATACATATACAAGGTGTTCAAATAAGTACAAAGGAGAAAACTATGTCAGATAGACCTAGTCTTCCCCATTCGACTACAAAAAAACCTTTTTCATTTGAACATATAGTGCTGCCATAAAAATGTTTACACATTTAAAAGTAAGCGCGCGCCGACCTTTCACCTACCGAGATAACGTACGCGCCTTATGACCAGCTAGCATGTACCTATTTAGATAATAGACTAAATAAACTTAGTCATCGAGATAGGTACATAGTTAGTTAATTTTGTACATAACTTTAGATTAACATTAGTGGAATATTGAACTAATGAGTTGATTTAATGAACCACTGTAAATATCAAGTTGATTCCAATTTTTTACTATGTAAAGAGCTGATTCATACAGCTGAAAACGTACCTACATTCCTTAGTGCCAACGCAGCGTTACGCGTTCGAAAGCGCGTACCGTGCGTCCGTATGTTCAAATAGGCACACCTACCCATAGATTTATATAACACCTACTTAGAGAGATGCAAACATACAAACTTTCATTTAAACATTTTCCGTACCGTACGCACTTATACGCATTCCGAACGTTTGTATCGAACGCGCGTATGGTACGGACGTTGTAGAAGAAAAGAATTACCGAAATTATCCCGAGAACGAAAGACATAGGTAGGACTTTTAGGCGGGTGTTAAAAAGGAGGCACGCTTGGATTCAATACAAATCGTGATATATGCCCACAGTAAAGATATCTACAGTAATTCAACTTCATACAAACGGACGAAACGTGAGCTATACCTTCCTGCATACTGAAACAATTGATGATTGAGCTTAAAGTTAATATGCCGATTGTTTATACTTTAAAATTTAATAATACATCTTTTCGTACGTCTCAGTTGAGGCGCAAGTATTTTTCGGTCTCTAATTTATAAGACCGATTTGTTATTCAAACGTAAACATGGTTTTTTGACATAAAACGTATTCAGTTCACAAAGTATTTTATTTGTTTATATTTAATAAAATAGATTTGCAGTCACAGAACTAAATGGAAGTAAACATTAATTAAGCAAATGTAATTTAAACGCTGAAGGCGGGCAGCCCTACCACATGTGAACGAACCTTTTTTTTTTTTTTCCGCTAAGGAAAATCGTTTGGCACCCACTAAAACCAGCTTTAACCAGTAAAGCTAGCTTTAGCGGGAGGAGGATGAATCCTATTACGGACGAGTGGGCATTCTATAAGCTGTTAACCCCAGTGGCTAATGGCAAATAGAATGCCCAGACAGTGTGGTGACTCTCTCAGATAGGCTGAGCATACCCACTAAACATCCCCCTTTTGACTCACCTTGATTAAGGCCACTAGTCATCGTCGGAACGACAGCCAATTGGAGCGAGAGGCTGCGTAGTGAGCGGCATCCAGACGGCTGCCACCAAAAGGAACTGACAGCGAGAAAATCAAAGCTAAGACTAGCAGAAATGACAAAGCTGAAACTAAGAGATTATCTAGAGTGATCAGACTCACTCTGAGATGGGAATGCTGGAAAGAAGGACTACGTTTAGAAACGTTGAGCTTGCTGGAGTTTCCTGATAAGGGGAGCGAACTTGGTTAGGACCGGAAGAGCACCGTTGAAACCCTCTGGGCTGGCGTCGAGAGCGGCGCCGAAAGCCAGGATCTCGTCGATGGGAGCGAGCTGGATCCAGAACGCCATGCGGTCTTGAGACCCTTTTGCGTTCTGGCACTGGGAAGCCGATTTGGCGGCCGGTTGCGATTGAGTCGCGTCCCGGCTGCGCTGACCTGAAACGAAAGAGGTGAAGGCCTTAGGGGCCTTTGAACTGACTGGAGGAGCGTCCGAGCTAGGCTGCGGTCACTCTCTCCAGTTCTCGATGGGCTTCACGGTAGCCCTGGCAGCACGCGGTGCCTTGGAGCAGCCGCGAAAGTTTGCTGTGTGGCCTGACTGGCCGCACAAGACGCAGGACGGAGCGGTGGGCGATTCGGGAGTGCGAGAGCACTCCTTAGTCCCATGCGGTTCTAGGCACTTGACGCACCTAGGGGAAGCAAAACAGTTTGCCGCCGCATGACCATACAATTGGCAGCGGTGGCACTGACCGGGGAAACCACGCTTGTGTGGAGCTTCGACTCGGATGTTGGAGAGACCGCACACGGTGAGCTTGCCTCTGAAAATGGACTGCCCTTGCGGGCTCTTCGCTAGGATTACTAGCGCAAGTGGGAACTGCTTGCCTCGGCGGCTGTGCATTTTGTGCACAGATTCGACGGGAAAGCCTTGAGAAGACAAGTCCTCTTGGATTTGCTCGTTTGAGAGCTCGAGGACCGCACGAATCTTACGCTCCTCAGGGAGGGCGTAAGTGTGGTACTCGAGCTTCTTGTCAGCAAGAAGCCGAGTGAAATTCCTGAAATCAGAAATTGAGCAGACAACGACCTTAATAGAGTCACGCACATTGGATGCCTTACTATACTAGATCTTCGGGGTGTGCGTTCCGCAGAGAGCTGAGACCTCGGTCCAGCGGCTCTTGTCCCGTAGAAAGACGGGGGGCGGAGACTTGACTTTCGGCGGAGCCGAATCTGATTGCGACGCAGGCTGTGACGCCGGGATCGCTGAAACAAAAGGCGCAGGAGCAGACGCCGGTGCGACATTTTGCGGAGCAGGAACAGCGGCAGGAGCAACTGAAACGGATGGAGATAAAGTCAAAGAAGCATCTTTCTTCTTCTTCTTTGATTTTGATTTTTTGCGAACCTCGGTGAACGGAGCAGGAGATTCTGGAACTAATGGAGCGGAGTCGGAATCACTGCCCGGTTGGGTAGTTTTCCGTTTGCATGCGGAAGAATCGACCGACATGAAATCTGACATAGTATCAACAGGCTCGACATCTGGGGACGCCGGAGAATCTGTTGGAAAACTGGGAGAAGGCGGGGTGGCCGGGAGGGTCGCAGATCGTGCCTGAAGGGCTGATGCGATTTGCTGTAGTGACGTGAACATGTTTTGCTGATTATTTTGGAGTTGGACGAATTGGAGTTGCATCTGACTTACCGCATCCCGGAGTTCTTGCACTTCTCCGGACCTAGCCCGGGATTCGATGGGTCCATCGAACCCTGGGAACCTGAACTGTTCTGAAAGGAAGCCTATTCCTAACAAGGAACCTACTTGCTGGTGAACGGCGAATTGGCTGCACAAACTGCGCTGAAAAAGAAAACGACCTAGTACGGACCTATTGCCGGTGAACGGCGGACGATCAGGCTTAGTTGTCACGGTTACGTATCCACCTGACCAGCGATGCTTCGGCCGGCAGCAGCCGGGTCCGCCCTGAAAAGGGCAGATGAATTAGCCCCGACACCACACAGCCTCCACAAGAGAAAACTTTCCGAAAGAGCTTAACTTGGGACCTTACCCGCACGAGTGCGGGGGAGGGAACAAGGGCAGCGCAATACGAACACTCGGGAGCGGCCGCAGACACGACCGTTCGGGAGCGAACGCAAACGGGAAGTGTGAACGAACCGCGGTGCAGTAGGCATTTATTTCAAAGATGCAGCCGAGTTCAATTATTGGTAGACTAGCCACCGCGCGTGGTTTTACCCGTGTGGGAATTTCGGTGGGAAATAAAATATAGCCAATAACCTTCCTCAAGAGTTGGGCTATCAAATGCAAAAATAATTTTTCAAATCCCACTTGAAGTTTCTGAGATTAGCGCGTTCAAACAAACAAACAAACTGTTCAGCTTTATATATTAGTATAGATATCTGTACTGTGATAAGTCTGCGGGTTTGATGATACCTACCAGTCTGTAATGCCCATCTATAGGATCCATCAGGGTTCGGTCCTTCGAAGTCATTTCGAATTATTTGGTCATTCTTCTGCGCTGATGCTGAGAGGAGTACTGCGGAAATCTGTAACAAATGAAAACCATTGAATGATTGAAGAGGTTGCTATTAATGTTTATCAAAAGGGCACGTTATTTTCCCTATAATACTCTGGGAATATTGGGATGAATAGCTTATGTGCTATTCCTGGCTGTACACTATTGCTATGTAAAATTTCATCCAAATCCGTTAAGCAGTTCTGCCTTGATTGAGGAACAAACATCCATACTTCCATTCAAACTTTCACGTGTATAATGATAGCATAGTTCGGTATAGAATAGCAAATACCTTCGAAGTATTTTCAACCAATTAAAACAAGAATAATCAAAACAGCGGCGCGAGCACAGATCTATCGACTCGTATGTTTACGAATATTCGTATAGTATGGAGTCGGTTGCAAGTATTCAGTACTTAACACTTATTTTTTATTTTAATGTTATTTAAAAGTACAACATGTTTACAAACATTCAAAATTAACATGGCATACATTTATTTAAGCTGACCGTGCGGTAGGTAAGGGATAGATTTCAATAATTGCTTACAAAACGTCTCCATATTAGGTATACACACATTCGTAAACATACGAGTCGATAAAGTTCTGTGCTCGCACTGATGATTCATATTTGAAGAAATAATAACATACCTACCTAAAAAACATAAAGGAATATATGGACGAATTGAGTAGGTACCTACTTATTGCCTCTTTTGAAAAGAGAATAATACGGAAACTTCATTTGTCTAAATACAAATTACGAATCAATCACATACTCTTAATTTGAAGGACAACATCAAAGTCAAGCGCCTACAGACATGCGCGGACGCCTTAAGCAAATATTTTGAAGCACAACACTGATCTTAACCTCGAAAATTTACATAATAATACGATTTCCTATGTTTTGTAAATATTTGGTTTATTCTTGATTATTTTTGTCATAAAAAACTCCTAAAGTTTATTTTTAGAGTTCCGTATCCAAAGTAATAAACACGGCACATTGATTTATTTATTTACCCTGTATTATACACAAAACAAAAAGATAATAAAAAAAACACAAATAAAATAACACATTATGTTTAAAACGGCTTTATCGCTTAGAAGCTTTTTTTTATATCTTGCTTCGCTATAGCAGCAGGGCTAGCATGCAACCATCGATAAACAGTCGAATCAACAAGATAAATATTATTTTGTTATTTTATCCTATTACTAGCCACCGCGCGCGGTTTTACCCGCGTAACTTTTGATCCCGTGGGAATTTCGGGATAAAATATAGCCTATAGCCTTCTTCAAGAGTTGGGCTATCAAATGCAAAAAAAAAATTTCAAATCCCACTTGCGGTTTCTGAGATTAGCGCGTTCAAACAAACAAACTCTTCAGCTTTATATATTAGTATAGATTTGGTTTCACATCGCCAACTACAGAGCTATACCGATGCGATTTAATTTAACCTACCGGCTATCCAAGCAAAGCAGGGTGTCGATCTTTGTGTGTGCCGGTAAACAGAGAGCCCCACGAGTGACAGCGTATTTAAAGTCCATATTTTTCTTGATTCCATGTTCAAAAGTCTATTTAATGTATTTTCGAAAAACAATCTTGATTTATTTACTATCAAACAGAGAAAAGATTTGTCTGTTTGCTTGTTCCTTTGTTCCTTGGTTTGACACCAAGTTAAAACCAGTTTGGCGTTCTAACCATTTTGACATCAGCTTTATATATTAGTATAGATGTAAGGCAAAATATAATAAACATATTCATCGACACGCAAAGAAGAAGATGTAAGCTAATATGCGCACCATAAAATATAGAAGTACTAGATTTGATACCATGATTAAGCCCACATAAACGAAAATGTCATATTCTTAAAAAACATATTATACCTACTCTAAATGCCAAATTCTAAGAAGATATCGAAGGCCCGATTTATCGTTGTTGATGGTCGCATGCTAGGCCCACTGGTGTGGCGAAAAATTTAATTTAGGTTAGGTAAGGATGTATTAATTCCGTTTACCAAAATACCTAACTGAAGACTGTCGATTTCAGAGATATAAAACCAAACAAAATTTTAATTTTCGGTGAAAAGAGCTTTAGGCTAAGAAAGCTTCTAGTTACTATTGAACGCTCTGTAAAACGGGACCACAGTACAGATATCTACAGTAATTCAACTTCATACAAACGGACGAAACGCGAGCTATTCCTACGCTGCTCGATCTCGGCATGCGCTCGGCATGCGGCCAGCCGTGAGTGTCTGCATACCGAAACAATTGTTGATTGAGCGTATTTTTGTTGAACACTTCCTATTCAATTTACAAAGTGCTTTATTTGTTTATATAAAGAAAGTATATTTGCAGTCACAAAACAAAATGGAACGGACCGCGGCGCTGTAGGCATTTATTTCAAAGATGCGGCCGAGTTGAATTACTGTATATATCTGTACTGTGCTATTACTAAGGCTCCGCTCTTTGTCTGTCAGCCGCTGTATCTCATGGACCGCGACAGTTGACATTTTCACAGGTGATGTATGTCTGTTGCCGCCATCACACTTAACATAATAATACGATACAGAAGGCAGCACATCAAGCGTTACATATCTGTCAAAAAATTTTACTTGAATCTGAACTCTATGCCCTCGACATTAAGTTAAAATTGGTTGGGGAAATTTAACAGGTAATGTAACTTATGTACCTACTAAAAACAGAATAAAACTAATATTTAAGGGGCTCCCATACTATAAACATGATTTTTTTTCTCTTCTCAACTGGCTTCAAAAAGAAAGAGGTTCTCAACTCGTGTGTATGTTTTTTTGTATGTTTGTTTCGCGGTTTTTTGGACAATTAGGTCAAAAATAAAATAAAAATAAAATCTCCAGACAATCACACCAACTACATGGCCCCAAGTAAGCATAGCTTGTGTTATGGGATACCATTCAGCGAACTAGGGGGGAACCTAGAATATAAATAAACAATAAATAAACACCGAGACAAGGAAATTTTTTAAGCTATTGCATAGCTTCTATCGCGGGCCTTGAGCTTGGGGACCGAATCCAGAAATTCCGTAACGAAAAAAACCTAACACCCTCCACTCCGACCGGCACAGCGGTGGTACTTTGATTTCATAACAGCCATCTACTAGGAACTTGTGGAACTTCATAGTAGATCAAACATTACTGCATTAATAAAATAAATAATTATAATTGCATATGTTGATAAAAAATGCTATGCAGTAGCTTTACCGAGGCAGTCTCCGAGCCACACGTCTTTTTTTTTTCTTGTTCCTTGCGGGAATCGAATACCTACCGCAACCACTGGCGTCTGAGGCAGACAGGTTTACCCCATCGCCAAAGTGGTCGCCAAATCAAGGTGTAAATCGATTTTGCATATTCTGGTTTCTTTTGATAAAGATACCTCAGAGGTGGTTCAAAAATATGTTTGATAACCTAGAATTTTCACGTTAATGACCTTATATGTATAATTTATATGAAAACCAAACTTCACTGTGTAAACACGTCATAATGAGCGGTTGGTCAATATAGGGTCTTTTTTATGAAGATCAAAATAATTTCGGAAAAGTTTAAGAATGACGTGTGGAATATATGTGGATAGAGCATCGTCGTAAGGTTGCTTGTTTAACCGTGTACTACAGGATACATTTTGGTGAGTGCGCGAGTGCTCTGTTTGAGCAAATTGAACCCTCACCCTTTTACCATCGGACTACTAGACGCAGACAGAACTTCCATCCGTATGTGGTTGATATTCCGAAAAGTCGAAATAAGCGCTTTGACAGTTCCTTTTTGATACGGGTCGCCAAGGTTTGGAATGAACTGCCTGCGTCTATTTTCCCTGACCAGTATAGTCCTAGTACTTTTAAGCGTCGAGTGAATAGGTTTCTCGTGGATGGACGTGTACCACCTTAGTCTTCATGTTCACTTAACATCAGGTGTCATGGAAGACAAACGTCCCATCCATATTTTATAAAAAAAAAAAAAAAGGAATCAATTTATGAAAAAAAAATTTTTTTTATCTGGTAAATTGATATTTTATAATTCTCATAAGTTATGTAACAACATTTAGTTTAATTTGTTATTTACGACTAAATAATAGAAATAATAGTTCTAGTACCTAATACTTAATAGAATAGTTTTTCCAACTATTTCTATTAGGAAATACGTTAAGCCCCAATTTTTCAATAGTCACAAAATATGGTCACTTAAAAGAATTGTAAAATTTCAATTTAAATATATATGTAATTTTTTTGTCATAAATTGAATCCACACATCATTCTCAACCTTCTCCTAAAATATTTTGATCTTCATAAAAAAGACCCTATATAGATAAACACCCAGACACGGAACATTTTTTTTTTTCGACCACTACGACTGGCGTCTGAGGCAGACAGGTTCGCCCCTTCGCCAAAGTGGTAGTCAAGAAGGATGGGACGTTTTGAAAAAAAATTGGAAACTGAACATAAGAACTAAGATCATCGTCGTAAGATTGCTTGTTTGTCAGTATTTTATCGGCTACATTTTGGTGAGTGTACGAGTGCTCTTTTTGACCAAATTAACACAAACACACCGGACTACTAGACGCAGACAGAACTTCCATCCCTATATAGTGGATTTACCAAGAAGTCGAACAAAACGCTTCGATAGTTCCTGTTTGGTACGGATTGCCAAGGTGTGGAACAATCTGCCTGCGTCTGTTTTTCCTGACCACTACAGTCCTGGAACTTTTAAGTGTCGAGTGGATAGGTTTCTCGTGGATGGACGTGTAACACCATAGTCTTCATGCGCACTTTCCATCAGGTGCCATGGAAGACAAACGTCCTATCCTTACAATATAAAAAAAAGATGGTATACGTAAATTCCCGAGAAACCTACTCACTTGCACTTAAAGGTAACTACAAAATCGAGTAAGATATTATGAATTACATTATACCTTAAAAGATATAGATAAAAGCGTCAATATAAGCGGAGTCATAATAACCGGATTCTACCTTAAATGTACCTTAAAAATTAATTCAAAAAAATTGAACTCGTTTAATTCAATTCAATTCAATTCAATCATTTTATTTCGATCATGTCCATATGTGTTAATGACAAAAACCTTACTACCTATGTTAGTGCTACATGAAATTAAGAATAACAAGAGATAATGAAATAATTAAATCAATTAAATAGTTCTAGGTAAAATACAAATCAATTTATACAAAGAGGTAAATTCAATAGTTAGGTATAGGTTGCACGGATACAAGTCAAACAATTGTTAATAATTAAAATAAGATTTCAAATAAATTTAATTAATGTAGACAAATAATTTTATAAGCATTATATTTGGTATTGAATAAAAATTAACAATATTATTAACTACTAAGATAAGGAAAGACGTACATGCATTCTCATCCAGCTTTCAAGCATCAGTGAGTTCCAACGGTGGGTCAGCGCGCAGGATGCGATTGGGGCTGTCGCGGCGCAGCGCTTCCTCATGATAGCGGCGAACCCGTCCGTCTGTGCCGCGGCGAACATGCCCGACGCACGGCAGTACCGCGGCAGTCCCATCAGCACCCTGAACGCGTTGTTATATTGAACACGCAAACCGTTATATGCCCTCTGCGAGTAACTGCTCCACAAGCTGCACGAATAAAAACACTGGCAATAGGCTTTAAAAAGCATTGCCTTAACTTGTAAAGTACAACGCGCGAACCTGCGGGCCAGCATGTTGCATCGGACAGCCAACGACCTGCGCTATCGATATCTAAATCATCAGTGAGATCGTCTGTCACCCAGTGACCCAAGTATTTGAACCTCGATACTCTATTCAACGGAGATCCAGCGAGCGACACTGTTGGGACCTGAGAGTATGTTTTGGTGCCCGCATTAAATACCATTATCTCACTCTTTTTAACATTATAAACGAGACCGTGGCAAACAGCGTATCCCTCACACATATTTAGTAGCTTCCTCAAAGCTGCAGTTGATGGACTTAGCAGCACCATGTCGTCAGCATAGCTTATATTATTGATACA
The DNA here is from genome assembly GCA_944452665.1 of Stenoptilia bipunctidactyla. Lineage (NCBI taxonomy): Eukaryota > Metazoa > Arthropoda > Insecta > Lepidoptera > Pterophoridae > Stenoptilia > Stenoptilia bipunctidactyla. Next base: position 18,147,627 of record OX101747.1, on the reverse strand, counting down.
CACTCCATCAACGTGACACCCAACGCCAGTACTGCTCAGCCCATCAATAAGTCTATTAATGTATAGATTAAAGAGCTGGGAGAGGTTAAACCCCCCTGCCTCACCCCGCACTCCAAACCATATTCCATCGAATAAGCACCCCCCATCTCACACAGTTATTTTGGTGACTATACCAGTACTTTAGTAACGCTGTTAGTTCCCATGGTAGAGTCGTCTCACTACGCAGCTTATCCCATAACGATACTATACATAACGATACTAGGTCAAAAGCTCGGGTCAGATCTAGGTAACATGCATGCCCGTGTTTTTCTAGTTGTATAATAATGGACTGTCTGCTTGAGGGACAGAATAGCACTCTCGGTAGACATACCTGACTTAAAGCCAAATTGCGCATCATTTAAACTGAGAACTTGCTTCCATGCTGGACTGGGAGCGAAAGAAAAACGTAGAATGTGCCAGCTGCTTGTCTGCCCGGGCATACTGTAAAAGTCAGTTAAGGGACAGAGGTTTTAAAGGCGTTTTTGTGGGCGATAGACTGACTCCCTGTCACTACAATAGTCTCTCTCCTCCTTTATAATACCTCCAAATTTTGTCAAACGTGACATCAGATGGTAACCTATGGTGTTCTGCCTACCCCATAAGGGATACAGGCGTGACGTTGCGTGTGTGTGTGTGTGTGTTAAACTGAGATGCTTCTCCAGATGTCCGTCAAGCAAACGGTCCAGAACCTTAGCGATTACAGTAGCTATAGATATTGGCTTATAATTCGACAGGTCTGTAGAATCACCTGTCTTACTTTTAATTATAGGTACAACTATAGTATATATAAGATCCTCCGGTAAAAAGGAATGCCTGAGACCGAGATTAAAAACATAGATAGGACCCTAGGTAGATGCACACCAGCGTTTTGAAGGTGCTCAATGCTGAGGCTGCCATTGCCCGGTGTGTTACCTGTAACCATATTATTTATGACACAAGATATTTGTTTCACGGTAAAAAACACACTAAGCTCTGACGGGGTTTCCTCAGCCCTGGGCACATTCGTTGCAGGGGCAAGTGGCGATTCAACCTTAAAATGACTCCTAAACAGGTTGGCTATATCAGTGGGATCATGCACTCCGGAGACGCTAACGGGAAGGGCAGTTCCATGGTTGAGCTTATTGGTGGCTTTCCAGAAAGAAGAATTAAGAATTTAATGAAGAATTACTAATTGTGATGTTAAGCTGAGTATACTCAAAACTACTTCTGATGCAGTTGGCTCCGATAGCGTTAGCCGTAGTATGGTTACTCCTATCCTAGATATTCTCCTACCAGTTATCACAAAAATCCTTAATAAATCTGTATCCACAGCCAAATTTCCTGAATCCTGGAAAGACGCAAATCTGATCCCGTTGCCTAAAACCTCTAATCCTAAAACCTTAACAGATTTTCGACCCATCTCTATCCTACCATTCCTATCAAAAGTCCTTGAACGTTTAGTCCATCATCAACTTTTTGTTTTCCTTAACTCAAATAATCTTTTAAACCCACTACAATCCGGTTTCCGTCCTGGCCATAGTACGGTGACTGCTCTCGTAAAGATAACGGATGATATTCGACAAGGCATGGATAACTCACTGGTAACTGTCTTAACACTCTTAGACTTTAGTAATGCCTTCAATACCGTTAACTTCGATATACTGCTCTGTATTTTGAAATCACTTAACATATCTCCAATAGTTGTTGATTGGTTTCGCAGTTATCTGCATGGTCGCCGGCAGCGGATATCCGTAGAAGACAATGTGTCCTCATGGTGTTCTACTAATGCTGGTGTACCACAAGGTGGTGTGCTTTCTCCTTTATTATTTACGATTTTTATAAATACTATAACTCACTCACTATCTTCTTCCTACCACTTGTACGCAGATGACTTACAGATTTACACTCACACTAAGCCTGAAGATGTCAAACAAGCCATAGACAATATAAACAAAGATTTAGCATCTATATTAAACTGGAGTTCAAATCACGGACTGAGAGTAAATCCCAATAAAACTCAAGTGATTATTATAGGATCTGCAAAGCACTTGGACAAAATCGATAGACATCATCTTCCTCCGGTTGTTTTTGATGGAGTACACCTCTGTTACAGTTCGGTAGTAAAAAATCTGGGAGTGCTAATGGATGTTAATTTATCGTGGAAACCACAAATCGACTCAATTAGCAGGAAGGTGTTTGCAGCAGCTGGCTCCCTTAGGAGATTAAGAAATTTCTTACCCATATCAACCAGAATTGCACTCGCACAATCTCTTATTATCCCTATACTGGATTACGCAGACATCAGCTATCTAAATTTAACTGAGGAGCAATTAAATAAGCTTGAGCGCCTTCAAAACCTTTGCATAAGATTTATATTTGGTTTGCGCAAATATGATCACGTGTCCGAATACCGCGCTATGCTCAAGTGGCTCCCAATTCGTCTTCGAAGGAATACTCACACTCTCTCCCTTTTATTTGGTATACTGTTCAACCCTATCCTGCCTTCATATTTAAAGGAAAGATTTATATTTCGGCATCAAGACCATGAACGTAACTTGCGATCATCTAGCAACTATTTGTTAGTAACCCCACGTCATAAAACCCATTTTTACCAGCAATCGTTCACGGTAAAAGCCATATCCTTATGGAACTCATTGCCTTTGTCACTTCACAATGCAAAATCTGTAGACTCCTTTAAGAAAAATGTTAAGAATTATTACCTTCAGACTACTTCTCCATAAATTTAACTACGCTCCAAATACATTTGTGTACTTATGTCATTTATTTATATATTGTATTAAGAAATATGTAGGTATTTATTTATATGTAAGTTTATTATTATTATGTATAATAAATATTGTAAATATATTATTTTATTATTATAATGGCAATGCAAAGCCTACCAAATTATTATTTTTTGTATTTTCTTTTTTTTGTAAATAAAGGTTGCCTGGAAGAGATCGCTCATGAGTGATAAGGCCGCCTAAATTGTGTTGAATCCAGTTTTCCTTCTGTATAAAATATTTTAATATGTTTGTATCCTGTTGATTCTGGCAATAAAGTGTATTTGTATTGTATTGTATTGTTGTATTGTAATATTTAAAAATCATATAAAGTCTTCTTTCAGCAAAACACCCTATGTACGATATTTAAGGTACTTTCCCATGATGTCCCATTGGCGTCGGACGTCCTGTATATTGTATAATATGTATGTTTATATATTTCTTAAGTATCGGTAGAAAAAGTTCTTTTAGAAACTTAATTTTTGGCTAGATAATGTGGTGTGTATGTCAGAAATATTTATAATTTATTTATAAATGTATCACATAATATAAATACTTAGTTTATTTTAGGTTTCATACTTCAACGTATCAACGGTGTCAAAAGCACTGACAACATAAACGAAATCTTTGACATCTTTGCTTCCCAATTTTCTAAAGTCTATCGTATTAACAATTACAATGCACATGATAGCTTGGATGACTTGGATACCTTTTTGAGTAAAAGCACTTTGGATCATATAAGGATATCTACTGATGAAATCGAATGGTGCTGAAAAAATTGGACGTACATAAAGGCGCTGGCCCTGACAACATTCCACCTTTGTTTTTTAATAGGCTGGCGGATGTCCTTGCTCTACCATTAGGCATAATTTTTAATACCTCTCTAAGTCATGGAATCTTCCCGACGATGTGGAAGGAAACTAAAATTGTACCAATTTTCAAAAGTGGCAATCACTCTGACGTCTCTAACTATAGGCCCATAGCCATACTCTCCGTACTTGCCAAAGTTTTTGAAGCTCTCATTTGCCCGGTAATATCACGACATTTATCACAAGTGATAATTGATAGCCAATATGGATTTATAAAAGGCAGATCGACAGCTACCAACTTAGTGACTTATGTAGAGAATGTTATTGAATCGGTTGATACGCGTATCCAAGTTGATGCTATCTATACTGACTTCAGCAAGGCATTTGACATAGTTGACCATCGCAAACTGATAGAAAAACTTAAAATGTATGGTGTGTTGGATCCCTTGTTGAGTTGGTTTGGATCATATCTATCTGAGCGGATGCTTAGGGTTGTTGTAAATGGAGGTAGTTCAGCACCTTATATAGCTACTTCAGGAATCCCTCAAGGATCTCATTTAGGTCCTCGTTTGTTTATTACTTACATTAATGACATTTACAATTGCTTTAAAAATTGAACTATATATCTATTTGCAGATGATCTAAAAGCAATAAAGGAGATACAAAGTATTACCTACTCAATTGAATTTCAGCAAGATTTGGATAGGTTAAATGTTTGGTGTGCACAAAATAACATGGACCTAAACATAAATAAATGTAAGCACATTAAATTCACCAGAAATAAAAAAGTCATACCCTCAGTCTATAGCCTAAATGGTAAAATATTGGAGGAGGTTAAAACTATTCGTGACTTAGGGGTTCACCTAGATAATAAGCTGAAATTCGTTGAACATGTTGACATAATTACTATGAAAGCAACAAAAATACTGGGTTTCGTTTTAAGAGAATGCAAAATCTTTAAAAATTGGAAGACAAAAAAAATTATGTACAACTCTTTAGTAAGAAGCCACCTAGAATATTGTAGTGTAGTCTGGTCTCCTACTTATAATGTACACATTAACAGAATAGAACGTTTGCAAAAAAGATTTCTTCGACATTTAAGCTACCATAGCAATATAAGCAATAAAGGAAAAAGCTATCATGAAAAGTTGAAATACTTTAATATGACTTCCCTTCGAAAACGCAGAGATATGCTAGATTTAGTTTTTCTCAAAAAAATACTGACTGGGTGTCTAGATTGTCCTGATTTGCTCAGCAGGGTTTCATTCCATGTGCCCCGAACTGAACCCAGAAGCAGTAATAAAAAACTATTTGTCTCCCTACATGCCGTACAAATTTAAGAAAACACTGTTGTCTGTACAGAATGTTCGTCTTGCATAGAGAACATGAGAGTAAAATAGACCTTTTCTGTCAAACACTTCCTTTGCTAAAAAAAAAAATAGTTCAATGAATTTATATTAAGATTTTTGATTTCTATTTTTAATTTACATATTGATATGACTGATTTAATATGCTTTGATTTAAATAATTATTCTATTTTTACTTTATTTGATTTAGTGTGTTAATTCAATTAATTTATAATTGTATTAATTTATATGTAGTTAGGTAATATTTTTAAGTATAATTTACCACTTTAATTATTTAATACCTAATCATCATTATTTTTTGTGACTTAAAATTATTTATAAATTTAATTTAAATCTTTTATAATTTATATTTGTAATGTAGATTGTATTTTTTTTAATTGTAAAATAACTAAGTTAGTCATTTCACCCAAAGACTGTTGCAGCATATTTGTTTTTCTAGTTATCTAGTGCATGCTGTGCTCTTTTGTAATTAATGGGGGCATTTAGATTAAGTTAAAATAGCTTTCTTTGTAAGTGTACCATTGTTCCTATTGTTAAAGAGCCTAAGAATATGAAATTATTAGGTAGTCGAAAATGAAAAAATAATACCTACTACAAAGTGAATTAGCACGGGCTTATTTAACACAAAAAAGTATACATTCAAAAAATAAACCAGAAAGTAAAATAAAGAAAACATATGTACCCAGTCTTGTTGATCTTATATACAAGGTGGTCTTTTTTATATCCCTTAAATTTGAGAATTTGTTCTTTACTAAAACATAAGACTTTTTGCCAAAGAATATGTGTTTCAAAAGTGCATACTTATAACTTTCCAAGATATCATAAATCTTAATATAATGAGTTCATAAATTATCACTCTTGCAAACTTTTTAATATTCATTCAATAGACGCGTGTCACTGAAACCATACAATAAACAACAAAAACATTTTTAATGTTAAGGAATGTTGCATACAATGTACAATGCAAAACGTTGCGAACTGAACCTGTGCATAGCGATAAAAAAAGGGATAGAAAATGCCAGGTTGTCATACTTCGCATAAAGGTGTTTTACATAAGATGTTTTGACTTAATAGAATTATTTTGTATGAAAAGTAAAAATAAAATAAAAATTTCAAAATTATTCTCATATTCTTTGATTCTATTACATGGTCCCATTAATACCCTAGAGCTATGGGAAATCAAGCGGAACGTTGTATAATATGGGCTGACAGAACGCCATGTTAAGTCTCGATGTTTCGATAAGCTATAAAAAGACAACAATTCACGTTAAGTAGTACATGCCTGTATTAGAATTGACGAACGATTTTTTTAAAACTGGTAATTCATTTATCAATAACGCCCATTGGTCATTTATTCAACATAATATACACGTACGTCCATCCATCCATATGCATAGCATTCATTTTCAAATTTCACTCACAATCATCATACGTAACATATTAAATATAAATTTACATTTCATTGAAATTTTACACCCAGTTTCCTATTACAGAAACAATGGATGTACCAAAAACTCGTTTTTCTTTTCAGACTATATATTCAATATAATTGATATGTACCTACATAGTTGGGAATTTGGTCCCTTTATCGTAAGCATTTATAAAGTTACATGCGCGCTTTATTGAACGTACAGCGCCACCTATAAAACTTTCGGAAAGCTTTATGATGCATGGTTTTTGTTGCGGACCCACCTCTCATATTTACACATACTATCGAATGAAAATTCGAACATTATTTAAGATTATTTATTTAAGAAAAGTGAAAAGTAATCTAAAATCTTCATTTAAGTAGCAATAAGGTACGTTCTTACTTAGATACGTATATAAGTAAAACCTCAACAAATACGATAAAAATATTCAATGTTTAAAACTGTACGGCTCATATTCATTTTCAGTATTTTAATTAAACGGTAATTAGTCCTAAATTTAGTCCTAAAAACCTGACTGCGGAATAGAGAGTACTGATACACAATTATTGTGTAGGTACATCAAAGTTTCTACTAAAAAGCCCAAACCAAGCATATAGAAGTACTAGCAACCGCGCGCGGTTTTACCCGCGTAACTTTTGATCCCGTAGGAATTTCGGGATAAAATATAGCCTATAACCTTCCTTAAGAGTTGGGCTATCAAATGCAAAAATAATTTTCAAACCCCCCTTGTAGTTTCTGAGATAAGCGCGTTCAAACAAACAAACTCTTCAGCTTTATATATTAGTATAGATTAGAGATTTTTAATTATATGTTAAGATTGAAAAGGATATGCTACGGTGGTTTGGGTATTTGGAAAGGATGAGTGAAAATAGATTCACGAAAGAGGTGTATAAAGCAAGAATGGATGGTGTTGTCGGAAGGGACCGGCCTAGTCGGACGTAGGTGTGCCGATCAAATTAACGACATTTTTAAAAAGTACGTTGTCAAAAGTACCCGTAACTGGAGATCATGTATGAAAAGATTGATGAACGTGGAGGAAGCGAAAGAGGTATGTCTGGATCGTAGCAATTGGTGTTCCCTTGTCTCTGCCTACCCCAAAGGGAGACAGGCGTGAGGTTATGTATGTATGTATGTAATTATATGCATTTCTTTCTAGCTCATATACCTACGCATGTATCATCAATCATAAAAATGAAAATGATTAAGATAACAATTTCCATACTTAAAATAATACCCTATTTTTAACCTCAATATGTGAATATCCCAAAAATGCCTAGTTTACATTTAATTTTATTTCAGGCAATGATACAGATTTTCATGTCAATCGGATATGAAAAAAATATCTCCATACAAACTTTCATCCCGTATTCATCCCGCTTTTTGCAAAATAAAGTAGCCTATGTCTTTTCTAAAGGTCACTTCTACATTTATACCAAAAATCATGAAAATCATTCGTTAGTTAGTTGCTCTACCTCCGCGCCTCGGAAACAAAGTCACTCAAGGGTCGATCCAATAAGACTACGTGGTTAAGGGGCCAACAGATAAGTTTATGACTAAATTTGAAATTGAATGAAATAATGAGCTAAATCATATGTAAGTATACAACATTTTACGTCGATTCGCAGACGGAAAATCCTGACTACGAGGAGACTAATCTATATTACTAATATATAAATCTGAAGAGTTTGTTTGTTTGTTTGTTTGAACGCGCTAATCTCAGAAACTACTAGTGGGATTTGAAAAATTCTTTATGCATTTGATAGCCCAACTCTTGAGGTAGGTTATAGACTATATTTTATCCCGAAATTCCCACGGGATCAAAAGTTACGCGGGTATAACCGCGCGCGGTGGCTAGTAATTGATACATCGACAAAAGAAAATTATTGTAAGCCAAACAGTTGTTAAAAGAAAAAGGATTTCGATAATCGGCTATTAATATTTCTAGAACATAAAACATATGTAAAATAAATTTATTTCTTACAATATTATGTGATAAAATATATCTGGGATCCACTGGGAACAGTTTTCGGAGCTATGAAATTCGAACAAAAATTTTCAAGAGATAGATACCTACTTTTGACGTTACTTTAGGTTTTTCTTGCTTCATATCTTTGATTATAATATGATAATCAAAACTACATATCATGAAGTCAACAATCATTAACGGCCGCTCTCTATAGCCTAACTCGAAAATTTAATCTAAACTACAACGCTAAAATGCGGCCAAATACAAAACCTATAACGATAACTCCATTTTAGCTTAGTATTAATAAAAAAAAACAGGGGTATCAAATTAAATACAGAAATAAACCAATTTGAAATAGTTTAAATCATGCAAAATTATTTAATAAAAATCGTTGTAAAGTTTTTTTCCTTAACGTGCTTACATTGCTTAAGTTACATAGGTACTCTGGAAGTACATAATACACATTGAGATCACTAAATGCTATCAATCAATCACACATGTTCAATTATAAAATTAAACCATTAACCCTTTACCCGCCAGGATCTATATCAGTTGTCGTGCTCCCAGCGCCAAGCACAGTAAATCTTAAAATAAATACCTACAACAAATAGGGATGTTCAATGGTAGATCGATACACCCGTCCCAGTTTCGCACGCTTCAAAGTCAATCTTAAAAGTTTCAGCTGTTTAAGCTTGAAGAGGTAGCAGACAAATAGATAGAATGAGGAACTTTGATATTAAATTTCTAATAGTATGTACTTCGGTAACCAAACGAACCAAAAATCGTTTAAAAGATTTTAAAAGATTTATTGATTTCCGCACAATATATTAGGCCAAAGATGATTAGTTTTATGACTATACTGTGATGAAGTTTACATCTTTTAATGTAGTTAAATCACATTTATCGATAACACGAACATAATAACTAATGCGTAAGCACAACACTAATGGAAAATTCCACAAGCCGGCAGTTTAAAAAAAATCAAAATTCAAAAAGTTTTATTCATCTTAGGAATTTCACAAAACACTTGATGAAGTCAGTCATCACACACTTCGGCTTTAACTAGTTGTTAATACTACATTGGTTGAAAAGTTCGCGGCCTGGCCATTAAAAAAAAAACTTTTGTTATTTTTTCTGCCGTCATTTTGAACTGTCATTATTCAATTGTCAGCCCGCGAATTTTCAATTTAATATCTTGTTTAAATAAAATTTTACGAACAATATAATTACGTGTGTAGAACAAATTTTCACTAATGGAGAAATTTGAACAACGTGCTGTGATTATATATTTGTTTAAAAAAAGATTCACACCAAAGGTGATCCATGATGACATGCAAACAACATTAGGGGAATCTGCCCCGTCTTATACCACTGTGAAAAAATGGGTTGCAGAATTTAAACGTGGACGAGAGAACATCGAAGATGACCCTCGCTCCGGCAGGCCAATGACGTCTACGACCGAAGAAAACATCAATAAAGTGTGTGATCTCATATTGAAAGACCGTAGATTGACTATCAGAGAAATTGCAGACACTATAGGCATCTCATATGAACGAACGCAAAACATCATTGTCCATGAACTCGGCTTTTCTAAGGTTTCGGCTAGGTGGGTCCCCAGATTGCTTTCAGTAGAGCAAAAGCGAATTCGACTCACGATTTCTCGCGACTGTTTGGAGATGTTCGAGGCTGATCCACAAGGTTTTCTTGACAGATTTGTGACAATGGATGAAACCTGGGTTCACCACTATACCCCAGAATCAAAACAACAATCCAAACAATGGAAAAAATCAGGTGAACCAACTCCGAAAAAAGCAAAGGCAATTCTGTCGGCTGGCAAGGTGATGGCATCGGTTTTTTGGGATGCTAAGGGTGTCATTATGGTGGAATACCTTCCAAAAGGCGAAACAATAAACTCTGCGTACTATAGCAACCTTCTGCGCCGTTTACGTGAAGAAATTAAACAGAAACGCCCAGGATTACTGAGAAAGAAAGTGTTGTTTCACCAGGACAACGCCCGAGTCCACACGTCTGTCGAGTCTATGGCTCAAATTCGTGATTGTGGTTTCGAATTGTTGCCACATCCAGCTTATTCTCCTGATTTGGCACCTTCGGACTTTCATCTGTTTCCAAACCTGAAAAAACACCTCGGTGGGCAGAAATTTTTAACGAATGAAGAGGTCGAAGCCGCTGTTAACCTGTATTTTGAAGACCTTGAGGAATCTTTTTTTAAAACAGGTATGGAAGCTCTGGAAAGCAGATGGAAGAAGTGCATAGAGCTAAATGGAGATTACGTCGAAAAATAAAAATATTTTTGTATGTACTTTATTCTGTTTTCTTGACTAGGCCGCGAACTTTTCAATCCACCCTCGTAGTATACAGATTGAACGCCTTCGGCCTTTTAAAAGTGCCATCTAGTGAGACTATTGTAGTGACAGGGGCTCAGCCTATCGCCCACAAAAAACACCTTTAAAACCTCTGTCCCTTGACTGACTTTTACATTATATAGAGGTTTTTGAACAAATTTTTATGAGCTGTCAGAAAACTCCTCATTAGTTGAAACTGTCATTCGAAGGCGTGTCTAAGTAGAAGCAAAGACTTATAGATCCATGTGTTTCCGAAGTTCGCTACGTTTCGAAATTCAGCCCGCAATTCCACCCCTGGATAAGTGTGTAGTAAAAAGCGACTAATCCGAGTGATCCCCACTTGGTGGTAGGATTCTTTCAGGGTCAGACTGGCTAGCAACCACCGTTCATATAAGATCTGCCTCCAACAATATAACCGTCCGGCGGAGATGTGTTCCGGCAATATTTTATAACGAACCAAGTCCTTATCTCGTGTGTGCATCATCTTCAACTCAACTTGTCATCAGGTGAAATACATACATACATACATAACATCACGCCTGTATCCCTGTATCCTTAGGCAGAACATCGGAGGTTATAAAACCATCTGAGGTTACGTTTGACAAATTTGGAGGCATTATAATGATGGAGAGACTATTATGGTGGACTACCTTCCAAAAGGCGAAACAATAAACTCTGCGTACTATAGCACCCTTCTGCGCCGTTTACGTGAAGAAATTAAACAGAAACGCCCAGGATTACTGAGAAAGAAAGTGTTGTTTCACCAGGACAACGCCCGAGTCCACACGTTTGTCGAGTCTATGGCTCAAATTCGTGATTGTGGTTGCGAATTGTTGCCACATCCAGCTTATTCTCCTGATTTGGCACCTTCGGACTTTCATCTGTTTCCAAACCTGAAAAAACACCTCGGTGGGCAGAAATTTTTAACGAATGAAGAGGTCGAAGCCGCTGTTAACCTGTATTTTGAAGACCTTGAGGAATCTTTTTTTAAAACAGGTATGGAAGCTCTGGAAAGCAAATGGAAGAAGTGCATAGAGCTAAATGGAGATAACGTTGAAAAATAAAAATATTTTTGTATGTACTTTATTCTGTTTTCTTGACTAGGCCGCGAACTTTTCAATCCACCCTCGTAGTTGTTAAATAAGATATTACAGTAGACCAAGAGACAAAAAAAAGCCGGCGGAAAAAAACTCTTGGCACTCTTTTTCAGTCAGAATTATCAAATTAATACAAATAGGTACAGTACAAATTGACCGTGACATGAAAAAAAAACAAACACAAGACAGCTAATTGTGAGAGCCAATGTCATGCCACAACCAAATTGCTTACATAGCAGATGCAATTAGCTATGGATGCACAATACGAACATGACAAACTGGGACCAGAGTATTTGAACAAGAATGGTATAAAATAGTCATAGTATCATTAGCAAAACGACCTGGCACCGCTAGCAGCACCCGTTCACGAGTTAACGCAAGCACCAGCCATCACCCTCCTCAACCATATTTTAGGGAAGAGGGTGACCCGATACCCGACGCTACCACTAGCCATGCCGCCTGAGGGAGCATGATGTTCTTGCTGATGTCTTGACAAGAAAATAAGTGAGTGGGACAGTCACCAGTATGTCATACATAATTCATTTGTAATCGTTAACTAATTCTGAATCTTTAAGTAAATTTATATTGAAGTCACCTGTAATGATTACATGTCTATTTGATTTTTTCCGTACCATTTCTAAAAGCTGCTCTAATTTCTGCAAAAAAATTTAAGGATTACTTTTTGGAATTCTATGATGCAAATAATAATACATTAATATTTAGGGATGTCAATACCACATGATTCAAAAACGTAATCACAACTAAGTTCGTCTAAAAAAATTAATTTTTGATATTCAATATAATCCCTGACAAAGACACAGGTACCTCCCCGGTTTTCTTTTTTCCTGGAGTACCAATCAGCCATTTTAAATCCCTTAAATTTAATATTAGCTTCATTTCCAGCTTTGATAAAAGTCTCTGAGAAACATAAAAAGTCAATGTACTCCGATTTTGTAATTTTTTGTAACTCTATTTCTATAATTTCTTTTTTACCTATTAGACCTGCTATATTCTGGTGAAAAAAAAATTATTAATATTTGGGTCAGGGCTGAGAGGTCGATTTCGTGGTGAAATTGGTTTTTTCTGGGTTTAGTCTTTAGAGCTAGTGTCTAATTGTTGGTGAGTTACAGAACACTTGGACATTTTCGCGATTTAAAACTCTAAAATAATACGGTATGGTACCCTTCCTAGGTGCAATTATTAAATATTACATTTTTTACAATTTTAATACCAATTAAACGTTCGGCAATGTTTTTAAAATTTACAAATGTGTTTTCATAGTACGAAAAAAAAAAATTCAAAAAGTTTTATTCATCTTAGGAATTTCACAAAACACTTGATGAAGTCAGTCATCCCATACTTCGGCTTTAACTAGTTGTTGATAGTTGTTAAATAAGATATTACAGTAGACCAAGAGACAAAAAAAGCCGGCGGAAAAAAACTCTTGGCACTCTTTTTCAGTCAGAATTATCAAATTATTACAAATAGGTACAGTACAAATTGACCGTGACATGAAAAAAAAACAAACACAAGACAGCTAATTGTGAGAGCCAATGTCATGCCACAACCAAATTGCTTACATAGCAGATGCAATTAGCTATGGATGCACAATACGAACATGACAAACTGGGACCAGAGTATTTGAACAACAATGGAATAAAATAGACATATCATTAGCAAAACGACCTGGCACCGCTAGTAGCACCCGTTCACGAGTATAACACAAGCACCAGCCATCACCCTCCTCAACCATATTTTAGGGAAAAGGGTGACCCGATACCCGACGCTACCACTAGCCATGCCGCCTGAGGGAGCATGACGTTCTTGCTGTTGTCTTCACAAGAAAATAAATATAAGTGAGTGGGACATTCACCAGTATGCCATATGTATACTGCACAGCCAAGCCGTAAACAAAATTATTAAGTAATTAGAAACTTTTAGAAATATCCTGTTGTTCTTAATCCCATGCCTTTTTATCATCTAAGTAATCTTTAGTTCTATAATATGGGATGGGGATCATCAACTCAGTCACTGACATTTTTATACTTATTTTCAAAGAAATTAAACATATTTATTTCTATATTAACAATTTCTTCAATTGTTTCAATATATTTGTAAAAAAATAGTCAGTTTAAAAAGAAATATTTTGACTTGAGTGGATTTTTTTTGTTTCAGTAAATCTTTGCTTATGTCCCATCCCTATAGTCGGTTATATCCTACAATGGCGCTGGATATCAATGCAATTTTTCAATAATAAAATCAGTAATTTGTCTAACTTCTGACATATTTTTAAGGTTTTCTAATTAAGAGACTTAAGTTTACTCAATTGTAAATGATTACTTGATTAACCATTTACCAAATATAAAAAAAATTTTAACATTTTAATGGTATCAAAATACTGCAGTCTGCAGCAAACACAATATATCGATAATTCGTTCATAAAAAAAAGACATCACTACAATCCAAACAAATACAGTTTAAAGGAAACCAAAATGGAACTTTTTTAAAGAAAACTACAGGGAATACTTTATTTTTACTGATTTTTACTACTATCTACAGAATAACAAGACAAGAACAACAGATATGTACCTACAAAGATATGGCTTACCGGTGAAATGTTAAAGGCCTCTTTCGACATAATTTTGCACCACAATTTATTATGCTGCACTTAATAGGCATTATGCATGCACTATTGTTATTTCAGTTTATTTCAGCACACTCTTAGAAATATCTTTAAAAAAATGTTTTTCAACAGCGAAGTAAGTTTGTTTAGACACCTTCCGTAAGTAAACAAACAGCGACACAAAATGGCGGGCACGCACGTCATACGGCACACGCGTGACGTCACGAAAAATCAATGAAATCAATCTTCTAATCTGGTAGCGATCGACACTTTCATACAAATTCACTCGTTGTCGACGGTCGGTAGTAGGGACACGATTTTTTTTTTGATACTTTTTGGTATCGAGTACTTTTGTTTCGATACCGATACTTTTGTACTCGATACTTTTCAATCGATACTTTTACTCATTAAGTACTTTTTGGCAAGTATCGTATCGAATAAATCTGACTAAGCTAAGACGATTTATAACTACCGCTCCTAGTATCGCCAGCGAACCTGATAATGATGATTGTCTAGAGACAACATATGACTTCTGGAGTCACCATAAGAAGTTGGCTCTTACGAAACAGAACATTACTTGTCTGCGCAGGTGTCACCTCTCTCAAATGATCCATTAAAGCGATGGGATGACATGAAGGTGGTTTTTCCCAAATTATTCAAGCTAGCCCAAGAGTGCTTACCAATATCAGCAACATCGGTCCCCTCCGAACGTTTATTTTCGAAGGCACAAAGTACAATTACAAAAATACGAAATCGATTAGCGCCAAAACGCCTGGTTAAAAGTACTATTTTAAAGTGAATGCACAGAGGAGGAGTGGGAAATTTAATACTGCGAAATAAAAAATTATAAATGCTTTTACTTTATTTTTAATGTGATATGGACTTTGTATATGGTCAAAAAAATTTTAGTTAGTTAAAATTTTTTTGACCATATACAAAGTCCATGTTAAAATCAAAAGACGAAAAGTTTCTAAGAAAAGTATCGATACTTTGGGGTATCGATACTTTTCTTTCGATACTTTTACGAGTACGATACTTTTTTTTCGATACTACTATTCGATATCGTGTCCTTAGTCGGTAGCATGCTAGCCCCGCTCCCGCTGGCTGGAATACAGATTGTTACACTATTGATTTATTAGATTATCAATGATTCATTTGACAATGAAGTCTGTCTGGTCTGTAACAGTGCAATATCCACCATCACCCACTTGAAAGGTGATAGTTCCAAAAACAGTCTTTACATGACTATGAAATTTATCATTCAAAGTTAACTATCAAGTACACCCGTATTAACATATCGTATTTAGAAAGTTACATGCGCGATTTATTAGACAGACAGCGCCATCTATGGAACAATTTATTGCTAGATTCTATAGGTATTCATTATATACGTTATTGTCTTTAAAACAACATGTAAAAGGGAATCCCAACATTGTTATTAATATTTTGAATAGTATTTGATTCAAAATTCACAAGAGTGAGCGGGTATTCTAGCAAGTAAATGAACTTCGGTATAAGCGACATCTATTGTGATTTACGGCAACCTAGTATTGATCGAGTGAGTTAGCTTCTCAGTTAGGTAATCGGGTATTCGAATGACCTTACATCGATCAAAATACTTTAATTAAACTACCAATCATGTTTCATCATGAAGACGAAAGAACTGCTAAATTCGGTTTTTAAATAATCAACAAATGCAGAGCACTAAAAAAACCGACTTCACTTCAAAACTTTGGCTGAGGTGAGAGTGTCATAAACAAAAACATTCTCTGAAATCATACATATTTTTTCAAAAGTTTATAATTTTAATGAATTACTCAACCAATTTCGATGAAAATTAAATGAGACCATCTATGAAGTATCCTCTATCATATGAAACAACAATTTTCAAAATCAATTCATAATTGTCCGAAATATCGTGTAACAAAGACACAAAAAACATAAAGACGAATTGAGAACCTCCCCCTTTTTTGGAAGTCGGTTGATAATTCACTCGGCACTTAGGTTACTGTATTTTGTAACTTCTTTCCAAATAGATGATGCGAACACACCAACCATGTCTATATTTCTGTTATAAAACATGGTTCAGGTTCATGGTCACGTTTGACAAAGGAAGTCAGTTTATGTTCATACAAGTTCGCCCATTTTCGTACCGAAGGTACATGGGCACCAAATTGTTGGCAATGACAAGAGGAACATCATCGAGTTCAAATATTTATTAAAAGAGTGCATTAAAGCTAAAAACTGGCAGCGACGCGGGGAATCTGGCTGTTCTCGACGTAGCGGTTTCATACAAACTCAATACTTTCTATCGTCTCGCGGAAATCGCGGCCCGCGCCGCTGTCGCTCACGCTGTCGCTGTCGCTGCCGTCCAGTTTGCAGCCTAACGGTATAACTAATAGTAAAATAAATGGTACTATTTATTTTACTATTATTTATACCGTTAGGCTCATAGTAAAAACTATGGTTGTTACCTTAGTAAAAACGCAGTCGGTGAAGACCTTTAATTGGCCCAGTATCGCTACCGTATTTTTATTATTGTTATAATGGCTGTTGGTCTTCATAAAATAAAATAAATAAATAAAAAATATTAAAAAATTCATGGTTGGGAAACGATCTTGATAATACTGACGGGCACAGATCAGAAAGTATTATGTACAAGTACAGATAGGACACATCAATATTATAATAATAATAATAATAATAATAATACTCTTTATTGCCAAATAAGATAAAAATACAATTTCATGGTAATAACAAGCATAGAAACTGACAATTAGGCGACCTTATCGCTACAAGCGATTTCTTCCAGGTAACCTTTTAAAATGAAATACAAAATAAAAATTATAAAAAAAAAAAAAAACCTTAAATTAACAAAACAAAAAGAAATAACAAAAAAAAAAAAAATTTAAATCTATGGGCAGAGTATTTAGACGGTAAAACGCTAATCAAACAAATTACTTATAATATTTGTATAAACTCTAATACACAAATACATACATAACATACATATATAAATATTAATATATATACGTATACATACAATATATATTCTATTTCATATTTAAATAAATAATACATAGGTAATATATTATTGACGTAAATAAAATTCTTTTAATTTTCGTTTGAATGACAGGATAGTCTTTGCCGCAAGTATGGAAGGTGGTACAGAGTTCCACAAACATGCTGCACGTACGGTGAAGGATCTGTGAAATATTTCTGAAGAGTGTTGAGGCGTGGATAGTAATAAATTGTTGGAAGACCGTAGGTTTCGGTCGTGGTCCTCATGTCGAAACCGAAAACACTTCTTCAAATACTGAGGTAGGCATGGGTAGAAAAGGGTCCTATAGAGAAGTGATAAAGTGTGTGTATTCCTGCGAAGGCGAATCGGGAGCCACTTGAGCTTATCGCGAAATTCTGAAATATGGTCATACTTTCGTAATGAAAATATGAACCGGATACACAAATTTTGAAGGCGCTCAAGTTTATTAAGTTGCTCCTCAGATAAGTCGAGATAGCTGACATCTGCATAGTCCAGTATTGGGAGTAGAAGTGACTGTGCTAAAGCAACTTTTGTTGGTATGGGTAAAAAGTTCTGTAAACGCCTTAAAGCTCCTGCTGCGGCAAACATCTTTCTACGCACCGTGTCAACGTGGTGTTTCCATGACAGCGTATTATCAAAGTACACACCTAGGTTTTTAACTGTACTAGCATAGGGAATATGCACACCGTCAAATTCAACAGGCGGAAGCAAGTTAATTTTAATTTTAGCCAACATTTTAGTACTACCAATTATTATGGTTTGAGTTTTTAATGGATTGACCTTGATACCGTAGCTTTGACTCCATTCTAATATTTGTTTCAAGTCACTGTTCATTGTACGAATTGCAACATGAATATCATCCGGGTGAGCTTGAGTATATATTTGAAGATCATCTGCATATAAGTGGTAGGAAGAAGATAAGGAATGTGTGATAGAATTTATGAAAATAGAAAATAAGAGAGGAGATAGCACGCCACCTTGGGGGACACCAGCCTTTGTGGTACACCAATCAGATACACAATCCTCTGAGCGTATTCTTTGCCGGCGTCCTTGTAGATAACTACGAAACCAGTCAATTGTCGTTGGAGATACGTTAAGCGAGTGTAAGACCCCAAGAAGAATACCGAAGTCCACCGTATTAAACGCATTACTAAAGTCGAGCAAGGTCAACAAAGTTAACTGTTTGTTTTCCATGTTCAGACGCAAATCATCAGTAATTTTTACGAGGGCAGTAGTCGTGCTATGTCCAGGACGGAATCCGGATTGGAAAGGATTTAACAAGTTGTTATTGTTAAGGAAAAGTTGGAGTTGGTGGTGGATTAGGCGTTCTAGCACCTTCGAAAGGAACGGAAGAATAGATATTGGGCGGTAGTCAGAAAAGGATTCAGGTTTACACTTTTTAGGTAAAGGAATAATGTTGGATTGTTTCCAGGATTCGGGAAAAGTGGCGGAGGAAATAGAAAAATTAAATATTTTTGTAATGATGGGAGAAATAATGTCGAGTAAAGGTAAGATCATAGCACGACTAATGCTGTCGCTTCCTACGGCATTGGAAGTAATGGATAGGATATTCTTCCTTACGTCACAAACCGAAAATTGACGAAACTGAAACATAGGGTATTCTGGACATGGCAAAGATGAAATATGTTTAATGGTTTGATTTAAATCTGATCTATCCATTAGTGAATTTGAGGAAAAGTGCTTATTCAAGGCATTTAAATCTGAAATAGGAGTAATATTTTCTGGAGATTTGCCAATGCCCAATGTTTTTAAAAATTTCCAGACTTTTCCCGGAGTTTCATTTTGGACTGATTTGTGAATATGGCGGCGTTGTGCATCCCTACACATCTTATTGCAGAGATTTCTAATAGCTTTGTACCGCTGATGGTTTTTATCGCTGGGGTCAATTTTATATTTGGAACGTGCTGAATTTTTTTTCTTAATGAGCATTTTAATATCTTCTGTTAGCCAAGGAGCAGGCAGGTACTTAATTTTTACAGGTCGGATTGGAGCATGTCGGTCATAAAGGTCTATCAGGTGACGGTTTAACAAATCCACCTGCTCGCTTACATTTGTCAAACTTTCAATCGATGACCAATCTATTTCAGCTGCATCTGCACAGAGTTTATCTTTATCCATACCAGCAAAATTACGTCGCAGGAGGATTTTGGGTTTAACTTTAGGAGAACGGATCTTATAAGATAAATACAAAAGGTCATGGTACGAGAAAGCATCAGCAGTGTGCTGGCCATGTTTGGCAATATGATTCAGGGAAGAAACGATTATCAAATCTAAAAGTGATGGAGCACAGTTGGGAAAGTAATGCGTAGCATTGAGAGGGGCAATTTGAAGGTTACTGGATTGGACAGTTGATTTGAGCTTAGTAGTTCGATGATCGTTTTTTAACATGCATGTGTTAAAATCGCCCATAATGATGGTGTGGCTATATTGAGGAGTAATGTCTTCCAAAAGCTTTTCAAGTTCGCCAAAATAATTTATTTGCAGCGATGGGCTGTAAACAACTCCTAAAAGGAACTTAGTGTGGGAAAGGGCAATTTCAATAAAAATATACTCCAGTCCTGAGCCTGAAGACTCGTTAGACTGACAGATCACATTAAATTTTAAGCCCATTCTTAAATAAATAGCCACACCACCACCTGTTCTACAAGCTCTGTCATTCCTTATCAGCTGAAATCCAGGGATAGCATACAAAGTGGAGGGAAGACAAGGTTTCAGCCAGGATTCAGACACGAGAATTGCGTGGAGGCTTTTAAAGTTGAAGGTATCAAGCATATCTGTGTGATGGGCAGGAATACTTTGTGCATTTATATGAACTACATTAAAGTTATGTGGGACATCCGAGTATTGTGACTGTAAGAAATCTCCAAGGGTTTGAGAAGTGCTATAAAAGCTTGAGTCACTTTCACCTTGTTGATCTGAACTCGATTCAAAGAAAGCAGAACTATCTCTCTTACTATCATCCATGTGATGCAGGTTATAACGTTATATAATAATATATAAAATAATAATAATATACAAATACAAACACATATACAAAATTATAGGGAGTTTGGAAGGCAAGCTTTTTTGCCGCTTGGCGGCGCTTATGTGCTTGAGATTTTTTGGGTGGACTATGCACTATAGTGGTTTTTTATTATTATTGTTGATAAATATTGCTTTTCATATGTGAAAGAAAGTGGGCTAATTTTACAGTACAATGGCAACGAACTAACGAACCATCTAACTACAACATTCAAAAACCAACACTTGTTAGCATGTTTGATAGTTATAAAGTTAGTCGTCGAAATATGTGAATCATGAAGTCTGTCAAGCATCACAAAAATTCAGTCACATAAATGATAAACTTAAGTTCACTTGACGCTACTTCTGAGTTTGCAGGAAATTATATAAACACAGCAGATATGTGCAGTTTACAACAGATATATGCATAGGAATTTCACAAGCCGGCAGCGTTCTTTGATCAAATTGCGAATGATTGTCTATCACTCAGTCAATTCACTCATATTAAGTTGTTATTGCCAGTAATAAGTGGCGCCACCAAACGTTAAAATGATGCTAAGGCCAAACTCTTGAAATTGAATAAAATGCTTTGATTGTCAATGCCGTGCTGACGGGTCGGTCTCCAATTTGTGTTGGTGCAGTGAACGACTGGCGGGACCGGGCGAGGTGAAAAAGGGACGTGGTCGGTGTGGCGCGGGGCGCAGAGCGTGGTGACGAAATCGAACGCAGATGTTTACCTGAGCTTTTGTTTAACATTTGTGTATTTGAGAATTTTTTGAGAATGAATATCTATCTTAACTAAATAGTTTGAGTAAAATAAAAAAGATAATGTAGTAAAATGATACCTTAATAAATTTTACGTTTTAACAATAATTAATGACACTGGATGTTATTTTTGCTAACCTGAAGTATTTACCATCTTAGTTTAGCCCGAGAAATGATAAAAAATCTTCAAAAAACTGATTTGTTTCCGACTGAGTAATTTCAGAAGTCTGTAACAGAAAAACTAACCTCTTAACTGTCACTTTTTTATGGTATTATAAAAGATTGAGGTCCTGCCAAGTTTTTGAAATTAATTGGAAAGTATGAAATTATTTTTTACTATTTTTTATTCAATGTTGAAAATTCAAGTCAGACTCGCCCGACAGAAAAATTTTAAGTTTCGATGAAAATTATTGTATCTTCCGTGAATGCTAGGAAGCTAATTATTTTATGCATAATAGGGCAACTCATGAGGATAATGTTACAAAGAAAAAAACTTGGAAAAAACCTCAATATTTTTTTTAAGCTGTTTAGGGTGAACATTTTCTAAAAAAGGATTAAAAAATTCATAACTACAATAAATCGCGGAACATACATGGGGTATTTTCGGATAGCCCTAGTGGTGAGGAATCTAATAAAAAAATTATGACGTCACTGTTTGGACCACCCTGTATACTTCAGCCAAAGTTTTGACAAGGATTTCAAAATATTACGAGGTCGTTTGTTTTAATGCTCTGCGTTCCTTGATTATTTACTTTGTATCGATAACCGCAACAGGTAAAAACATTCAGAATGATGACAGCTGTAAACCTTTTTTTAAAAATTACAAAATTCTCAGCCTTCCATGCATTTACATACTTGGAGCATGCAAATTCGTCCGAAAACATCCCGAATTGTATAAAAAGCGCGACGAAGTGGAAATTAAATACGTCCTTAGACCCTCCCGGAAAAATGAATTTAAATTACAACCAATGTCCCATTTAAAAATACATTCATCTGGTCCTCTATCTATAACTATAAAACTATTTAATCATTTAACGGAATATATCAAACATGAAACCAATGACAAAGGATTCACGCTCTTACTAAAACAACTCCTAATAAAAAAATGTTATTACACCACCAATGAATAGTCGATTGACAAATTTTAATGAATTAGACATAAATAGGTATAATTGAATTGAGGAATGATTTTTTCAACACACTTGCTCGTAAAGTGAGCGTTATTCTATTGAATTTAGAGCTATAAACTGGGCTATAAGTCACGCGTGCATAATATAATAATAATAATAATAATAATAATAATAATAATTATTATTATTATTATTAAATTCTCAGAATTCAGAGAATTTCGACCATTCGAAATAATAATAAAACTCTTTATTGTACACCAACATTGTTACACAGTTTAAATTAAAAATAACAATCACAATTAACATACAAAGGGCGGCCTTATCGCCGAAGCGCGATTTCTGCCAGGCAACCCAGGCATTGGTGGAAATAAATGTGGGCGAGGTGTACGGCTCGTAAAAAAACAAACTACATACGAATAATTACATACACATACATAGACGTTTACTTAAATACTTATGTACTATATAAATAAATACTATATCAATACACATATAAATATATAGGTATAGATAGTTAAGATGGACAGTGTTTCGCCAGGTAATGCCGTTTAAGCATTCGTTTAAAAATGCGCGGTGTGCGCGCCAAGCGGATCTCAATCGGGAGCTCGTTCCATAACGACACCGATCGAATAAAAAAGGACTTGCCTAAAAATGTGGACGAATGCGATGGTGTCGCCAGGAGTAAATTCGATGAGGAACGCAAGTTACGGTCGTTGTTAGTATAGCGGTAGTTTAAACGGTCTTTCAGATACGTAGGTATCGCTTTATCGTACAGAATACGGTAAACTAAAGAAAGAATGTGAGTATTCCGACGAAGGCGAATAGGAAGCCACTTGATTTTAGTCCGGAAGTCAGATATGTGGTCGTATTTGCGTAATCCAAATACAAACCTTATGCAGAGATTTTGTAGTCGCTCAAGTTTATTAAGAAGTTCTTCAGTTAAGTCTAGATAGCTGGCATCGGCATAGTCGAGAATAGGTAATAGGAGAGATTGTGCAAGCGTAATTTTAGTGGCAATAGGGAGGAAATTACGAAGACGCTTGAGCGAATTCGCCGCGGCAAACATTTTCCTGCTCAACTCAGTGACTTGTGGTTTCTAAGACAACGTGCGGTCAAAAATAATACCTAAGTTTTTCACAGTTTCGCTATATGGAATAGAAATACAGTTAAACACTATTGGCGGAACTGACTTCCAGTCAACTCGTGAAATCATTTTATGACTTCCAATGATAATAGTTTGAGTCTTATGAGGATTGATTGTGAGTCCATGATTATAACTCCAGTCCGATATCCGTTTTAAATCAGCGTTGTGTAGCAGGATAGTGTTTGACAGGTTCTCGAGATTATCTTGTGTATAAATTTGAAGATCGTCCGCATACAGATGGTAAGAAGAAGATATATTGAGAGTAATCGAGTTGATGAACAGAGCAAACAGGAGAGGAGACAACACGCCACCTTGCGGCACACCGGTTTTGACATCACACCAATTGGAGAATTCCGTCTCAGTAGATATTCGTTGCCGGCGCCCATGCAAGTAAGAATGAAACCAGTCAATAGTCGATGGAGATATGTTAAAAGAACGTAGCATTTGCAAAAGGATGTCAAAATCCACCGAATTGAAAGCATTACTGAAATCTAGAAGTGTAAGTACAGTAAGCTTCTTCTGCTCCATGCCCATACGAATATCCTCTGTGATATTAAGCAATGCAGTAGTCGTACTATGCCCAGGACGGAAGCCTGATTGGAGGGGGTTCAGTAATACATGTTCTTGCAAGAAAGTACTGAGCTGTTGGTGTACGAGCCCCTCGAGTACTTTGGAAAGGAAAGGTAAGATGGCAATAGGACGATAATCAGAAAAGGAAGAAGGATTGGTTTTTTTGGGGAGAGGTATGATGTTTGCATCCTTCCATGCATCAGGAAAGACACCATTTAAAACACAGTTATTTAGGATACAAGTTATTACAGGAAGGACCCTAGTGCATAATATAATGAATCCTACAAAGTTAAATTGTATCTTTGTGCAAATTACATGCGAGTAAACAGAGCATATTTTATTGGTCCGGGTTATACATTAAATATTTTCAGAAACAACAAAGAGGTTTTATACCACTTCAAATCCATATACATTTTTAAATGTTTGCGCCTTATATTAGTAAAACAAATTTGTATATCAAACAAATTATTCACAATTTACAATAATTTGTTATAAAATATTAAAATATTTGCATTTACCACTCCAAATTAAACATTTTCACTTAAAATAGGCTGTATATGCTATACAGACATTGACACATTTGGCGGAAAAAAAAACCTACGCGCATGCGCGAGGTTCGGCGCCATTTTTCAATCACAATTCACAGCTTTGTTATCAAGTGTGTTTGTTATTTTATGACCACGTATGTCTTTTACTCACAAGTGTGTTGAAAAACGTCGTATGTAACAAGTGAGCGAAGTTGCTAATTACAGTCGAGGCTGTGATTTGAGCCCGAGCCGCAGGCGAGGGCTTAATAATGAGCCGAGACTGTAATAAGCAACGCTATTTAATATACTATTGTATCTAAACAATACATCTAATTTAAAATGATTACAAATGTCCTCTCCTGCATTGCAATACCTAAATTAAGTGCATAATTTTACTGATTATTATTGTAAATTAACTATTATTATAATAAATTATATTATAAACTGTCACCTGTCACCAATCATGTTTGCAATAAAGTATTGAGAACATAATGTAAGGCTAAGTTCAAAAGTCAGTAACTTTCGTAATAAATAAATTAACTTTCTTATGTCAAAATATGCAAATGTCATGATTGTCAAAGGAATGGAGAATTTGGGCATTCTGACTTGAGGCTTACGAGAGAGCGGTCATCATATTGAATTGGTTTAGAGTCTATTGGAATAATTTGTATTGGATTGTAAGGCAAAAGTCAGCCAATAAATTGTTGAACAGTGCTGAGGAGTTTTATTTCCAACAATAAAAATATTTTATTGTTTTAAGAGTTTATTTGAGAGTTTTATACAGATACTCGGTGTCCGTCACTGCACCTTTAGGGACATCCGATCACTGTATGGTGAAATCTGTATCGCTGTACTCGCCACCTGACACCCGCCCAAAAGGCTCCAGGCGAGTATGGCGTTACAAGTCAGCAGATTGTAATGAAATGCGACATTTCTTCGCATCTTATCCATGGCGGCAAACTTGTTTTACATCAACCGATCCATCGTGCTGCGCTGATGCTGTCTCAAGTGTGATAGTTCAAGCAATGGAGTACTTCATTCCCCACGCTGATCTATCCCTTGAAACCAAAGCTCGCCCATGGTTTAATACTGCTTGCCTAGCCGCTGAAAAGCGAAAGCGGGAAGCATACAAAGCCTGGGCAAATGCTCGCAGAAGCAAAGCCGTGGATTCGCATGAACACAAGAAGAGGTACAATGCTACCGCCAAGTCCTGCAAAAAGGTAATCAAAAGAGCTCGTTTTGCCCACATAGGCCGTATCGGAGACAGAATAGCAGCATACCCTTCGGGAAGTAAAGCTTTCTGGTCCCTTGCCAAGTCAGTCGAAACGAACTTTTGTCGCCCGTCGCTGCCACCACTGAGGAAACCCGATGGTTCTCTGGCCCATACTTCTAAGGAGAAAGCAGATTTATTTGCTAGTATCTTCGCAGAAAATTCTCGTCTAGATTGCCAAGGAAAAATCCCACCCCAATTACCTCAGTTCGGACCTACAATGGGTACCGTTCACATTCGCCAAAAGGAGGTTCTTAAATGTTTGCTGCACCTAGACGAGAACAAAGCTAGTGGTCCAGACGGTATTCCTGCAGTGGTCTTAAAACACTGCGCAGCTGAGTTGTCTCCCGTTTTGACGCGTCTTTATCGACTTTCATTGGAATCCGGTAAGGTTCCCAAGTCCTGGAAGCTTGCTAACGTACAACCAGTACCAAAGAAGGGAAGCCATGCCGATCCTGTCAACTACCGACCAATTTCAATCACTTCCATACTTTGCAAAGTCATGGAACGTGTATTGAACAATCGACTCCTGGCATACCTCGAGGCCAACGAGCTCCTAAGCGATAGCCAATATGGTTTCCGCAACGGGCGCTCGACCGGCGATCTTCTCGTGTATGCCACTCACTTATGGAGCGAGGCCTTGGAGGGACATGGTGAAGCAATAGCTGTATCCTTAGACATTTCCAAGGCCTTTGACAGGGTCTGGCATGATGGTCTCTTAAGTAAGCTTCCAGCTTATGGCATACCGATTGGGCTCTGCGACTGGATATCTGATTTTCTGAGGGAACGGTCAATTCGAGTAGTCTTAGATGGCTTCTCCTCCGACCAAATGGCAATTAATGCCGGGGTACCTCAGGGATCTGTTCTCTCTGCAACATTATTCTTGCTGCACATTAATGACCTTTTGACACCGGGCATTATTAGTTATGCTGATGACAGCACTGTTGTAGAGAGATACGTATCCAATGCGCGAGCGAGCCCCCGTGAAATCCAAAGTTTAAGAAAGTCAATGATTGAGCGCGTTGATTTGACCTTACGGAAAGTATCCGATTGGGGTGAGTCGAATTTGGTCAAATTCAACGCGTCCAAAACTCAGGCGTGTCTATTCTCCGCAAAAAAAGCACCTTCACATTAACGCCCACTTTCCAAAATGTATCTGTCCCCATCACTGACCATCTAGGGCTTTTAGGCGTAACTATAACATCTAGTTTAAACTTCGGTCAACAAATTGTGTCCATGGCTCAAGTAGCTTCGAAAAAGTTGGGAATCATCTCGAAGGTACGGCGGTATTTCAGCCCTGCACAGCTTCTTAACTTATATACAGCTCAAGTGCGATCATGCATGGAGTACTGCAGTCATCTTTGGGATGGTTCAGCCAAATATCAACTAGAAGCGCTGGACTCCGTTGACCGAAGAGCCCGTAAATTAATTAACAACGTCGACCTTACGACCAAAAAACTACAGACCCTAGAGCATCGTCGTAAGGTTGCCTGTTTAACCGTGTACTACAGGATACATTTTGGTGAGTGCGCGAGTGCTCTGTTTGAGCAAATTGAACCCTCACCCTTTTACCATCGGACTACTAGACGCAGACAGAACTTCCATCTGTATGTGGTTGATATTCCGAAAAGTCGAACTAAGCGCTTTGACAGTTCCTTTTTGATACGGGTCGCCAAGGTTTGGAATAAACTGCCTGCGTCTATTTTCCCTGACCAGTATAGTCCTAGTACTTTTAAGCGTCGAGTGAATAGGTTTCTCGTGGATGGACGTGTACCACCTTAGTCTTCATGTTCACTTAACATCAGGTGTCATGGAAGACAAACGTCCCATCCATATTTTATAAAAAAAAAAAAAAAAAAAATTAAATTGGTACGGAACCCTTCGTATGCGAGTCCGACTCGTACTGACCGGTTTTTATGACAAGTTTTGTGACAACTTGACGAGGTTATTAAGAAATATTGAGCTATTAATATATGACGTACAACTAAGTTATGAAACTAGTCGGAATGTGTTAAAGCTATTTATAACTTAATTTCTTTGTCGTAAGGTTATTTATTAATTGACTCTTTTCTTTGACCTGAGATTATTTATTAATTGAATGGCCGGCTCGTGTAGCGGTAAATGCTTAGCTTTTTATAACAGAGATCCTTTATTTGAATCTTGTTATGCGATTGATGGTTGTGTAATGAACATTGATAGTAGCCACCAAGTCATAGATGTTTTATGTTTATTTATTTTGATAATAGATGTTTCACGTGGTTTTACGTTTTTTTAATCCCGCGTTAATGTCGGGTGTAATTGTAACTGCAATTCCGGAGTGTACACTATCACTATGCCAAATTTCATTCAAATTTGTTGAGCCGTTCTGCCGTGGTTGAGAAACGAGCATCCATAGGAAAACACACATCTTACTAACATCCATATTAATAAGATGTGTGTTTATGACTTCACAGTGGAATCCGTTTATAATGGCATTGAAGGGAAATAAGAAACAAGTCATACTAAACGGACGTCATACAAAGCATAGGTACCTACCTACTGCAAGAATAAATAAACTGTTTAAGTTAGTATGTGATTTATTTTAATAGAGAGGAATAAAATAGAGATAAATTTTGGGGGTAGACCTTAGAGGATTTTGGGGGTAGGCCTTAGAAAAAAAAAAGTAACAGCACCAATTTTTATCTTTAATTCATTTAATTGGATATTGACAGTAATCCACAAATTTATGTGCATATTTTGTATGTAATTAACAAGTTTTACCTCCAAGGCAAAAAATCTCCAACTTCTACACTTCATCACTTATACTATATCAATTAACCTCACTATCTCACATTATGGAGTCCATGCAGAAGTCTATTGTGGCCATGGCAGATTTGTTCAAGAGCGAAATGTCTGAGTTTAGGAAGGAACTGCACAAGAAGTCTACATCATCTTATCCAGCATCAACTTCATCTTCACTATCTCAAGACTTCGACAGGTTCCAAAAATTTATTGAACAAGCTGTAGACAACCTTCATAAGCAGGTGCAATTTCTGGCATTAGAGCTGGACAAACTACATATGCACAACCGAAGAAAATTTGTCCTTCTTCATGGCATGCCGGAACACAAGAACGAAGATGTGGCCTCAGCAGCAGTTAAAGTAATAACAGACAACATGAAGATTGCTGAATTAACTAGAGCCGACATAAGTCACTGTTATCGGCTGGGTCGTTCTATTCGGCCTGAGAAGCCACGTCCAGTCCTGGTCAAATTTGCTGATCTCCAAATGAAAAGTAAGGTGTGGAAAGCCAAGACGACGCTCAAAGGTTCAGGCATTACTGTTTCGGAGTATTTAACAAAACTCCGTCATGACACTTTTATTGCTGCTCGTGAAAAATTCGGTGTGACGCGGTGCTGGACCCAGGACGGTGTGGTGTTTGTACTCGGACCTAATGATGTGCGACATCGGATCGTGACCATGGTCGACCTCATCGCAATCCCGAATCCCGAGTCCAGCGATGCTGAAACTGGATCCCCGGCGCAGTCGAAGCCAACAAAATCTGTACGGAGTAAGCGTCCAACTCGTAGATAATCCAAGTCTATTTCCTTCCATTCCCATTACGCATATGTGTAGATTTCTATGTAGATATATCTCTTTATTATATTTTTAGCTACCTCCGATATTTATTTAATATTATTATGTTTACATTCGTTATATTTTACTGTGTATCTATCTATCTCGTTTTTCAATCGTCAATCGTTACTATCAATCAATGACTGACTCTGACAGTGAATCACTCACTTCAGTTGATCGCAATATTATTGCCAATAATTTAATAGACTCTCAATATATTTATTCTGATGTAGTTATATGTTTCATTTTATTAATTTAGCCGGAGGTAGAACTTGTTTTTATTTTTGTATTTTTTATTAATATTCATTTTTTGTTTTATTGTGTAGTTTAGTTTATTATTTTATATTGTATATATTAATTTTTATTTTTATTTTTATTTAACATTTATGTATATTTCTGATAGTGAAGATGACAAATTATTGCTTGGTTATGTTTCTTGTTCCTCACCTTCATCACAGAGTACAGGTAGCTACCATAGTTTAACTCCTTCTTTAAACATTGCGCTTGACAATAACTTTTCAAATTTTCGTAAAAACTTTAATGTTGTCCATATTAACGCGCAGAGTATTCCAGCTCACTTCCCTGATATGCTGGCAGCTTTCGATAGCAAAGCTATACACGCTATCCTAGTTTCGGAGACTTGGCTAAAGCCATGCCTCTCTTCTACTGCGTATGCATTGCCGGGTTTCTGCCTAATCCGTAGTGACCGTCCCGACCGTACTGGTGGAGGCGTAGCCATATACATTAGAGCACATATTCCTTTTTCTATTGTCAGCACATCAACCGCTTCACCAACTAGTTCAGTTGAGTACCTATTTTTGGAAGTAACGTTTATTTATTTATTTATTTATATATTACAGGAAAACTTACAGCTAGGTTTTTCATATAATTAAAACAATAAGTTCAAAAAAGGATCATTGTGCCAATCTAAAGTGCTTCTAGGAGTAATGTATAGCCCACCACAAATAAATTACTTTTCTTCTTTAGAGCATGTCTTGGAGGACTTGGTTCCTTCATATGGTCACACCATCTTGATGGGCGACTTCAACACCTGCCTGCTGAAAGCTGATTTTCGTTCCACAAAGCTTCGCTCATTAATAAGGTCGACCAATCTTAATATTGTCCCGTCTAACGCTACACATTATTTCCCTCATAGTTCTCCTTCTCTTATTGACTTAGCTATAGTCTCCTCCTTAGATCATTTATCCCATTTTGCTCAGTTAGACGCGGATGCTTTTTCTTATCACGACTTATTGTTACTCTCATACAAAATTCGCCCTCCCAAAGCAAAGCCGAGAATCCTTCTGCGGCGTAATTTTAATGGCATTAATTTAGAAAAACTTCTTGACGACGCTAGTCATACTGATTGGTCAGCTGCTGTCAATAAGTTATCGGTCAACGACCAAATTATGACCTTCAATTCACTCCTTATTGACCTATATGACAGACACGCACCATTACGCCCTGTCAAGATTAAGCATCTTCCTGCTCCTTGGTTGACGGACGACATTAAGAAATTGATGAACAGAAGAAACCGTGCAAAGGTCAAATTGAAAAAAAATCCGAGTGATGAAAATGCATTGGTGTATAAAAGTTTGAGGAATCGCTGCAACACGATGTGTAGGGATGCACAACGACGCCATATTCACAAATCAGTTTCAAACGGCGATTCAGCTAAAGTTTGGAAATTTCTTAGAACTTTGGGTATCGGTAAATCTAAGACTGATAGCTCTCCGAAAAATTTCAACCTCAACTCATTAAATGGTCATTTCACTTCTTCTAGCTCTATAGACGCTGCTACAAAAACCAACACTTTGAATCATATATCTAGTTTACCGATGCCAAATATTCCATCCTTTTCTATAAGTCAATTTTCGGAATGTGGTGTCAAAAGGACTATGCTCTCTATTGCCTCCAATGCTATTGGGTCGGACTGCATTAGTCGTAAGATGCTCATACCTATCCTAGACATTATCCTTCCTGTAATAACTTGTATCCTAAATAACTGTGTTTTAAATGGTGTCTTTCCTGATGCATGGAAGGATGCAAACATCATACCTCTCCCCAAAAAAACCAATCCTTCTTCCTTTTCTGATTATCGTCCTATTGCCATCTTACCTTTCCTTTCCAAAGTACTCGAGGGGCTCGTACAGCAACAGCTCAGTACTTTCTTGCAAGAACATGTATTACTGAACCCCCTCCAATCAGGCTTCCGTCCTGGGCATAGTACGACTACTGCATTGCTTAATATCACAGAGGATATTCGTATGGGCATGGAGCAGAAGAAGCTTACTGTACTTACACTTCTAGATTTCAGTAATGCTTTCAATTCGGTGGATTTTGACATCCTTTTGCAAATGCTACGTTCTTTTAACATATCTCCATCGACTATTGACTGGTTTCATTCTTACTTGCATGGGCGCCGGCAACGAATATCTACTGAGACGGAATTCTCCAATTGGTGTGATGTCAAAACCGGTGTTCCGCAAGGTGGCGTGTTGTCTCCTCTCCTGTTTGCTCTGTTCATCAACTCGATTACTCTCAATATATCTTCTTCTTACCATCTGTATGCGGACGATCTTCAAATTTATACACAAGACAATCTCGAGAACCTGTCAAACACTATCCTGCTACACAACGCTGATTTAAAACGGATATCGGACTGGAGTTATAATCATGGACTCACAATCAATCCTCATAAGACTCAAACTATTATCATTGGAAGTCATAAAATGATTTCACGAGTTGACTGGAAGTCAGTTCCGCCAATAGTGTTTAACTGTATTTCTATTCCATATAGCGAAACTGTGAAAAACTTAGGTATTATTTTTGACCGCACGTTGTCTTGGAAACCACAAGTCACTGAGTTGAGCAGGAAAATGTTTGCCGCGGCGAATTCGCTCAAGCGTCTTCGTAATTTCCTCCCTATTGCCACTAAAATTACGCTTGCACAATCTCTCCTATTACCTATTCTCGACTATGCCGATGCCAGCTATCTAGACTTAACTGAAGAACTTCTTAATAAACTTGAGCGACTACAAAATCTCTGCATAAGGTTTGTATTTGGATTACGCAAATACGACCACATATCTGACTTCCGGACTAAACTCAAGTGGCTTCCTATTCGCCTTCGCCGGAATACTCACATTCTTTCTTTAGTCTACCGTATTCTGTACGATAAAGCGATACCTACGTATCTGAAAGACCGTTTAAACTACCGCTATACCAACAACGACCGTAACTTGCGTTCCTCATCGAATTTACTCCTGGCGACACCATCGCATTCGTCCACATTTTTAGGCAAGTCCTTTTTTATTCGATCGGTGTCGTTATGGAACGAGCTCCCGATTGAGATCCGCTTGGCGCGCACACCGCGCATTTTTAAACGAATGCTTAAACGGCATTACCTGGCGAAACACTGTCCATCTTAACTATCCATACCTATATATTTATATGTGTATTGATATAGTATTTATTTATGTAGTACATAAGTATTTAAGTAAACGTCTATGTATGTGTATGTAATTATTCGTATGTAGTTTATTTTTTACGAGCCGTACACCTCGCCCACATTTATTTCCACCAATGCCTGGGTTGCCTGGCAGAAATCGCGCTTCGGCGATAAGGCCGCCCTTTGTATGTTAATTGTGATTGTTATTTTTAATTTAAACTGTGTAACAATGTTGGTGTACAATAAAGAGTTTTATTATTATTATTATTATAAATCAAAGTGGATATTAATAAATAAATCTACGCTCTGAGACTCAAATCAAAAAAGCCTTTCACGCGCCCAAAGTCTTTGGGTATAACGTGACTCTCCCGAACACTGCCAAAGGTGTTAGAAATCATACGGTCGGTCACTATAAGCGGACAACATTTGATAAAAAAGGGTCACAATTAACGATATGTCACTATAGGCGAAGTCATCATATCCGACTTAGTTATATAATTTATATGAAAACCAAACTGCTCTGTGTAAACACATCATAATGAGCGGTTGGTCAATATAAGAGGAGTTGTAACAAACGGATTCTACTGTATTTCTTAAATCGATCTATCTGCTGTCTATCCAGTAAAGAGTTATAAACTCTGATGGTATATTACGAGATGCCACTGTATCATTACAACTTTCATTTAGTAATAGGAAACACATGACATGTTTTTCTTGACCACTGGAGTCCTGCAGGAGCAGACCATCGACACCGATAAATGGGGCTTTTGTGTCGATATTTTCGATCATTTTTTCCTGTCGAAATGGTCAAAGTCAAAGTCAAAAGAATCTTTATTTCGTAAGTATTTGAATACATTTGAAATAAGTCATAAAATTTACAAATTGAACTGAATCTACCGCCACTTCGGAAAGTCGATCTGTTGAGAAGAAGTGGCAAGAAACTCAACAGCAATCATCTTTTAAAAATACACAATAACAATTAACAATCTTCTTGCATCCGGATAACTTATAGTAAAACTTTATATAACACTTATCCTTAAATCTATCGAAGGGTTAATCTTAAATATTTTGGAATTATATTATAAAAGCGTACACATATTGACCCATGAACGAGTTGGTGATCTTCTGGAGTTTACTATTATATTTATACAATAGGCAATCAAATATTAGACAGAAACATAAGACATAGATATAGAGGTAAAGATAGAAGTAGATAGATGTAGCGATAGAGGTGAGAGATAATACAGATAATGGTTGCAATCTGAATCAGTTTCATCTGTCGAATTCAGCGAATCATTTCTTGTATCGAATGACCCATCATGCGGCCAATTTTGTCTATATCTTTTAAGATATACAGGGTCAATTTATAATAGTCTGTGATTTTTTAAATTGGGTTAACAATGATGTGTTGGTTTAAATTATGAAGTAAATTTTTTTTAAAAATTTTTCGTAAATTAAAATTTCAAAATTATTTTTAGTGAATAAAATTTAAGTTTAATCTACACTTCATGACTAGGTACATAGCAAAAGAATAAAAATATTGCCGTCTATTTCTTTTAAGAAAATCACTCCACGAAAACAATAATCTTACGCGAATAGTAGATACCTACGCATCCGAGCGAAGGTCGTTGACGCGCGCCCACAGACTAATAAGGAGCGCGCGCCCGTGTGTTTGCGTGACCTAGTTACCTGCTTAGCGCGGAATCAGCTGTAATTACGTCATACATCAGGATAAAAGGTGATTCTAATGTCCCATCACACTACTGTTACAGGTTTTTGACTATCAATTTCACGTTAAACTAATTGTATCTAAATACTGTTTTAGTTTTGATCTTCATTAAATTAAAAATTAACTTAAAATAAAGCATTCGTGCTTGAAGTCTTTGTTAAAACAAATAAATTGATTTTACAATTAATTTAATGTTAGAATGACGTGTTTAGTAACTGGAATAACCTTATTTATAACTATGTACAGTGTAGGTATAACGTACAAAAATAACTTACATTTTTACCTTGCGTCCTGTCGCTGATATTAAATACCGTGCTAGGTATAAGTCACTGATAACTTATCACATTCACAATTATAACTGCTGTACATGGAGTCCCATTAGCCCATATACTGAACACAAAACCTGTCATGTTTAGCTTATTAATTTTGACTATCCATAAAGTATCCTTATCACTTTTGATAACAGCGATAGGTGGACTCGTCAGTCCATAGAATGTGCTTCAGCAACCAACCATAGACTACACACGCGGAGCATAGGTAGTTGCTTCAGTTCTTGCACTTTCGTAAAGTGGTAAGACTTGAGCCCTCTCGTCGCAGCAAGCGCCGCACCCACGAGCTGCTGACTTCGAAAACCTGAGCCGCATCGTTTGTGCTGGCTATCGGATGCTGTTCAAAACACTCCAGCACGTCTTCTTTGAGTGAACCAGAAATCGAGGTCTGCCGGCGTCTGTGACTGTGGATTAAACGTGCCATAGTCGCGTAATTCGTCATTTTTGTTAGTTATCGATTTAGTGTTCGCGCGCGCGAATCTCTGGAAAGACTGACGAGCGGGGGGCGTGGCGTACTTTCAATCAAACATAGTAGGCGCGGGCGCGGCGCGGCGGCTCGAATAGGTATTGTTTGGTAATGTAACTAATATTTTATTGTTTAATAGAAATAGATGGAAACGTTTTCTCCTCTTGCTATGTAGTCGTAAATTAGAGATTAAACTAAAATTTTATGCACTTAGAAGTATTTTGAAATTTTAATTTATGAAAAATGTTGAAAAAAAATTTTTTTTTTCCAAATTCAGACCCACTCCTCATTCTGAATCTGCTATTAAAATATTATTGACTATTATGTGACGACCCTATATAGTTCGGTCAATTTAGACATCCAAGGTTACAAAAAATCCGACTTGGCTGAATATTGGTAGGATTGTTCAATACACTATTATAAAGGAAATGTGGAAAGTCCTCATCGATCCGGCACGTGCAAACAATTTACTCGGGGTCAAAGGCCACAAAAACGGGTTTTTCGCGATTTTCAGTAAAACGGTAAGTTTTATCATAAAATTAGTTCAGACAAAAATTGTAGATCGGATAATTATCTATAAAAAAATATGTTTATCTATTTATGTATTTATATTATAGGTCCCCCCTAGTTCGTTGGTGTTATTGTCTGGGGATTTTATTTATTTATTATTTTATTCTTATGTAAAAAACTATGGGTCATCGACACTTGAACGATCGGTTTACCTAAGTTAGTTGAACCAAAATAAAATATTGTATTTAAGGGTTCAAATGGATTTAAATTCTTTATACAACACCTTTGTTTAAAATTCGCATTATGTATGAGATAAACTCCACCTAAAGCAAGATATTAATCCCTTAAGATTAAAAAGGTATCTTACAGGGAATAAAAAATACTTTAATCCTAAGGGTTATAATGTCATTTGATTTTGGAATGTCAATTGGAGCGAAATTTAATAATACCTACATGGACATGGCTGTATGACTAGTTGCTTTGCCTAATTAAAAAATATATGGACTTTAAATTTGGCTGTATAAGTTTGTGTACCTTTGCATTTGGAACGACTACCAAGAAAAAATTAAAAATCCTCGTAAAAAACCTGTATGCGACGGTTTCTTTTGCCTTTTGAAAAAGACAAATAAGAAGGAAAATTGCGAGGTTTTAGAAAAGAAATTTTTTTCAGAGTTTTTATTTCAATAGTTTTCAAATAAATAAAATATGTCGAGCTCGAGTGACGATTTAACACCAGAAGATATTAGAAATGAAGCAAATAGTATCGTCGATAATATTTTGCCGTGTAAATCAAAGCATTTGTACATGAAATTTTACGAAGATTTCTTTGCTTGGAAAACTAAAAAAGCCGTGAAAATTATTTCGGACTCATTGCTTTTAGTATATTTTCAACAGTTGTCTGCTACAAAGAAACCTAGCAGCCTATGGACTGTTTATTCAATGTTGAAGACAACAGTAAACAATGAATATACCAAATAGACATATCACTTTATCTTTACATAACTGGTCAATTGTTTCTAATATTATCTATAATTTCTAAATTATTAAATACCTAAGTACTTGATTTAATTCCTGCGTTTCATTACCTGATTATCTTACAAGGTGGTGTATAAAGTAGAGTAAGCTCCTCGGGGATAACAGTGTCTTAGTCTTGGGCAGTCTTGCATCCCTCGCTTCATTCAGGATTCTTACCAGAATTCCCTCACTTCGTTCGGGAATTAACATCTTAATTCCCTCACAGCGTTCGGGAATTATCTACAGAATCCTTCATTTCGCTCAGGATTCAATATGATGCCCGTGACATAATACACTGCTTTATCCCCTTGTTGCATAATCTACTATTATGCACGTGTGCGAAGCTGCAAGATTCAATTATTAAATAGACATTTCCGACATTCACACCACATCATTTAGACCAAATATAGTTTCTTAAAGATTTGTGTTTTCGATAAGTGACGAATAATATGACGAATAACTAAACTTACGAATATCAACGAATAAAACAATAAATATAACCAACAAATGCAGAGCATTAAAAAAACCGACTTCACGTCAAAACTTTTAGTAGGCCTAGTAATAATGTCATCAACGTAAACATTCTCCGAAATCATACATATGTTTTCAAAAATTTGACTTTTTTAATGAAGTACTCAACCGATTTCAATGAAATTTATATGGGACCAACTATGAAGTATCTTCTATTATATGAAACTGTATAATAATTTTCAAAATCGATTCATACTTGTCCGAAATATCGTTTAACAAAGACACAAAAAAACATACACACGAATTGAGAACCTCTTCCTTTTTTGGAAGTCAGTTGAAAAGTATAAGCATACATGAGTACTTAGATATAAGTAAATAAACTTAAGAAATACATAAACATCCATGGCTTGAGCTTATATCATCACACTCATATTCATCTTAACCGGGATTCAAACGTAGGACCGCTGGCATAGAAGACAATATTTTTAATTTAAAGGTCCAAATAGTTAACCAAACGTCTAAAACAACATCCACGCTAAAATATGTCGCCTCTTGACAATATATCTCGTCGAATCCTTCAAGTAGTTGACATTCCCTTTGCGCGGATTTAATCTGCGGCGATAAATGTCAGAATGACAAACAGAAGCCACGATTTTGTTGACATTGCTGACATTGTGAGAATTTCGTGTAATTTAGATGCTGAACTAAGCTGTGCCTGCGACTTAGCATGACTTTGTTTTTTATTTAATAAATAATAATAAAATCCTCAGACAATCCCACCAAAGTAAGCAGAGCTTGTGTTATGAGATACCATGTAGCGAACTAGGGGGGAACCTACAATAAAACCATATACAAGGTGACTAGTGACAAATTTTAGATACTGAAGGAGACTCGATTCTGGTCATAATTATGTAATAAAAGTAAGTACTTAATTAAATAAATGAAAACTGTGATAAATAAAAATTACCCGACCAAGATTCGAACCTGGGACCTCTCGTTTGCCGGACGAGTGCTCTTCCACTGAGCTACCGGGGCCTGGCGGTACGCCGCGAAATTACTTAGGTACCACATTTTTTTGTTTTTACGTTATATTGCTAACGTAGCTCCATCTTATGGTACCTATAGCTAAAGCCCAAGCAACCAAGTTTCAGCTCATTTGTTTTAAGTCTTTAAGTTTTGTTTTAAAAGTATATTTGGATGTTAAACCTAAAGAAGTGTTTTCACGTTGCACGCGAATAGAGTCTGTTCATGCATTGTTCAAGTATCGAAATATGTTAAGCGCAGGCCACACTGAAAGCGAAGCGATCTTTATTACGCTTCGTTTATGTCAACCAACTAGGTATAGACCTATTTGATATCAACATCGCAAAATAGCCACTGCAGGACTGTGAGTTCCTCTCCCTTGGATGTCAAAGGATGTTAGGGCTGTTAACAATCAAGCTGGCTTTGCTAATGTCAGAATGGTTAGAACGCCAAACTAGTTTTAACTTGATGTTAAATGAAAATGAAAACTTTTTTATTCGTGGTAGGTAATTTTATACACTTTACGAACGTCAAACGCTGGATGAGGGCGGCGCGGGTCCGGATGACATGACGAATCCTGGGGGAGGCCTCCGTCGAGAAGTGTGCGTCTCTCGGCTTTGAAGATAATGATCGCCCATTATCCACCAATGTCTTGGTGTTGTCAACTACTACTTCTTCTTCGGCTTTAAAAAACGAAATGAAAGTAGAACCCTAGGTAGACCGAGAGGAAAAAAGCCTACGGAAAAATACTCTCGGTACTCTTTTGTAAAAAGTGCTTATTATAGGTACAATTTGGCAGAAACACAGCTCTGCTATGACATGAACAAACAAACAGAAGACAGTTATTCGTGCTTGCCAATATCATGTCGCAGCCAAGCTGCTTACATAGTGATTAATGTTTAATATTTGGAAATAACCAAGGAACAAAGGAACAAGCAAACAGACAAATCTTTTCTCTGTTTGATAGTAAATAAATCAACATTGTTTTCGAAAATACATTAAATAGACTTTTGAACATGGAATCAAGAAAAATATGGACTTTAAATACGCTGTCACTCGTGGGGCCATCTGTTTACCAACACACACAAAGGTCGACACCCTGCTTTGCTTGGATATCCGCTGCCTTATCACGTAACTTGCAAGAGCAAAGCGATGGCATGAATTGCGCAAGATTTGCTAAAAAAGAACTAATTCGTATTACGTTACAGCAAAAACAAAGCCATAGCAATCCGACGACTGTGCTGCCTCTATCGTACAATCGATGTACTAAAAGTGCATATAATCCCTTTGACTTTCATACTTTTCGTGTGTACTTTTCTGCGAATTTTTAAAAGCAAACATCTATTCTGTTTCACATTTTACTAGTTTCTTTTTTAGCTACCAAATTGTTTTTGGCGCTATTATCGTAGCTATAAATGCATTCTGCGATCATCGAACGATTGAACAGCTATCGCTTACATAATACGATCTAAAGCAATGGATCGCGCGTCCATGGCGTGATGACTGCGCCATTATAGCTGATCGCTAATATTTACGTGATAAGGCAGCCGGTAGGTTAAATTAAATCGCATCGGTATAGCTCTGTAGTTCGCGATGTGAAACCAAATATGTAATGACGCAGTACAGCACTCAGCAAATTTTTAGGTTTCACTTATTTTATTTTATATTACAGAGTTTTCACTGATAGAAAAAGAATACTTAAAAAACAAGTCGCGTACTTAGGTACCTATATGATTTATAATATAAAAGAATATTAATAGATATAAGAAATGTAATTAATTTATAATTGTACTGCTCATTCATTGTACACAATTCTTAGGTATTGAAATTTTATGTAAGTATAAATATAATACAAAAATTAAAAATACGTATACAAATACAAAAAAATAAATAAGTAGGTACTTAATAAAAAGTTAGTAAAACAGCATGTTTCATGTGAAAAAAACATTAAGCCATAGCTGCTTGGAATGCACTTGGAATGCTGCTACAGAATAGATTATTGCGAAAACATAAACGAAGCGAAACGAACTTCGCTCTCAGTGTGCCTCCGCTTTAAACACATACAGAATTTTCGTTCGCAAGAATGTTAAAAATTAACATGTTTTTTGTCATCTCTCTAAATCATATTCAAATATTGCTTAAGCGAAACATTTTGTAACAGAAAAGTGTCAAGTAGTTTGTAATAACGTTGCGTTATGGTTCAACTTGCGGGGTCTAGACGTAATAACTAGTTCTCTATAAACGTATTTCTTTTACTAGTGTAAGGATGGCTTAGAACAGCCCTGTCACCCCTGGACAAAAGAGTCGTAAAGGCCACTGATCCGAGTGCCCCCCACTTAGTGGTAGGATCCCGTCAGGGTTAGCCTGGGTGACGACCACCCTTCATATAAAATACATACATACATAACTTCTCGCCTGTATCCCTAATGGGGTAGGCAGAACTCCAGAGGCTATAAAAACCATTTGATGTCACGTTTGATAAATTTGAAGGTATTATAATGATGGAGAGAGACTATAGCAGTGACAGGGGGTCAGCCTGTCGCCCGCAAAATCGCCAATAAATCCTCAGTCCCTTAACTGAGTTTTACAGTATGCCCGGGAAGAGAAGCAGCTGGCACATTCTATGTTTTTCTTTCGCTCCCAGTCCAGCATGGAAGCATGCCGGCGGTGATGTGTTCCGGCAATATTTAATGAAGAGCCACTTCTTTCCTAGCCCCGTGTGCTGTCATCTTCGACCTCATCTTCACTTACCGTCAGGTGAGGTTGAGGTCAAACGGTTTAGTTACCAATAAAAAAATGAATACATTCTGGTTTCATAGTTTTTTTTTGTAAAGTGCGTATTTCTCAGAAACTTCACAGAAGATTTTGATTGAATTTAGGTATATGACACCACCTCTGAAATATCTTCTACCAAACAAAACAAGAATGATTAAATCATCATTAAAATGGATTCATAATTGGCGAAAAAATTAATGATAATCAACGAATGCAGAGCATTAAAACAACCGACTTCACGTCACAACTTTGGCTGAGTTGAGAATGTCATCAACATCCTACAAAATCAGGCATATTTTTTCAAAAGTTTAAATTTTTCAATGAAGTACCTAACCGATTTCGGTAAAACTTATATGGGACCAACTATGAAGTATCTTCTATTATATGAAACAAGAATTTTCAAAATCAATTCATAATTGTCCGAAATGTCGTGTAACAAAGACACAAAAAAAACATACAGATGAATTGAGAACCTACCTGTAGAGTACGGTGGGTTTAACCTAAAGTAGATATCTTTGAATAAACTAGACTAAAACTAATAAATAATAATAATAAAAATGTTTATTAATTTCAGAAAGCATAAATTACAAATATTGGCTTAAATATACAAGGAAGGATAGAACATTGGTGCCTGAACTAGGATAATCCTGTTTTTCAGGCTGGAGCGTGCTAAAATAACATTTAAAATTCATTCAAATAAAATATAACTTCTATAAAATAAAATATGGATCTTAAATACAAACATAGTAGAATCTATTTGACTATTCTTAAGAAATAAAACTAAAATAGGAAATTGTGACAATTTTAAATTTAAGAGATTTACCTACATAATTATTTTATTTATTAAACCTTATTACACTTTTATGCTAACATTATCAAAAATTAACTTATAACAGTCAGTAGCATCTCGGTTTCATCGTACGTCAATTCCTGGAGAACTGTTTTTAAAGCCTTTTTACAATTTCTTACGTTTAAGGGATATACGAGTATATACACTTTAGCGTTTATTTTGTTATACAATAACGGCCCTAGGAATTTATAAAATCGTGTAGTCAAAGTGTATTTTACCCGCGTGCGATTTGTGCATACAATATCCTTGCGTCTTTTGTTAGTAGAACGGTGCTGTATTGAAGTGCTGTGTGCTGTTTAAGTACTGTGTTAGTTATAAATAATTGTCGGACTGTTAGTACATTGCATGATTTATATAAAAGGTTAGTAGGGTTAGTAGTTAGTAGGGTATAAATAGCTACTTAAATTAAATTTTAAAAAAAATTACTTACCACAATTATAGAGAGTAAATACTGCATGTTATCTGAAAATAAATAATAATAACATTAAGAAAAACAATTTACCTACTACATAAGCTTGCACGGGGTTTACCCTAGTGTCTTATAATCCGGTAGGATTATTTTAATGACACTTGATAGTTTTCGAAGACAGCTCGTTTAAAAAAACTAAAACCCTTCAGCTTTATTATAATGACACAGATAAAATATGACTTTATAAATAAACTAGCTACCGCGCGCGGTTTTCCCCGCGTAACTTTTGATCCCGTGGGAATTTTGGGATAAAATATACCTTCCTCAAGAGTTGGGCTATCAAATGCAAAGAATTTTTCAAACCCCACTTGTAGTTTCAGAGATTAGCGCGTTCAAACAAACAAACAAACAAAAAAACAAACTCTTCAGCATAATATATTAGTACTAGCCACCTCGCGCGGTTTTATCCGCGTAACTTTTGCTCCCGTGGGAATTTCGGGATAAAATATAGCCTTTAATCTTTCTCAAGAGTAGGGCTATCAAATCCAAAAAGAATTTTGCAAATCCCACTTGTGGTTTCTGAGATTAGCGCGTTCAAACAAACAAAAAACAAACAAAAAACAAACTCTTCAGCTTTATATATTAGTATAGATAGATAAAATCCCCAGACAATCACACCAACTACATGGCCCCAATGTAAGCATAGCTTGTGTTATGGGATACCATGTAGCGAACTAGGGGGAACCTAGAATATAAATACATAAATAGATAAACACTCAGACACGGAACATTTTTTTTTTCTTGTTCCGTGCGGTAATCGAACCCGCAACCACTGGCGTCTGAGGCAGACAGGTTTACCCCATCGCCAAAGTGGTCGTCACATATAAATGTTATTAAATAATAATTTATCTAATTCACAAAATTAATAATCAACGAATGCAGGGCATTAAAAAAACTGACTTCACGTCAAAACTTTGGCCGAGTTATAATGTCATCAACGTAAACATTCTCCGAAAATATACATATTTTTTCAAACATTTTAAATTGTCCATGACGTACTCAACCGATTTCGATGAAATTTATATGGGACTAACTATGAAGTATCCGTTATCATATGAAACAAGAATTTTCAAAATCGATTTATAATTGTCCGAAATATCGTGTAACAAAGACACAAAAAAAAGACGTGTGGCACTCGGAGACTGCCGCGGTAAAGCTATTGCATAGCATTTTTTATCAACTTATGCAATTGTAATTATTTATTTATTTTATTAATGCAGTAAAGTTTCATCTAATATGAAGTACCACAAGTTTCTAGTAGATGGCGCTGATTGTTTATTAAAGCCCGCATGTAAAGTTATGAAATCAAAGTATCACCGCTGTGCCGGTCGGAGTGGGGGGTGTTAGGTTTTTTTCGTTACGGAATTTCTGGATTCGGTCCCCACGCTCAAGGCCCGCGATAGAAGCTAAGTAATAGCTTAACATAAAAACAACCTCTTCCTTTTTTTTGGAAGTCAGTTGAAAATGAATAAAGCACATATTTATTTAAACTTGTCGTGCAGCAGTGGGTAGATTTCACTATTATTCCG
Source organism: Stenoptilia bipunctidactyla (assembly GCA_944452665.1). Classification (NCBI taxonomy): domain Eukaryota; kingdom Metazoa; phylum Arthropoda; class Insecta; order Lepidoptera; family Pterophoridae; genus Stenoptilia; species Stenoptilia bipunctidactyla. The sequence goes on along the minus strand of OX101747.1, from coordinate 18,103,471 downwards.
TACAAACCGACTCCATACTATGCGAACATGCGCAAACATATGGAGTTTTGTATGTAAAAAATATTGCGATGTTCTGAATAGATTTAATAGCATGTGACATGTCATTAGAAAGAGGAAAGTCTAAAGAAGTTTTTGAGAAATTGGAAGATCCTGGTCAACGTTTTTAATTTTTTTAAAGACTGAATTTTTTTTTTTCGATTTTGAAACTTTGTAAGAAAATAAAACAAAACTAGTGAACTAATGATATAGTTTTGGGTCGGGAGGCTTTCTGGACCAGGACCTTTCAATAAAAATATTAATTTCTCGAGGTAAAGTTTCATATGATAGAAGATACTTCATTGAAAATTTAAAATTTTTGGAAGAATATTATGTATGATTTCGGAGAATGCTTTGAGGTGAAGTCGGTTTTTTAATGCCCTGCATTCGTTAAGTATATGGCATACAATAAAGTGTAAATAAATAAATAGGACACTTGCTATACAACGTGTAACAAAATGTAGAGATAAAACTTAAGGGTTAACTTCTATACCATACGTAGAATATACAGTAAAAGAATTAGCATGATCATTGCTGGTATAGACTTTCATAAAAATTTATTTAATTATTTTACAACAAAATATTTTGACTACCCTAGTCAACCTAATAAGCCAAAACAAGACTTGTGACAACTTATAAGACTTATGACCTTTCCCGCACCGGCTGAACTTTGTAGTATCTGTCTTAGTTACCCATCACTTTATTTTTACGCCATCTGTTATCGAATCATCAAAAGCTAACAGCTGTTTCTGGGGTTGACACTTAGATATTTTGGTCTAAACTTTGAAATTGATTTTCGGCCGAACCGTAAGGATAACAAATTTAAGTTACTGTTACTTATAAACTACATCACCAAACATACAATTCCCTTAAGTATTATCTCTTCATTATGTTACATGTTGTATACAACCACTTGATATTTTTGTGTTGCATTGTTGCGTTAGCCGTTCACCTAGGACCACAGGTCATAACATAAGTATTACCAGGCCTGGCTCACTCCGCGCGGTACATCCGTTATTTACCTACAGCGAAGCGCTCCGCCGGCGCAATTCGAATAAGTCGTGTATCACGCGCGCGCCCGTCGTCGGGACGTTGTAGATACCTACCTACCTAATAGCACTCACAGTAATTCTATGATCGAGGTTGCAAATAGTAGTTAAAAATGGACATAAAAAGAAACAAATATTCAATTAGATTATGTTTAGATTTGATTATGTTCAATGTAGCAAACAAAACATAGGTAGTATTACTAATTATTCGTCGTGACTTTTTTCATTTTGTACTTTAGGTAAGTTGAAACAATATTTTTTACAAAGGTAGAATAACAGTAATACCTACATCGGTAGATACTTAATTACAAATAAAGAGATTAATTATTCTTCACTAGGCAGCAACCCAACAGCGTAAGAAAAGATAAGAGGCATGCGATAGAAAAAGACAAAACTTCTAGGTATATAAATTTGCAGGTACGTAATGCTGTGCGAGCTGAATTCCACCGTATCGCGTCGTAGCAAGACTCAAATTTATTTAGATCTTCTTGCGGAGTAATTCTTCTGTACCAACGGTACTATTACTTATTCTGTGGTATTACGTTAAAATGTGAAAGTAAAAAGTGTTTAGGTGATGTCAAAGTTACTTAAGTAGTAGGTTATCTATCGCAATATGACTAATAAGAAACATTGATTTATTATCTTCGTATTCGATAGTTTTAAGGCTATATTTAGGATTAAATTTTATGAATTAATTAGATTTGAAATAGCTGTAGGTTGATAAAGACGATAAATGATGAACAAACTAATTGTGTTTTATCTTATACGAGCGTTTGCCCGCGACTTCGTACACGCATAAACTCAAAAGTCCTATATTTTCCGTTCCCGTGGGAATTTCGGGAATTCCTTCCATAATACAAACAGACACTTATTAAGGAACCTTTATACCAAGTATAACATCCGTACACACAAGGAATAAGGTTTTTTCATACAAACTAAAACATCATATATTTCCCGTTCCCGTGCGAATTCCGAGAATTTCTTTCATAAAACAACCAGTCACTTTTTGAAGAACCTTTATGCCAAGTATCGTATTCGTGCACTCAAGGAATAAGACTTTTCATACAAACTAAAATGTCCAATAATTCCTGTTCCCGTAGGAAATTCGGGAATTCCTTCCTTAGTGCACCCCTACATCCCCTACAAAATGTACGTTCCAAATTTCAGCTCTCTACGCCCAGTAGTTACGGCTTTACGTTGTCTGTCAGTCACTCAGTCAGTAACGGAACAGTTTTATATATATTGATTGATGATGATTGATTAGATTAGTGGCAGTTAAATTTTAATGTCATATTTTAGTATTATTTAATGTAATGAATTTAAGACTGCTTTTTGTTATTATTATGGGTTTAGTGAATTTCCAAAAAAATCATGGACAAAGTTTAATTATTGTTTAGAATTTAGTGTTCATTCAAAATACCTTATATGTAGCTATGAGTATAGATTTAATAACCCACCGGTTTAATGTCAAATAAGTCAAATTGTACTTTTCAAAACAAGCATTGCCTTTCATTTTTAATGAACAAACTATTTCAATAAACTTTATTTGACATTTTAATTTAATTTTTAATCGTTTGTGAGTACTGAGAATCTACAGGGTGACTGGTGACAAATTTTAGATACTTCAGAGCACTCTGTACTCGATTCTGATCATAATTATGGAACAAAAGTAGGAAAGTATTTAATTTTTCACTAGAATTCCCAATAAATAAATAAGGAGACTTTAACAACACTTTCCCCGACGCGCTGCCTCAGTCAACACGCACACAGCAGTGTTCCCGCCACACGCACACCAACACCCACTATGTATCTATTGTATTACGCCTATGTAATCATGCGTTGCGTAAATAATTCTTTAACTTTTGGTTAAGTTTAATCAGTAGATAATTAATATTTGTTTATTATTTTATTTTTTCTCTTCATGTATGAACTGAAACTATCACGTCCTCGAATTTCGAAAGTGACCCACCAGTCACTCTGTCAAAATATCTGTATGAATTTCATCTCATGTATAATTTAAGTTAGTACTAAGAGCTGCGGATTTTGTTGAAAAAATAAAAATGTAAATGTAAAATCCATTTGACACATTAAGTAAATAAATAAATATTTCTAACAATCACACTAGCCGAAATTAAGTTTTTTAGACCAGCGGGCCTATGACGGTTCTTTCATGACATGACATGATAAACTAGATTTCTATTTTAGAGTAATAATTATACTTTATTCTTTCTCTAAGATTTCTATGATATAATGTTTGAACGAATTCATATACATGCATACATTGCAATACATTGTATGCAAGAGGCATTACATTTTGCAATGACAGTTTCAATGATATCATCTATGACTTAAAAACGTCAATTAAAAAAGGTGAGATCGCACTTACCTCTATGAAATCTTTGTTTCTTGATTTTATTTGTGTTTTTCCATTTCGAATGCTTTCATAAATAAATACTATATTATTGTATATTGGGATTATTGTATTCAGTCTACATGGCAAGAGCTTAGCTAAGAGATTTCGCCGAGGAGTGATACCAAATAATGATCGCAGACGTCAAAACTATTTCATGATATCATCGCCTGGTTTTAAGATCCATAATGGGCCTATTATTTGTCAATCTTCGGATAGGTAAAAACTATCTGACGAAAGCATTACTCGGCAGAATAAATGTTTTAAGAATAAGATTATTTTTGACCTAAAATGACAACAAACTTAAAGCTGTCGAGTAATACTTTATTTATTTGATATCTTTTATCTGATCATTGAATAAACTGGCCTTAAAGAACTTTTGTTATGGATAAGAAACATAAACATCCATCTCTTGACAGCTAATATCTATGTTCATCACACAAATATCCAGCTCACTTTAATTCGAACCCAGGACCTTCAAACTATGAACTACACCAGCGGGCCGTTCATAGTCTTACTTAAATACTTAACGCTTAATCAGTGATGGGAATATAAATAATTTTAAATTTTAACTTTATAAATATAATTTTAAATAATAAATATTTCTGACACTCACACAACATTATCTAGCCCAAATTAAGTTTCTTAAAGAACTTGTGTTATGGATAATAGATAACCGATATACCAAAGAAATATATAAACATACATATTGATTAAATACATATTAGAATAAACTTAAATAAAAATATGAATATCCATGACTTGACGACTAATATCTATATATATTCATCACACAAATATCCGCCGCTAGGATTCGAACCTAGGACCTCTGGCATAGAAGGCAATGTATGTTACCGCTACACCAGCCGTTCGTCTATCTTATGTGTTTGAAATAGGGCCCAAAACCAATCAATTTATCAACAATGCCATATCTGATTCAGTAATTGTATTTTGCTTTACATACATACATAACATCACACCTGTCTCCCTTTGGGGTAGGCAGAGACAAGGGAACACCAATTGCTACGTTCCAGACATACCTCTTTCGCTTCCTCCACGTTCATTAATCTTTTCATACATGATCGCCGGTTACGGGTACTTTTAACTAGTCCTTTTTAAGTATGTCACCAAATTGGTCGGTATACGTTCACCTAGGGCGACCCCTTCCGAGACAACCATCTATTCTTGCTTTGTACACCTCTTTCGTAAGTCTGTCTACCATTGCCGGAGCCTTGATTCTTTAATAAAAAATAATAATAAAATCTGCAGACAATCACACCAACTACATGGCCTCAAAGTAAGCGAAGCTTGTGTTATGAGATACCATGTAGCGAACTAGAATAACTAGAATATAAATACATATATAGATAAACACCCAGAAACGGAATTTTTTTTTCTTGTTTCGGGCGGGAATCGAACCCGCAGCCACTGGCGTCTGAGGCAGATAGGTTTACCCCTTCGCCAAAGTGGTCGTTCTTTATTTATTTATTATTCATTGTATGTACACATCAATGAGGGATATTTTTACAATAATTTTATAGATAATGAGCACATCATCGAAAGACGATCTCATCCAGCAGGGCTAGCATGCAACTATCGATAAATAGTTGAATCGAAAAGATAAATATTATTTTGTTATTTTATCCTATTATATAAGCTAATATGCGTGCCATAATAGATAGAATTACTCGATTTGATACCATGATTAAGACCAAAGAACCAAATATGTCATTATCTTAATAAATTACATACACTAAATACCATTCTAAGAAAATATCGATAAAAGGCCCAATTTATCGTTGTCGACGGTAGCATGCTAGCCCCGCAGATCGATTTTATAGTCTTAGGTAATTGTTTGTGACATGAAATTATTTTGATTACAAATAAATGGAACATAGATATGCATGAAACAATCTATAGATATGCATAGGTATTCATTTATTGTTATTACTAGATACCCATAGTTATTTTTATTTATCGAATTTTATTTCAATTTATTTGTTTCAATTAAGATTAAATAATATTTAAACGTTTACTTTACAGGGTGAGAGCTAAATAAATAAGTTAGTTTTGGAGGAATTATAATGTCGTAAATTAACCTACAAAACCTCCGAAAAACCCTCTGTCCCTTAACTGACTTTTACAGTATGCCCGGGAAGAGAAGCAGCTGGCACATTCTATTTTTTTCTTTCGCTTCAAGTCTAGCATAGAGGTAATATTTAAATAGCGTAATATTAATGTTAAGTACTAGTTTTCAGAAACTCTATTTAGGATAACGCAATGAAAAAAAATATTGAAAAAGTTATATTACAAAAACCTATTTTTTATTTATTTGTTAACAGTTATGTAGCTCAACCTATCCTCACTCAATTCCAGCTTGAAGTCAATTTACGGGACATCCTGTATAATAAGGTTCATTTGTTTTTTTGTTTGGACGCGCTAATGTTTGAAACTACATATAGGTTATAGGTTTTATTCTTAAACTAAGTAGACAAACTACTTTATACACATCAATAAAAAAAAATGTAACAAACCTTTTTAAAAAACACACTTCAGCAAAAATAACACCAACTTTTTAAAAACAGATTCTTTTTTTAAAAGTCAATCGCGCGCTTATTTAAACTTTCGTTCTATGTGACGATCACCCGCGTCGTTGCTGCCAATGTTGTTCCAATCGACTGAAGAGGTTAATATTTTGCCGCCAAAAGTAAACTAATTTGACCTACGACCTTTACGCTTTACGATTTGATTTCATTACCTATACTACCAACTTCACCGGGTTTTACTCACGTAAATATGAACTCTTTGAATTTGAATACTTTGATTAGAATTTTTCAAATACGATTTAGAAGTTTCGATATTTTTGGGTTAAAAATACAAAACTTTTTTGCTGAATGACTTAATGTTACGCGCAGTTTAATATGGCTTAAACTGTAGAAATTTCTTGATATTTAAAGTCTTTATAAAGCAAAATTATAGAAAGTAAAAGAACAGTTGCTAGGGATCGGATTTCCGAAAATTAACCCACGTATATAATATATAATAATAAAAACTCTTTATTGCACCACTATAAAATTAGGATTTACAATGTATTTAGATAAAAATAGGTGGCAAATACAAATATAATATAATATTTTATAGACAAAATAGTATGGCAGCTATTTTAAAATTTAATGCCTCGTATTTTTAAGAGTGAAACTCACATTTTCATGTTTTCATGTTGCCCCTATACACAAATGTCTTTTTTTTATGATGATATTGTTGCTAGCACTTAAAATAATTTTTATTCAGAAGTACTGCAAATTAGTCCATGAAAATCTTTGGTTTGGCCGAAAAACCCTGTATTTCACTGTTTTTTTTGTTGATATCTGTTTTTTTTTGTTATATCGCATATGCGCTACCTAAAAACCAGCCCCTTAAAACATTGTTTTTTCCATGTAATCTGTTCACAGGGAACTGTGTTAACAAATAAACATTACATTAGTTTTGCAATTTTTAATTTTAATACCAGTTAGTTTTTCATGCTTTAAAATAAAACTAAATACTTACTTGATTCTGTAATACGAACATTTATAAAATAATTCCTAAATTCAAAATATTTTATTCATCAATTTATTTAATTACGTCACAATTTTATACTTCAGCTTAAACAAGTTGATAGTTATTGAGTAAGATATTACAGTAGACCAAGAGACAAAAAATCTCTTGGCACTCTTTTTCAGTCAGAATTATCAAATTAATACAAATAGGGACAGTACAAATGGACCGTGACATGAAAAAAAAACAAACACAAGTAGTTAGTAAATATCCCAATAGGTTAGGCGTAGCCTAGGTAAGGCCGTATACAGAAAGAAAGCTGGAAACTTATAAGCGCTTACCAGCGCTTCACAGCGCTGGTGACCCGCGCAGGAAAATATATGAACGCGCGCCGATAAGCACTGAACGGTGTCGACAATTTCCGACAAGTTTCAACACGCGCTGGTCAGCGCTGGGAAATCATCGTCCGATGGGTCCGACATTTTTCTTGGTCTGCCTCAACCTGCTTCCTTTGTGTGGAACGGACCAGCGCTGTCAAGCGCCGGTAAGCGCTTATAAGTTTCCAGCTTTCTTTCTGTATACGCGCTAGTCCAGGCTGAGATGATGATGATGAATCAACGAATGCAGAGCATTAAAAAACCCGACTTCACTAACATTTTTAAATCCTAGTTAAAGTATTAGGTCATCAAGGTGCAATTGATATCTCCCTATTTTATTTCGAAAGTTTACAATTTTTCAAAAAGTACTTGTAGCGACATCTAGCGACGCGCCATAGAACGACGACGACACGACGAAACTCCTACATCGCGCTATCAAAGTTTATATAGCGACTAGCATATATACGACATCCCGACATCAACCGTCGGGCCGTGGGCCGCGGCCTGCCATCCCTTTTCTTGGGAGTAGGAACAAACATCCGTCCCTACATACTCAATCAATTTCGATGTTTATACGAGACCACCTCTGAAACACCTCCCTCTACTGACCACCTTTATCATATGAAACAAGAATATTCAAAATCGATCGTGTAACAAAGACACAAAAAAGAACATACACACGAATTGAGAACCTTCCTTTTGGAAGTCGGTTGAAAATAAATGGCTAGGTATATATATCATATCATCATCATCACAACTCTTTGTAATGATATAAGTTTTTAAACTGGCATGGTCATTAACATTTGTAATGAGCCCACTGCAGGACATGAGTCTCTACTCTGGGTGATGAGGAGGTTTAGGCCATAATCCACCAAGCTGGCCCAGTGCTGATGGATGTCAGAATTTTCAGGGTGCCGATAAACCCTAACGTCTACTATACTGCCGTCTTAACGAAGAGTGCAATAACTAGAACTTGACTACTTTCGAGATATTCGCGGTTAAAGATTTTTTTTTTGTTTTAGGTGTATCTTCGTAATTAAAAAAGCTATTAGTTTGAAACTTTTACTAAACAACAGATAAAATAATACTTAATATCATGTAGTATATTATATTTGTACATAAGGTTATATACACAGTAAAAACTGTAATAATGTATTTATCATTAGGACATATGAATCATTTTTATATAGCTTCCCTAATCATAACTGCAATAACTACACTACTTATTGCAGTTTTTGTTAGTTAACCGACATATTGCTCTTTTATGTAGCAATAGCTATATGCTGCCCTATAGTTTCTTCCAACAATATGTGCAATAACTGTCACAGTTATTGCGCTTTTCCTTAGTTAAATATCTCAACTAGAAATAAAGCATGGTTGATTGATTGCAAGACCGTAATATATATTAAAACAAAGTTATATTTTGGTATGAAAATATTTATTTATAAAGTTTAATTATATGAAATTAAAAAAATCTATATGAAATCACAAGCATTTTCTTACTACTTTCATCAAAATCACAACGTACAAACACTGTCGTTTCACATATTAATATAAACACCTTAAAAATCAACAAAATTCTCTTTTACAATATTTTACATTAAGAAATGTAACAAGCAAGTAAAGTATTATCTGCAAAGGTGCATTATGAGACCAATCCTTAAATAAGTCTTAATTCAAATAAAGTACTAACGTACTTTCTTAACCTAAGTTAAAATTATTGCAGAAGAAAAAAGATATTTAATTATTGCAGATAATATTAAAACCTAAAAGTCACCTCTTGAAAATAAAATCAATAAAAGTGTTTTCTTACCTAATAATTTCAACAGTTACTTAAACAAATCACAGCAGCTTAGAATATTTGTATTTACGCATATTATTAGTAATATCAAACTAAACAAACTTTAAGAATATTTTCTTTATGTATTATTATTTTAAGAATATATTCACATTATGAGATAATTCTTTAAATCAGGCTTAATTAACTAAAAGTTACCTATATCGCAACTTAAAAAGCAGTGTGTGATCTTAATTCAATCTATGTTTGACACTTGCGAAGGTTCAGGTAAGTTTAACCAAAAACTCCTTCTCGTCTCAGGCATCTAGAGGCAACAATTCTGAAATTATTCTTTCTTTCCGATCTTTTGTTACACCTCTGGGTACAATGTTATTTTTTTAATCAGGAAATTTATTTTTAACCGAATTCAAAGTATGCATGTTTGTCCGCGATTTTCTCACGTTTGGCTGAACCGATTTGGATACGGTTTTCAGAAAAAGATTTGTCATGTTTAGGAGAAGGTTTTAATATATTGACCAACTTTGAGAAATAAGGTTCTCAATTTATCTGTTTATTTTGTATCAGAGATGAGCCGAATGTTCGGCCGAACAACCGTATTTCGTACAACATTTGTATTCAGCCGAACGTTTGATTGATTTTCCGAATAATTAAGGAATACTAGTAGTTTCCCGCAGATTTACCTGCACAACTTCTGATTAAAAATAGCCAACTTACAAAGAGGAGTTTAACCTGTATGTAATTATGTTTGTCATTGATTACCTTGCGTTTGGCTGAACCAATGTTGATGCGGTTTTTAAAAGGATATTTGTACCATTTAGGACAACCTTTTACCTTTTACTTACTTTCAATATAGGGCTAGCTTTTAGTTTTTTCATAGTTAGTTAGTTTCCATATTTGTGGATATACGTGGTAGATTTTTTAGTGATTAGTTTTGGATAAGTTCTTACCTGACTGTTCGCATGAAGATTGTTTTAAGCGAAACTCTTTTAATTTGTCAGTTTCTGCAGCACGAGCATGCTGGCAATACCTAGACAACACCATCTGGTGCTGCATCAAGTCGTCGTTATTTTTCGTTGGGATTTAATTCCTCTTCTTTCTTAAAGCGTCCTTCTCCATAGTTTTCTACCTAGGCCTACAGGTAAAACGTATATAACATTAGTAGGTCAAAGTCATGATTTTACAGTACCAAAACATCACATTACCAGAAGAAGTAGGTAGTTACTGATACCAGAACTAGCCCAAAACTTATCACTAAAAAACTATCACTAATATCTGTAACTGTAGAACCTAACTAACTATGAATAAGCTAATAACTAGCCCAAAACAAAAACCTAACACTAAAAAGTATGAAATAAAAAATAAATAAAAAAAGTCATAAAAATAAAACCAAAATAAAAACAAACTAATTATTTCTTTTTAAGAAAAAGTGAATCGCATTCAAAAAACCAACCCACTATAAATGTTTAAATAATTTTTATAAACGCCATCCTATTCCTGTTTCTATTCCATCCATATTATTACCCCGTATAGTAAATTTCTGCCAAAAATTAATTAATATTAAATGAATGTAATAAGAACATTAACAATTTATCTGGGTAGGTATTTACATAGTTTTTGAAGTCGGTGCCAAACCAATAAAATCCATTTTTGTTCAGGTTTTTACCGTATATGGTTCAACCATGCCTTTGATAAATAACCCTATTGACTCCCAATTCAAATTTTTGTAGCGTTCGTTGATATTTGCTCGTGTTTCTTTTGTTTACTTTGTTGTACACTTCTTCCTACATTTATCAGCATCACAAGGTGGTTTTAATGCTAATTTTGCATCAGCGCTTTCTTTTTTTTGTTTCATTCGTTTTTCTAGTTTAATATCATATGCATGTCTTTTTCTTGCTTGGCCTGATTTGGTAAATCCTTTTTCATTTACAGGTAATATTATAGATGGTGATTCTACTTCTCCGTTTTCCTGTTCTCCGGTTTCCGTATTTTCTTTTTCACTATCATTGACACATTGCTCTTTTATCTGTTCTGTTTCTTTACCAGTAGTAACCGCAATAACTCGAAGATATATTGCGATTTTATTTGTATAAACAATTTTGAATCGTCTGTTTTTCCTTAACATAAGTGCAATAATTGTACTTAAGTATAATACATTTAGTAAGTTAGACATTTTAAGTAATAAGTTTCCTTGTGATAACTGCAATAACTCTTGTTGTTGCGCTTACGACTACTAAATGTGGCATAAAATATTTAACGAAGTAGTAGTCATAAGTGCAACAACTGGACTTATTGCGATTATTTTATGTAAAATTACAAAATATCAAAGCTATCCAAGTCATAACTCAAGATGTTTCACTTATGATTAGCTACTTATAAATCGTTATATTAGATATTGCAGTTATGATTACCAAAAAAACCGAAACTACTGAAGATACAAAAAAGTCGTCTAAGGCGAGAATATAGAGCTCATTTTCCTGATTACGGATATGGTCTTAAGTCATTTAGCCTAAAAACTCGACTTATTGCACTCTTTATTAGGACGGCAGTATATACAAGTATACAGCACCCGGGACCGACAGCTTAACGTGTCCTCCGAAGCACGGAAGTCGCCGTGAATGGTCGGCGGTCACCCATCCAAATACCGACCGCGCCGAACGTTGCTTAATCTGTGATATCGTATGATACACACAGTAACCATGGCGCCACGACGACTTCAATATATCATATCGTATATTTAAATTTTCATGTGTTTCTTACCTAATAATACCAAGGTTAATTCATTTTAATGAACAATATTTCTAGTCATAAACACGACAACTTTATGACTACGCTTCTGCAATAGCGTTAAAAAATTTAGATTTATAATTTAAGTTTATTACGAAATTAAAGCTATTTATATGTATATTTGCATGTCGGAATCGAATTTGTTAATCTTTATGAAGATTTTTAGTGTATGAATATTTAAAATTCGGGTGTTTAATGTTTTTGTTTCGCTTAAACTTGAGACTGAAGGAAAATCGTTTGTTTTTGATAACAAATTTTGACACTTCTTTTTTTTTAATAAAATCAAAATGGTATAAAGTCTTTTTTTTAAAGAAAACAGTCATGAGAGATACCTAAGTGTTATTTTATACTTTTGATAGTCTTGTGTATTTATTTGTCTTTATTTTTGTTTAAAACTACTTGCCTATTTCTTGAGAATTTTTTAGGGTAAGTATCTAAGTTGCTTCTATGCTGGACTGGGCGTGAAAGAAAAACACAGAATGTGCCAGCTGCTTCTCTTTCCGGGCATACTGTAAAAGTCAGTTAAGGGACCGAGGTGTTATGAGAGGCTTTTTTGTGGGCGATAGGCTGACCCCCTGTCAATGCAGTAGTCTCTCTCCACAATTATAATGCCTCCAAATTTGTCAAACGTGAAATCAGATGGTTTTATTACCTCTGGTGTTCTGCCTACCCCATACTGGATACAGGCGTGAAGTTATGTATGTATGTATCTAAGTAAAACTTTATGTAAAGTATACTTAAAGACTTCCCCTTTCTAAACCCGGTTATTGGCAATTAGATCGGAATTTTTTATGGTGACGACGTAGAAGAGATCATTTAGAGTAATTTGAGCCGAAATCATATACTCTGAAAGTGTGTTATTGCGTGTTCTTGCTTTAATCAAACAACGTTCCTGCTTTCCAATATCTTGTATTGATTCATAGAAATGATCGCATAACAATGCAAACTGACATTAATCGAAAGTGTACAGAGAAACATAACATCTCTTCTATTCGAGAGTACACAATAACAAATATTTACATAGAGTATATAATATAAGTAGTGACATTTTCGCCACACGGAGAGCTATACTTTAATCTTAAAGTCTAAATTTCACTGTTCTACCAAACCTAGTTTTATATGGCTTCTGACGATCTCGATCGGTTGCTAAAGGAAGAGTAGCTGGATCTGGAGATTTAACATGTCAAGGAGGAGTAGAACTTGAAGCAGTGGGAAGGACTGATGGATCAGTAACTGTAGAAGGCGATCCTATATGTGAGAGCTTCCAACGGTCTGGAAATACACCATGAGTTAGGCATTTATTAAATACAGGGTCAATTTATAATAGTCTGTGATATTTTAAAATTGGGTTAACAATGATGTGTTGGTTTAAATTATGAAGTAAATTTTTTTTTATACTTATTTTTCATAAATTAAAATTTCAAAATTATTTTTAGTGAATAAAATTTAAGTTTAGTTTCATGACATAGCAAAAAATAAAAATATTTCCGTCTATTTCTTTTAAGAAAATCACTTCACCAAAACAATAATCTTACGCGAATAGTAGATACCTACGCATCCGAGCGAAGGTCGTTGACGCGCGCCCGTGTGTTTGCGTGACCTACTTAGCGCGGAATCAGCTGTAATTACGTCATACATCAGGATAAAAGGTGATTCTAATGTCCCATCACACTACTGTTACAGGTTTTTGACTATCAATTTCACGTTAAACTAATTGTGCGCGGTTGTACATTCGCTATTGCTGGGATTAGAGAGCCTGAATAAATGAGAGACTTCTTGCTTGTATTTTTCCTCCTTTATTACTAGGGCAGCTGTGGCTGGACTTGACAGTGGCGTACTATAAGCTGAGCTGTATAAACTGAACTGGTCTCGTAAACAAAACTACGTAGCTTTTATAGTATAAATCTGCGTGGGAATCACGAACATTCCAGAATCCCATCGACTGCCGTTTCCCTTTATACAATAGACGGCTGTTTTCTAATTTACAATAATATTTTGTTTAAATCAATACATTTTACAACACTACAGTTGTCTAAGGGCGCGGAAATTACCTTTTTAGACAATAGAAAAGGACATAATCATAAAACCCTAACAAACTGCTTTCTACGTTTCTTTAAAACGATACATCTGTACACAATAGAGCGTCCCTTCGTACAACTTTCCAAAGGCGCAAAAAATTCCTAATCATAAAACTCTTTGTTTCTAATCATAAAACAAATTGCAACGTTTCTAGAAAACAAATGTTAAAAATTATTAACGTATGCCGTCTCGTACATTTCTCCCGCCGTGCAATCGCGTTGCATACTCTTGTGGCGAAGAGACGGCCTCTTCCAACGGCAGGATCACCATCTTCTTGACTGGTCTTCGCAGAACTCCTCCTCTCGTGACATCGTCGACTACCCGAACTGTGCCATCAGGTCCCGGATATGTAGCGACGACTTTCCCTCGTACCCAAACGTTACGTGGCAGGTTACTATCGGTCAGCTGGACAAGGTCGCCGACCTTTACGACGGGACCGTTCCCATGCGGGTCTCGTCGCTTTTGGAGTTCTGGTAGGTATTCACGTAGCCATCTCGTCCAGAAGATATCAGCCAGTCGTTGAGCGGCACGCCAATTATTTCCAGAAATGGCATCCTTTTCATTAAATGTGCCAGGTGTTGGTACGCGTCCGGGTCCTCCGAGCAAGAAGTGGTTGGGCGTTAGGGCTTCAGGGTCCTCTTCACTGACCGATACGTGGGTCAGCGGTCTGCTATTAACTGTGTACTCCACTTCTGCTAGCAGGGTCGTCAGAGTCTCTTCGGTAGGCCTTCGCTCGTGTAGAGTTGCGTTCAGTGCAGTTTTCACTGAGCGAACCATCCTCTCCCAAGCACCTCCCATGAACGGCGCTCCAGGGGGAATAAACCTCCACGTGATCACCTTCGTGGCCGCTTCTTCTGCCGTAGCCTCGTTAATTGCTCGCCGCAATTCCTTATCCGCTCCCTTCAGATTTGTCCCGTTGTCTGACCATATCTCACTTGGGCAGCCCCGTCGCGCTATCATTCGTCGCAGTGCCATTATTGCTGAGTCTGTGCTCAGTGATGCTGCTACTTCCAAGTGAATAGCTCTCGTTGTCAGACACGTAAATATGGCTACGTATCTCTTCTGGCTTGTTCCACCGATTGCTACAGTCAATGGACCGAAATAGTCGACCCCAGTGTATGTGAATGGTCGCTTGTGATGTTCCAGGCGACACGAAGGTAGGTCTCCGGTTCTTGGGTTCGGTGGCCTTGCCGTTCTCATCCGGCAGTGTAGACAGCGTCGTAGAAGAGTACGTGTTACTGGTCGCAGATGTAAAATCCAGTAGTGCTGGCGGCATTCGTTCACCGTGGTTTCAACTCCGGCATGGTGTAGTCGTCGATGAATGGCTGTGATCCAAAGTCTCACCGTTGTGTGGCTTCCATCTAGCACCATTGGAGATTTAAAACTTTCCGGTACGAGTTGTGTGGCTTGTATTCGACTTTTCAGTCTCAGGGTGCCGTCTTTGTATTCGACGCTCAATTGATGAAGGCGGCTTTCTTTGCTGATCGGCTTTTCTTTCTTGATTGCTTCGATATCATTTCCGAAGGACTCTTCCTGTGAAGCTTTCATCAGGAGCTCTTCTGCTTTTTTCAATTGTTCTGCGGTGACTGGAAGTGCTTTTCGGCTTTCCTTCGTAATGAGTTTTGGCTTCTTCATTACTGGTTTCTTGTCATTTCTTATCTTCCAGTCTGGATCTTTGAGCTCGTTCTTCTTATTCCGGCTGTAGTTGACTTGATGCTTAGCTACTTTAATGAGTTCAATGAACTGTAGTACCCTGGCAGTCGTATATCGGAGTCGTTCCCAGTTGGAGAATCTGGAGACATCAGGTAGGCTTTCTGTTAACCGTTGTTCGGTTCCGGCTATGACGTGATGAACCTTTTCTTCCCCCGTTGTCTCTCTGGAGCTTGAGGTTTCCATTTCAATTGGCCATGTACCTTCGCTCTCATACAGGAAATCTGGGCCTCTGAACCATCGATGCTGCTTATCGAAACCTGGTGGGACATGTCTCGTTGCGTCGTCGGCTACGTTCTGCTTTGTTGGTATCCAACGCCATTCCTTGACTGTTGTGCTTTCCTCGATAGCTGCGAGGCGATGGGCCACATACGGCTTGTATGATCGTGACCCTGTCTTGATCCAAGAAAGCACTGTTTTGCTATCGGTCCAGAACGTCTTGGAGTCAGGTTTTCGATCGTGTTCTTCTATAACAGCTTCGGCTAGGCGCGTTCCCATCACTGCCGCTTGCAGTTCTAATCTTGGGATGGACGTGAGCTTCAGTGGCGCGACCTTCGCTTTCGCTGCGATGAGCGAGACGTTAATTTCTCCGTTGGGCGTGGTTGCTCTCCAGAAGAGCACAGTCGCGTAGGAAGACTCGCTGGCGTCAGTGAACACGTGTAGCTGTAGCGATGTAGAATCGCTGTAGCCGATATATCTCCTCGGGATGGTCACTTGACTGAGATTTCGTAGATGATCCATCCAAATTTTCCATTGCTCAGCGAGATCTTCTGGTATTTCCTCATCCCACGGTGTCCCACGGCGCCACACTTCTTGAAGTATTTGCTTAGCTTCTATTGTCACTGGCGAGGCGAAGCCAAGTGGATCAAATAGCGACATAACTATTCTCAAAGCTTCCCTCTTCGTTGGAGTCTTTCCTTCGATGAGCGATGATGAGATACGACTGAGGTTGAGATTGAACGTCAGTTCATCTGTCTTCGGTTTCCATATAAGGCCAAGAACTCGTTCCCGTTGCTCCTCTGATCTATAAAGCTCTGTGGCTTGATCTGTTTGATGCTCGTCGAGAGCTGCAAGTAGTTCCGGTGCATTCGTTGTCCATTGCTTCAGCTCAAAACGGGCTTTCCTATGAATGTCCCGTACTCATGCTGCTACACGCTTAGCATCTTCTATTGCTCTGAAGCTGTCCAAATAATCGTCGACGTAGTGCTTCCGTACTATTGCGCTGGCGGCTTCTGGGTGCGTCTCTTCATGTTTCTTGGCGTTTAGATTCTTGACATATATCGCCGTAGATGGCGAAATGGAAGCTCCGAATATAAGAGATGTCATTCTATACTCTTCCGGTGGTTGGTTATCTCGACGATCTCCGCGCCACATGTACCTGAGAGCGTCTCTGTCTTCAGGTCTGAGCTTCACCTGAATGAACATTTCCTGAATGTCAGCTGTCACTGCCACCAGATGTTGTCTGAATCGCATGACAACTCCTGGCAAAGACTGAAGAAGATCTGGCCCCTTCAGCAGCAGATCGTTCAGTGCGACGCCCCTCGTCTTGGCTGCCGCATCATGTACCACCCTCAACTTGTCCGGCTTCATTGGATTTATTACTCCAAAGTGTGGGAGGTACCATGTTCTATTCTTCGTCTTCTCTTTCGGCGCAGGTTCAGCGTATCCCTTGGTGATCAGCGCGTTCATCTGTTCTGTGTATTTCTTCTTTAAGGCTGCATCGCGGTCCAGTTTCTTTTCTATATTGAAGAGTCGACTCAATGAGCTCTCGTAATTGTCGGGAAGGGTCGCGTCTTGGTTGCGCCACAAGAGCGATGTTTCGTATCCTCCTTCTTTTTGGACTGTATTCATTTCTAGGATACGTAAGGCTTGCTCTTCTGGGTCTGACTTTGGTTTCTTTGGCATGATACAGAGTGCGTCCATCGCGAAGTATTCTTTCATTATTTCTTCCAGGCTTTCTTCTTCAGTCGACGTCTCTGTCATGTGCGATACAAAGTGGATTTGGCGGTTGAGAGTGCGGCGGTGACTCCCATGCAGTACCCAACCTAGAGGCGTAAGTGAGGCCACAGGTTGGTCTGCTCTCCCTCTTCGTACCTTCTTTGATAGAAGAAGATGCCAATTGTCTTGCCCGATCAGAATACGTGGCTTCGCGTTTTCGTAGCAAAGATCTTTGCTGATGTCTTGCAGATGGTTGCATTCATTTATTCGCAGTCTTGAAACCTCTTGTGCCGATACCTTCAGATTCTTTACCGTTCTGGCTTGAATTTTCTGTGGGATCTCGTTAGGTCCCTGAATGGTGAAGCTGACTCTTCTGGACTTTGATTCTGCAGTCTTCATTTCGTTGATTGCTTCTATATGTAATGGATCGATGGGTCCTTTGGCTCCAATAATATCAGCAATCTCCTCATCGATGATTGTCACTGTAGACCCGTCGTCAAGTAGTGCGAAAGTGTCTATATTTCCCTTCGGTCCTGTAGCTCGTATCGGGATGATCTTCAAATAAGATTCTTTGCTCATAGTCCAAGCAGAGTTGATGGACTCGGTTGCCTGGTCTTCTCCATCTTGTTCAACTGCCCCTTGCTGTCTGTCGCTGTGCAGCATCCTGTTGTGCATGTATTTATACTTGTTAATGCCGCATGGTCTCGGCCGGCAGTTGTGGGTGCGCGCTCTGTATCGCAAGCACCGAAAACACAGGCGTCGTTCCTTGGCGATGTCCCATCTTTCGCTTGTAGTTGCTTGCTTGAATTTATTGCAATCCTTGGTAATGTGTCCCATTTCTTCACAAACTGGGCACTTGATCATCGTTGGCTGCTTTTCTGCTACAGTGTGGATCTTCTGTAGGTGTTTCCGCTGAGTTGCTTGATTCTGTGGCTCTATGTTCTCCGGTAATGCGTATGGTGCGCATATTTCAGCTTGCCTCTTCATAAATTTCTCAAGCTTTTGTAAGGCCGGATCTTTCCTCGGCTGAGTGTCTGCAAAGTCGTAGAACTTGAGGCGCATCGATGGGGTGAGCTTCTCCAGCAAGACCGTGAAGACTTCTGGATTGTGAAGATAGTGGATGCAGTCTAAAGATTCTAGAGTGGACACTGCGTTCGTGACGTGAGTAGAGAACACGCATATCTCCCTCGGTGAGTCATTAAGGCGCGGCAGGGCCCGAAGTGTGTCCATCTCCAGCTTGGCCATTGCTTCCGGTCGTCCGAATCTAGCTTCCAGAGTCTCCATGATCTTTGTTGGGTGTGCGTCATTGATGAGCAGATTCTGCACGGCTTTCTTGGCTTTCCCCTTCAAGACCTTTCGTAGTCGGTTGACGTTCTCAACTTTTGTGTAGACATCTTCAGTTTCCTTGTAGGCTGCTCGAAACTGCAGCCATTCCTTGTGAGATCCGCTGAATTCAGGCAGCTCTAGGAACTTTGGTTTCTGTCCCGCTTTGATGGCGTTGGTGATCGCTGCTGATAGGCTGGAGAGGGTTTTTTCTAAGGTGACTCCCGCCGGTGTGGACACTGCAGGCTGCAGCAGTGCTTGGACTATAGGCTTCGACGGGGCGCTGATTTCCTTCTCCAGGTTGACTCCCGCCGGTGTAGGTCCTGCAGTCTGCAGCAGTGGTTCCTCTATATGTCTCGGCGGGGCGCTATTATCTTCGTTTGCGGCGATCGGGTCTATTGCGGGCTCCGTAACTCTGACGTTGACCTCAGACTCGAAGATGGAGGTGTCTCCATCGTCGTTTTCATCGTCAGTGTCCGCGGCTTCTATTCGAGCTAGCGTGGCAGCAGCTAGCTGGGCTTGAATGCGCAGAAGTTCTTCTTTCGCTCTCGCTATCTTCTGCGCCTTCAATTTGGAACACGGGGACCTAACTGCACTTCGTGGCGGCAAGTCCGGCGGCGACATGCGTTCCTCGCATGGATTCAGTACAGATTTGTGCTTCGTGCCCTTCTCCGTAGGTACTATTCGCGTCGCTGGCGCGAGATGGGCAGTTGAAGATGTCGTGGTAGTGTCCCTAGCAGCTGTCCTCGTTGTGGCGCCACCCTTCTCTGTGACGGCGGATTCGGCTAATGATCCAGCCGCTTCAGAGGTTTCCGTCTCCGTGGTGGCCGTGGTCATCGTCGTCGCTGTGTATTCTATTGTTTCTGTAGTTCCTTCGGACGAAGACGGGTTCTCAGGCGACGACTGTGCGCGCTGAACGTTCGCTTTTTCCACGGAGCGTGTGACTGGCATGGTGGGTTGCTGAGGAAGGCTTGATTCTTCAATTTATTATATACTTCAGATGATCTTCGGATCTTCCGGTTTCTGTTTTCTATTCTTCAAATGATCTTCGGATCTTCAAACTTCAGTCTTCTATCTTCAGGCTTCTATCCGGCTCGAAGGACCATTAAATGTACGCGGTTGTACATTCGCTATTGCTGGGATTAGAGAGCCTGAATAAATGAGAGACTTCTTGCTTGTATTTTTCCTCCTTTATTACTAGGGCAGCTGTGGCTGGACTTGACAGTGGCGTACTATAAGCTGAGCTGTATAAACTGAACTGGTCTCGTAAACAAAACTACGTAGCTTTTATAGTATAAATCTGCGTGGGAATCACGAACATTCCAGAATCCCATAGACTGCCGTTTCCCTTTATACAATAGACGGCTGTTTTCTAATTTACAATAATATTTTGTTTAAATCAATACATTTTACAACACTACAGTTGTCTAAGGGCGCGGAAATTACCTTTTTAGACAATAGAAAAGGACATAATCATAAAACCCTAACAAACTGCTTTCTACGTTTCTTTAAAACGATACATCTGTACACAATAGAGCGTCCCTTCGTACAACTTTCCAAAGGCGCAAAAAATTCCTAATCATAAAACTCTTTGTTTCTAATGATAAAACAAATTGCAACGTTTCTAGAAAACAAATGTTAAAAATTATTAACGTATGCCGTCTCGTACACTAATTGTATCTAAATACTGTTTTAGTTTTGATCTTCATTAAATTAAAAATGAACTTAAAATAAAGCATTCGTGCTTGAAGTCTTTGTTAAAACAAATAAATTGATTTTACAATTAATTTAATGTTAGAATGACGTGTTTAGTAACTGGAATAACCTTATTTATAACTATGTTTAGTGTAGGTATAACGTACAAAAATAACTTACATTTTTACCTTGCGTCCTGTCGCTGATGTTAAATACCGTGCTAGGTATTAGGCGCTTGGCAAACGATAAACTTCATGCGCCTTGTTGCGACAACCGACAACTGACAACTCCCTGTTCATATATTATTCCAATGGAATTGCGTACACAGCAATTCTAGTTAGGAGTTAGTTTCTGATTGCAGCAACTCGCAATTAGCAACTTTGATTAAGTTGCTGGTTTTTGCAACTGACAATCGCAGCTAACAAAAGTTTCTAAAATCAGCAATAGCAAGTCGTTCTTTGGGGTATATACGAGGGTGGATTGAAAAGTTCGCGGCCTAGTCAAGAAAACAGAATAAAGCACATACAAAAATATTTTTATTTTTCGACGTAATCTCCATTTAGCTCTATGCACTTCTTCCATCTGCTTTCCAGAGCTTCCATACCTGTTTTAAAAAAAGATTCCTCAAGGTCTTCAAAATACAGGTTAACAGCGGCTTCGACCTCTTCATTCGTTAAAAAATTCTGCCCACCGAGGTGTTTTTTCAGGTTTGGAAACAGATGAAAGTCCGAAGGTGCCAAATCAGGAGAATAAGCTGGATGTGGCAACAATTCGAAACCACAATCACGAATTTGAGCCATAGACTCGACAGACGTGTGGACTCGGGCGTTGTCCTGGGGGAAACAACACATTCTTTCTCAGTAATCCTGGGCGTTTCTGTTTAATTTCTTCACGTAAACGGCGCAGAAGGGTGCTATAGTACGCAGAGTTTATTGTTTCGCCTTTTGGAAGGTAGTCCACCATAATGACACCCTTAGCATCCCAAAAAACCGATGCCATCACCTTGCCAGCCGACAGAATTGCCTTTGCTTTTTTCGGAGTTGGTTCACCTGATTTTTTCCATTGTTTGGATTGTTGTTTTGATTCTGGGGTATAGTGGTGAACCCAGGTTTCATCCATTGTCACAAATCTGTCAAGAAAACCTTGTGGATCAGCCTTGAACATCTGCAAACAGTCGCGAGAAATCGTGAGTCGAATTCGCTTTTGCTCTACTGAAAGCAATCTGGGGACCCACCTAGCCGAAACCTTAGAAAAGCCGAGTTCAAGGACAATGATGTTTTGCGTTCGTTCATATGAGTTGCCTATAGTGTCTGCAATTTCTCTGATAGTCAATCTACGGTCTTTCAATATGAGATCACACACTTTATTGATGTTTTCTTCGCTCGTAGACGTCATTGGCCTGCCGGAACGAGGGTCATCTTCGATGTTCTCTCGTCCACGTTTAAATTCTGCAACCCATTTTTTCACAGTGGTATAAGACGGGGCAGATTCCCCTAATGTTGTTTGCATGTCATCATGGATCTCCTTTGGTGTTAATCTTTTTTTAAACAAATATTTAATCACAGCACGTTGTTCAAATTTCTCCATTAGTGAAAATTTGTTCTACACACGTATTTATATTGTTCGTAAAATTTTATTTAAACAAGATATCAAATTGAAAATTCGCGGGCTGACAATTGAATAATGACAGTTCAAAACGGCAGAAAAAATAACAAAAGTTTTTTTTTAATGGCCAGGCCGCGAACTTTTCAACCAATGTAGTACTTTCCCTCATCACTGTATTCTGTAGTTTTAAATCACTTTCCAGCAACTTATTAAATATGTAAACAGACATTTTAAAATATTGTTTAAAGTTGTCATTATGTTTCTGAAGTTCATTTATGTTAATAAATCTAGTCCTATCTTGCAAGAAGGGATGAATCCAAAACCGACGATTCCTGCGAATAATTTGTTGTAGTTGCCAGCGTGTCGGCGACGCCGACGTAATATAATTTAAACGAGTGCTGTCTCTCCGGTGTCCATCGTAATACTGAGTGGACTCACCTAACAAACCAGGTTCACATAAAATTGCGACAACCGTAAACGCCAATTTGTGGTTGCTGCAACTGGAAACCTTTAGAACATTTACAAAAATTGATGGTTGCTTCAACAAGGTTACCAGTTGCATCAATTGCAGATTCTCTAGTTGCAGCAAGTGGCAATTTCTAAAAAAGTTGATGGTTGCCTCAACTAAGTTGTCAGTTTTGTAAACTTAAGTTGCTACGTGTGCAAAGCGCCTAAGTCACTGATAACTTATCACATTCACAATAACTGCTGTACATGGAGTCCCATTAGCCCATATACTGAACACAAAACCTGTCATGTTTAGCTTATTAATTTTGACTATCCATAAAGTATCCTTATCACTTTTGATAACAGCGATAGGTGGACTCGTCAGTCCATAGAATGTGCTTCAGCAACCAACCATAGACTACACACGCGGAGCATAGGTAGTTGCTTCAGTTCTTGCACTTTCGTAAAGTGGTAAGACTTGAGCCCTCTCGTCGCAACAAGCGCCGCACCCACGAGCTGCCTTCAATTTCCCTAAGATCGATTACATTTCTAGGTTCGTAGACAGAGCTGAAAATTTTTGAAAATAGTTAACATATGTTGCGCGGGTTTTCAGCCGTTTCATTTTCGAAGATCATAGTTCCAGGGTAGGTACTATCTTCCTTTTTTTTTGCATAAATATATACCCAACACTGCTTAGTATTAAATTTCATGCCATTTTCAGTGTTACGAATATATTTTTCTCAGCACTCACGCAGTAAATTTTCACACCCAGACCGAAGCAAAGAAAATTGTTGGTAATCGCCTAAACAATTATAGGTTTTCCATCTCAGCCAGATTTTATCTTTGCGTCGTAAGTTTTGTTTAAGTTGAGGTGAGAACCACTTGGGATATTTGTTTTTACGACATGTTTTTAAAGGGACGTATTCGTCTATTATTGTATAGAGGATAGTGTAAAATCGATCAGTTGCTTCATTAGGGTGGAGACCTGGGTGTAATTCCTTGTGCCAGTCGACGTTAGACAGCTCGGACGAAATACTCCCATAGTTCGCTCTATGAAAGTCGTACCTTGGTGTGTTTATTCTAGGTATAGTTTTAGGTAAAAGTTCAAAACAGAATTCTAAGGGTGGATGATGATTGATGAGTGTCAATTCTTGATAGCGGATAGCTCGGCACATTCACAACACAAGCCTCATTACTCAAGATTAAATCTAACATTCTTTTATTTTTATTAGGAATGTGATTAAATTGTTTGAGATCTAAATATTGCATTGTGTCAATAAGAGTTCGCAGTCGCTAGAAATATTCGACGGGCTGCAAAAAGACTCACCAACGAGGATTTGCCACTCTATATTCGGTAGATTAAAGTCACCCACCAGACAGATTTTTGAGTCAGGTTGCGAAATACTGATTAGTTCAAGCTTTTCCCATTAACTTTTATAAGCATGAATAGGAGCACTGCACAGTGGTTCATCCCATAGGTCATAGAGCTGAAATGTCGATGGTTGAATTATGACGTCATTTAACACTACAGGGTAGACAAATAACCCTTCTACCCCCAGGTATAAAAGAAATTACAATAACATGAAAGGAACATTTCATTTTGTGCAACCTAAGTGATAACATTTCCATAGTGCTAATTAGCGTTGTCTTTGTCGGCAAAATTTCTATTGTTTTAAAGTGTTGTTTTCTCGGAAATTGATTGTTTGTGATAATTTTGTGCCATGGATATTCAAATAGAAGGTATGTACGACATTTTTAATCCTATTGTCTTTAATTTAACCGTGTCGTTATCTGTAATCAGCACCATCAAGAGAGACTTCCGATTTCATTGATTTTTACCGCTTTGCCATATTTAATTAGACTTTTACTTAGGAAGGAACGAATCCCCAAAGATGAAACATATATCAAAATAATCTCTTGTTTGTCTAGTTTTAGAATGTGTAACATCTAGGTGCGCCAAAGTGCGCCGAGGACTGCTTATAGGTCATGGCAAAGACAAAGTCGTATATAGGTAAATTTGATACCTTAGGATATTTTGTAATTTTCATTTCTTTTATTCTGAAGGATCCACCATCAATTGTTCTTTTCCTCGAATGCTTGTCCTAGACACGTGGATAAATGCGACAAGGAAAGAAAATGAGGCAGATAAATCTCGTGAAGTGTTTGGAATGCTAGCAAATTCTTTACCGAACACTGAAAATATCCAGACCGATTACTTGAGAGATTTCATTTGTAATCTCTGTAAACGGTTTGCTGCATATTGGAAGAAACTGGGGAGGTCAAAAGCTAAGCTGATTGCCAAATATGGTGACTCGCTCACTCAGAGCTCGCTCAGAGAAAGGAGTTAACTCAGCAGAAGTTTAGGGAAAAATTAGGCTTGATTGTTGCTAAACCCCGAAGTGGAGGAAGTGGCACATCCAATGATGACAATACTGCGCGTAAATTTTTCCATAACTCTGAAATTTCTGCCGAAATAACAGGTATTAAAAAAGATTTAATAGACTATCATCAGTCTATCATCGGGGTATAAAATAAATTCACAAAAATTTAAAAGTTATGGTTTTGATACTGCCAAAATGCTTGTTGAGGAATATCCTTGGTATAATTTGCCTTCATCTGTACATAAAGTTTTAATGCACGGTTCAGAGGTGATTGATAATGCTATATTGTCTATCGGTGAATTGTCTGAAGAGACAGCCGAATCTTGTAATAAATTAGTTAAACTATTTAGACGCGATAACACTAGGAAACATTCCCGAGAAGTGTCTAATATGGATCTTTTGAACAGACTTCTTCTTAATTCAGACCCACTGATTTCTAGCATAGGAAAGTTACCTTGTAAGAAGAAGTCTGTATTAGCAAGAGAAGTGTTGGATTTATTATATACTTAAAAAAACTGTAAATATTGTGAATTATAATGTTTTCCTATTATGTAAAAAGACGATGTTTTATTTAATACATGTTCAGTTTTCTAAAATCTAGTAAATTTTATTATTTATATGTAAATTAAGCTATCCTCAGAAATAATTTATAAATAAAACTTATTTTATTGTTACCTACTACTATTAAGGATTCTTTTTTTTTTGAGAATATACATCTACTCTTTAAAAATATATCTATTGTTTTACTTGTTATTACTATTAGAAACTTAAAACAATCATTTCTAAGATAAAAAAGTTAATATTTCATTTTTAATCCGACATACAACCTCTATGACCGCCTTTCTTAGGAACATGAACCACTGTGCACTGGGGGGATGTAAATTAGTCCCAGAATTAGTTTGCAGGTTAACATTTTCATTTTAATAAATACAATTTCATTTTCAGCTCCCACTCTAGCTTGCGTATAGCCAATAAAGGTTTTTTTTACAGCTATAAAAACACCGCCACCATCTTTCTTAGATGAGTTAGATAGGTCTCTATCCCTTCGAAAGATCACATAGTCATTAGGAACAATTTTAGAATCATAAATGTCAGGTTTCAGCCATGTTTCAGCCAGTATTATAACCATGTTTCAGCCATTATAACCATGTTTCAGCCAGTATATGACGACCACTTTGGCGTTGGGGTAAACCTATCTGCCTCAGACGCACGTGGTTGCGGGTTCGATTCCTGCACGGAACCAGAAAAAAAAAAATGTTTCGTGTCTGGGTGTTTATCTATTTATGTATTTATATTCTAGGTTCCCCCCTAGTTCGCTATATGGTACCTATCCCATAACACAAGCTATGCTTACTTTGGGGCCATGTAGTTGGTGTGATTGTCTGGGGATTTTATTATTATTTATTTATTTTATTATCGTAATTAGTATTTAATAAGTTTAATCTTAAGTCATCAAGTTTTGACCTCAAGCCGCTACAATTCTGATAGTAAAACGTTATATTTTTACTGTCAATAATAAAGATTTGTAAGTGAAAATTCCCGGTGTACATAAAAAATGGTTATTAGAATTAGAAAAAGAATTGAAAATATTAAAATGTATGTAACAAATATAATTAATCGTGCCCATAAAACTAACATTCACTTATTTCAAGAAGTTCCACTGATTAATGACTGACAGTAGATGACAGTTATTTCGACAAGTGAAGCATTCACAAATTGATTAGCAAACATGGCGCGTTTAGGTAATCGTGGTTGCCATTTCATTCAAAAATTGAATTGAGTTTTGTAGGTAAGTAGGCATCTAATTGTGGTGACATAACGACGCAATAAATCGCATTCGCTGAACTTAACGCAGATAACAGAAGTCAACACCAATTTGGGTTATGGGTTCCGTATAATATTGTATAGTATATTTAGAAGTATATCTGTAGGTACTATGTATAAGTAAGCAAAAGTTTTATGTTTGTTTGCTTCTTTTAACACGCTAACTTTAGAAAGTACCAGTCGTGTTTAGAAATATATTTCTTCATTTGAAACACCAAATTTTAAGCATGATATCATGTTGTTTTGGCGACATATAGGCTTGCTAATTGCTTATGCCAGTCAGTCTGTATATTGCAAATAGGATACATTTTTAAATTATGAGCATAGAAAAATCCATTCGTGTTGACGCAACGTTCGCCGCAAATAATTATTATTGACTACTTATAACTAAGTTACCTAGCTCATTCTGCGACTCCAAAGTACTGATGCTGCAGGATTTTTGTGTGTTGTTATACCACACTCTCCTCTTTTGCACTCCTTGCTTCTTGAGGAAGGGAGGGCGGTGCATCAACGTACTTAAATTCCGCATCAGTGCCAACGCTGCGTCATGCGTTCGAACGCGCGTTTCATACAAAACTGCAACGTCCGTTCGAACGGAGTCGTTCGTACTTTGGAGTAGCAGAATTAGCAAGGTAGCTTAGTTATATAGTCTGGCTAACGAAAGCGAGACTGGATTTTTTTGCAAACTTTTTATATGGCAGTACCTACTAGCATAAATGTCAAAGTCGTTTTTCTGGTGTCACTGTTGTTAATCAGACGGTTGTTGGTGGTTTTTAACCGACTTCCAAAAAAGGAGGAGGTTCTCAATTCGTCTGTATGTCTTTTTTGTGTCTTTGTTGTCAAAGTGGCTTTGCTTTTAAGGCCCGAGTGTCGTTGCCTTTGTAGATACTTGGGGGCTGCTAACGTAGGATACTTGCATGCTGAGAACGCAAACTGAAATTCATGCCACATGACAAGCTAGTACAGAAGACAGCAGATCAAGCGTTCCAAAGCTGTCAAAAATTGTAATTGAAACTGAACTCTATGCCCTCGGCACTAAGTTAAAAATTTGTTGGGGAAATTTGACAGTTTTGTAACATTTGATGATTGTGGTAAAACTATTTTCAGATTTCGTATTAACAAAAAATAAATAACGTTGTATAATGAATCGTAAATACTTAGTACAATGATCCAGAATACAAATTCATATTGAACTTCTGTTACCTACGTAAAGTTCAGCCAAAGCAATTTATTGTATAATTTTGTTACCGCAATTATCTTAATGCGTTCTGAAAATATCTTCATAAATTGCACTGCTTGACGGCAGTGCCCTTATAAACTAACTTATGAAACGAAATAGGGCGCTACACACGGCGAAGAAGTCGTCGTGGCGCCGTGGTTACTGTGCATATCAAACGATATCGCAGGTCAAGCGCGCTCGGTGCTGCCGGTATAGGATGGGTGACCGCCAACCATTCATTTCTCACGACGACTTCCGGGCTTCGGAGGGCACGTTCAGCAGTCGGTCCCGGGTGCTTTATACATGTATACAGTAGTCGTTAGGGTTTGACAGAAGCCATTTCGACACCCTGAAATATCTGACATCCACCAACCAGCACTGTGCCAGCTTGGTGGATTACGGCCTAAAACCTCTTCGTTACCCAGAGGAGAGACTCATAGCCCTGCAGTGGGCTCATTACACGGAGTTGTGATGATGATGATGACACGGCGAAGAAACTTTTATATTTTATCTGAAGCGCTTCTTGTAGCGCGGTAAGTTTTTCCATACTTCCCGCGCAGACATCGCCAGCGAATTTCACCGACGTAAATACGTTTAACGGGTTTATTTTCAAAAATTAAAACTATTTAAAAGTTTTGCTTCACACATCAGTTAGAAGAAGTCCGTTTTATGTTTTCATGTAACTTTTATATGAATCTATTATGGTATTTAGTAGCAATATCCGCTTAGAATGGTAAATTAGTGTTATGTTTGTGACCTTTTTTTATCGCGCCAATTTTCATGAATCATGTTTCTATCACACGGCGGTTGTTTATATGCTTAATTTTTGTGAATATTTTTTTCAGACACAACATGTATACATTACTGGGTATATTATCGTTTAAAAAAGCGTAGAAACGCTGCATCCTCGCCTTAAGATTCGATATCGCTTGCTATACAATTCTATCTTAAGGTACGAAAGTATGAATATTATCTTCATCGTGTATGATGGTCCGTTGAAATGTACGGCGAGCGATATCGTATCATAAGTTAAGGCGACATATTGAAAAAATGCATTGACTTTCATCGCAAACTATGAGAATATGACAAGACGAGCGGATCTGACATTTTGATAAGTAAAAATTCATATCTTTATCTATACTTTGCCTGCTCAAAAACATGATTTAATGATTTTGACTCGATAGTTTTATTTTTCTAAAACACATCTCAAATATTACTTTTTCTTAAATTACCAGGTAGTTTTATGAAATCCATATGCTTAGAAATTATTTAAATACAATATTCACATTATTGTTCGGACTTCGGTTGCTCAAAATTTACATAGTATTTACCAAAGTCAAAGTCAAAGTCAAAAGAATCTTTATTTCGTAAGTATTTGAATACATTTGAAATAAGTCATAAAATTTACAAATTGAACTGAATCTACCGCCACTTCGGAAAGTCGATCTGTTGAGAAGAAGTGGCAAGAAACTCAACAGCAATCATCTTTTAAAAATACACAATAACAATTAACAATCTTCTTGCATCCGGATAACTTATAGTAAAACTTTATATAACACTTATCCTTAAATCTATCGAAGGGTTAATCTTAAATATTTTGGAATTATATTATAAAAGCGTACACATATTGACCCATGAACGAGTTGGTGATCTTCTGGAGTTTACTATTATATTTATACAATAGGCAATCAAATATTAGACAGAAACATAAGACATAGATATAGAGGTAAAGATAGAAGTAGATAGATGTAGCGATAGAGGTGAGAGATAATAAAGATAATGTGCATGGAGATGGGAATAGTCGTGGAAAGAGACGGGACACAAACACGGACGTGGACATGGAGATGGGGAAGTCAGAGTCAAATTCAAAAAAGTAACATAGTCATAAAGTCTTCAGCAAAACGACCTGGCACCGCTAGCAGCACCCGTTCACGAGTATAACGCAAGCACCAGCCATCACCCTCCTCAACCATATTTTAGGGAAGAGGGTGACCCGACACCCGACGCTACCGCTAGCCATGCCGCCTGAGGGAGCATGACGTTCTTGCTGTTGTATGGATTGGAAGGAGATGGAGATGGCGTTGGATAAGAAGGAGATGGAGATGGAGTTGGAGTTGGAGATGGAGTTGGAGATGGAGTTGGAGATGGAGTTGAAGGTGGAGTTGGAGATTGAGCACTTTAGAAAAACAATTACAACCAAGGACTTTTATCGTCCATATATTCAGATATTGTATAAAAGCCTTTATTACACAATTTTTGTTTAATAGTTTCTTTAAATTTATCAAGTGGTAAGTCTTGAATATTTGTGGGAACCTTATTATAAAAACGTATGCATTGACCCATAAATGAGTTAGTGACTTTATGAAGTCTACTATCATAGCCGGCTAGCTTGTACTTATTTCTAGTATTAATATTATGCAAGTCACATTTTCTACGGAACATGTTTAAGTTCTTTTTTACGAACATAAGATTTTCAAAGATATATTGTGATGCAAACGTAAGAATATTTATTTCTTTAAACTTATTTCTTAATGTCGCTCTGGAATTAAGTTTGTAGATTGCGCGAATAGCCCGTTTCTGCAGCACAAAGATGGTTTTAATATCGGCAGCATTTCCCCACAGGAGAATGCCGTATGTCATTAAGCTATGAAAATAACCAAAATAAACCAACCGCGCAGTAGCTTCATTAGAGATATTTCGCATCTTTTTGACGGCATATGCTGCAGAACTAAGTCTCTTCGCCAACCTTTCTATATGTGGACCCCACTGTAGTTGTGCATCTAGGGTTATGCCAAGGAACACTGTTGAATTTACAGGTCTCAATTCTTGTCCCTTTACAATTAAGTTAGTATCAACATACCGGACATTAGGCAATGAGAATTTTAAAAATTTTGTTTTAGTTTCATTGAGGAGTAGGTTATTGGCTGAAAACCATTTCTCCACAGTTTCAATACAACTGTTTACTTCAAAGCAGTGCTTCAATTGCCTACTCACTTTAAATAGAAAAGAGGTATCATCAGCAAACAATATGACCTCACACTTGTCTTTTACCACAAATGGCAAATCATTTATATAAACTAAGAATAAGAAAGGCCCAAGAATCGAGCCCTGGGGCACTCCCATATGAACTGCTGATCCCGATGATCTCTTTCCATTAATATCAACTCTTTGAATTCTATTGCATAAATAGGATTTCATAAAATCAAGTGCCCTATCATTGATTCCATAGTGGTGTAGCTTCATGAGGAGTGTATCGTAGTGAACACAGTCAAAAGCCTTGGACAGATCACAAAAGACACCGAAGGCATCACGTGACTCCTCCCAGGCATCAAATATATGTTTGATAAGCTCAACACTGGCATCAGTTGTTGAGCGACCCCGTGTGAAACCGAACTGATTTGGATTCATCAAATTATTGCTGTAGAAGTGTACCACTAGTTGGTTTAAAATAAGCTTTTCAAAAATTTTACTAAGTGTTGGTAATATAGAGATTGGTCTAAAGTTACTGGGGTCGATTATGCTTCCAGCTTTAAATACAGGAATAATTTTACTAAGTTTCATTAAATCAGGAAACACACCACTATCAACACAATTATTAAATATACTAGCTAAATTAGGTGTAATAATATCAATGATGGATTGGATGATTTTAACGGAAATGCCATCCAAATCAGCAGTGTTTTTAACTGTAATACTATTAAAAGCTTTCAATACCTCACTTTCAGTAACATGCCTGAAAGTAAAGGTGGTTTTGCACTTATTTACATTTTTTTCAAGAAAAGACTGTGCAATTTTGACTGATGAATTTAATGTCTTGGTGGTCGAAACTGGAATGTCTGCAAAGAATTTTTCAAAAGCTTCAGCAACTTCTGTATCTGATGTCAACAGTCGATCACCAATTTTCAGTTTATATTCCGCGTTTCTAATGTTTGACTTTCCAGTTTCGCTGTTTATAATTTGCCAAGTAGTTTTAGGTATATTTACACTATTTTGAATTTTATTATTAATAAAATTTGATTTTGCAATACTACACACACTTTTGAACATTTTAGAGTATTTTTTAACATATTCCTTAAAGGTTTCACTATGATTATATGATTTTTCATCATATAATTCATATAATCTGTCTCTGCTTTTGAATATTCCTACTGTTGCCCAGTCACTAACTTAAATGAGTTATCATTTATTTTAATTGTTTTAGATTTAAATACTGTATCATACTCACATTTAATTAAATTAAAAATACAATTATATTCCTTAACAGGATCATCATAACATTTAAGTTCCCACAACTTATCCAAGACATTACTTCTGAATCTCTCCAGCCGACCCTCGTTCATGGGTACAAACTTAATCTCTCTTCTTAATGCCTTGTTTGTGTTAATGTCAAAAGATGCTAATTGTCCACTGTGATCCGATTTTAATTTATTAAATATGTATTGACTGTTGGGTGATGCATCTGTGAAAATGTTATCAATACATGTAGCTGAAGTGGCTGTAACTCGTGTAGGCTCTAAAAAGAGATTTTTAAGTCCATAACAAAGAAACAAATTTGTTACCCTTTTACTCAGCGATGATTGTATTAGTAAGTCAATATTAAAATCACCACAAACAATGATATTTTTTTTAGTATCACTAAGTTTCAGTAAGGCTTCCTCCATAATTTTTTCAAACAAATCATAGGATGAAGCCGGCCGCCTGTATACGCTTATTATAATAACTTTCCCTAGCTCAATACATGCCATTTCAATGGTTTGCTCAACAGAAAGACTAATAATATCCATTCGTTCTTTAAATTTCATTCCTTTGTGTGTAATAATCAAGGAACCGCCACAATTTGCCTGGCTTCTACTGTATGAACTAGCTATTTGATGATTATTGAATGAAAATATCATTTGATGGTCTTTTAGCCAGTGCTCCGTTACACATAAAATATCTATATTTTCTTGATTCATGAAAAGTTCAATTTGTAAATCCTTACCCAGCATGCCTTCAATATTTTGGTGAGCTACATTTATTACATTTTTACTACATTTTAATTTTGCAGCTGGGGCATATGTGCTAATAACATTTTGATTATAGCTAGAAGTCTTATTATCTATTGTCATTGCCTCTAGTTTAAATTAACTAGACTAGTCCTAATACTACTACTTGGAATGTTATATTCCAACGGTTTTACAAATATAAGTGGCTGCTCAATAGAAGCAGAGGTTTCAGTCAAGATGACTGGTAAATCATTACTAATAATATATGATAGCGAAATTGCTATTTGTCTTATATAATAATTGTACAAATTGTACTTATCATGCTTAAAATAAAAAGGTTTACTAACTATAATGTTAGTATCGATCATATGAAATTTATCACTATGCCTACATGTCATAGTGTGTAATATTTTATTCAGATGGTGCCTTATATTGTTTTCTTGCTCTGAGAAAGAGTGGCTAAAAGGTAATGCAAATAAAATTATTCTACATATATTTTTCTTTTCATGTAATTTGGAAAAACTGTGAATCATGTCTTTTTTATTAGCATGATCCCGTCTGCCAACTAAAATGACCAAGACTGTTTTGACTTTAAAGTCAGTCACAAAAACTTTATTCAATATATCACAATATGAAGCACCAGGGAAACAATTATTTATTATTGGCTGCTTTACATATTTACTTACTTGGAAGCCCATTTTTTTCCCAAGTTCATCGCTGTACATAACTACTTCTGGTTGACTTATCTTATTATTACATAAATAAGATGGCTTTGGTTGTATAGGCAATACATTATCCTCTATAAAACAAGGCATCTGAGACTGGGACTGGCATGGCTCGGGCTGTGAACAACTTAATACACTTTGTTCACAATTATTTTGGGAAGTCAAATACTCAAATTGATTCAGATTATGTTTAGATAGTTCAAGTAAGCTGTCCATGGCTAAAGTGTGTTCTTTTATCTCTTTCTGAGCAACCTCATATTTATTAGTTAAACTATTAAGTTGCTCATAAAGCCTGTTTATTTCCAGCTCAAGGTGCCTTGTGTCACTTTCATAAGTTAACCTATTTTGCTCCAATTCAGAACTACATGATTTTAACTTACTTAATAAATTTAAACGTTCTTTTCTATAATGGATATTTTTACATGAGAAAATTTTATTCTTACTAATATTTTTATTTTTATTATTGGCCTTTATACATTGCTTAGTTTTGTTTGATTTAGTCCTACTTTTATTACAGTTAAGTTTATTGTTAGTGCTTGTAGTAGGACTAACCGGCAACTCTGCATCAATCGAGCAATCACTGGTAAGGTCGATAGTGGTGGAAGTATTTTTACATATAGATACCATTGAGGGGGCAGATTCAACCAACTCCTCAAATAGAGACTGAGATTGTGCTGACCTGGATTCATTAATTTTAGATTCTAAGGAAGTTATTTGTGAAAAGGAATCACATAATTGGACTTTCAAATGTTTGTTATGCCTAATAACATCTTCTAATATATTACTTTTACCATCAAACTCATTTATTATCCTTTGCAGTTGGTCTCTTTGCTCAACAACTTCTAGAAATTGAATATGAATTTTTGATAGTTCAAGTTTTAACTGTTTATTTGAGTTGAGTACACTGATAAACTCTTTTTCCGCATCATTTCTCTCATCCAGCAACTGCTCACACATAGACTTTGATAATTTAAGCTCCTGTAGAGTCAGATGAAGTTTGTCTTCCAGCTGACGAACAGCAGCCTGGCGAGTCATCATTTTTGATACCGAGTTAGTTCTTGAATAGAAAATACAACAATTGTTTTTTCCGAATGAATCAAGTGAGCAGTTACTTGAAGTTGAGGTTATGGAATTGGAACAAAAAAAGGTTTACACAGTAATTTTACTATTGCTAACTACAGCCAAATCAATTTCACTATATTATAAAGTAATTTCAATACTCACAAATTACTTTTCTTTGTTAAATCTAAGTCCAAAAAGTGTAACGGTCGGGTTCAAATCACTATTTAGAAACAGTTAGGTATGTTTTTCACAATATGTTCAAACAATTGAGAATTTGTTAAATATACACAATATTTCAGCGATTTACTTAGTTTTATACAAATAAAAGACCTTTGATTGGTATACAATTCCTAAAAACTGCTTTTGTTGCTGTTTTCAAAAACAGCTGTAGAAGACAAAGAGAAAACTGATTTCACTTTTTTACTTATTTGTGCACTTATAAACTCTGGAAATGATATCACTGAATAATTATCACTTAACTTATGTTTATTTTCACAAATTTCGATATTAAGGACGCTTAAAACTTATTTATAAAAATATTATTTACGGAGCAAATGTTTATGTTGCACAGAGTATAACCAGACACCATTATTTTTTTATCGATTTTTGAAACGATTGGTCGATGGTGGCGATTTATATGCAATACGCGGGGTGCGGTCTATTTGGTAGAAACTTGATACTCCGAAACCTATTTGGGATAACTGACTTCGCAGAAACTTCTTTAGTCGATCATTAATTAGGCATAAAAAATATTTGACATAAATATTTTTAGGCATAATGTGCTTATGACCGAATTTAGAATGGCATACATTTAAGATAGTAGAATTTTTATTGGCATATTTACCTTTGGCATAGTTAAAATTTTGTATAATATCATTTAGCATAACGTTCATTTAGAGTACAGATTATTTAGGTTTTTTTAATTGGTTTAGCCTTCATCATAGCGGCTAGAACTAGGTGCAGCCGCACACCGGTGGCTAAACCTAGGTGTAGCCTAATCACAACCCCCTTAACCACGACCCCTTAACCTGGCTTTGCCATAGTTACCATCGACTCAAGAGTGTATATAAAAAGCCGAGCGTAGCGAGGCGACGATCATCCGAGCGCAGCGAGGTGATCGGCCACCACAACCCCGAAATGGATACACCTAGGTTTAACCACATGTGGCCGGCTGCACCTAGTTTTAGCCGGCTAAAAGTATAAAAGATGATTCTTGCTGTAAGCATTATGCGAAATGATGGTTCTACTTTTAAATTGTTATGGATAAGAAATATATGCCATAAGATGAATCTGGTTTTGAACTTTCTGCGATGTGATGATTATACATTGTGATTATTATGGATACCAAAATTATGCGTACAGATAATTCTGACTTACAGAATTATGGGTTTCAATGTATGCTAAATGAGTTAATGCCCAACGATATTCTGCGAAAAGAGGTTTATGCTATTAGTTGTTATGCAATAAAAAAATATTACTTAAAAAGTTCTACTATAATAGGTGTACCCCAATACG
The DNA here is from genome assembly GCA_944452665.1 of Stenoptilia bipunctidactyla. Classification (NCBI taxonomy): domain Eukaryota; kingdom Metazoa; phylum Arthropoda; class Insecta; order Lepidoptera; family Pterophoridae; genus Stenoptilia; species Stenoptilia bipunctidactyla. Next base: position 18,066,972 of record OX101747.1, on the reverse strand, counting down.
CGACCTTATGTCGGGGTGTTAAGGTGCTAAGATTTCAAAAACAACATTTCGATGTGCTGCCTTAAAATTTTAAAGTATCTTAACCGTGAGCAGCGCCCTTTAGGTATCGTTTATTGATCCCAATTTTATTCAAATGTATCTAAACTTAATATCTCAAGAATTCAAAACCATATACGAAGATAGAAGGGCATGTTTAATGTTTGTTTATTAATCAAAGCCGTTATTATCTGATGTAAAGGTTGCCATTAACAAATATAGAAACTACATTTGATTACGATCAATTAACCTCTAGACCCCATCGCCTCTTTATTGTTTTCTTAAAAGGTATTCAAAAAGCAGGTTATATCACGTCTGTGTATTCTGTAAAACATGTTTTTGACTACCTACTTATATGCATTTAGTTTTAAGCTATTACATAGCTTCTATCGCGGGCCTTGAGCGTGGGGATCGAATCCAGAAACTCCGTAACGAAAAAACCTAACACCCCCCACTCCGACCGGCACAGCGGTGATACTTTGATTTCATAACTTTACATGCGAGCTTTAATAAACAATCAGCGCCATCTACTAGGAACTTGTTGAACTTCATATTAGATCAAACATTACTGCATTAATAAAATAAATAATTATACTTGCATAAGTTGATAAAAAATGCTATGCAATAGCTTTACCGCGGCAGTCTCCGAGTGCCACACGTCTTTTTTGTTTTGCTTTTTGTACACACACGGTTCGTGCTAATCACCCGACCAATACTCGAATATGGGACTCGTTGCGGGGCGGATACTACACCAACTGAGCTACTGGCCACTGGCCACAAGCCATCCAACTTACCCAGCATATCCTCTACTTATCTACATAAACGTTTACGATTGTATTGATACAGATACAATTAAGGACGTTTATATTGACTTTCAGATCTTCGAGGACAACTTAGCAACTTAGCTTCTATGCTGGACTGGGAGCGAAAGAAAAACATAGAATGTGCCAGCTTCTTCTCTTCCCGGGCATACTGTAAAAGTCAAATAAGGGAACGAGGTGTTATGGGAGGCTTTTTTGTGGGCGATAGGCTGACCCCTTGTCGCTGTAATAGTCTCTCTCCACTATTATAATGCCTCCAAATTTATCAAACGTGACATCAGATGGTTTTATTACCTCTGGTGTGCTGCCTACCCCATACGGGATACAGGTGTGAAGTTATGTATGTATGTACTTAGCATTACTAGATGCCAAAAACTTAAAAATATTAATTTCCCCCTTATTTGTAGTGTAAGTTCACAACTCTTGCCAAACGTGAATCTAGGTCAATGGACAGTGCTCTAAAGACATTGATTATCTTTGTTTTAATTTGCGAACGTCAAAATATGAGCAAAAGCAAACGTGATCTGCCGCATCTTTTCAAAGATTCTTGAAATAAGGGTATTTACAGACAGATGGATATACAGACATACACCAAATTGATCTAATAAGTTTTTTATTTAGACGTAGGGAGTCTTAAAAACATCTTTTAATATTTTCGAGAATGTTTTATAAAAAAAATGTTTGAAACATATTTATTTCGACTGACGTAGGTGTCGATACTATAAGCCACTGAATGTTACGACATAAAAATATCTAAGCTTCGCAATACTTGTCAAAATATCAAAAGCAAACAAATATTATTTACTAGCCACCGCGCGCGGTTTTACCCGCGTAACTTTTGATTCCGTGGGAATTTCGGGATAAAATATAGCCTATAAGCTTCCTCAAGAGTTGGGCTATCAAATGCAAAAAGAATTTTTCAAATTTCACTTGTAGTTTCTGCGATTAGCGCGTTCAAACAAACAAACAAACAAAAAAACAAACTCTTCAGCTTTATATATTAGTATAGATTAGACCTACTTTTAACTTTGACCCGGTTTACTGTGAATGCGTTCTTAGTTTGAATGACAGATGGCATTGCGTCACCTTGTCAATTAAAACTATTAAAACCATAATAAGGCGGTGGGCTGTCAGAGTGACATTTAATTTTTGTATTCATTTGTCATCGCCGGTTCAGAGTGAGATTGTGACATTGCTTTGCGTCTTTATACGGTACCTAATATTACACTATTACACCGGCTGGTGTAGTGGTAGGATACGTTGCCTTATATTGTAATATACTGTTTATTTACTGTTTTACATTCCATTATGTTTGTTTATATTTTCCTTTTTATAATGTTTGTTATAAAAACCACATGTTGTTTGTTTACCTGTCAACTCTAAAAGTCATGTTGCGTATGTCGCTTTTCAGAACAGATAATTTATAAACTGTTATTAGGTTTGATAAGGACCTGGTTCGTTATAAAATATTGCCGGAACACATCTCCGCCGGGCGGTTATAGTTTTGGAGGCAGATCTTATATGAATGGTGGTTACTAGCCAGTCTGACCCTGAAAGAATCCTACCACCAAGTGGGGATTAATCGCCTTCACGACTCACTTATCCGGGGATGGAATTGCGGGCTGAATTTCGAAACGTAGCGAACTTCGGAATCACATAGATCTATAAGTCTTTGCTTCTACTTAGACACGCCTTCGAATGACAGTTTCAACTAATGAGGAGTTTTCTGACAGCTCATAAAAATTAGTTCAAAAACCTCTATATAATGTAAAGTCAGTCAAGGGACAGAGGTTTTAAAGGTGTTTTTGTGGGCGATAGGTTGAGCCCCTGTCACTACAATAGTCTCTTTGCATCTTTATAATACCTCTAAATTTGTCAAACGTGACATCAGATGGTCTTGTAACCTCTGATGTTCTGCCTACCCCATAAGGGATACAGGTGTGACGTTATGTATGTATGTATGTAAAAACCTCTATAGGTAGATGGCACTTTTAAAAGGCCGAAGGCGTTCAATCTGTATACTATAATGTAGGTAAGTGGTATCTACCATCTATGGTTATTTATAAGTTCTATTTCTGATACAGACGTCAATTAATTTATTTTACTTTTAAAAACGCTTTGTGGAATAAACGGCTTTATGACAGACGAGACTTTGCCTTTTGTAAAGCGCCATCTATCGAAGCCTTTTGTACCATTTTTGTACCGTTTTGTTTTTTTAATGAGCTGTCAGAAAACCTCTCGTAGATTGAATCAGGCGTTACTTTGCGGAAATCCATGACAACTACTATAACTAAGTTAACTGGCTAATTCCGCGTAAATTTTCGTGCGTTGGTTCAAGAAGCAAGCAATGCAATAAACACACACTTGGAACACTGTCACCCAATCGCAAGCTACCACCGACACGTGTTTCGCTTAAACCAGAAGCATCCTGAAGCAGAGGATGCTTCTGGTTGTTAAAGTACATAAGTACTTAGTTATAGAACAGTTTCAACTGTTGAATAGGTAGGTAGAGATCTCGTCAAACATCTAGTGCTTTCTAAAGTTGTTGCGATACTTTTCGCGCAGGTTTTTGTAAGTTATAGACCGTATACAGAAAGAAAGCTGGAAACTTATAAGCGCTTACCGGCGCTTGACAGCGCTGGTCCGTTCTACACAAAGGAAGCAGGTTGAGGCAGACCAAGAAAAATGTCGGACCCATCGGACGATGATTTCCCAGCGCTGACCAACGCGTGTTGAAGCTTGTCGGAACTTGTCGGCACCATTCAGTGCTTATCGGCGCGCGTTCATATAATTTCCTGCGCAGGTCACCAGCGCTGTCAAGCGCTGGTAAGCGCTTACAATTTTCCAGTTTTCTTTCTGTATACGGCCTTAAACGGCCATACCTGCGTGAAACGCCTTGCCACAACTTCAGAGGGGACTCTAGTCTATTTGACGCGATCTATAGGAAGATAATATGATAAAAACCAATATGAAAGTTTTTTGATTATATTTATTGTAACTAAGATATATTCTTTGGCGCAAATCTGGCGATGTAGTCAAGTGATCGCTGGATAGCTTTAGGGATAGGCGGTGGGGTTGGAATATGATCTCCTGTCGGTTGGAAGCCGTTTTCATCTGCTCGGTAGAGGACCCGAATTATCTGTAACAAGGTAATAAACAGACACTGTATTACTATTTTACTGTATTTGTTTCCTACTTGCAGTTATATAGGTGCAGAAGGCAGCAGATCAAGTGTTCCATACCTGTCAAAAATGTAATTTAATATGAACTCTATGCCCTCGAAATTAAGTTAAAAATAGGTTAGGCTGCCTTCTGTACATGAAGTAGTTGATGGATGTTTTTTGGTTGTTTTTTTTTTGTCTACATTTCAACCGCGCGGTCACACCAATAGAATGATATGAAAATTGAACAGAAATTAGTGGCCATTTGTAAAAGTTCATATCTTTTCTGGAATTTATTTATTTATAAATTACCAACAGGTAAATACACTATGCATGATATAAAAATAAACTTAAAATTAAAAAACATGGTCGGTTGTATACCCAATTCTAGGCAATAACATCATAATTAGATATCTATTACAAATCAACTTATTGTGAAAACATATAAAGTAAAATCCTAACTCAAAATATTACTATAATTTATTTACTTTTATAAATAAGTAAAAACTAAAGAAAAACTAAGTAATTAAACAAATGACTAAAATAAACTGTAAAACTTAAGAGAAAAAAATATTACAATGGTAGGTATGCTATAATTACATTCTTACTTATTTAACTACTAAACTCTTTTGCTTTGTAAATATGTACTGGAATAATTGTTTTTTTCAACTATCTAGAGAGCCTATCAAAATGTCGATTTTAGCATCCGTGCACAATTTATTATGATCGCGACGTATTCGAGGAATTGAACTATGAAAACCCACTTTAGTTTTAAATCTGCTCACGCAAGCGGTTGAACGGTATCAAGTCTCTTGTTCCACCTAGGGACCAAGAAACCTATCTCACTCAGTAACTGTGTAATTTATGGTTATTATGGAATTTAATTTTACTGGTTTAACACATAGGATGGTCTGTGAATAAACAGGTATGAATGTCGTAAAAGAGGTTGTTATTATTTAAAATCTGTAGCAAAAAGTTGAGATATACTTTTTTTTATATCTGACCTCAATCTCACCAGGCTATGAAGTTGAAGATGACAGCACACTTATTTTTTATATTGTAAGGATAGGACGTTTGTCTTCCATGCCACCTGACGTAAAGTGCGCATGAAGACTATGGAGTTACACGTCCATCCACGAGAAACCTATTCACTCGACACTTAAAAGTTCCAGGACTGTAGTGGTCAGGAAAATCAGACGCAGGCAGATTGTTCCACACCTTGGCAATCCGTACCAAAAAGGAAAATTACAAACTATTGCCGGAACTCATCACCGCTGTATCGGTGGTATGTGGCGGCGGATTGTATATAAGGGTTGGCCGCCAGGCAAGCGGACCGTGAATGGATTCTACCACCAAGCGGGGGCCACTCGCAAGCGGGGGCCACTCGCAAGCGGGGGCCACTCGCAAGCGGGGGCCAGTCGCCTTTTACGTCTTAAGGCGCTGGGATTCGAACCCAGGACCTCTGGCATAGAAGGCAATGTATGTTACCGCTACACCAGCCGGTCGTCAAATAGATCAGTTAAACTTAATTTCGCTTGCTCAAGTCGGCGAAATAATCTGGGCGGGAAGTATGGAAGTACGCACCGCGATAGAAGAGACCTAAGCTGACCTTACGTGGTTTTTATTTTGCCGCGCAGCCTCTAGCTACCGATTGGCTGTCGCTCCGATTATGATCAATAGCCTTTGTTAAGGCTGATCATTAAAGGGGGATGTTTAGTGAGTATACTCAGGTGTTCTGAGGAGTCTCGTGGCCGCTCTTGCGGTCCCCACACTGTCTGGTTACTCTATATCTGTTAGCCACTGGGGTTAGCAGCTCTTTAGAATTCCCTTTCGTCCGTAACAGGATTCATCCTCCTCCTGCTAGAGCTTGCTTTAGTGGGTGCCAAAGACTTTCCTTGGCGGAAAAAAAGGTTTTTATTTTAAACTGTTTCTGTCACCAAATAGATCAACTTCTAGTGCCCTCTGAATTCGTTGCATCGATTGGTTGTTGCAGCCAAATCGATTGACGCCGACTAATCCATTCTACCATCGATGGATTGATGTGGTAACACCACAGACATACATCTACAAAGATAACGCAAATGCATATAATTACTAAGAACCCCGACCAAGCGTCAAGGTTGGTCGCCGCTAGCTTCAGTCGCGCGTATGTATGTCTGTTATATAATTGATTTCACAATATCGATATCTTTCGTAATAATTGATTTCAGTGAGAGGTTTTCTGACAGCTCATTAACAAAACAAAACGGTACAAAAATGGTACAAAAGGCTTCGACAGATGGCGCTTTATAAAAGGCGAAGTCTTTTCTGAGATACAGCCATTTATTCCACACTGCGTTTTTAAAAGTAAAATAAATTAATTGACGTCTGTATCAGAAATAGAACTTATAAATAACCATAGATGGTTGATACCACTTACCTACATTATAGTATACAGACTTAACGCCTTTGGCTTTTTAAAAGTGCCATCTAGGTGTTTTGAACTAATCTTTATGAGCTGTCAGAAAACTGTATTCGTATGTCGTAGGTATGTATTTGTATCTCACAGCAATAAATATCAGCTGTGACGTCAAAAAAGGTGTTAAAAAGTCGGCACGCTTGGTTTCAATACAAATCGTGGCACTTGCGTTGTCTATTTAGATGTATGTCTGTGGGTAACACCCTAAGTCCGTACTACATCCGTCTTGAATCTGAGAATTGACTGTTATTTATTATACAGGGTTGATTTGTAGTCACCGGCCTAATTTTTTTTCACGATAAGTATAATTTATAGAAACGATTTTTGCAAAAAAAATGTATGAATTTATTTTTTTAACAAAGAAATAAATATATCCGCGTACATATTAAGCAAACCATGGTCACTCTCAATTACCATTAAAATAAAGGCAACTACGCGCTACTACAAAACATCTTGTAGTACTACGTCGTAGTATTATCAATGAATGCCGCTTCGTAGTAGGTATGTTCATCTACAGCAAGTATTTTTTTAACGTTTGTGGTGCCATATTTCTACTTTTTTGTACTGAGCGACGGTAAAATAAATATGCAGGTATCAAAGAAACTAACATTCAAAGACTGGTGACGGGCAATCAACCCTGTATGTTCAGTCCCCATAGTATGTTTAGTTTAGTTCAACCGTCCGTCGCTAGATGGCGTTGATTGTTCTTTAAATCACACAAGTGTTTTTGTTTATATTTTGTATGAAGCTTGTTGAGATTTGTTGAGATTGAGTCTGTGGTGAGGGCTCGTTTTGTGGGATTGTACACTGTATGTATATTACTATAGTAGTGATTGTATGCTGTTAGGTCCCGCGTAGCCGTAGAACTATTTCTGTGGTAGCTTAAGCACGCGGTACTAGGTACATCTGGCATACGTCATTTCGCAAAAATTTCTAGGCTTTTATTTTCTCGAATTCGAATCGGATAACCGCTCTAATTGTGCGAAAGAGATAGCGGCGCAATAGATAATAGAGATAAGAATCGGTTTGGATATGTAATGGTTTATTTCAACTATAGCGTTTGCAGTGGTATTTGAACTGACTGTGGAGGTGGAGGCTGATACTTCAAGATAAGAGAGCAAATTAAGTTTCTGTTTCTTGTTTGGCACAGTAAATGATGTGACGTTCCTGCTTGCGGCGCTGACTCATCATCTGGAATCTCAGGCGTCATCGCAGTTGTTTTATTTCGCGTTGCCAAGTAAGAAGAGTATTCTTTCTGAACAACATTAATTGCCTTTTCCACTTCTGAATCTGTTTTAAATCCAAATTTTTTAAAGTGTGGATTAAGAAGGGTGCTAATGATACAGGGGTTTCGCAATTCATAAGGTTTCAACTTCACAGCAGAATATTTTTTTAAAGTTTCAATGACCTTTCTAGAGGATTCCGATAAAGTTTCTCTTTCCAGTTGAGCGAAATTCATCAGCAAACCTTTTATGAGGGGAATGATCATGGATACAGTACAATACGTTTCGCCTGATATAGCTTCAGTGCAAGAGTCAATCGGCTCAAAGAGTTTCACTACTTCTCCAAGAAAACTGTAGTCCTGTGCAGATAAATTTGGTGGCGCCTTTTGATTTCTAGATAAAACGAGGGATAGTTCATCTCTGACTTCACCGATTCTCATTAGCATCTGAAATGAACTATTCCATCTGGTTTCAACGTATAGTATTAATTTAAGCTGTGGTTTTTTGAGCTCTTTTTGAACAGTTTTTAGTTCATCTGCAGCTAAAGTACTGTGCTTAAAAAATGAAACGATAGCCTTGCACTTATTAAGTAATTCCTTTAGAGCGATGCATTCCGAGTCATGAATAGTATTTTTAACCACCAGATTCAAGGAATGGGCAAAACATGGTAGGTGCCTAATTTTTAACATTTCTGCCACTTTTATCATCACTGGAGCGTTATCGGTAACCATAGCCACCACTTTATTACGGCACTTGAATTCATCCAAAATCGATGCAATTACCTGAAAGTAAAAAAATAATGATCCTTGAAGCACCGGCTAAGTACGAGTTGGACTCGCGGCTGAAGGGTTCCGTACCACTCTATAAAAATATATTTCTACCGAACAATAGATGGATAATATGACGTGCATATGGGTCCGCTAAATTTTGATCCTCATACGATAGTCCAAGAGCCTACAAGGTTAGCGTACTTGTAAGATCCCCTACTTGAACTACACTAGGTCAGCGCGGGGATTATGACCTAATCATCCTCAAGGTCGTGTTTACGCACAAAATGAACGATCGACTTATATTTTACTTAATTTTTTCGAAATAAAAGCGGACACGTTATTGACAGTGTTTTAATCCGACTGAGAGAGAAGAGAGAAGTGGGTAGACGACACAAGTCATAGAAATGCAATTACACTTCGCACATCAAAATCGGAAAATCGGATGACTCGTTTGGGTTGCAGGTCGACACAAAGAATAAGACATACATGTATACTTGCATACATACATACATACAAGCTAAAAATATTACCCTCCTTTATGGCAGTCGGGTAAAAAAGGTTGAAATTCATTAATTACCTACTCAATAGAATTCTATTATTTTTCGCTATTTTTGATATGTATTTTTAAGGTACCCCAGCCAAATGGCAAAAAATAACAATAATGTCCGTCTGTCCCGTCCATGCGTCTCAGCCACTTTTAAGATTTAATTATCACTCGATTTATTTTTCATTATTAATTATGAAGTTTTGACTAAAACTAACGATTAATGATTAATCTCTAACCGCGTAATTCATGATTATGATTGACGTTGTCAATCATGATTGAATGACAAATTGATTGAAAATTTAGTTGATTTGCCCAACACTGCATGAGATACAGCCTGGTGGCAAACAGACATAAAATACGGACATCGAAATCTTACTTTTAGGGTCCCGTTTTACACTTTGGGTACGGAACCCTAAAAACAAAACATATTGTTAATATTTTAATCAAATAGTAGTGTCTGTACGTACATTAAATATCAGATATATAATGTATCAATTACTCACAGAGGATAAATAATCGGCAGCGTGATGTCCTTCAACCACCACCGCCGCTAATAGAACGGACTCTAGCCTCTGCTTGATAATGAGATGTGCGGTTACAGCAACGATTCCCTCATTGCTCGTTGATGTCCAACCATCGGTGGTAATAGCCAAATAGTTGATTTGTTCAAGTATCTCAATCAATCGCAATTTCATTTTTGAATCATCTTTGGGATGGTTCTGCCAAATATCAACTAGAAGCGCTGGACTCCGTTGACCGAAGAGCCCGTAAATTAATTATCGACGTCGACCTTACAACCAAAAAACTGCAGACCTTAGAGCATCGTCGTAAGGTTGCGTGTTTAACCGTGTACTACAGGATACATTTTGGTGAGTGCGCCAGTGCTCTGTTTGAACAAATTGAACCCTCACCCTTTTACCATCGGACTACTAGACGCAGACAGAACTTCCATCCGTATGTGGTAGATATTCCGAAAAGTCGAACTAAGCGCTTTGACAGTTCCTTTTTGATACGGGTCGCCAAGGTTTGGAATGAACTGCCTGCGTCTATTTTCCCTGACCAGTATAGTCCTAGTACTTTTAAGCGTCGAGTCAATAGGTTTCTCGTGGATGGACGTGTAACACCTTAGTCTTCATGTTCACTTAACATCAGGTGGCATGGAAGACAAACGTCCCATCCATAATTCATAAAAAAAAAGAATATATTTTTGGGAGAAGAGTTGTAGAAAGCTTGGTCCTTTTGGGCATTTCATACCTTGCGTCTAAAGCTGTTATAAATTCTTTTAGTCCGTCGTGGTCTGATATACGAAGGGGCTGCATATCTATGGCTACCATTTTAGCGAATTTAGTATCGAGCATTTTTCTTCTTGTAGAAGTTTCAGCGTATTTTGAAACGTCACGTGCCTTTATTTCAGCAGTGTCGTCTATATCCGTAGCTTGGCTTGAATTTGCTGATATTAGTAATTCCGGGTGTTTCCTCTTCAAATGGTCCTTCATGTTAGAAGTGTTATTATTATTACAAAATTTGAATTCCACTTTACATTCTTTGCAAATAATTTTATCCTCCCCTTTTTTTAAGAAGAAATTCCACATAACTGATTTCTTTTTCTTTGAAACACTGTCTGAGCCGTCCAGATTCATTTATTAATTATTGATTAGGTTTAATAAAAACAATGCCGACGAACGCGAGACGATACACACTATGCGCAAAAATATAATTTTTAATGTGGGTACACGACCATCCACTATTCTGTTCCAATTTTATCAATGTACCCTCTTAAACCTTATAAATTATTGTTGCCAACTTAAATCAGAAGAAACTAACTATGCACAAATGTACGTGGCTTATTGGATTACGAATTAACGAACTAAAAAATGGATTGTACAAAGCGCCAATAGATCTATGTGTCGATAGTATTTGCGTATATAGGGCTATCGATACTATCGATAGTATCGACACTATCGATAATATCGATAGTGCTATCGATACTATTGCTTTTCCCCAACTATCGATAGTTAATCGATAGACTATCGATAGTGGACTATCGAGCGGCAACACTAGATAGCGCTCTACACTGAAAAAATGAGGAGTTAGCAAAGTACCTTTTTGGCTTTGTTAAAAGGATCTTGTTTATTTTTAATCAAGACTCGTGGGAAATGATGGAAGTAAACTTGGTAAATAATATATACGTAAACATGGCTAAATTCACTTGTTTATTAACACCATACTGCTCATTAAATAAAAATAACCCAATCTACAAATTTTACAGTTTACAAAATTGTTTAAATTTTAATAAGTTCACTCAATAAGCTTTAACAGAGTAATTCGTGTAATATTAACCGTTACCACTCACGGTTGAACTTAAATAACCAGTACTTTACTACTAACAACCACTTAGCTTTGCTAATACAAAAGAACACTCATTAGTATTTAACCGAGTATACTTATTTATTGGTAGCAGGGTGGAGTTAGCTATTTTGTTTGCTATTTACTTAGTTATTTTTAACAGAGTACTTGTTTAAATATTCATAAGTAAATATTCCGGCCGCCGGTGGAGCCGCCGATGCGCAGATATCCCCTCCACGTTTCGGTCAGCGCTAGAGTTATGTGCGTGCCGCAAACTAACCGTCTTTCGTTCAAACGTTTAATAATTTAATTAAGTGAGTGCGACGACGCATAAAGGAGTGTGTTACCTATAAAACGTAGTTGATTGATTAGGTACCTATCCGCTTTGTGCCTGAACCTACTGTTTATTCCTAAAGACGCTGCCGGCGGCGGCCCCTACAGCGTTGTATTTTTACCCACGACGGAACGGAGACGGTATATGCGTTTGGGGTGAGAGGGTGTTTGTGCAAACCAATGTTACATTTATCTCCAGAACCACTGGTCCGATTTTAATACGGTTTTCAGTAATCACTTTGGATTTGCTTGGTGCATGTTCTTAGATAGGTGTAGCGGTAACAACTCACCAGGGGGCGCTGCAGTAAACATTTGTTTGTAAAAGCCAATGTTACCATTTATCTCCAGAACCACTGTTCCGATTTTAATGCGGTTTTCAGTAATCGCTTTGGATTTTATTGGTGCATGTTCTTAGATAGGTGTCGCGGTAACAACTCACCAGGGGGCGCTGCAGTAAACATTTGTTTGTAAAAGCCAATGTTACCGTTTATCTGCAAAACCATTGGCCCGATTTAAATGCTGTTTTCAGTGATCGCTTTGGATTTGATTAGCGCATGTTCTGAGCTAGGTGTTACGGTAACAACTCACCAGGGGGCGCTGCAGTAAATATTTGTTTGCAAACCATTGGTCCGATTTGAATGCCGTTTTCAATTATCGCTTTGGATTTGATTGGTATAATGTTCTTAAATAGGTTTAACGGTAACAACTCATCAGGGGGCGCTGCAGTAAACATTTGTTTGTAATAACAACCATTAATTCTGCAAAACCATTGGTCCGATTTAAATGTGGCTTTCAGTGATCGCTTTGGGTTTGATTGGTGCATGTTCTTAGATAGGTGTTACTGTAACAACTCGCCAGGGGGCGCTGCATGTTACCATTAATCTTTAAAACCGCTGGTTCGATTTTAATGCGGGTAACAACTCATCGGGGGGCGCTGCAGTAAACATAAAGCCATCACTGAAAACCGCATTAAAATCGGACCAGTGGTTTTGAAGAATGGTAACATTGGTTTGCACAAACCATTCTACGTAATATGATATCGAGTTACATTACAACAAAGCCCCAGCAAAGTTGAGCCACCAGCAAAGTTTCAGTTGTAAATACTTATTATAATACTTCACTATGTATTTAAATAAACAACATGGGTTTTCCAGCGGTGGTGGGGACATTAGAGGGCTGATGAGGAATGAGGTATTGTGTAATGTAATGTATGGTACCTATATTATGCTCTTTAAAAAGTTTGAAATAAAAAACAAAATAAAAATTTTGAAAAACCCACGACGCGACGGTTAAAAAGTAATTGAAAAAGAATAAAATAATTTAAAATTCCCCGACTGAAATGATTTATGTGACGAGAGATAATTAACGTGAAAAGCTTTTTTAAAAGTTCACACAAAGTCGGTCATATTATGAACAACATACTATTCGTTTTCATAGCACTTCCCTACGCTTACCTATTCGGTTCTCGAAGATGTAGATGTCGCAATAACATAGGTATTCAACTCCCTATGAACTTTATAAGAAGAGCAAGAAAATCCGTCTGGGGCTGCCATTGAATGAATTCGTTTTGTAGTTTTATATTGAAATTTAAAATATTGATGGCAGCCCTCGACGGATTTTCTTGCTCTTCTTATAAAGTTCACAGGGAGTTGAATACCTATGTTATTGCGACATCTACATCTTCGAGAACCGAATAGGTAAGCGTAGGGAAGTGCTATGAAAACGAATAGTATGTTGTTCATAATATGACCGACTTTGTGTGAACTTTTAAAAAAGCTTTTCACGTTAATTATCTCTCGTCACATAAATCATTTCAGTCGGGGAATTTTAAATTATTTTATTCTTTTTCAATTACTTTTTAACCGTCGCGTCGTGGGTTTTTCAAAATTTTTATTTTGTTTTTTATTTTTATGGTCAGGTGATTTAATGTAAATGGATGAAGAAGTACAAAATCTGCTGAAAGTCTGGAGTCTGGAAGAATATATAGAAGTGTTCAAAGGTAAGTTCGTTTATGTATTTAATTTTTATATTATTTATTTTATTAGACAGAGACCGTACAGCAATCGCACACCAGTGACCAGTGAACGCGTGATCTTGAGCCAAGGTAGCGCTGCCGTAGAGGTTTTCAATACCTACTATGTGATACTAGCTTATACTTGTTTATTGCCACTGATATGCCGTTGTGTCTTTAATTTGCAGCTGACTAGCGGCTTTGCGCGGTTTGACCCGCGTAGCTCTTGATCCCGTGGGAGTTTCTTAGCAAATATGTTACTTCTGGTTAATGTAGCCATCTAATGGTGAAAGAATCTTTGAATCGTTCTAGTAGTTTTTGAGTTTATTCATTACAAACATACAAAAATACAAATCTTTCCTCTTTATAATATTAGTAAAGACTTCAAAAAAGAGGAAGAAAGTAGTTTTTATTAATATACATTTGAACTGTGCATTTTGTTCATTTGATACATTTGATGATCATTTTTCTTAAATCAGTTATTTAATTACAGAAAATGCAATTACATATCTATCACTTCCACTACTCCAGGAATCTGACCTAAAGGAGCTATTTCCTAAAATTGGCCATCGTGCCATATTCTCAAAAAAAATTGAAATACATAAAAAGACTATGCATCCTATTACCGATGATAAGTAAGTCACAAACAATTCAAAAATTTAATCTGCTTTAATTATCTGTACCTATACTGTTGCCTTAATTAATCCTTCAATTTGCAGGCGTGTGATGTTTCAAGCTTTAACTTATCTATGTCTGACTTGCTGACATATCCTGCTGACCCTGATGCACATCCTCAAGCTTCAAGCTCACCCGCACCCAAGACACCTATCACAATAACCATTCCATCAGAGAACAAAATTAACATTATCGTATGTATTGTAATATTTCTTCAGAGCTATAATTAGGTACTATCTATACATATATCTCTATTTATCATCATTCGTACAAGATGTAAAAAGTCAATTAAAAATAAATGATGGGTATACCTACCACTTTGAATCAACTTTGAATCCTGAAAAAAATCTACTGTTCCATATTTGTTACAAATTTTTCAAACAGATTTTTCTTATATACAGGGTGTCCCGTAAGTCATGGATCAACGGATCTATTGTACCAAAATAATATAACATATACAACAGTTTATAAGTTCTGTAATAAGTTTTTAAATCTGCAGCCGAACCAGGTTAGATGCCTGTATGTCGGCAGACAGTGCCTCGTTTTAAATAGAAAAATTATTATAAATTAGGTAGAATGAGTAGAAATTATAATTTATTTATTTCTGTTTTTCAGGATTTACCGCTACTTTTAAATAGTACCCTTGAAGGAAGAGGTTTACTAAATTTAGATACACATATTCCGTTGGATAATACGGCAAGAATAAGATTGGTAAGGCTCATCGGAACCTACATTTTGAGCAATCATCCGTCAAATGAAATAAGGAGTACCATTTATGCAAATTGGGTACACGAAATTATTAGAGTATTCCCACAGGAAAAGGCATCGGTGTACTTCCATAGCAAGATTGTGGAATCTTCACGAGGTTTAATCACCAGGTTGGCAGGAAAGTTGCCTGATCAAATCCAGTGTGCCTACTGTGCCTATGCTGCTGTACTGTGCTAATGCTGACTGTGCCTACTTTGTAATTTGGGTTTAGTATTGTAAACTTTGAGACTGTTCTTTTGTGATTTTCAGATATATGACAATAAATAGTAAGTGAACAATAACAGTATTTTTTTTCTGTTACACAACATTTAAATTAAATGTGTGATACCGATTGAAAGTAAAAAGAAAATCGATTGCATCTACATAGCAAATCCAGATACCAAATAGGTTTGCCGGCCTCCTTGGTGTAGAGGTAAGATCGCTTGCCTTCTATGCCCAAGGTTTCAGGTTCAAGTCCTGGCGAGGGTGGATATAAGTGGTTTGGCTGTGGCTACAGAGTTAAATGACCCACATGGCAGAGAAAGTCTGCTATGGCTACAGAGTTAAATGACTCACATTGCAGAGAAAGTCTGTTGTGGCTACTTAGCAAAACGATTGCAGATACCAAGTAGGTTGGCTGTGGCTACAGAGTTAAATGACTCGCATTGCAGAGAAAGTCTATTGTGGCTACCTAGCAAAACAATTGCAGATACCAAGTAGGTTGGCTGTGGCTACAGAGTTAAATGACTAACATTGCAGAGAAAGTCTGTTGTGGCTACCTAGCAAAACGATTGCAGATACCAAGTAGGTTGGCTGTGGCTACAGAGTTAAATGACTCACATTGCAGAGAAAGTCTGTTGTGGCTACCTAGCAAAACGGTTACAAATACCAAGGAGGTTGGCTATAACTATCCAAGAAAGTTTGTAAATATAAACAGTAAAGTTGGCTACGTTTGCAAACATTTTGTTTGTAATAATAATCAAGCTTACTTTGTTATTTCTAAGCAAACAGTTTTAACCGATTTACTCGGTTGATTCTGATTAAGTAAGAATAGCAAACTTGACTTATTTATTTTTAGCAACAAACTTTGCAGGTTGTATATTGACAAACATGCTTTATTAAAATCAAACGAAACTTAGTTATTTTTACATGCGAAATTTTTTCAGTGTACTAACTTTTCTTCCTGAGTACACAATAGTGGTTGGTAGATTACCTGTCCATCTGGTGCTGTATACTGGTATTGACCTTGCACCACCAGAGCTGGTTCTCCAGACCCTGGCTGCAAGGAACCTCGCTGCTCGTGGAATATACCACCTTCTGCAAACAAAAATTAAATAAATTACAGATTCTTTTTAAAATCCCCACTTGAATAAGTACTCGTAGATTACAAATTTAAATATCAACGAATGCAGAGCATTAAAAAAAACAAGTCAAAACTTTGGCTGTTATAATGTCATCAAAGTAAACATTCTCAGAAACCATACATACTTTTTTAAAAAAAATTGAAATTTTCAATGAAGTACCTACTCAACCGATTTCGATAAAATTTATATGGGACCAAGCATGAAGTAGGTATGTTCTATCATATGAAACAAGAATTTTCAAAATCGATTCATAATTGACCGAAATATCGTGTAATAAAGACACACAAAAAAACATACAGACGAATTGAGAACCTCCTCCTTTTTTGGAAGTCGGTTGAAAACATCCCCAAACAGTTACACCAACTAATGACCCAAAAACTAAGCAGAGCTTGTGATATGGGATTCTATATCACGAGAAATATAAATACATATACTTCAAAAAAGAACTCGTTGAATTCCACTGGCGGGAAGTATTTTGATAGCATAATAATTAATATAAAATTAAGAACTTTCAGGATGTCAAGTAGGCTTTGATATTTTGATTGTCATTCCCCAGTGAGCGTCCGAAAAAAGTGATCACAATAAATGTTTAAGTCTCACGCATTCTAGCTGTTTCTTTTATAAATTTAGTGATTCGAAAATATCGCCTCTACCATGTAGCGACCTTTCCGGGATCGACAGGTAGAGGCGATACTTTCCAATTACTAAATTTATAAAAGACTTTTTTCGGACGCTCACTGGGGAATGACAATCAAAATATCAAAGCCTTCTTGACATCCTGACGGTTCTGAATTTTAAATTAATTATTATGCTATCAAAATATTTCCAGCCAGTGGAATTCAACGAGTTCGAATTCCACTGTACCTACTTCAGGCGTCCGATACCCGACAAAGCGTCTAGGTTGGTCGCCGCTAGATTCCGTCCCCGCGTATGTATGCCTGGTAGAAAATCGATTTCACAATATCGATATCGTTCTTAACAATCGATTTCACCGCTAGATTCCGTTCTCGGCCAACATCGCGACCAACATCGGTGTATTTGAATCGGTTTGTATTTCCCAGCAATAAAGATCAGCTGTGACGTCACAAAAGGTATTAAGAAGTAGGCACGCTTGGTTTCAATACAAATCGTGATATATGTCCACAGTAATTCAACTTCATACAAACGGATGAAACGCGAGCCTACCTACGCGGCTCGATCGCTCATGCACTCGGTATGCTGCCAGTTGCGAGTGTGTGCATACCGAAACAATTGTTGATTGAGCTTTACGTTAATATAGCTAGGATTAATTAAACTTTAAAATTTAATAATACATCTTTTCGTACGTCTCAGTCGAGGCGCAAGTATTTTTCGGTCGCTAATTTTTAAGACCGATTTGTTATTCAAACGTAAACATGGCTTTTTGACATAAAACGTATTTTTGTTGAACACTTCCTATTCAGTTCACAAAGTATTTTATTTGTTTATATTTAAAAAAATAGATTTGCAGTCACAGAATTAAATGGAAGTAAACACTAACTAGGCAAATGTAATTTAAACGCTGAAGGCGGGCAGCCCGACCACATGTGAACGAAACGCGGCGCAGTAGGCATTCATTTCAAAGATGCAGCAGAGTTGAATTACTGGTAGATATCTGTACTGTGATATGTCTGTGGGTTTGATGATACCTACCAGTCTGTAATGCCCATCTATAGGATCCATCAGGGTTCGGTCCTTCGAAGTCATTTCGAATTATTTGGTCATTCTTCTGCGCTGATGCTGACAGGAGTACTGCGGAAATCTGTAACAAATGAAAACCATTGAATGATTGAAGAGGTTGCTATTAATGTTTATCAAAAGGGCACGTTATTTTCCCTATAATACTCTGGGAATATTGGGATGAATAGCTTATGTGCTATTCCTGGCTGTACACTATTGCTATGCCAAATTTCATCCAAATCCGTTAAGCAGTTCTGCCTTGATTGAGGAACAAACATCCATACTTCCATTCAAACTTTCACGTGTATAATGATAGCATAGTTCGGTATAGAATAGCAAATACCTTCGAAGTATTTTCAACCAATTAAAACAAGAATAATCAAAACAGCGGCGCGAGCACAGATCTATCGACTCGTATGTTTACGAATATTCGTGTAGTATGGAGTCGGTTGCAAGTATTCAGTAACATCTTTTATTTTAAACTAGCTGCTGCCCGCGACGTCGTCTGCGTGAACGCTATGCAGCACCAAACGCACCTACGATTATAACACTGCTAGCGTGATAATATGTAGCCTATATGTTGACCCGACTTCTTAACTATCTTCATGCCAAATTTGAAGTAAATCCATGCAGTACTTTTTGAGTTTATCCCGGAAAGACAAACAGACAAACAGACAAAAATTCTAAAAACTATATTTTTTGTTTCTGTTTCGATTGTAGATCATACCCCAAGTATTCTTTTAAAAAAATATTCAATGTACAGTTTTGACTTTCCTACCATTTTATTATATGTATAGATAACCGAAAAAATGTGATAAATAAAAATTACCCGGCCAGGACACGAACCTGGGACCCCTCGTTTGCCGGACGAGTGCTCTTCCATTGAGCTACCGGGGCCTGGCGGTACGCCTCGAAATTACTTAGCGCATTTTTATTTTTACGTTATATTGCTAACGTAGCTCCATCTAATGATATAGCTTTGCAGCTAAGACCATTCTTATTCTTATACCTGGCCGTGTAATTTTAATTTATCACATTTTTTCGGTAATTTAAGAATAATTGAGCATTATAAATGCAAAAACTTAAAAACATTATATTTTTTTTTATTTTACTGTTATTTAAGAGTACAACATGTTTACAAACATTCAAAATTAACATGGCATACATTTATTTAAGCTGACCGTGCGGTAAGGGATAGATTTCAATTATTGCTTACAAAACGTCTCCATATTAGGTATACACACATTCGTAAACATACGAGTCGATAAAGTTCTGTGCTCGCACTGATGATTCATATTTGAAGAAATAATAACATAGGTACCTACCTAACAAACATAAAGGAGAATATGGAGGAATTGAGTAGGTACCTACTTATTGCCTCTTTTGAAAAGAGAATAATACGGAAACTTCATTTGTCTAAATACAAATTACGAATCAATCACATACTCTTAATTTGAAGGACAACATCAAAGTCAAGCGCCTACAGACATGCGCGGACGCCTTAAGCAAATATTTCGAAGTACAACACTGATCTTAACCTCGAAAATTTACATAATAATACGATTTCCTACGTTTTGTAAATATTTGGTTTATTCTTGATTATTTTTGACATAAAAAACTCCTAAAGTTTATTTTTGGAGTTCCGTATCCAAAGTAATAAACGCGGTACATTTATTTATTTATTTACCCTGTATTATACACAAAACAAAAAGAGAATAAAAAAAAACACAAATAAAATAACACATTATGTTTAAAACGGCTTTATCGCTTAGAAGCGATTTCTACCAGGCAACCCATGGCAAGTCCAAACTTTTTTCGCCGAAAACTCGTTTCGCCCAAAAATTTTTTTTATATCTTGCTTCGCTATAGCAGCAGGGCTAGCATGCAACCATCGATAAACAGTCGAATCAACAAGATAAATATTATTTTGTTATTTTATCCTATTAATAGCCACCGCGCGCGGTTTTACCCGCGTAACTTTTGATCCCGTGGAAATTTCGGGATAAAATATAGCCTATAGCCTTCTTCAAGAGTTGGGCTATCAAATGCCAAATTTTTCAAATCCCACTTGCGGTTTCTGAGATTAGCGCGTTCAAACAAACAAACTCTTCAGCTTTATATATTAGTATAGATTTGGTTTCACATCGCCAACTACAGAGCTATACCGATGCGATTTAATTTAACCTACCGGCTATCCAAGCAAAGCAGGGTGTCGATCTTTGTGTGTGCCGGTAAACAGAGAGCCCCACGAGTGACAGCGTATTTAAAGTCCATATTTTTCTTGATTCCATGTGCAAAAGTCTATTTAATGTATTTTCGAAAAACAATCTTGATTTATTTACTATCAAACAGAGAAAAGATTTGTCTGTTTGCTTGTTCCTTTGTTCCTTGGTTTAACACCTAGTTAAAACCAGTTTGGCGTTCTAACCATTTTGACATCAGCTTTATATATTAGTATAGATGTAAGGCAAAATATAATAAACATATTCATCGACACGCAAAGAAGAAGATGTAAGCTAATATGCGCACCATAAAATATAGAAGTACTAGATTTGATACCATGATTAAGCCCACATAAACGAAAATGTCATATTCTTAAAAAACATATATACCTACTCTAAATGCCAAATTCTAAGAAGATATCGAAGGCCCGATTTATCGTTGTTGATGGTCGCATGCTAGGCCCACTGGTGTGGCGAAAAATTTAATTTAGGTTAGGTAAGGATGTATTAATTCCGTTTACCAAAATACCTAACTGAAGGCTCTGTCGATTTCAGAGATATAAAACCAAACAAAATTTTAATTTTCGGTGAAAAGAGCTTTAGGCTAAGAAAGCTTCTAGTTACTATTGAACGCTCTGTAAAACGGGACCACAGTACACAGTACAGTTGTTCCGTGCGGGAATCGAATATCGCAACCACTGGCGTCTGAGGCAGACAGGTTTACCCCATCGCCAAAGTGGTCGTCAAATCAAGGTGTAAATCGATTTTGCATATTCTGGTTTCTTATGATAAAGATACCTCAGAGGTGGTTCAATATAAATTACACCGAAATCGATCATTCGTATTTTTCTTTTACGAAAAAAATGTTTGATAACCTAGAATTTTCACGTTAATGACCTTATATGTATAATTTATATGAAAACCAAACTTCACTGTGTAAACACGTCATAATGAGCGGTTGGTCAATATAAGCGGACTCATAATAACCTACCTTAAAATGTTCCTTAAAAATTCATTCAAAAAAATTGAACTCGTTTAATTCAATTCAATCATTTTATTTCGGATCATGACCATATGTGTTAGTTACAAAAACCTTACTACCTATGTTAGTGCTACATGAAATTAAGAACAACAAGAGATAATGAAATAATTAAATCAATTAAATAGTTTTAGGTAAAATACAAATCAATTTATACAAAGAGGTAAATTCAATAGTTATAGGTTGCACGGATACAAGTCAAACAATTGTTAATAATTAAAATAAGATTTCAAATAAATTATTAATGTAGACAAATAATTTTATAAGCATTATTTATTTATTTATTTTATTTATTTATACTTTATTGTACACCACAGAATATAATAATTACAAATTTTAAAATACAAAGGAATGCACAAAAGGTGGTCTTATTACTAATGAGCAATTTCTACCAGACAACCTTTGGGTGAGAAATTGGATACTAAGTTATAGGGCGCCTTGGCGTACATATACTATATAAGATTTAAGATAATTATATATATATATATATTTATATTATATATTATATTAATATTTTATGTTATATATTATGTAGTATATTAATATATAATAAATATATTAATATATTTATATATATATATAAACATACAATGTGTGTTTATACTAACTCAAAATAAAAATAAATTTATAAATAGTGTGACTAACTTGTACTATAATGTCATGACTTAGTAAAGTAAAAACGTTTGACCAATTTTTTAAAAGTTTCGATAGTTTGGGCAAACTTAATATCAAGTTTTTGTGTTTTGATTATATTTGGTGTTGAATAAAAATTAACAATATTATTAACTACTAAGATAAGGAAAGGCGTAGATGCATTCTCATCCAGCTTTCAAGCATCAGTGAGTCCCAGCGGTGTAATAATGGACTGTCTGCTTGAGGGACAGAACAGCACTCTCGGTAGACATACCTGACTTAAAGCCAAATTGCGCATCATTTAAACTGAGATGCTTCTCCAGATGTCCGTCAAGCAAACGGTCCAGAACCTTAGCGATTACAGTAGCTATAGATATTGGCCTATAATTCGACAGGTCTGTAGAATCACCTGTCTTATTTTTAATTATAGGAACGACTATAGTATACATAAGATCCTCCGGTAAAAAGGAATGCCTGAGACAGAGTTTAAAAAACATAGATAGGACCCTAGGTAGATGCACACCAGCATTTTGAAGGTGCTCGATGCTGAGGCCGTCATGGCACGGTGTTTTACCTGTAACCATATTATTTATAAAAACACACTAAGCTCTGACGGGTTTTCCTCAGCCCTGGGCACATTCGTTGCAGGGCCAAGTGGCGATTCAACCTTAAAATGACTCCTAAACAGGTTGGCTATATCGGTGGGATCATGCACTCCGGAGACGCTAACGGGAAGGGCAGTTCCATGGTTGAGCTTATTGGTGGCTTTCCAAAAAGAAGAATTAAGAATTTAATGAAGAATTACTAATATTTAAAAATCATATAAAGTCTTCTTTCAGCAAAACACCCTATATACGATATTTAAGGTACTTTCCCATGATGTCCCATTGGCGTCGGACGTCCTGTATATTGTATAATATGTATGTTTATATATTTCTTAAGTATCGATAACAAAAGTTCTTTTAGAAACTTAATTTGGGCTAGATAATGTGGTGTGTATGTCAGAAATATTTATAATTTATTTATTAATGTATCACATAATATAAATACTTAGTTTATTTTAGGTTTTATACTTCAACGTATTATGATAATATGGAATTATTAGGTAGTCAAAAAGGACAAAAATACTACCTACTACAAAGTGAATTAGCACGGGCTTATTTAACATAAAAAAGTATACATTCAAAAAATAAACCACAAAGTAAAATAAAGAAAACATATGTACCCAGTCTTGTTGATCTTATATACAAGGTGTTCGTTTTGATATCCCTTTCCAGCTTTCTTTCCAACGTTCTGCGGGAAAGATTAAATAGTGTTGAAAGTCTTTCGTTCGACTCTCCCGTGCGAAGTTTTGACAAATAAATACCAAGTACAGTTCGTGGTCGATTAGAAGCTTCCACTAAAGATGAAGTTTCTTCCAAAATGGAGTCAAATTGGTGTATAGTGAGTCCAGTCCAAAAATACATATCATTTTCAGTTATTGAACCCAATAATTCGAAGTCCAATCTGTTCGCTTCGTTAACAGCTGATATTAAAATAGGTATTTGACATGTCTGTCACATGAGCAGCATTAAAATTATGCGAAACATTACATCGTTCAATAAGTGAGTACCATTCGTTACTTTGCAGGTGCTCGGTACACGCTCTTGCATGCTCTGGTATAAACAAACGTTGTGTGGTTAACACTATCACTCTTATCTGGTTAGAAATTCTTTGTCGTTCAACGTTGTAGCAACCATTGAAAATACATTGACTTGAGGAATTTGGGCCTCTAACGTAACCAGAAAGATAAACAGTTTCATGGTTACCGTCGCCTATGTTTGCCTCCACTTGAATGTTGGGTTCTCTAATATTGTCTTCTGCTGGTTCTGCAACTTGAGGATTTTGTTCAAAATCGGCATTGATATGCTGCCAGCAGCGGTGGCACATTTGTTGTGTATTATTAAACATAACCTGAAAAGACATCATATTTTATCTAAAAATTGAAAATAATATAATGGACGACCTGATGGCGCAGTGGGTGATTGAGAACATGGTTATTTTATTAGGACACATGGGTGTTTCTGTGTATAATGTATAATTAGTATGTATTTATGTTACCGGCAATCTGTATAATTCAGGTATTAACCTTATTACTTATCAACCTAAAGATACATTTAATAATTTAATAGGTAAGCTACATTTCTACCCAGATATGCCACGTACCCCTCAATATTTTTTTAAATATTTTCGATTGCTATTACATACATTACCGGTTATGCATTCGGTATTGTATAGAATACCTAGGCTAAGTATAAAATAAATAATATTTCATACTTATTACCTGCACGTTTCAGGTATTCTATACATTACCTAGGTTATACAGATTGTCGGTTACATTTACATAAAAAAAGTATTGATGCTTAGTTTGGAGCCGGATGGCGTTGTGTGAATGTGTAATATTATTTTTACAGTGTAGACTCCAAGTAACGTCCCTCCAAGTAACGAACTCCCTAAAGCGGCAATATCAATTGGCTTTGGCTGGTTTAGCTTGTCTTCCATACAATTATATACTCTACATAGCATTACACCCACTCTCAATAACGACAACAATTGAGTAATAAAGTACTTTTCAAGTTGCTAAAATTAGTAAAAACTGCGCAGCTGTGTACATTCTTTTGTCGCTTTACCTTCTATCCTAGCCCGCAATAAACTCGACTGTCGGTATCATGCATACGAACTTTCTAAGAAATTCGTTCTTTTGTTTACAAATTGGGGTTGCTTGCACGTATAGACTGTTGTTGACCATGACTAATAAGTAGGAGTCATGGATTATCTATACGTTTTTTTTTAATTCTGATTTTTCTTCTCTCTATTTAACGACAACTCTCTATTTAACGACAACTCTCTATAACGCCATAAAATGCACAGTCCCTTCAGTGCCGTTATATAGAGTTTACACTGTATATTATTTAAATGGTTGTAACAGGGTACCAAAAGACCCATCACATTACCGTTTTACCTATCTAAGTAACTTAATAATAATAATAGTACATACTAATGCATTTTGCTGAATATATTCTGCGAATTGCGGACGACTTTCACGAAGATCATTTCCTAAAGAATGTCGTCTTGTCCGTAAAACGCGCGTACGTAAACATATAACACAGGCTCTTTCTGCCATAGTTGGTAAGTCACTATAAGATTGTCTGAAATCAATGTCCATAAACGTGCCAGGGTCAGTAGGTTAAACACTAGATAACGACGAAGTCCTAGACGTAAGCTAATATCACAATCCAAAAGCGAGCAAGGGTCCGTAAGTCGAAAACAAGAGGATAATTCGGAACGTGTAGCGTAAACAACAATGTGCGAACGACTACCTGCCTGTCGTTCGCACGGCCGGCGGCCGGCCGGCTTCGGCTGCCATTGTTCCGCCCTTGTAGACCTCATTGTTGCGCCGGCGAGAGAGATAGATAGATTGTTTTATCTCTGCGTGTACACATTTCTTAGTTTAATAAATGATATAGGTATACATTTCATCTATTTATTTAATATTTTCTAAGTTACAAAAATAGCCAAAACACCATTTTCGCGCTTGATTTGAAATGAGCTCCGATACTATAAAATAGCATAGAACTTATTACCTATATTTAGCAGCACTTTCATAAGTGTTGAGGCAATTTTAAAATTTAGCCCAAAGTGCCCATACCTCTTTGAGAATTTGTTCTTTACTAAAACATAAGACTTTTTGCCAAAAAATATGTGTTTCAAAAGTGCATACTTATTACTTTCCAAGATATCATAAATCTTAATATAATGAGTTCATAAATTATCACTCTTGCAAAATCTCTTTAATATTCATTCAATAGACGCGTGTCACTGAAACCATACAATAAACAACAAAAACATTTTTATTGTTAAGGAATGTTGCATACAATGTACCTACAAAACGTTGCGAACTGAACCTGTGCATAGCGATAAAAAAGGGATAGAAAATGCCAGGTTGTCATACTTCGCATAAAGGTGTTTTACATAAGATGTTTTGACTTAATAGAATTATTTTGTATGAAAAGTAGAAATAAAATAAAAATTTAAAAAATATTCACATATTCTTTGATTCTATTACATGGTCCCATTAATACCCTAGAGCTATGGGAAATCAAGCGGAACGTTGTATAATATGGGCGCATTTATCCCTCCTGACAGAACGCCATGTTAAGTAAGTCTCGATGTTTCGATAAGCTATAAAAAGACAACAATTCACGTTAAGTAGTACATGCCTGTATTAGAATTGACGAACGATTTTTTTTAAACTGGTAATTCATTTATCAATAACGCCCATTGGTCATTTATTCAACATAATATACACGTACGTCCATCCATCCATATGCATAGCATTCATTTTCAAATTTCACTCACAATCATCATACGTAACATATTAAATATAAATTTACATTTCATTGAAATTTTACACCCCAGTTTCCTATTACAGAAACAATGGATGTACCAAAAACTCGTTTTTCTTTTCAGACTATATATTCAAAATAATTGATGTACCTACATAGTTGGGAATTTGGTCCCTTTATCGTAAGCATTTATAAAGTTACATGCGCGCTTTATTAAACGTACAGCGCCATCTATAAAACTTTCGGAAAGCTTTATGATGCATCGTTTTTGTTGCAGACCCACCTCTCATATTTACACATACTATCGAATGAAAATTCGAACATTATTTAAGATTATTTATTTAAGAAAAGTGAAAAGTAATCTAAAATCTTCATTTAAGTAGCAATAAGGTACGTTCTTACTTAGATACGTATATAAGTAAAACCTCAACAAATAAATATAAACCGATAAAAATATTCAATGTTTAAAACTGTACGGCTCATATTCATTTTCAGTATTTTAATTAAACGGTAATTAGTCCTAAATTTAGTCCTAAAAAACCCGACTAAAAATAAAGAGTACTGATACACAATTATTGTGTAGGTACATCAAAGTTTCTACTAAAAAGCCCAAACCAAGCATATAGAAGTACCCAACCTTCCTCAAGAGTTGGGCATATTGATAGCTATATTTTATCCCGAAATTCCCACGGGATCAAAAGTTACGCGGGTAAAACCGCGCGCGGTGGCTAGTATTTAATACATCGACAAAAGAAAATTATTGTAAGCCAAACAGTTGTTAAAATAAAAAGATTTCGATAATCGGCTATTAATATTTCTAGAACATAAAACATTATGTAAAATAAATTTATTTCTTACAATATTATGTGATAAAATATATCTGGGATCCACTGGGAACAGTTTGCGGAGTTTTGAAATTCGAACAAAAAATTTTCAAGAGATAGATACCTACTTTTGACGTTACTTTAGGTTTTTCTTGCTTCATATCTTTGATTATAATATGATAATCAAAACTACATAATCATGAAGTCAACAATCATTAACGGCCGCTCTCTATAGCCTAACTCGAAAATTTAATCTAAACTACAACGCTAAAATGCGGCCAAATACAAAACCTATAACAATAACTCCATTTTAGCTTAGTATTAATTAAAAAAAAACAGGGGTATCAAATTAAATAAAGAAATAAAACAATTTAAAATAGTTTATCATGCAAAATTATTTAATAAAAATCGTTGTAAAGTTTTTTTCCTTAACGTGCTTACATTTCTTAAGTTACATAGGTACCTACTCTAGGAGTACATAATACACATTGAGATCACTAAATGCTATCAATCAATCACACTTGTTCAATTATAAAATTAAACCATTAGCCCTTTACCCGCCAGACTCTATATCAGTTGTCGTGCTCCCAGCGCCAAGCACAGTAAATCTAAAAATAAATGGTAGATCGATATACCCGTCCCAGTTTCGCACGCTTCAAAGTCAATCTTAATAGTTTCAGCTGTTTAAGCTTGAAGAGGTAGCAGACAAATAGATAGAAAGAGGAACTTTGATATTAAATTTCTATTAGTACGTACTTCGGTAACCAAACGAACCAAAAATCGTTTAAAAGATTTTAAAAGATTTATTGATTTCCGCACAATATATTAGGCCAAAGATGAATAGTTTTGTGACTCTATACTGTGATGAAGTTTACATCTTTTAATGTAGTTAAATCACATTTATCGATAACACGAACATAATAACTAATGCGTAAGCACAACACCAATGGAAAATTCCACAAGCCGGCACTTTTCAAAAATTCAAAATTCAAAAAGTTTTATTCATCTTAGGAATTTCACAAAACACTTGATGAAGTCAGTCATCACACACTTCGGCTTTAACTAGTTGTTGATAGTTGTTAAATAAGATATTACAGTAGACCAAGAGACAAAAAAAGCCGGCGGAAAAAAACTCTTGGCACTCTTTTTCAGTCAGAATTATCAAATTAATACAAATAGGTACATTTTGTACAAATTGTACAGTACAAATTGACCGTGACATGAAAAAAAAAACAAACACAAGACAGCTAATTGTGAGAGCCAATGTCATGCCACAAACAAATTGCTTACATAGTAGGTGCAATGGACTATGGATGCACAATACGAACATGACAAACTGGGACCAGAGTATTTGAACAAGAATGGAATAAAATAGTCATATCATTAGCAAAACGACCTAGCACTGCTAGCATCCGTTCACGAGTATAACACAAGCACCAGCCATCACCCTCCTCATCCATATTTTAGGGAAGTGGGTGAACCGATACCCGACGCTACCACTAGCCATGCCGCCTTAGGGAGCATGACGTTCTTGCTGTTGTCTTGACAAGAAAATAAGTGAGTGGGACATTCACCAGTATGCCATATGTATACTGCACAGCCAAGCCGTAAACAAAATTATTAAGTAATTAGAAACTTTTAGAAATATCCTGTTGTTCTCAATCCCATGCCTTTTTATCACCTAAGTAATCTTTAGTTCTATAATATGGGATGGGAATTATCAACTCAGTCACTGACATATTTATTGTTATTTTCAAAGAAATTAAACATATTTATTTCTATAGTAACAATTTCTTTAATTGTTTCAATATATTTGTAAAAAAATAGTCAGTTTAAAAAGAAATATTTTGACTTGAGTGGATTTTTTTTGTTTCAGTAAATCTTTGCTTATGTCCCATCCCTATAGTCGGTTATATCCTACAATGGCGCTGGATATCAATGCAATTTTTCAATAATAAAATCAGTAATTTGTCTAACTTCTGACATATTTTTAAGGTTTTCTAATTAAGAGACTTAAGTTTACTCAATTGTAAATGATTACTTGATTAACCATTTACCAAATATAAATTTTTTTTTAACATTTTAATGGTATCAAAATACTGCAGTCTGCAGCAAACACAAAATATCGATAATTCGTTCATAAAAAAAAGACATCACTACAATCCAAACAAATACAGTTTAAAGGAAACCAAAATGGAACTTTTTTAAAGAAAACTACAGGGAATACTTTATTTTTACTGATTTTTACTACTATCTACAGAATAACAAGACAAGAACAACAGATATGTACCTACAAAGATATGGCTTACCGGTGAAATGTTAAAGGCCTCTTTCGACATAATTTTGCACCACAATTTATTATGCTGCACTTAATAGGCATTATGCATGCACTATTGTTATTTCAGTTTATTTCAGCACACTCTTAGAAATATCTTTAAAAAAATGTTTTTCAACAGCGAAGTAAGTTTGTTTAGACACCTTCCGTAAGTAAACAAACAGCGACACAAAATGGCGGGCACGCACGTCATACGGCACACGCGTGACGTCACGAAAAATCAATGAAATCAATCTTCTAATCTGGTAGCGATCGACACTTTCATACAAATTCACTCGTTGTCGACGGTCGGTAGTAGGGACACGATTTTTTTTTTGATACTTTTTGGTATCGAGTACTTTTGTTTCGATACCGATACTTTTGTACTCGATACTTTTCAATCGATACTTTTACTCATTAAGTACTTTTTGGCAAGTATCGTATCGAATAAATCTGACTAAGCTAAGACGATTTATAACTACCGCTCCTAGTATCGCCAGCGAACCTGATAATGATGATTGTCTAGAGACAACATATGACTTCTGGAGTCACCATAAGAAATTGGCTCTTACGAAACAGAACATTACTTGTCTGCGCAGGTGTCACCTCTCTCAAATGATCCATTAAAGCGATGGGATGACATGAAGGTGGTTTTTCCCAAATTATTCAAGCTAGCCCAAGAGTGCTTACCAATATCAGCAACATCGGTCCCCTCCGAACGTTTATTTTCGAAGGCACAAAGTACAATTACAAAAATACGAAATCGATTAGCGCCAAAACGCCTGGTTAAAAGTACTATTTTAAAGTGAATGCACAGAGGAGGAGTGGGAAATTTAATACTGCGGAAATAAAAAATTATAAATGCTTTTACTTTATTTTTAATGTGATATGGACTTTGTATATGGTCAAAAAAATTTTAGTTAGTTAAAATTTTTTTGACCATATACAAAGTCCATGTTAAAATCAAAAGACGAAAAGTTTCTAAGAAAAGTATCGATACTTTGGGGTATCGATACTTTTCTTTCGATACTTTTACGAGTACGATACTTTTTTTTCGATACTACTATTCGATATCGTGTCCTTGGTCGGTAGCATGCTAGCCCCGCTGGAATACAGATTGTTACACTATTGATTTATTAGATTATCAATGATTCATTTGACAAAGAGGTCTGTCTGGTCTGTAACAGTGCAATATCCACCATCACCCACTTGAAAGGTGATAGTTCCAAAAACAGTCTTTACATGACTATGAAATTTATCATTCAAAGTTAACTATCAAGTACACCCGTATTAACATATCGTATTTAGAAAGTTACATGCGCGATTTATTAGACAGACAGCGCCATCTATGGAACAATTTATTGCTAGATTCTATAGGTATTCATTATACGTTATTGTCTTTAAAACAACATGTAAAAGGGAATCCCAACATTGTTATTAATATTTTGAATAGTATTTGATTCAAAATTCACAAGAGTGAGCGGGTATTCTAGCAAGTAAATGAACTTCGGCATAAGCGACATCTATTGTGATTTACGGCAACCTAGCATTGATCGAGTGAGTTAGCTTCTCAGTTAGGTAATCGGGTATTCGAATGACTTTACATCGATCAAAATACTTTATCATGTTTCATCATTAAGACGAAAGAACTGCTAAATTCGGTTTTTAAATAATCATCAAATTTCGATGAAATTTAAATGGGACCATCTATGAAGTATCCTCTATCATATGAAACAACAATTTTCAAAATCAATTCATAATTGTCCGAAATATCGTGTAACAAAGACACAAAAAACATACAGACGAATTGAGAACCTCCCCCTTTTTTGGAAGTCGGTTGATAATTCACTCGGCACTTAGGTTACTGTATTTTGTAACTTCTTTCCAAATAGATGATGCGAACACACCAACCATGTCCATATTTCTGTTATAGGTAAAACATGGTTCAGGTTCATGGTCACGTTTGACAAAGGAAGTCAGTTTATGTTCATACAAGTTCGCCCATTTTCGTACCGAAGGTACATGGGCACCAAACTGTTGGCGATGACAAGAGGGACATCATCGAGTTCAAATATTTATTAAAAGAGTGCATTAAAGCTAAAAACTGGCAGCGACGCGGGGAATCTGGGCTGTTCTCGACGTCAGCGACGTAGCGGTTTCATACAAACTCAATACTTTCTATCGTCTCGCGGAAATCGCGGCCCGCGCCGCTGTCGCTCACGCTGTCGCTGTCGCTGCCGTCCAGTTTGCAGCCTAACTGTATAAAATAATAGTAAAATAAATAGTACCTCATAGTAAAAACTATGGTTGTTACCTTAGTAAAAACGCAGTCGGTGAGGACCTTTAATTGGCCCAGTATCGCTACCGTATTTTTATTATTGTTATATAATGGCTGTTGGTCTTCATAAAATAAAATAAATAAATAAAAAAATATTAAAAAATTCATGATTGGGAAACGATCTTGATAATACTGACGGGTCGGTCTCCAATTTGTGTTGGTGCAGTGAACGACTGGCGGGACCGGGCGAGGTGAAAAAGGGACGTGGTCGGTGTGGCGCCGGGCGCAGAGCGTGGTGACGGAATCGAACGCAGATGTTTACCTGAGCTTTTGTTTAACATTTGTGTATTTGAGAATGAATGTGCTATCTTAACTAAATAGTTTGAGTAAAATAAAAAAGATAATGTAGTAAAATGATACCTGAATAAATTTTACGTTTTAACAATAATTAATGACACTGGACGTTATTTTTGCTAACCTGAAGCATTTACCATCTTAGTTTAGCCCGAGGAATGATAAAAAATCTTCAAAAAACTGATTTGTTTCCGACTGAGTAACTTCAGAAGTCTGTAACAGAAAAACTAACCTCTTAACTGTCACTTTTTTATGGTATTATAAAAGACTGAGGTCCTGCCAAGTTTTTGAAATTAATTGGAAAGTATGAAATTATTTTTTACTATTTTTTATTCAATGTTGAAAATTCAAGTCAGACTCGCCCGACAGAATTTTTTTAAGTTTCGATGAAAATTATTGTATCTTCCTTGAATGTTAGGTAGCTAATTATTTTATGTATAATAGGGCAACTAATGAGGATCATGTTACAAAGAAAAAAACTTGGAAAAATTCTCAATTTTTAATTTCTTTTTAAGCTATTGCATAGCTTCTATCGCGGACCTTGAGCGTGGAGACCGAATCCAGAAATTTCGTAACGAAAAAAAGCTGATTTTGCTGCTGTACCAACAAATCCACAAGTCCTGATCAACTGAATCAACAAGTCCTGATAATCGCATTGAAGCTTACTTTGTTTTAAGAGGATTAAATAAAAGAAAAGGCAGTTACAAACAAATTGATTCATTGACTTAGTTAAACAGAAAGATTACACCAAAAACCGACATTAAAAAAATTGACAAATGTAAAAAGAATATATTGAAATAAATTGTAATAGTATATTATGTAACAAGTGAGCGAAGTCGCTAATTACAGTCGAGGCTGTGATTTGAGCCCGAGCCGCAGGCGAGGGCTTAATAATGAGCCGAGACTGTAATAAGCAACGCTCACGAGTTACATACGACGTTTTTCAACACACTTGTGAGTAAAAGACAGACATACGTGGTCATAAAATAACAAACACATTTGATAACAAAGCTGTGAATTGTGATTGAAAAATAACGGCGAACCTCGCGCATGCGCTTAGGTTTTTTTTTTCCGCCAAATGTGTCAATGTCTGTATAGCATATACAGCCTATTTTAAGTGAAAATGTTTAATTTGGAGTGGTAAATGCAAATATTTTAATATTTTATAACAAATTATTGTAAATTGTGAATAATTTGTTTGATATACAAATTTGTTTTACAAATATAAGGCGCAAACATTTAAAAATGTATATGGATTTGAAGTGGTATAAAATCTCTTTGTTTGAAATCTCTTTGTACGAGTATAACCCGGACCAATAAAATATGCTCTGTTTACTCGCATGTAATTTGCACAAAGGTACAATTCAACTTTGTAGGATTCATTATATTATGCGTTAGGGTATAATATATTATGCACGCGTGACTTATAGCCCAGTTTATAGTTCTAAATTCAATAGAATAACGCTCACTTTACGAGCAAGTGTGTTGAAAATTAATTTATCACATAGAATGTGAAAATATTTCGACTCAAAGGTTTTATAATACCTTAACAGCTGAGCACAAAAACAATGGCAGTGCATTAAATGTTAACGGAAGTGCTCCAAGCCAAAAAAAAAAACATAAAGCTAAAAATAAGCCGGGTACATCAAATAGCCAGATAAGTACCGTCACTACTAGGAGGAAAAAGGCTTTAAAACCTCCGGCAGCCAAGTCGCCTAGCATCACGCACACACATTCATGTGAATCCCTGGATCACAATTTGTCTCTAGACACTATTGATCTTGACACAGCTTCAAAAAGTTTTAATTTATCGACTGAAATAAGTGCGGACCAAACTGGAGACTTGAAACGTGAAATAATTAATCTACAGAGGCAGTTAGAAAGCACGTACATGGAAATGGAGAATATTATAATTGAAAACATTGGCTTAAAAAAAGAAGTTAGTCAATTATCTCGACAAGTGTACTTACTCAAAAATATGTGCACCAAAACACTTGAAACTAAAAACTCTACGAAACAAAACAAAAAGACAAAAAATTGTCGGCAGACAATAGCTAATACACACAATGAAAACGTAGAGAAATTACAATCATTGCCACCATCACCATCGTACTCACTATCATCACCATTGAAGGAGAGTAACAAGGATTGTCTACGAGTGGAACCAGAGTCCTCACTACTAAAAACAAACAAAATCTCGAGGCAGTGGAAGAGGATAAAGTATTGGTGACATCTAAGAAAAATAGACTTGAAGAACACAGAATCTTTGTAATTGGTAGACAGCAATGTAACGGTCTTCGTAACAGATTAGTAAGATCAAGATTTAATAATCCTTACGAAAAATATGAAGTTATATCTTTTACTAAACCTTACGCAAGCACTGAAGAAATATTGACGATGTTTAAGTGGTTTGACCCAAAAGAAGAGGACAAAATAATAATCTGCGTAGGTGAACACGACACAAACCCGACAAAAGTGTTGTTAGAATGTTTAATGACATGTTTAATTTTAGACATGTTTAATTTTAAATAAATATATTAATTGCAATATTATACTTCTAAGCGTAATTAAAAATAGATTTCTTAACGAAAATAAGTTGAATGACATGATACATAATTTAAGTAAAAACTTTTTTAATAGTAAATTCGTACGATTACAAGACTGCGTTTGCTACACATGGTTTGCTATATGTAAGAAAATAAATTTAATAATTGATGAATATGATTATAGAAAAAAATGCTTGTCATTTACTAAGTATCATATTAAGAATAAACATTCAAAGGTGAAAAATATACATTCAAGTGCAGATTATAAATTTAATTCAACTACTACTCAGGGTGTAACTAAAAAGGGAACAATTCCGTACTACTTTTTAAAAATAACTGAAAATAAAATAGACATAAAAATTGGACATTCAAATGCAAACTATAAATCTCATCCGAATACTACCTACTCAGGATATAATTAAAAAGGGGATGATTCCGTTCTACTTTCTTAAAAAGACAAAAAATAACTTGGAAAATAATGAATTAATTTTTTTTCGTAAATAAAGTAAATTTAAAGAATAATAATGATAGCAACTCAAATCAACTAAAAATATTTCATCAAAACATTGCGGGTCTTTTGTCTAAAACTAACTTGTTGGAAATTACCTTAAATGAATTACGGAAAAATCACAATATGCCGAATGTGCCTACTTTGTTTCTCCGAGACTTTTGTTAATTTGAACAATAGTAATCATATTATAATTCCGGGATATAAACTAGCGGCAAAGTATTGTAGGCAGGATGGTAGAAAGCGTGGTGGTGTTTGCATTATGGTAAAAAATATATTGCAATTCAAAGAACTGGGTTATGGTTTCGCACAAGATAAGTTTATTGAATGTTCTTGTATTAAAATTCTTGGATGTATAATTTTATGTATTTATCGTACGCCAGATTCAGCTCTCACATTGTATCTCGACCAACACGACATGGAGATCGTCTAGTATACATATAATGCACTGCCTCGGCTAGAACTTTACCACAGGCAGTGTTATGCCATGTGTGTAAAAATATTTAATGTTGTACCTTAAGAATACAAATTATTGCCATGTATGGAACTCAAATCATGTATGTATAAATGGTTACTTGAAAAAACTTTTTACAGTGTAAAAGAATTCTTAGATCTTAGTAATAGATGATATTTCAATGATATTAAATTGTATACCTACTCACTCAATTATAAATATTATGTTTGTTTAGAAGTAATTATTTTTGCATGCCCTAAAAACGTGAAATATGTATGACCAATTTTTTTTTATTTAAAGTCCTAAATCTGTACCATATTTAATGCAAATAAATGATTGATTGATGGATTCATAACTTTACATGCGGGCTTTAATAAAAAATCAGCGCCATCTACTAGGAACTTGTGGAACTTCATATTAGATCAAACATTACTGCATTAATAAAATAAATAAATAATTATAATTGCATAAGTTGATAAAAAATGCTATGCAATAGCTTTAACGCGGCAGTCTCCGAGTGCCAAACGTCTTTTTTTTATTTTAAGCTGTTTAGGGTGAACAATTTCAAAAAAAGGATTTAAAAATTCATAACTCGAAAACTATAAAAAATCGCGGAACATAAATGGGGTATACTATTTACTTGGTGGTAGGATCCCTTCTGGGTCCGCCTGGCTAGCGACCACCCTTTATATAAAGTCTGCCGCCAAATGTTACCGCTCCGGCGGTAATGTGTTCCGGCAATATTGTATAAAGAGCCAGTTCCTTCCTAAACCCGTGTGCTTTCATCTTCGACCTCATCGTCACTTACCATTAGGTGAGATTGAGGTCAAACGCGGGTTTAGTCACTAATAAAAAAAAAAAAAAAGTATTTTCGGATACCCCTGGGTGTGAGGAATCTAAAAAAAATTTTATGACTTCACTGTTTAGACCACCCTGTATAATTTATATGAAAACCAAACTTCACTGTGTAAACACGTCATAATGTGCGGTTGGTCAATATAAGCGTAGTCATAATAAACGGATTCTACTGTATGTGTACCTTAAAAATTAACACCTTAAATGTACCTTAAAAATTAATACAAAAAAATTGTACTCGTTTAATTCAATTCAATTCAATCATTTCGAATCATGTCCATATGTGTTAGTTACAAAAACCTTACTACCTATGTTAGTGCTACAAGAAATTAAGAACAACAAGAGATAATGAAATAATTAAATCAATTAAATAGTTCTAGGTAAAATACAAATCAATTTATACAAAGAGGTAAATTCAATAGTTATAGGTTGCACGGATACAAGTCAAACAATTGTTAATAATTAAAATAAGATTTCAAATAAATTTAATTAATGTAGACAAATAATTTTATGAGCATTATATTTGGTATTGAATAAAAATTTACAATATTATTAACTACTAAGATAAGGAAAGGCGTAGATGCATTCTCATCCAGCTTTCAAGCATCAGTGAGTCCCAGCGTTGTAATAATGGACTGTCTGCTTGAGGGACAGAATAGCACTCTGGGTAGACATACCTGACTTAAAGCCAAATTGCGCATCATTTAAACTGAGATGCTTCTCCAGATGTCCGTCAAGCAAACGGTCCAGAACCTTAGCAATTACAGTAGCTATAGATATTGGCCTATAATTCGACAGGTCTGTAGAATCACCTGTCTTATTTTTAATTATAGGTACGACTATAGTATACATAAGATCCTCCGGTAAAAAGGAATGCCTCCCTCCGTAACAAGCGTACGCTTTATAAAGTCTGCATACGACCAGTCATGACTTACGCGGCTCCCGTCTTTGCCCACGCGAATCCCAAACACCTTCACAAACTACAGGTGGTCCAAAATCTATTCTGCAGAAGGGCAGCTAACGCGCCCTGGTACGTGCGTAACACGGACCTGCACAGGGACCTGGAGCTCCCCTCTATTCAACAGCACTTGAAAGTCCTGGCAACAGGTCACTTCCAACGTGCTGAGTCCCACCCTAACAATCTTGTTAGGGCGACAGTCTCCTATACTGTCAACCCTGTCACGCCGCACTCCTGCCGCAGACCGAGAGACGTTCTCTCAGACCCCCCAAACCAGTTCACCGCGGATCTGGTCAACCTTTTGGGCTCCCAGCCCTAGTCATTCTCTACACTTGCCGTTGAGCTTTACAGTGTCTTACTACGGGTCATCCGTCAGGATGCCTGATGCGCCGCCCTGGATCCCACAGGGTGGTAGCTCATTACACGATCTAGGAATAGCTCTTGAGTTAGGGATCGGAGAAGGGGGTGTTTAGTGAGTAGAAGTCTCACACTGGCTGGGTATACGGTGGCATTCCGTCGGCGAGCGGTTGCCACTATCGGCGGGGGGTCACTGGGGAGGGCCCAGTGCGTACTAGGAGTATTCACCCCCTCCCTATCTGTGGACGCCCTTTGGGGCGCCGCAGTAGGGTGTCATTCTTTGGCAGGAAAAGAAAAAAAAAAGGAATGCCTGACAGAGTTTAAAAAACATAGATAGGACCCTAGGTAGATGCACACCAGCATTTTGAAGGTGCTCGATGCTGAGGCCGTCATGGCCCGGTGTTTTACCTGTAACCATATTATTTATTACACAAGATATTTTTTTCACGGTAAAAAACACACTAAGCTCTGACGGGTTTTCCTCAGCCCTGGGCACATTCGTTGCAGGGCCAAGTGGCGATTCAACCTTAAAATGACTCCTAAACAGGTTGGCTATATCGGTGGGATCATGCACTCCGGAGACGCTAACGGGAAGGGCAGTTCCATGGTTGAGCTTATTGGTGGCTTACCAGAAAGAAGAATTAAGAATTTAATGAAGAATTACTAATATTTAAAAATCATATAGAGTCTTCTTTCAGCAAAACACCCTATATACGATATTTAAGGTACTTTCCCATGATGTACCATTGGCGTCGGACGTCCTGCATATCTATACTTAATATATAAAGCTGAAGAGTGTTTTTTTTGTTTGTTTGTTTGAACGCGCTAATCTCAGAAACTACAAGTGGGATTTGAAAAATTCTTTTTGCATTTGATAGCCCAACTCTTGAGGAAGGTTATAGGCTATATTTTATCCAGAAATTCCCACGGGATCAAAAGACACGCGGGTATGTTTATATATTTCTCGATAACAAAAGTTCTTTTAGAAACTTAATTTGGGCTAGATAATGTGGTGTGTATGTCAGAAATATTTATAATTTATTTATTAATGTATCACATAATATAAATACTTAGTTTATTTCAGGTTTCATACTTCAACGTATAATGATAATATGGAATTATGAGGTAGTCGAAAATGAAAAAATAATACCTACTACAAAGTGAATTAGCACGGGCTTATTTAACACAAATAAGTATACATTCAAAAAATAAACCAGAAAGTAAAATAAAGAAAACATATGTGCCCAGTCTTGTTGATCTTATATACAAGGTGTTCTTTTTTATATCCCTTAAATTTGAGAACTTGTTCTTTACTAAAACATAAGACTTTTTGCCAAAGAATATGTGTTTCAAAAGTGCATACTTATTACTTTCCAAGATATCATAAATCTTAATATAATGAGTTCATAAATTATCACTCTTGCAAACTCTTTAATATTCATTCAATAGACGCGTGTCACTGAAACCATACAATAAACAACAAAAACATTTTTAATGTTAAGGAATGTTGCATACAATGTACAATGCAAAACGTTGCGAACTGAACCTGTGCATAGCGATAAAAAAGGGGGAAAATGCAAGGTTGTCTTAATTCGCATAAAGGTGTTCTGACTTAATAGAATTATTTTGTATGAAAAGTAGAAATAAAATAAAAATTTTAAAATTATTCGCATATTCTTTGATTCTATTACGTGGTCCCATTAATACACTAGAGCTATGGGAAATCAAGCGGAACGTTGTATAATTTGGGCGCATTTATCCCTCCTGACAGAACGCCAACTCGATGTTTCGATAAGCTATAAAAAGACAACAATTCACGTTAAGTAGTACATGCCTATATTGGAATTGACGAACGATTTTTTTAAAACTGGTAATTCATTTATCAATAACGCCCATTGGTCATTTATTCAACAAATACACGTACGTCCATCCATCCATATGCATAGTTTTCATTTTCAAATTTCACTCACAATCATCATACGTAACATGTTAAATATAAATTTACATTTCATTGAAATTTTACACCCAGTTTCCTATTACAGAAACACTGGATGTACCAAAAACTCGTTTTTCTTTTCCAGACTATATATTCAATATAATTGATGTACCTACATAGTTGGGAATTTGGTCACTTTATCGTAAGCATTTATAAAGTCACATGCGCGCTTTATTGAACGTACAGCGCCACCTATAAAACTTTCGGAAAGCTTTATGATGCATCGTTTTTGTTGCAGACCCACCTCTCATATTTACACATACTATCAAATGAAAACAAACATTATTTAAGATTATTTATTTAAGAAAAGTGAAAAGTAATCTAAAATCTTCATTTAAGTAGCAATAAGGTACGTTCTTACTTAGATACGTATATAAATAAAACCTCAACAAATAAATATAAACCGATAAAAATATTCAATGTTTAAAACTGTACGGCTCATATTCATTTTCAGTATTTTAATTAAACGGTAATTAGTCCTAAATTTAGTCCTAAAAAACCCGACTGCGGAATAAAGAATACTGATACACAATTATTGTGTAGGTACAGCCTGCAACAGAATAATGTATACCACCATCTGACGTCGCACGCACACGCGCGTTCATCCATACTCACTCACACCACGAAAGTCACCCAATCCAAGCATAATAAGTGGACGTGCTTACGCACACACGCACACTGTGAAAATACTTTACTTCTGCTGATTCATTAATTTGTTGAACTCGTTCTTAGCTACTCTCAAGTCTCACATGACGAGCTATATGGATGAATAGCAGGCAGACAAGATAATATGATGCTAATTTCACAACTTCAAGTCATAGCGTCCATGGCCTAGCGGTTTAAGTGTCTAGGAATGAGATTAGGACAGGTCAGGTATCGAATCCCACAAAAAACTGTGATTTCATATTAAATTTTAGAGATTGAAAGAAGAAATATATTACAACTTTTTTGATGTTTTTTATTAAGTTTGAATTTGAAGTAGGTAGCTATTATTAGCATAACTATTCGAAATAACAACGATGCCTCATTTCTTAAGACAAAATAAATGGAAGACCCCGATTATCTTTTATTGTGTTGCTAGATTTATTTTTAGCTTGTCATATCTTTAGAAAAAAAAAGTTAAATCTACCCTCTATTATTTAATATTGTGTAGTCGTGTTTCTAGATGGTTTGCATTCGTCGTTACTTGTTACTACTATCAGATTGTTGTGCCCAAATGAAATTAAAAATGAATTATCATTTAACATTGCTGCAGAGAGCTGAAATCATTGTTTCATTCAATCAATACTTTTCTATCAGGGGAATTTCACGTCGATTGATGATATTTGTAAGTTTTAAGTTAATTATTATTCTGACTTAATCCTTGTATTAAACGTGATCGTTATTTCTCAGTTAATCATTTTATTTTCAGAGAAAAATAGTGCAACTATCTGTTCGTCGTTAAGAGGAACCGGGGGATATATCCATTTTTACCCACTCGTTCGACGGCCACCACATATGATGTGAGTTTGCAAACTGTGTGACGACATTTGAAAGCAAGCAACATATATTGTTACAGGTAAATAAAGAAGTATATAATCCGACGTTAGATATACAATATATTATAACTTAAAATGAATTAACTTTCTTATGCATGCAATATAATTTGTTTAAACTTCAAGAGAACTTAAGTTTATTTATTCATTTACAGGCTAGCAAAAGAGATATTGATGAACGAAAGCAATATTTGGAATTTGATTCGTCTAGCAATGTAGTTATTTTTACGGATAAACGACATTCAAGTCGGACAAAGATGGCCGTAAAATATTATGGAGGAGAAAATGCCAACGTTATGATGCTCGAAACACCCTACCTGTTAGTTTAAGCGGCCGCATTAAACGCCATCGAGAATTTGTGGGGTCAAATGATTTTAAATTGGGATTCATCACAAGTGAGGTCCAGAGCCAAATTAGAAGGGCGGGTTATTTCAACTTGGGAGATGATGAGAGGATCTGCCTTGTGCTGGAATTTAGTTGACAGTATGAGATCTCGGTTGCAGCAGGTCATAGACTCCGACGGCGCCCAAATTAGCTATTAATAAAATAGTGAGGTAATAGTTGTCTTTTAAAAAGTAGATAATCCAGAGTGGATGATGTTATTGTTGATTAGCTTAGAAATAAGCTTAGCTTAGCTTATTTATAGTTTCTGGCTAATAACATGTTGATTCATATTTACAATGGAATTATTACTTCAATTAGGTATATATAATAAGTTCATACGCCAAGTGACAGAAAAATCAAAGTGAGAACTGTCATTCAAATCTTTCAAATAACAACTATTACCTAAACTATGATTGTTTTTAAAATTAATCGTTTAATAAATTTGTGAAATAAAAATTCTTGGTCAGACGCAACATATTGTGAAATGCAAAAAATAAATAATTATCTGGAAAAGATTGTGTTGTTTTAATTAGTAGTTTTTACCTGCACCTTATTTTTCGATTGCTTGCACTATATTTAATTTATTGATTAATTAGAATATAAATATAATTAGAATATAAAACATAAAAATTATATTTATATCATTTTAAATTATAATAAATTATTTAAATATTTCTTAATTTAAATGAATATATATTAAGGTTTATTGATGAATATATCTTCATTAAATTTGAACAAAAAAAAGATATTGAAGATATATCTTTAAACATTATTAATTTAACAATCAATCAATCAATAATTTAACAATAAAAAAGACATATTAATATAGCAACGGAGAAAAAAAATGCAGACCTTTCAGAGTTCTATAATATAAAACAATAATCTGCACATTATACGGCTGACATAGGCTCGTCGAAGTACTGAAACTAAAGATCTATACATCCGTGTAGTTATATTATTTCTTGTTGTGACACGATGTAGTTGGTTAGCTTAGTTAGAATTGATCTTTAGTTGTGTGCGTACGACTGGTGGTCAACGTTATTCTGAGTCTTCCGCACACATACAACGCGAATGCATATTGTATGTGTGCGTGCGTCTGGGGTGGTATACATTATTCTGTTGCAGAGTGTACATCAAAGTTTCTACTAAAAAGCCCAAACCAAGCATTTAGAAGTACTAGTAACCGCGCGCGGTTTTACCCACGTTACTTTTGATCCTGTAGGAATTACGGGATAAAATATAGCCTATAACCTTCCTTAAGAGTTGGGCTATCAAATGCAAAAAGAGTTTTTCAAACCCCACTTGTAGTTTCTGAAATTAGCGCGTTCAAACAAACAAACTCTTCAGCTTTATATATTAGTATAGATTAGAGATTTTTAATTATAATATGTTAAGATTGAAAAGGGTATGCTACGGTGGTTTGGATATTTGGAAAGGATGAGTGAAAAATTTTAAATCTATTTAATAGATTTACGAAAGAGGTGTATAAAGCAAGAATGGATGGTGTTGTCGGAAGGGGCCGGCCTAGTCGGACGTAGGTATGCCGGTCAAATTAACGACATTTCGAAAAAGGGCCTAGTCAAAGGTACCCATAACTTGAGAACATTGTATGAAAAGATTGATGAACGTGGAGGAAGCGAAAGAGGTATGTCTGGATCGTAGCAATTGGTGTTCCCTTGTCTCTGCCTACCCCAAAGGGAGTCAGGCGTGAGGTTATGTATGTATGTATGTAATTATATGCATTTCTTTCTAGGTCAT
This sequence comes from Stenoptilia bipunctidactyla, assembly GCA_944452665.1. Classification (NCBI taxonomy): domain Eukaryota; kingdom Metazoa; phylum Arthropoda; class Insecta; order Lepidoptera; family Pterophoridae; genus Stenoptilia; species Stenoptilia bipunctidactyla. Next base: position 18,023,382 of record OX101747.1, on the reverse strand, counting down.
TTACCTACGCATGTATCATCAATCATAAAAATGAAAATGATTAAGATAACAATTTTCCATACTTAAAATAATACCCTATTTTTAACCTCAATATGTGATTATCCCAAAAATGTTTATAAACGTCTTCATTTAATTTTATTTTAGGCAATGATACCGATTTTATATGAAAAAAATATCTCCATACAAACTTTCATCCCGTATTATATTTCAACCTCTTACTTTTTTTGCAAAATAAAGCAGCCTATGTTTTTTCTAAAGGTCACTTCTACATTTATACTAAAAATCATGAAAATCATTCGTTAGTTAGTTGCTCTACCTCCGCGCCTCGGTAACAAAAACACTCTAGGGTCGATCCAATAAGACTACGTGGTTAAGGGGCCAACAGATAAGTTTATGTCTAAATTTTGAAATTGAATGAAATAATGAGCTAAATCATATGTAAGTATACAACATTGTACCTCGATTCGCAGACGGAAAATCCTGACTACGAGGAGACTAATCTATACTAATATATAAAGCTGAAGAGTTTGTTTGTTTGTTTGTTTGTTTGAACGCGCTAATCTCAGAAACTACTAGTGGGATTTGAAAAATTCTTTATGCATTTGATAGCCCAACTCTTGAGGTAGGTTATAGGCTATATTTTATCCCGAAATTCCCACGGGATCAAAAGTTACGCGGGTAAAACCGCGCGCGGTGGCTAGTAATTGATACATCGACAAAAGAAAATTATTGTAAGCCAAACAGTTGTTAAAAGAAAAAAGATTTCGATAATCGGCTATTAATATTTCTAGAACATAAAGCATAAGTAAAATAAATTTATTCCTTACAATATTATGTGATAAAATATATCTGGGAATCACTGGGAACAGTTTTCGGAGTTTTGAAATTCGCACAAATCAAGAGATACTTACCTACTTTTGACGTTACTTTAGGTTTTTCTTGCTTCATATCTTTGATTATAATATGATAATCAAAACTACATATCATGAAGTCAACAATCATTAACGGCCGCTCTCTATAGCCTAACTCGAAAATTTAATCTAAACTACAACGCTAAAATGCGGCCAAATACAAAACCTATAACGATAACTTCATTTTAGCTTAGTATTTATAAAAAAAATACAGAAATAAAACAATTTGAAATAGTTTAAATCATGCAAAATTATTTAATAAAAATCGTTGTAAAGTTTTTTTCCTTAACGTGCTTACATTTCTTAAGTTACATAGGTACCTACTCTAGGAGTACATAATACACATTGAGATCACTAAATGCTATCAATCAATCACACTTGTTCAATTATAAAATTGAACCATTAGCCCTTTACCCGCCAGACTCTATATCAGTTGTCGTGCTCCCAGCGCCAAGCACAGTAAATCTAAAAATAAATGGTAGATCGATATACCCGTCCCAGTTTCGCACGCTTCAAAGTCAATCTTAATAGTTTCACCTGTTTAAGCTTGAAGAGGTAGCAGACAAATAGATAGAAAGAGGAACTTTGATATTAAATTTCTAATAGTATGTACTTCGGTAACCAAACGAACCAAAAATCGTTTAAAAGATTTTAAAAGATTTATTGATTTCCGCACAATATATTAGGCCAAAGATGAATAGTTTTGTGACTCTATACTGTGATGAAGTTTACATCTTTTAATGTAGTTAAATCACATTTATCGATAACACGAACATAATAACTAATGCGTAAGCACAACACTAATGGAAAATTCCACAAGCCGGCACTTTTCAAAAATTCAAAATTCAAAAAGTTTTATTCATCTTAGGAATTTCACAAAACACTTGATGAAGTCAGTCATCACACACTTCGGCTTTAACTAGTTGTTGATAGTTGTTAAATAAGATATTACAGTAGACCAAGAGACAAAAAAAGCCGGCGGAAAAAAACTCTTGGCACTCTTTTTCAGTCAGAATTATCAAATTAATACAAATAGGTACATTTTGTACAAATTGTACAGTACAAATTGACCGTGACATGAAAAAAAAAACAAACACAAGACAGCTAATTGTGAGAGCCAATGTCATGCCACAAACAAATTGCTTACATAGTAGGTGCAATGGACTATGGATGCACAATACGAACATGACAAACTGGGACCAGAGTATTTGAACAAGAATGGAATAAAATAGTCATATCATTAGCAAAACGACCTGGCACTGCTAGCACCCGTTCACGAGTATAACACAAGCACCAGCCATCACCCTCCTCATCCATATTTTAGGGAAGAGGGTGAACCGATACCCGACGCTACCACTAGCCATGCCGCCTTAGGGAGCATGACGTTCTTGCTGTTGTCTTGACAAGAAAATAAGTGATTGGGACATTCACCAGTATGCCATATGTATACTGCACAGCCAAGCCGTAAACAAAATTATTAAGTAATTAGAAACTTTTAGAAATATCCTGTTGTTCTTAATCCCATGCCTTTTTATCATCTAAGTAATCTTTAGTTCTATAATATGGGATGGGGATCATCAACTCAGTCACTGACATTTTTATACTTATTTTCAAAGAAATCAAACATATTTATTTCTATATTAACAATTTCTTTAATTGTTTTAATATATTTGTTAAAAAATAGTCAGTTTAAACAGAAATATTTTGACTTGAGTGGATTTTTGTTTCAGTAAATCTTTGCTTATGTCCCATCCCTATGGTCGGTTATATCCGACAATGGCGCTGGATATCAATGCAATTTTTCAATAATAAAATCAGTAATTTGTCTACCTTCTGACATATTTTTAAGGTTTTCTAATTAAGAGATTTAAGTTTACTCAATTGTAAATGATTACTTGATTAACTATTTACCAAATATTAACATTTTTTTTACATTTTAATGGTATAAAAATACTGCAGTCTGCAACAAACACAATATATCGATAATTCGTTCATAAAAAAAAGACATCACTACAATCCAAACAAATACAGTTTAAAGGAAACCAAAATGGAACTTTTTTAAAGAAAACTACAGGGAATACTTTATTTTTACTGATTTTTACTACTATCTACAGAATAACAAGACAAGAACAACAGATATGTACCTACAAAGATATGGCTTACCGGTGAAATGTTAAAGGCCTCTTTCGACATAATTTTGCACCACAATTTATTATGCTCCACTTAATAGGCATTATGCACTATTGTTATTTCAGTTTATTTCAGCACACTCCTATAAATAAATACCTTTAAAAAAAATGTTTTTCGACAGCGAAGTAAGTTTGTTTAGACACCTTCCGTAAGTAAACAAACAGCGACACAAAATGGCGGGCACAAACGTCATACGGCACACGCGTGACGTCACGAAAAATCAATCTTCTAATCTGGTAGCGATCGACAGTTTCATACAAATTCACTTTCCGTCAATTGTAAATAGTCCTCCAGTCAGTACCCCATCTTGCGATGCATTTTAAATAACAGTTATGAAACCCAGCACACCTAAAATACTGGGAAACCGGCGAAATTGAAAATATTGCATTCTTGATAGGTATAATCCAAATTCCAATATAGTTTTTAAAATAAATAGTTTCAAAATCTGTCCGTTATTGGTCCGGTTCTTTCTTGTCTTGTTGATAATTAGTTTCGGTATTGATTGAGTGAGAAACTGCGTACCGTTGAATTACTACAACTACAAACAAAGAGGAAAATTATGAATGATCAGTCTAACAGGAATAAAGATTCAAGATTGTTACACACACTATCGATTTCTTAGATTATCAATGATTCATTTGACAATGAAGTCTGTCTGTAACTGCGCACACACATAATATCCACCATCGTCATCGTCCATCACCCACTTGTAGGCGATAGTTCCAAAAATTGCATCACTTCCACGTGACGGTATTTTCCATTGAGGGTATCAAGAACACCCGTATTAACATATCGTATTTAGAAAGTTACATGCGCGATTTATTAGACAGACAGCGCCATCTATGGAACAATTCATTGCTAGATTCTATAGGTATTCATTATACGTTATTATCAATAAAACAACATGTAAAAGGGAATCCCAACATTGTTATTAATATTTTGAATAGTATTTGATTAAAAATTCACAAGAGTGAGCGGGTATTCTAGCAAGTAAATGAACTTCGGTATAAGCGACATCTATTGTGATTTACGGCAACCTAGCATTGATCGAGTGAGTTAGCTTCTCAGTTAGGTAATCGGGTATTCGAATGACTTTACATCGATCAAAATACTTTATCATGTTTCATCATTAAGACGAAAGAACTGCTAAATTCGGTTTTTAAATAAATCAACAAATGCAGAGTACTAAAAAACTGACTTCCCTTCAAAACTTTGGCTGAGTTGAGAGTGTCATAAGCATATTAAACAGTTTCTGAAATCATACATATTTTTTCAAAAGTTTGAAATTTCAATGAAGTACTGAACCGATTTCGATGAAATTTAAATGGGACCATCTATGAAGTATCCTCTATTATATCATAATTGTCCGAAATATCGTGTAACAAAGACACAAAAAACATACAGACGAATTGAGAACCTCCCCCTTTTTTGGAAGTCGGTTGATAATTCACTCGGCACTTAGGTTACTGTATTTTGTAACTTCTTTCCAAATAGATGATGCGAACACACCAACCATGTCTATATTTCTGTTATAAAACATGGTTCAGGTTCATGGTCACGTTTGACAAAGGAAGTCAGTTTATGTTCATACAAGTTCGCCCATTTTCGTACCGAAGGTACATGGGCACCAAATTGTTGGCAATGACAAGAGGAACATCATCGAGTTCAAATATTTATTAAAAGAGTGCATTAAAGCTGAAAACTGGACGGCAGCGACATCGAGAGCGACAGCGGCGTGGGCAGCGACGCGGGGAATCTGGGCTGTTCTCGACGCCAGCGACGTAGCGGTTTCATACAAACTCAATACTTTCTATCGTCTCGCGGAAATCGCGGCCCGCGCCGCTGTCGCTCACGCTGTCGCTGTCGCTGCCGTCCAGTTTGCAGCCTAACGGTATAAAATAATAGTAAAATAAATAGTACCTCATAGTAAAAACTATGGTTGTTACCTTAGTAAAAACGCAGTCGGTGAGGACCTTTTATTGGCCCAGTATCGCTACCGTATTTTTATTTTTGTTATATAATGGCTGTTGGTCTTCATAAAATAAAATAAATAAATAAAAAAATATTAAAAAATTCATGGTTGGGAAATGATCTTGATAATACTGACGGGTCGGTCTCCAATTTGTGTTGGTGCAGTGAACGACTGGCGGGACCGGGCGAGGTGAAAAAGGGACGTGGTCGGTGTGGCGCGGGGCGCAGAGCGTGGTGACGAAATCGAACGCAGATGTTTACCTGAGCTTTTGTTTAACATTTGTGTATTTGAGAATGAATGTGCTATCTTAACTAAATAGTTTGAGTAAAATAAAAAAGATAAAGTAGTAAAATGATACCTGAATAAATTTTACGTTTTAACAATAATTAATGACACTGGATGTTATTTTTGCTAACCTGAAGCATTTACCATCTTAGTTTAGCCCGAGGAATGACAAAAAATCTTCAAAAGACTGGTTTCCGACTGAGTAACTTCAGAAGTCTGTAACAGAAAAACTAACATCTTAACTGTCACTTTTTTATCTAATATATAAAATTCTCGTGTCACAGTTTTCGTTGCCATAGGTACTTCTCCGAAACAGCTTGACCGATTTTGATGAATTTTTTTGTGCTTATCCGGTACCTATGAGAATCGGCCAACATCTATATTTTTTTTTTTTTATTAATATGGCAAAACAACATTTGCCGGGTCAGCTCGTGGTATTATAAAAGACTGAGGTCCTGCCAAGTTTTTGAAATTAATTGGAAAGTATGAAATTATTTTTTACTATTTTTTATTCAATGTTGAAAATTCAAGTCAGACTCGCCCGACAGAAAATTTTTAAGTTTCGATGAAAGTTATTGTATCTTCCTTGAATGTTAGGTAGCTAATTATTTTATGTATAATAGGGCAACTCATGAGGATCATGTTACAAAGAAAAAAACTTGGAAAAAAGCTCAATTTTTATTTTTTATTTTAAGCTGTTTAGGGTGAACATTTTCTAAAAAAGGATTAAAAATTCATAACTCGAAAACTACAAGCATGCAAATTGGTCCGAAACCATCCCAAATTGTATAAAAAGCGCGACGAAGCGGAAAGTAAATACGACCTTAGACCCTCCCGGAAAAATGAATTAGGTATTACAACCAATGTCCCATTTAAAAATACATTCATCTGGTCCTCTATCTATGACTATAAACTATTTAATCATTAAATATCAATAAATACACACCAATGCCGAGAAGTTTTATTTCCAACAATAAAAATATTTAAATAGGACTATTATATTCTATGCTGGATTGGGAGCGAAAGAAAAACATAGAATGTGCCAGCTGCTTCTCTTCCCGGGCATACTGTAAAAGTCAGTTAAGGGACCGAGGTGTTATGGGAGGCTTTTTTGTGGGCGATAGGCTGACCCCCTGTCACTGCAATAGTCTCCTCCACTATTATAATGTCTCAAAATTTGTCAAACGTGACATCAGATGGTTTTTATTACCTCTGGTGTTCTGCCTACCCCATACGGGATACAGACGTGAAGTTATGTATGTATGTAAAAATATTTAAATTGGTACGGAACCCTTCGTATGCGAGTCCGACTCGTACTGACCGGTTTTTATGACAAGTTTTGTGACAACATGACGAGGTTATTAAGAAATATTGAGCTATTAATTTATGACGTACAACTAAGTTATGAAACTAGTCGGAATGTGTTAAAGCTATTTATAACTTAATTTCTTTGTCGTAAGGTTATTTATTAATTGACTCTTTTCTTTGACCTGAGATTATTTATTAATTGAATGGCCGGCTCGTGTAGCGGTAAATGCTTAGCTTTTTATAACAGAGATCCTTTATTTGAATCCTGTTATGCGATTGATGGTTGTGTAATGAACATTGATAGTAGCGACCAAGTCATATTTATTTATTTAATAATTTATGTACACACATAGAAGCTTAATTAAAGAAACATATAAATTAAAAAAAAAGTACAAAGGCAAAGCTTATTTCTATAAGAAATTTCCACCAGCAAGCCTGAGGCTGGAAAATGAGATTAAAAAGAACAAATTAAGTGCGTACAACTTACTTACAAGCAAATAAATATTCATTACATACACTACATACTAAATACATAAATACAATTAAATATATAAATACATAAAATATATATCTATGAACTAGTGTTGAAATATTATCAATAGATGTTTTATGTTTATTTATTTTGATAATAGATGTTTCACGTGGTTTTAAGTGTTTTTAATCCTGCGTTAATGTCGAGATAAACATTGTAACTGCAATTCCGGAGTGTATACTATCACTATGCCAAATTTCATCCAATTTCGTTGAGCCGTTCTACCGTGGTGGTTAAGAAACGAACATCCATAGGAAAACACACATCTTACTAACATCCATATTAATACGATGTGTGTTTATGACTTCACAGTGGAATCCGTTTATAATGGCATTGAAGGGAAATAAGAAACAAGTCATACTAAATGGACGTCATACAAAGCATAGGTACCTACTGCAAGAATAAATAAACTGTTTAAGTTAGTATGTGATTTATTTTAATACAGAGGAATAAAATAGAGATACATCCAAGTAGATATTAATAAGTAAACTCAATAAGTAAATCTACGCTCTGAGACTCAAATCAAAAAAGCCGTTCACACGCCGAAAGTCTTTGGGTATAACGTGACTCTCCCGAACACTGCCAAAGGTGTTAGAAATCATACGGTCGGTCACTATAAGCGGACAAAATTTGATAAAAAAAGGGTCACAATTAGCGATATGTCACTATAGGCGAAGTCAGTATATCCGACTTAGTTATATAATTTATATGAAAACTAAACTGCACTGTGTAAACACGTCATAATGAGCGGTTGGTCAATATAAGCGGAGTTATAACAAACGGATTCTACTGTATTTCTTAAATCGATCTATCTGCTGTCTATCCAGCAGTGCTAGCACGGATCTTTTGTCGATCGTAAGTTTACGAATGCTCGTATAGTATGGAGACGGTTTTGCAAGCAATAATTGAAATCTTTCCATTGCCGCACGGTCAGCTTAAATAAATGTGTTCCTTGTTAATTTCGAATGTTTGTTAACAGGTTCTACTCTTAAATAACTGAAAAATAAAAAATTACATTGTTACTAAAAACTTGCAACCGACTCCGTAATATACGAGCATTCGTAAACTTACGATCGACAAAAGATCCGTGCTAGCACTGCAGTAAAGAGTTATGAACTCTGATGGTATATTACGAGATGCCACTGTATCATTACAACTTTCATTTAGTAATAGGAAACACATGACATGTTTTTCTTGACCACTGGAGTCCTGCAGGAGCAGACCATCGACACCGATAAATCGGGATTTTGTATCGATATTTTCCATCATGTTTTCCTTTCGAAGTGGTTGCAAACTAAATCACTTTCATCTGTCAAATTCAGCGAAACATTTCTTGTATCAAATGACCCATCATGCGGCCAATTTTGTCTATATCTTTTAAGATATATAGTTCGGTCAATTTAGACATCCAAGGTTACAAAAATTCCGACTTGGCTGAATATTGGTAGGATTGTTCAATACACTATTATAAAGGAAATGTGAAAGTCCTCATCGATCCGGCACGTGCAAAAAAATTTACTCGGGGTTAAAGGTCACAAAAAAGGGGTTTTTCGCGATTTTCAGCAAAACGGTAATTTTTATCATAAAATTAGCTCAGACAAAAATTGTAGATCGGATAATTATCTATAAAAAAATATGTTTATCTATTTATGTATTTATATTCTAGGTCCCCCCTAGTTCGTTGGTGTGATTGTCTGGGGATTTTATTTATTTATTATTTTATTCTTATGTAAAAAAGTATGGGTCATCGACACTTGAACGATCGGTTTACCTAAGTTAGTTGAACCAAAATAAAATATTATATTTAAGGGTTCAAATGGATTTAAATTCTTTATGCACCACCTTTGTTTAAAATTCGCATTATGTATGAGATAAACTCCACCTAAAGTAAGATATTAATCCCTTAAGATTAAAAAAGTATCTTACAGGGAATAAAAAATACTTTAATCTCGTTATAATGTCATTTGATTTTGGAATGCCAATTGGAGCGAAATTTAATAATACCTACATGGACATGGCTGTATGACTAGTTACTTGTCTAATTAAAAAATATATGAACTTTAAATTTGGCTGTATAAGTTTGTGTACCTTTGCATTTGGAACGACTACCAAGAAAAATTAAAAATCCTCGTAAAAAACCTGTATGCGACGGTTTCTTTTGCCATTTGAAAAAGACAAATAAGAAGTAAAACTGCGAGGTTTTAGAAAAGAAAATTTTTTCAGAGTTTTTATTTCAATAGTTTTCAAATAAATAAAATATGTCGAGCTCGAGTGACGATTTAACACCAGAAGATATTAGAAATGAAGCAAATAGTATCGTCGATAATATTTTGCCGTGTAAATCAAAGCATTTGTACATGAAATTTTACGAAGATTTATTTGCTTGGAAAACTAAAAAAGCCGTGAAAATTATTTCGGACTCATTGCTTTTAGTATATTTTCAACAGTTGTCTGCTACAAAGAAACCTAGCAGCCTATGGACTGTTTATTCAATGTTGAAGACAACAGTAAACAATGAATATACCAAATAGAAATATCTCTTTATCTTTACATAACTGGTCAATTGTTTCTAATATTATCTATAATTTCTAAATTATTAAATACCTAAGTACTTGATTTAATTACTGCGTTTCATTACCTGATTATCTTACAAGGTGGTGTATAAAGTAGAGTAAGCTCCTCGGGGATAACAGTGTCTTAGTCTTGGGCAGTCTTGAATCCCTCGCTTCATTCAGTTCCATAACATCTTAATTCCCTCAATGCGTTCGGGAATTATCTACAGAATCCTTCATTTCGCTCAGGATTCAATATGATGCCCGTGACATAATACACTGCTTTATCCCCTTGTTGCATAATCTACTATTATGCACGTGAGCGAAGCCGCAAGATTCAATTATTAAATAGATATTTCCAACATTCACACGACATCATTTAGACCAAATATAGTGTCTTGAAGATTTGTGTTTTCGATAAGTACTAAGTAGATGACGAATAAATAAACTTACGAATATCAACAAATAAAACAATAAATATAATCAACGAATGCAGAGCATTAAAAAAACCGACTTCACGTCAAAACTTTTAGTAGGCCTAGTAATAATGTCATCAACGTAAACATTCTCCGAAAGCATACATATGTTTTCAAAAATTTGACTTTTTTAATGAAGTACTCAACCGATTTCAATGAAATTTATATGAGATCAAGTATGAAGTATCTTCTATCATATGAATCAATAATTTTCAAAATCGATTTATACTTGTCCGAAATACCGTGTAGCAAAGACACAAAAAAACATACAGACCAATTGAGAACGTCCTCCTTTTCTGGAAGTCGGTTGAAAAGTATTAACACAGATGAGTACTTAGATATATAAGTAAATAAACTTAAGAAATACATAAACATCCATGGCTTGAGCTTATATCATCACACTCATATCCATCTTAACCGGGATTCAAACGTAGGACCGCTGGCATAGAAGCCAATATTTTTAATTTAAAGCTCCAAATAGTTAACCAAACGCCTAAAACAACATCCACGCTAAAATATGTCGCCTCTTGACAATATATCTCGTCGAATCCTTCAAGTAGTTGACATTCCCTTTGCGCGGATTTAATCTGCGGCGATAAATGTCAGAATGACAAACAGAAGTCACGATTTTGTTGACATTGCTGATATTGTGAGAATTTCGTGTAATTTAGATGCTGAACTAAGCTGTGCCTGCGACTTAGCATGACTTTGTTTTTTATTTAATAAATAATAATAAAATCCTCAGACAATCCCACCAAAGTAAGCAGAGCTTGTGTTATGAGATACCATGTAGCGAACTAGGGGGGAACCTACAATAAAACCATATACAAGGTGACTAGTGACAAATTTTAGATACTGAAGGAGACTTGATTCTGGTCATAATTATGTAATAAAAGTAGGTACTTAATTAAATAAATGAAAACTGTGATAAATAAAAATTACCCGACCAAGATTCGAACCTGGGACCTCTCGTTTGCCGGACGAGTGCTCTTCCACTGAGCTACCGGGGCCTGGCGGTACGCCGCGAAATTACTTAGGTACCACATTTTTTTGTTTTTACGTTATATTGCTAACGTAGCTCCATCTTATGGTACCTATAGCTAAAGCCCAAGCAACCAAGTTTCAGCTCATTTGTTTTAAGTCTTTAAGTTTTGTTTTAAAAGTATATTTGGATGTTAAACCTAAAGAAGTGTTTTCACGTTGCACGCGAACAGAGTCTGTTCATGCATTGTTCAAGTATCGAAATATGTTAAGCGCAGGCCACACTGAAAGCGAAGCGATCTTTATTACGCTTCGTTTATGTCAACCAACTAGGTATAGACCTATTTTATATCAACATCGCAAAATAGCCACTGCAGGACTGTGATTTCCTCTCCCTTGGATGTCAAAGGATGTTAGGGCTGTTAACAATCAAGCTGGCTTTGCTGATGTCAGAATGGTTAGAACGCCAAACTGGTTTTAACTTGATGTTAAATGAAAATGAAAACTTTTTTATTCGTAGTAGGTAATTTTATACACTTTACGAACGTCAAACGCTGGATGAGGGCGGCGCGGGTCCGGACGACATGACGAATCCTGGGGGAGGCCTCCGTCGAGAAGTGTGCGTCTCTCGGCTCATGAAGATAATGATCGCCCATTATCCACCAATGTCTTGGTGTTGTCAACTACTACTTCTTCTTCGGCTTTAAAAAACGAAATGAAAGTAGAACCCAAGGTAGACCGAGAGGAAAAAAGCCGGCGGAAAAAATACTCTCGGTACTCTTTTGTAAAAAGTGCTTATTATAGGTACAATTTGGCAGAAACACAGCTCTGCTATGACATGAACAAACAAACAGAAGACAGTTATTCGTGCTTGCCAATATCATGTCGCAGCCAAGCTGCTTACATAGTGATTAATGTTTAATATTTGGAAATAACCTAGGAACAAAGGAACAAGCAAACAGACAAATCTTTTCTCTGTTTGATACGAGTAGAAAATAAATCAACATTGTTTTCGAAAATACATTAAATAGACTTTTGAACATGGAATCAAGAAAAATATGGACTTTAAATACGCTGTCACTCGTGGGGCCATCTGTTTACCAACACACACAAAGGTCGACACCCTGCTTTGCTTGGATATCCGCCGCTGCCTTATCACGTAACTTGCAAGAGCAAAGCGATGGCATGAATTGCGCAAGATTTGCTAAAAAAGAACTAATTCGTATTACGTTACAGCAAACACAAAGCCATAGCAATCCGACGACTGTGCTGCCTCTATCGTACAATCGATGTACTAAAAGTGCATATAATCCCTTTGACTTTCATACTTTTCGTGTGTACTTTTCTGCGAATTTTTAAAAGCAAACATCTATTCTGTTTCACATTTTACTAGTTTCTTTTTTAGCTACCAAATTGTTTTTGGCGCTAGTATCGTAGCTATAAATGCATTCTGCGATCATCGAACGATTGAACAGCTATCGCTTACATAATACGATCTAAAGCAATGGATCGCGCGTCCATGGCGTGATGACTGCGCCATTATAGCTGATCGCTAATATTTACGTGATAAGGCAGCCGGTAGGTTAAATTAAATCGCATCGGTATAGCTCTGTAGTTCGCGATGTGAAACCAAATATGTAATGACGCAGTACAGCACTGAGCAAATTTTTAGGTTTCACTTATTTTATTTTATATTACAGAGTTTTCACTGATAGAAAAAGAATATTTTAAAAACAAGTCGCGTACTTAGGTATATGATTTATAATATAAAAGAATATTAATAGATATAAGAAATATAATTAATTTATATACAGGGTTCATTTGACAACATCTACCAAATTTTTTTTACGTAATAAGTATCATTAATAGAAACCATTTCTGCCAAAAATAAGTAGTAATTTTTTTTTCACCAAAATTCATATTATTCACTAAAATGTTAAGCACAACGTGGTCATACTATTTTATGAATCAATACTATGAACTATAAAGACTACGCGCAGAGGTGCAACGTGTTTGGCCGAATGAATTACATCACAGACGTCCAAATTCTCAAAAAAACAATCGTATCTTCTTGAAAATAAGTGCCATTACATCGAGTAGGTATGGTACCGACATGACCGGACGTGAACGAAACCGACCGGCGGCGCCGTCGCAAATCCGGAAACACTTGTCTGTTGCCAAGACCTTCAGTCGCTCGCGCATCCTCGACGGAAGTGCACGCGCAGTCTGCGTATCGCAGTTGCGTTCGCGAGAGCCCGCAAAACCCTTGACTTGTTTATCAGAACGAAGCTCAAAGCATCTCTGAGTTAAAAACCCAAATAGTGAGTGCATTTGAAAAAGTGAAAAGTGACACTGCAGTGCTTAACAAAATTAAAGAAACTGTATTAAAACGTGCTAGACTCTGCCTGGAGAAACATGGTAATCATTTTGAACACTTACTTAAGTATTGAATTTGAAACTCAATCGTAATAATTCTGTAAATAATGTTGATTAGAGCTTTAATTAATGTACATAAGTTGATTCAATCTTTTTAAATACGCCGAATTGCAAAATGTTTGTTCTTTGTATCTTTTTTGCATTCACTTAAAAGTATATTATGTTAACTTTTTCTCATTAAATCGCTAAAACCTTTTGCAATTTGCCGGTCCTAAGCCCGTAAAACTATGAAGGAAAAGATTGTACGTAACTTATGTAGGTAACTTTTTTTATTGCCTGTAGGTATGCATAACTACTGAACTCAAAGTGTGACCTTGCAATCTAATATCGTTAACATGTTTTGTCGCGCGATAAAACGTCTTGTAGTACAATAAATAAAAATAATACCTACCTCAGTAAGTCGAAGTTCATAAAATATGATAATTTCTTACTCGGGATTCCCGGAGCTCAAAACTCGTGGCAATAAAATCAAAAAGGAATGTTCGGGGCTCGGGGCCTCTTATCTATTGTTTTTGTTTTGCACACGTGCAAGGAATGAATACATTCAATAAACACAGCTGATGTTATGTTTCTCTCTCTCATTTTATGTTACCTAATGTAATTTGTCGTAATAAATGTTCTATGAAATTGTGCCTTTTTATGTCGAAATTCTTGTTAAGTCGAAAACTTGCTATCTCGATTTTTTTTTGGTTTCCCTTGACATTCGAGTTATCAAGATTCTACTGTACTACGTCCTCGTAATATTATTAAACGTAATCATAGTGCCTTCATCAACGACGACTATTCGTGAAACAAATTGAGGTGCCATATTTTTACTTTTTTCTACTGAGCGATACTAAAGTAAAAATGCAGATTATTCGTATTATATCAAAGTACGTAATATTTAAATTTGGTAGGTGCCTACAAAACAACCCTGTATATTAATTAATCTATATTGCTCACACATTGTACACAATTCTTAGGTATTGAAATTTTATGTAAGTATAAATATAATACAAAAATTAAAAAATACGTATACAAATACAAAAAAATAAATAAGTACTTAATAAAAAGTTAGTAAAACAGCATGTTTCATGTGAAAAAAACATTAAGCCATAGCTGCTTGGAATGCACTTGAAATTCTTCTACAGAATAGATTACTGCGAAAACGTAAACGAAGCGAAACGAACTTCGCTCTCAGTGTGCCTCCGCTTTAAACACATACAGAATTTTCGTTCGCAAGAATGTTAAAAATTAACATGTTTTTTGTCATCTCTCTAAATCATATTCAAATATTGCTTAAGCGAAACATTTCGTAACAGAAAAGTGTCAAGTTTGTAATAACGTTGCGTTATGGTTCAACTTGCGGGGTCTAGACGTAATAACTAGTTCTCTATAAACGTATTTCTTTTACTAGTGTAAGGATAGCTTAGAACAGCCCTGTCACCCCTGGACAAAAGAGTCTTTAAAGTCTACTGATCCGAGTGCCCCCCACTTAGTGGTAGGATCCCGTCAGGGTTAGCCTGGGTGACGACCACCCTTCATATAAAATACATACATACATAACTTCACGCCTGTATCCCTAATGGGGTAGGCAGACTCCAGAGGCTATAAAAACCATCTGATGTCACGTTTCACAAATTTGGAGGTATTATTATGATGGAGAGAGACTATTGCAGTGGCAGGGGGTCAGCCTGTCGCCCGCAAAATCGCCAATAAATCCTCCGTCCCTTAACTGACTTTTACAGTTTGCACGGGAAGAGAAGCAGCTGGCACATTCTATGTTTTTCTTTCGTTCCCAGTCCAGCATGGAAGCATGCCGGCGGTGATGTGTTCCGGAAATATTTAATGAAGAGCCACTTGTTTCCTAGCCCCGTGTGCTGTCATCTTCGACCTCACCTTCGCTTACCATCAGGTGAGGTCAAACGGTTTAGTTTGAATAAAAAAATGAAAAATATTCTGGTTTCATAGTTTTTTTTTTTTTTGTAAAGTGCGTATTTCTCAGAAACTTCACAGAAATTTTTGATTTAATTTAGGTATATGGGACCACCTCTGAAATATCTTCTACCAAATAAAACAAGAATGATTAAATCATCATTAAAATGGATTCATAATTGGCGAAAAAATTAATGATAATCAACGAATGCAGAGCGATAAAAAAACCGACTTCACGTCATAACTTTGGCTGAGTTGAGAATGTTATCAACGTAAACATTCTCCGAAATCATACATATTTTTTTTAAAGTTTAAAATTTTCAATGATGTACCTACCTAGCCGATTTCGCTAAAATTTAAATGGGACCAACTATGAAGTATCGTCTATCATATGAAACAAGATTTTCAAAATCAATTGATAATCGTCCGAAATATCGTGTAACAAAGACACAAAAAAAAACATACAGATGAATTGAGAACCTACCTGTAGAGTACGGTGGGTTTAACCTAAAGTAGATTAATCTTTGAATACACTAGACTAAAACTAATAAATAAATACCTGCTTTAATTAAATTAAAAATAATTTACTTACCACAATTGTTGAGAGTAAATTCTGCATGTTATCTGAAAATAAATAATAATAACATTAAGAAAAACAATGTAGGTTTTATAATTCGGTAGTATTATTTTGATGAAACTTGATAGTTTTCGAAAAGAGCTCGTTAAAAAACCCTTCAGCTTTATTAATGACACAGATAAAATATCACTTTATAACTAAACTAGCTGACCCGGCGAACTTTGTTCCGCCTTAGACGCCATAAATGAGCAGATTTTTGATTTTATTAAGCCACAGATACACTAGGGGACAAATGGAGCAACATGTTGCGGAACATGTTCCTCAACAACTACGTGGAACGTGCTGAGATACATGTCGCGGGTCATTTTGTCGACCACACTTCTCAGTGTTTATAGTCGCCCGAGGAGGTTGTGGCTTTTAGTGCTGCGTACATGGTAATTACATCGAGTGTGTTGAAACGGAGAAAGAGAAGTACTTTTTGACGATTTCACTTTCTTCCTTTCTCGAATAAATTGCGAACGCAGGGTATGAACTTTCGTTTCTATATCTTTTCTTGGTAATTTAAGCGCCTTGGCAATATCCACCCATGCATCATTCTTCTTAATTTTATTTCGATAGTCACTGTGTGAAGTATCCCACAACAAGTTATGACTTTCAAAAAGCTCTATAAGCAAAAGCACGGTTTCATTTCCCCACACTATAGGCATTTTAAAAGGCACGTTGCGTACGCGACTACACTTGGCGACAAATGACGCAACACTGACGCGGGACACGTGCGCCCGCTCTCGAGGCGGGAGCAAGCAACATGCCCCGCGTCACGTAAAATGTTGCGGGTCATGTTGCGGGACACTATGCAACGTTGCAGCGTCACGTAAATTTTGTGTTTCGCGTCATGTTGCGGGACAAAATATTCCCTAGTGTATCCGGGGCTTTAAGTTAATTGTTTTATTATATAAAGTTGTCAGGTTGATCTAGCTGACCCGATAGTTATGACTATGAATATTGAATTCAAATTGGTATAATTCATAAAAAGAGTGTTTTTTATTCTAATGCTTTATGTTATACAACATTCTTAGTTTTTTTATCTTGCGCTAATATAAACAGTTTTGTTGGTATACCGACACGGGAACAGGCGACATATAATTGGCCATGTGTAAAACATGGATTTTCAAGGTTGATGCCGCAAACAGTTAGGGACTGCCCTTGAGATTTGTTTATTGTCATTGCAAATGCTAGCCGCACTGGAAATTGCAAACGTTTAAAGTTGAATGGCATGTCATTCGGAATCAAAGGAATCCGTGAAATCAAAACGTCTTCGCCTTTGTACTTTCCTTTCAAAATTGTGGCTTCGATGACGTTGTTCATTAATTTCTTCACCGCAAGTCGAGTGCCATTACAAAGACGTGGCTGGTTTATATTCCGCAACATAATGATTACCGATCCGATTTTTAATTGCAGGTTATGAGGTGGTAATCCAGGTAACTCCAGCGAATTTAAAAACTCCGTTGGATAGTTGACAACATCATCTTGGTTAGTAACGGAATCAATCGATTTGTATGTCATTAATTCGCCAGCTATCTTATTTTGAATCTGAAAATTCATTTCGTTGACATCAACGTTTTTTCAAGCCAATATAACTCTTTCGCTCAACCATACATGATCTCTGTAATTTTGAGCAATGTTTGATAAAACCTTCTCGATGAGTTCGGTCTTAGTTTCAGTAAAGTGACAAAAATTGGTAAGAAATGTGATGTATCAGACGATGAGTCAACAGGTATTTTGCCATTACCAATATCGAGCAATTGTTTGGAAAAAACTTCTCCAGAATAGTCGTTCTGCAATTCGACTCACATGTTTATATTTAATTTGAGCGTTTTAACGTCTTTCCATAAAATGGATGACTTTAAAAATGCGTTAAGTTCGTCGGCTGGCGTTGATCGTGGTATTACTGGTAGTGTTTGACGAAAATCACCTGCCAATAAAATCATTGCACCACCAAACCGGTTCTGGTTCTTTCGTAAATCTTGCAACGTGCGGTCTAGTGCTTCCAAAGATTTTTGTGTGCCATCGTGCACTCATCCCAAACTATTAATTTGCTCTGCTGCAAAACTTTGGCCATCGCAGAATTTCTCGAAAGGTTGTAAGTTGGTGTTTCATTAATTTGCATGTTCGACGGCAATTTGAGCGCAGAATGAGCTGTTCGACCGCCTTCCAACAACGTAGCTGCAATACCTGATGAAGCAAGTGCAAGTGCGATACCATTTTGTGATCGAATCGTTGCCAAAATCAATGTTATTAAAAACGTTTTTCCAGTCCCACCGGGAGCATCTAAGAAAAAAAATCCGCCAGTTTCATCGTTCACTACTTTTATTAGCGTATCGTAGGCATATTTTTGTTGCTCATTTAAAAGGGGAACGTCAGGAGCTTCATTTTTAAATTTAAATGCCTTGCAATATTGACACACAACGTTCATTGTTCCAATAGTAACGATTTGCTGTGAACTGTAATCTATTTCCACGTTATAATTGAATGCAACTCGATAGGGGTTAAAAGCAACATTTCATTTCATTTCTACATTCCATCGATTCCTTTCTACTTCATTCCGCGCTTCGCGTTGCTCGTCATTTTGACTTGCTCTTGTATATCTTTGACTCGCAGCATTGCGAGTTCTGTGACTTAAGTTTGTACGTCTAGCTGCTGGCATTTTTATAAACGAAAATTCACCTGTAAATTAAAATAAAACTATTGTATTCTTCTTTATAACCAAGTAGGTATATACCACTTGTTATGTTAGTAACGTGTATGTTAGTCTATCCAAACTTACCAAAATTCCATATTAAATTGAACTTTTAATATTAGGCCTGATGGCTCTAAAGTAACCGTCATGTGAACTAAGAAAATCAGGTTTCTTAGATTCTTTAAATTAATTATTTTAAATGTATTGTTTATCAATAAAATAAGATTGACAAAGAATCCGTTTTAAACGTCATTTTTTTTTCATCCTCTTTGACTATATTTGCAGCACGCATTCAGTCAATTCTATGTCAAATGTCTTTAGGTTACATTAAAAAGGTTTAATAATTTTATATGGTGGTTAAGTAATTTTAAATTTTCTAATTTTCCGCGCAATTCCCTTATTTTTTTCTTTCATAAAAACCTTCTCCTGATAATAACGAACAGAACAAAAAAAGAATTAGCGCAATCGGTCCAGCCGTTCAGGCGTGATGCCGTGACCAAGGGAAATAGGGATTCATTTTTATATATATAGATAAAATCCCCAGACAATCACACCAACTACATGGCCCCAAAGTAAGCATGGCTTGTGTTATGGGATACCATGTAGCGAACTAGGGGGGAACCTAGAATATAAATACATAAATAGATAAACACTCAGACACGGAACATTTTTTTTTTCCTGTTCCGTGCGGTAATCGAACCCGCAACCACTGGCGTCTGAGGCAGACAGGTTTACCCCATCGCCAAAGTGGTCGTCCAATATAAATGTTATTAAATAATAATTTATCTAATTCAAAGTTATTCAACAATTGAACATGTTCACAAACATTAATTATCAACGAATGCAGAGCATTAAAAAAACCGAGTTCACGTCAAAACTTTGGCTGAGTTATAATGTCATCAACGTAAACATTCTCCGAAATCATACCTACATATTTTTAAAAAAATTTGAAAATATCCCTGAAGTACTCAACCGATTTAAATGAAATTTATATGGGACCAACTATGAAGTATCCGCTATCATATGAAACAAGAATTTTCAAAATCGATTTATAATTGTCCGAAATATCGTGTAACAAAGACACAAAAAAAAGACGTGTGGCACTCGGAGACTGCCGCGGTAAAGCTATTGCATAGCATTTTTATCAACTTATGCAATTGTATTTATTTATTTATTTTATTAATGCAGTAATGTTTGATGTAATATGAAGTACCACAAGTTCCTAGTAGATGGCGCTGATTGTTTATTAAAGCCCGCATGTAAAGTTATGAAATCAAAGTATCACCGCTGTGCCGGTCGGAGTGGGGGGTGTTAAGTTTTTTTCGTTACGGATTTCTGAATTCGGTCCCCACGCTCAAGGCCCGCGATAGAAGCTATGCAATAGCTTAACATAAAAACAACCTCTTCCTTTTTTTGGAAGTCAGTTGAAAATGAATAAAGCACATATTTATTTGAACTTGTCGTGCGGCAGTGGGTAGATTTCAGTATTATTCCCTACAAACCGACTCCATACTATGCGAACATGCACAAACATATGGAGTTTTGTCTGTAAAAAATATTGTGATGTTCTGAATAGACTGAATAGATTTTATAGCATGTGACATATCATTAGAAAGAGAAAAGACCACAGAAGTTTTTGAGAAATTGGAAGATCCTGGTCACCGTTTTCAATTTCTTAAAGACTGAGTTTTTCTTTTCGATTTTGAAACTTTGTAAGCAAATAAAACAAAACTAGGGAACTAATGATATTGTTTTGGGTCGGGAGGCTTTCTGGACTAGAACTGCGGTCCAGAAAGCCCCTTCAATAAAAATATTAATTTCTCGGGGTCATTCGGGACCACAACTAAAATAAACAAGTTTTTGCCTTGGGAAGTAGAGTCAACAAAAAAGACACAGTGAATAAAATACAACAATATTTGGCAAACAATAAATGGCCGACGCCTACTACTTCTATATACCTACTAATTTTAACTACAATTATACTAGAATGTCTTTGTTATATTGAATAATCAACTGACATAAAAATATTAATAAGCTATACTAATAAGATATAAAATCAGTGTTACATGTATAGTAAAAATTATTAGAATATAATCAACAGCTTTATACATAATTAAATAAAATCTATATTCTTCTTTAAAATACTTTACTTTTTTATTGATCGTTTCTTTTTACTTTCAGCAGTTCTTTTTGAAATATTTCCAGAAACTTTTAGTTTTGCGCTGTAAACATTGCTGTCATTTTTAATACCCTCATGAAAGAGCGGAGAGATGTGTGATTTTGGCATCAAATATTTTTTTACATGTTTATTCCACGCTTCAACGATATTATCTGTTTTGTGGTCGTCATCATAGGCACAGCCACGTGCATTTATATGTACACATTTCGCAACTTATTCGGTTATAATAAGGTTCAAACTCCAATGACAATGTATACATATTAGGTATTAAACTAGACGTGACCATAATGTTGAGTAATTATCATTTTCTATCCACGTATTGATAAAGTAGTTTAGTAAAAGAGAAGACAATATGTATGTAAGAGAGAGATGGGACTACGTTCTCCAAAATGGCTCTCTCTATTCCCTACTCGTAGATGTATTGTTATTTTATTGTACGGCTACTACTAGTGACTAAGCAAGATATTATTTTATACAGGTCAGTACGAGTGTTAATCGAAGTATTATTTAACCTTTTTTTGCGATCTGTACTCTTCCTTATTTTTTTTTTCTTGTGGTCCCGAATGACCCCGATAATTTAATATTTTTATTGAAGGGGCTTTCCGGACCGCGGTCCTGATCCAGAAAGCCTCCCGACTATAGATGCCAAGCTGGTTATTAACGATTTTAACCACGCGGTTAAATATGCATTTTTCGTTATTAACGGTTAATTAACCGCATTTTATGCTTGTTACGGTTAAATGCCACCGCGATATGTCGCTAGGAGATTGAAATGTGAATCGCAAGGTACGTGATGATGCCAGCTTCGACTGGCAAAAAAAAGTCAATTGAAATTCCCTACCTCAAAAACTATTGAACCGATTTTGATAAAACTTATATTATACCCTAAGTTGAACAATACCTAGTACAACAAAAAAAGAATTCGTCAAATCGGATGTGTAGTTCCGGAGATATGCGAACACAAACATAAAAACATACATACATTCTGAAAATATTACATACATACGATTGGAATTGATAACCTCCTTTTTTGATGTCGGTTAACAAGAAAAGAAAGAAAAACTTTATCCTTCTTCGTTGTCAGTGTCAGATATTTAACCGTTAATAACCGCATTTTATCGGTAGTTAACCATAAATTTGGTTAAATAACGGTAGCTAACGGGTTTTTTACAACTATACTCCCGACCCATTGTTTTAGGAGTTGAAAAAAGCCTAAAGCAGTATAAATTTAAATAAAATCAAAATGAGCTGTCGACACTTGATACTTTTTTTACTTATATTGTTTTACGATGATTTCCGGGTGACAAACAAAAAATGTTTAAAAATTCTATAAAAAAAAAACCTTTTGAACGCTTTGGAAGTTTTAATGGCCAGTTAGACATAGCAGATAGCCTACTCTTCAGGCCATATCCGTTTTTCAGCCGACTTCCAAAAAAGGAGGAGGTTCTCTATTCATCTATATTTTTTTGGTTCTTTGTTACACGATATTTCGGAAATTTATGAATCGATTTTGAAAATTCTTGTTTCATATGATAGAAGATACTTCATAGTTCGTTCCACATAAATTTCATCGAAATCGGTTGAGTACTTCATTGAAAAATTTGATGATTTCGGAGAATGTTTACGTTGATGACATTATAACTCAGCCACAGTTTTGACGTGAAGTCGGTTTTTTAAAGCACTGCATTCGTTAATTATATGACATACAATAAAGTGTAAATATATGAATAGGACACCTGCTATATACAACCACTTGATATTTTTGTATCGCATTGTTGCGTTAGCCGTTCACCTAGGACCATAGGTCATAACATAAGTATTACGTTAAAATGTGAAAGTAAAAAGTGTTTAGGTGATGTCAAAGTTACTTAAGTAGTAAGTTATCTATCGTAATATGACTAATAAGAAACACTGATTTATTATCTTCGTATTCAATAGTTTAAAGGCAATATTCAGGACTCAATTTTATGAATTAACTAGCCACCGCGCGCGGTTTTACACGCGCAACTTTTGATCCCGTGGGAATTTTGGGATAAATAACCTATAACTAGCCTATAACCTTCCTCAAGATTTGGGCTATCAAATGCAAAAAGAATTTTTCAAATCCCACTTGTAGTTTCTGAGATTAAAACTATGAGGTAAAAACTATCTGGCGAAAAAAGCATTACTCAGCGGAATAAATGTTTTAGGAATAAGATTATTTTTGACCTAAAATGACAACAAACTTGAAGCTGTCGAGTAATACTGTGGTAATACTTTAATTATTTGATATCTTTTATCAGATCATTGAAAAAACTGGCCTTAAAGAACTTTTGTTATGGGTAAGAAACATAAACATCCATGTCTTGACAGCTAATATCTATTTTCATCACACAAATATCCACCCCACTTTAATTCGAACCCAGGACCTTCAAACTATGAACTACACCAGCGGGCCGTTCATAGTCTTACTTGAATATTTAACGCTTAATCAGTCAAGGGAATGTAAATAAAAATTTGAAACTTGAAATTTGAACCTTGAAAAATTTTAATATAATACATACATACAAACATAACTTCACGCCTGTATCCCGTATGGGGTAGGCAGAACACCAGAGGTTATAAAACCATCTGATGTCACGTTTGACAAATTTGGAGGCATTATAATAGTGGAGAGAGACTATTGCAGTGACAGGGGGTCAGCCTATCACAAAAATGCCTCCCATAACACCTCGATCCCTTAACTGATTTTTACAGTATGCCCGGGAAGAGAAGCAGCTGACACATTCTATGTTTTTCTTTCGCTCCCAGTCCAGCCTAGAAGCTATATAATAATAAATATTTCTGACACTCACACAACATTATCTAGCCCAAATTAAGTTTCTTAAAGAACTTGTGTTATAGATACTAGATAATTGATATATTTAAGTAATATATAAACATACATATTGAATAAATACATCTTTTTTTATTAGAATAAACATATAAACATCCATGACTTGACGACTAATATCCTTGTTCATCACACAAATATCCGCCGCCGGGATTCGAACCCAGGACCTCTGGCATAGAAGGCAATGTATGTTACCGCTACACCAGCCGTTCGTCTATCTTATGTGTTTGAAATAGGGCCCAAAACCAATCAATTTATCAACAATGCCATATCTGATTCAGTAATTGTATTTTGCTTTACATACATACATAACATCACGCCTGTCTCCCTTTGGGGCAGGCAGAGACAAGGGAACACCAATTGCTACGTTCCAGACATACCTCTTTCGCTTCCTCCACGTTCATTAATCTTTTCATACAAGATCGTCGGTTACGGGTACTTTTAACTAGGCCTTTTTAAGTATGTCACCAAATTGGTCGGTATACGTTCACCTAGGGCGACCCCTTCCGAGACAACCATCTATTCTTGCTTTGTACACCTCTTTCGTAAGTCTGTCTACCATTGCCGGAGCCTTGATTCTTTAATAAAAAATAATAATAAAATCTCCAGACAATCACACCAACTACATGGCCTCAAAGTAAGCGAAGCTTGTGTTATGAGATACCATGTAGCGAACTAGAATATAAATACATATATAGATAAACACCCAGAAACGGAATTTTTTTTTCTTGTTTCGGGCGGGAATCGAACCCGCAGCCACTGGCGTCTGAGGCAGATAGGTTTACCCCTTCGCCAAAGTGGTCGTTCTTTATTTATTTATTATTCATTGTATGTACACATCAATGAGGGATATTTTTACAATAATTTTATAGATAATGAGCACATCATCGAAAGACGATCTCATCCAGCAGGGCTAGCATGCAACTATCGATAAATAGTTGA
Organism: Stenoptilia bipunctidactyla; assembly: GCA_944452665.1. NCBI lineage: Eukaryota > Metazoa > Arthropoda > Insecta > Lepidoptera > Pterophoridae > Stenoptilia > Stenoptilia bipunctidactyla. The sequence continues at coordinate 17,998,518 of OX101747.1, read as the reverse complement.
ATCGAAAAGATAAATATTATTTTGTTATTTTATCCTATTATGTAAGCTAATATGCGTGCCATAATAGATAGAATTACTCGATTTGATACCATGATTAAGACCAAAGAACCAAATATGTCATTATCTTAATAAATTACATACACTAAATACCATATTCTAAGAAAATATCGATAAAAGGCCCGATTTATCGTTGTCGACGGTAGCATGCTAGCCCCGCAGATCGATTTTATAGTCTTAGGTAAATAATTGTTTGTGACATGAAATTATTTTTATTGCAAATAAATGGAACATAGATATGAATGAAACAATGTATAGGTATGCATAGGTATTCATTTATTGTTATTACTAGATACCCATAGTTATTTTTATTTATCGAATTTTAATTCAATTTATTTGTTTCAATTAAGATTAAATAATATTTAAACGTTTACTTATACAGGGTGAGAGCTTAATAAATAAGTATTTTTATAAAAATATAAGTACACCAGAGACTTTTGAAGGATGGCAGAAACCATCTGATATCACGTTTGACACGTTTGGAGGAATTATAATGATGGAGAGAGACTATTGTAGTAGACCTATCGGCTACAAAACCTCCAAAAAACCCTTAACTGACTTTTACAGTATGCCCGGGAAGAGAAGCAGCTGGCACATTCTATGTTTTTCTTTCGCTTCAAATCTAGCATGGACGTAATATTTAAATAGCGTAACATTAATGTTGAGTACTAGTTTTTAAAAACTCTATTCAGGATAACGCAATGAAAAATAAATTCAAAAAAGTATATTACAAAAACCTATTTTTTTATTTATTTGTTAACAGTAATGTAGCTCAACCTATCCTCACTCAATTCCAGCTTGAAGTCAATTTACGGGACATCCTGTATAATAAGGTTCATTTGTTTTTTGTTTGGACGCGCTCATGTTTGAAACTACATATAGGTTATAGGTTTTATTCTCAAACTAAGTAGACAAACTACTTTATACACATTAATAAAAAAGAAAGTAACAAACCTTTTTAAAAAACACACTTCGGCAAAAAGAACACCAACTTTTTAAAAACAGATTCTTTTTTTAAAAGTCAATCGCGCGCTTTTTTAAACTTTCGTTAAATGTGACGATCACCCGCGTCGTGTCTTCCAATGTTGATCCAATCGACTGAAGAGGTTAATTTTGCCGCCAAAAGTAAACTAATTTGACCTACGACCTCTACGCTTTACGATTTGATTTCATTAGCTATACTACCAACTTCACCGGGTTTTACTCACGTAAATATGAACTCTTTGAATTTGAATACTTTGATTAGAATTTTTCAAATACGACTTAGAAGTTTCGACATTTTTAGGTTAAAAATACAAAACTTTTCTGCTTAATGACATAGTAACAGTTACGCCTAGTTTAATGCGGTTTAAACTGCAGAAATTTCTTGACAAATAAAGTCTTTATAAAGTAAGTAAAAAAAAAAAGTAAAAGTACAGTTGCTAGGGATCGGATTTCCGAAAATTATCCCACGTATATAATTATATTTTATCGACAAAATAGTATACAAAGTGGGGTCTCACACCTCACCCCTCTGAAAGGCTGCTATTTTAAAATTTAATGCCTCGTATTGTTATGAGTTCACTGAAACTCATATTTTCATGTGGCCCCTGTACACAAATGTCTTTTTTTTATTATGATATTGTTGCTAGCACTTAAAATAATCTAACCAAAGTGCACTGTTACTAACACAATTGTTGGATGAATCATACCGTTTGGTTCGGAACCTTGTGCATCCGGCTAAACTCGAAGTAAAATCGTTTAGTGAGATAGTTAATGTACTCAGCGGACATTTTACGCCGAAAAAGTCGACATTTGCAGACAGAGCAAAGTTCTAAGAAGCGAGGAAATCGGACGGTGAAACGATAGAAGAGTGGGCGGCTCGCCTGCGAAGTTAAGCCGTTTACTGCGATTTCCGCATGGAACTGGATGTCCTACTACGGGACTATTTCGTGTTTGGCTTGGGAACAGGGCTAGAGCGTGATCGACTGTTCGGTCAAGCTGACATGTGGGCAGTCGATGGAGCTAGCACAGCAAACTAGGAGGTGGTGAAGGAGGAGCCGGTGTACAGGATCGGCGAGGGACGTGACGGAAGCCGGGCCGGCAGCAGCAGCGCCGTCCGGCTTCTGCCGTGTACCGGGAGCCGGGCGGCGGCCCTGGTGAACGTCGGTGCGCAGTGTGTGGTTTCAAGAACCACAATGCAGATACGTTTTTTTCCGCCGGCTTTTTTTGTCTCTTGGTTTACTGTAATATCTTATTCAATAACTATCAACACCTTGGTAAAGCCGAAGTACAAAATTGTGACGTCATTAAGCGGCGATGGTCTTAAGATGAACAAAAAATTTCATTTCATTTCGTGCAAGTTCAAAAACTACAAATGTGCGGTTCTCAAAACAAAACAAAGTTGCATAACATAGAAACATCTTCCGAAAATGAGATCGGAGACTGCAAGGAATGTGACCTTTATAACTACAGGTACCCTACAGTACATACATATCAATATTCCTTTTGCTTAGGCTTCATACGTCTAGTGATAAAATGAAATTGATAAATGTATGTTGTCATTTAAATTAATTTTATGAAACCAGCGGTTGAGTACCTATGATGTACTTTCCTAGCTAAGATCCTTTTGAACCATATTCAGCGAATAAATGAATTCTATTCTATAGTGGACCCCAGACATTTACTACGCAGATACTATACCAATTAAGAAGACTACAGCCGTAGGATTAAAAAAAAAACATAATTATTAGAAACTAACTTTAATTAAAAGTACAATTATTTGTACTATACCTTGTTCGATAGCTTAAGTCATTTGCATTATCATGATGAAATCTGTACAATAAGGTACTAGGACTTTTTTTCAGGAGACGCATTTTAAGTGCTAAGTTTTGGTTTAACTTAAACGTGAATAGTGTTTGTAACACATAACAATTTATGATAACGTCAAAAAAGCAGTTAAATACCGTAAAGTTTTTTTCTCACTAAAACAAAATAATAAAGGTTTCTTTTGTAAAATTTTAAAGAGTGATATAAGTAACTCAGAAACGGTAGATTTTAAAAGGGTGGTTCCATAGTGAAAATGGTTCGTTTTGACCTACTCTATCACCCCTCAACAGATGCGGGTCCAATAACAATCAACGAATGCAGAGCATTAAAAAAACCGACTTCAATAACATTTTTAAATCCTAGTTAAAGCTTTGGATTAAGTATTAGGTCATCAAGGTGTAATTGACTGAATGAATGAATGAATGAATGATTTATTTAAAAGTAACACAGACTCAATTTGTTAGTATATAAATGCTTACAGACTATGTTAATAAATATTTAACTAGGTACATATAAAACTTTAAAGAAAAAAAAAATTTACAGTCTAATTTACAAAGGCCACTCCTGCACCATTCCCCCCGCAATGGCACAGGAATGCTTTAAATACGTCGAATCTAATCTATTTGAGATCATATTCAGGATACTGTTACCGCTCGCCCGCACCAAGGTATCGTATCATCGCATCAATTGATATCTTCATATTTTTTTTCGAAAGTTTACAATTTTTCAAAAAGTACTTAATCAATTTCGATGTTTATACGAGACCACCTCTGAAACACCTCGCTCTACTGACCACCTTTATCATATGAAACAAGAATATTCAAAATCGATTACAATTGTGCGTAAAATCGTGTTACAAAGACACAAAAAGAACATACACACGAATTGAGAACCTCTTTCTTTTAGAAGTCAGTTGAAAATAAATGGCGAGGTATATCATATCATCATCATCATCATCATCACAACTCTTTGTAATGAGCCCACTGCAGGACACGAGTCTCTTCCCTGGGTGATGAGGAGGTTTAGGCCATAATCCACCAAGCTGGCCCAGTGCTGGGTGATGGATGTCAGAATTTTCAGGGTGCCGATAAACCCCAACGACTACTATATACAAGTATACAGCACCCGGGACAGACAGCTTAACGTGCCCTGCGAAGCACGGAAGTCGCCGTGAGAAATGAATGGTCGGCGGCGGTCACCCATCCAAGTACCGACCGCGCCGAACGTTGCTTAATTTGCGATATCGTATGATACACACAGTAACCATGGCGCCACGACGACTTCAATATATCATATCGTATATTTAAATTTTCATGTGTTTCTTACCTAATAATACCAAGGTTAATTAATTTAAATGAACAATATTTCTAGTCATAAACACGACAACTTTATGACTACGCTTCTGCAATAGCGTTAAAAAATTTAGATTTATAATTTAAGTTTATTACGAAATTAAAGCTATTTGTATGTATATTTGCATGTCGGAATCAAATTTGTTAATCTTTATGAAGATTTTTAGTGTATTAATATTTAAAATTTGGGTGTTTAATGTTTTTGTTTCGCTTAAACTTGAGACTGAAGGAAAATCGTTTGTTTTTAATAACAAATTTTGACACTTCTTTTTTTTGAAATAAAATCAAAATGGTATAAAGTCATTTTATAAAGTAAACAGTCATGAGAGATACCTAAGTGTCATTTTATACTTTTGATAGTCTTGTGTGTTTATCTGTCTTTATTTTTGTTTAAAACTACTTGCCTACTTCTTGAGAATCTTTTTAGGGTAAGTATCTAAGTAAAAACTTTATCTAGAGTAAAGTATACTTAAAGACTTCCCCTATCTAAACCCGGTTATTGGCAATTAGATCGGAATTTTTTATGGTGACGACGTAGAAGAGATCATTTGGAGTAATTTGAGCCGAAATCATATACTCTGAAAGTGTGTTATTGCGTGTTCTTGCCTTATAATCAAACGACGTTCCTGCTTTCCAATATCTTGTATTGATTCATAGAAATGATCGCATCACAATGCAAACTGACATTAATCGAAAGTGTACAGAGAAACATAACATCTCATCTATTCGAGAGTAAACTATAACAAATATTAATACTTTAATCTTAAAGTCTAAATTTCACTGTGCTACCAAACCTAGTTTTATTTATGGCTCCTGACGTTCGGTTGCTAAAGGAAGAGAAGCTGGATCTGGAGATTTAACATGTCTAGGAGGGGTAGGACTTGAAGCAGTGGGAAGAACTGATGGATCAGTAACTGTAGAAGGCGATCCTATATGTGAGAACTTCCAACGATCTGGAAATACACCGTGAGTTAGGCATTTATTATATATAATTCCATATAGTGGTATTTTGAGAATATGTCCAGTTTTATTTAAGAAAACATGGGGTAATCTTATCGGGTCCAGGGTCTTTGTTGGGATCCAGAAGATTAATTTTATTTAATATATTTTCTTACTGTCAATTTGTAATTGGGAATTCCCGGTGTACATAAAAAATGGTTATTAGAATTAGAAAAAGAATTGAAAATATTAAAATGTATGTAACAAATATAATTCATCGTTCCCATAAAACTAACATTCACTAATTTCAAGAAGTTCCACTGATTAATGACTGACAGTAGATGACAGTTACGAGGGTGGATTGAAAAGTTCGCGGCCTAGTCAAGAAAACAGAATAAAGTACATACAAAAATATTTTTACTTTTTCGACGTAATCTCCATTTAGCTCTATGCACTTCTTCCATCTGCTTTCCAGAGCTTCCATACCTGTTTTAAAAAAAGATTCCTCAAGGTCTTCAAAATACAGGTTAACAGCGGCTTCGACCACTTCATTCGTTACAAATTTCTGCCCACCGAGGTGTTTTTTCAGGTTTGGAAATAGATGAAAGTCCGAAGGTGCCAAATCAGGAGAATAAGCTGGATGTGGCAACAATTCGAAACCACAATCACGAATTTGAGCCATAGACTCGACAGACGTGTGGACTCAGGCGTTGTCCTGGTGAAACAACACTTTCTTTCTCAGTAATCTTGGGCGTTTCTGTTTAATTTCTTCACGTAAACGGCGCAGAAGGGTGCTATAGTACGCAGAGTTTATTGTTTCGCCTTTTGGAAGGTAGTCCACCATAATGACACCCTTAGCATCCCAAAAAACCGATGCCATCACCTTGCCAGCCGACAGAATTGCCTTTGCTTTTTTCGGAGTTGGTTCACCTGATTTTTTCCATTGTTTGGATTGTTGTTTCCATTCTGATCCATTGTCACAAATCTGTCAAGAAAACCTTGTGGATCAGCCTCGAATATCCCCAAACAGTCGCGAGAAATCGTGAGTCGAATTCGCTTTTGCTCTACTGAAAGCAAACCTAGCCGAAACCTTAGAAAAGCCGAGTTCATGGACAATGATGTTTTGCGTTCGTTCATATGAGATGCCTATAGTGTCTGCAATTTCTCTGATAGTCAATCTACGGTCTTTCAATATGAGATCACACACTTTATTGATGTTTTCTTCGGTCGTAGACGTCATTGGCCTGCCGGAGCGAGGGTCATCTTCGATGTTCTCTCGTCCACGTTTAAATTCTGCAACCCATTTTTTCACAGTGGTATAAGACGGGGCAGATTCCCCTAATGTTGTTTGCATGTCATCATGGATCTCCTTTGGTGTTAATCTTTTTTTAAACAAATATTTAATCACAGCACGTTGTTCAAATTTCTCCATTAGTGAAAATTTGTTGTACACACGTATTTATATTGTTCGTAAAATTTTATTTAAACAAGATATCAATTTGAATATTCGTGGGCTGACAATTGAATAATGACAGTTCAAAATGACGGCAGAAAAAATAACAAAAGTTTTTTTTTAATGGCCAGGCCGCGAACTTTTCAACCAATGTAGTATTTAGGCAAGTGAAGCATTCACAAACTGATTAGCAAACATGGCGCGTTTAGGTAATCGTGGTTGCCATTTCCTTCAAAAATTGAATTGAATTTTGTAGGTAAGTAGGCATCTAATTGTGGTGACACAACGATGCAATAAATCGCATTCGCTGAACTTAACGCAGATAACAGAAGTCAACACCAATTTGGGTTCTGGGTTCCGTATAATATTATATAGTATATTTTACATGGTTAAGTTTATTTAATTCTGTTTCTTTTTTCACTTATTATGATTTTTAGTAATATTTTATATACCTACAATTTAATGTCTTTTTTAAATATTATTGCTTTAATTTTTTTTTCTAACTAGTTCTTAGTTTTTTTTCTAGTTTTTATTACCTACTACTCCTGTTTAAAATGTGTTCTTGTTTCTGTTGTTTATGTTTTGTTTGTAATTTATATAGGTACCTAATATTATTTGTTTCCTATTTCGATTGTCTAAATGTTAACATCAATATTATTATATTATGCTCTTTTTTATATAAAATTTGAAATTGTTATTTACATTGCTTAATTATCTAATTGTATCTACATTTAATTTTAATTTCTATATTTCATTCATTTTATGTAGGTATGGTTCTTTCAATTTACACAGATCTAAATTGTTTGAAATCAAATTGTAATACTATTATTTTATGCTTCTTCTTTTTTTTAGTGTATTTCTCTTTTGGCCTTATTTTTATAATTATTATAAGTTGAATCTAACTTTGTACTTAAACCTTGAAATAAATAGAAGTAAATCTATAGGAATTATGTATAAGTAAGCAAAAGTTTTATGTTTGTTTGTTTCTTTTAACACGCTAATTTTAGAAAGTACCAGTCGTGTTTAGACATATATTTCTTCATTTGAAACACCAAATTTGAAGCATGATATCGTGTTGTTTTGGCGACATAAAGGCTTGCTAATTGCTTATGCCAGTCATTCTGTATATTGCAAATAGGATACATTTTTAAATTATGAGCATAGAAAAATCCATTCCTGTTGACGCAACGTTCGCTGTAAATAATAATTATTGACTAATAATAACCATTGGGGGGGGAAGTCAGGGTATGGTCTTGGTGGGAATCGATGCACGTGAGAACATCATTACCTACAAAGTGCCAAGAAACCACCTGCTGTGTTAGTGGCGGAACACCGAGTTAAAGCAGGGCCCTGGCCAGTCCGAGTCACCCACGTCCTCGCCGTCCCTCCCGGGACCTGCTGCAACCGCGCAGACGCGCGACCGCCAACTCGAGTTGCAGCTGAGCTGAGGGTGCAGGGCGAAAGGCGAATCTTCTGCGCCTCAAAACAGAATCTATCTCACTAGGGAGGAAACCCGACACAAAACCGAGCACTTCCAAAGGCTCTGAGGTGGCAGCCCCACCAATGGGATAGGGTATAGTGGGCTAATCACTCGCTTACCTGAAACACAAGTGATTAAAGAAACCGAAACAGTGTAAAACCGGACCGCTCATAACACAACGACCTTTGGCATGAAAATACGGACACGAATTGCTTGCTGGAATGTGCGAACGTTGACCGAGGATAGCCGACTAGCCCAAGCAGAAGCAGAAATGCTTAAATACAAACTGCAAATTCTCGGTCTCAGTGAAGTGCGCAGAAACGGATTCGGGGAACTGAGAACGTCGAAAGGCCTTACATTGCTCTACTCCGGGAAAGAAGATGAGGAAGACGTCCATGAAAACGGCGTGGGATTCCTCCTTTCTGATGTTGCGAAGAAGAGCCTTCTCGACTGGAAGCCGATCTCAGAGCGAATCATCACAGCTCGATTCAACAGCAAAGCCCGCAAGATAACCGTCGTTCAGTGCTACGCGCCCACAAATTTGGCATCTGGGGAAGTCAAAGATGATTTCTATAGTGCACTCAACCTAACCTTGAAAAACACCCGCAAACAGGATATAGTTATCGTCATGGGTGACTTGAATGCCAAAGTCGGTGCTAATAACGACGGCTGTCAAAGACACATGGGCAGACACGGGCTGGGAGTCCGGAACGAGAACGGGGAGAGATTTTTGGAGTTCTGTCAAGACAACGATCTCACCATCGGAGGTACTCTATTTATCCACGGAGAGCACCATAAATACACCTGGAACTCGCCCGATGGAGTTACCAAAAACCAAATTGACCACGTTGCCATCAGTTCCAAGTGGCGTTCATCACTGCTTGATGTTCGCAATCGTCGTGGTGCAGATATCGACAGTGATCACCACCTTGTCGTAGCGGAGGTGAGGCTTAAGGTAGCCGCAGCCCGAACGGCTAAAGCGACCACTAATATTGGCAAACGGTTTGAGGTAAACAGGCTACGAGACCCGGATATAGGCGACGCCTTCAGACTAGAGCTTCAGAATCGCTTCTCCGCCCTTGTAACGGACACTACTTCTGTCAACGCGGAGTGGAATCACATCAAAATGGCCTATTTAGAGACCAGCTCCGTCGTTCTTGGACACAAAACACATACAAGCGAAGACTGGATGTCACAAAGAACGTGGAACCTCATAGAAGAAAGGCGCAGACTCCATCTGCAACTCTTGGTAACCAGCGATTCGGCGATGCGTGAAGACCTGAGGCTGCAGTATAGACAGATACGCAGAAACATCTACCGCAGTACCCGTCGTGATCGGCGAGCATGGGTGGATAGTTTAGCGGAATGCGCCCAACGTGCTGCCGACTCTGGGAATCTCAGAGAGCTGTACAAAACAACGAAGACTTTAGCTGGAAAACGTAACAAGAGGAATAAGCCCTTAAAAGATAAAAGAGGCCAGTTCATCGTGACATCAGAGGGGCAGCTTCAACGATGGCGAGAGCACTTTGAGGAGATCTTCCGAGTCACGAACGACCCCATTGCCCCAACACCGGTATCAAGCTTGCCCGCGAAATGTATCGATATTGACGTATCTCCCCCGAATAGTGATGAAGTAGTGAAAGCCATCCAATCACTAAAGAACGGCAAAGCTCCAGGAGTTGACCTCATCACGGCGGAAATGCTGAAAGCTGACGTAGCCACCGCCGCGAACGCGCTGACGTCTCTCCTACAAAAGATCTGGTTAGCAGAAGAATTACCCGACGACTGGAATAAAGGCCTTCTCATCACCGTACCAAAGAAAGGCGACCTCAGTGAATGTGGCAATTGGAGGGGCATCACTTTGCTCTCGATACCGTCTAAAGTGCTTTGCAGGATAATACTAGACAGATTATCGAGGGCCGTTGAACCTCTCCTTCGCAAAGAGCAGGCAGGTTTCCGACCCAGCCGATCGTGCACGGACCAGATTAATACCTTGCGCATAATTCTCGAACAAGCATCAGAATGGCAGAGGGAAATTTATTTGACCTTTGTGGACTTCGAAAAAGCTTTCGATACGCTTAACTGGAATTGCATCTGGAGCCGACTGCGTGAAATTGGAGTCCCCGAAAAAATCATCAACATCATTATGGCCATCTACAAGAATTACTCTTGTAGAGTGACACACAATGGCCTCGTCTCGGAGGACATACCGGTACATGCGGGCGTACGACAGGGATGTCTTCTTTCGCCTCTCCTTTTTCTCGTAGTTCTCGATGGCATCATGCGAAAAACATTAAGTAACAAGCGACGCGGCATAGAGTGGGGAATTTCCAGTGTCTTGGAAGACCTGGATTATGCCGATGACCTATGTTTGCTGAGTCATACACGCGCCGACATGCAAGCCAAGATAGACGACCTACAACGAGAGGCAAAGGAGACAGGGCTCAGAATCAACACTCGGAAGACCCAGGAAATAAGGTGCGGCGCAACGAGCTCCTTGCCGTTGCGTATTGGCACAGAGGATGTGGAGAGAGTCCACAAATTCCCATACCTTGGTAGTGTTGTATCGGAAACTGGAGGGATCGAAGAGGACATAACTTCCAGAATCGTCAAGGCAAGAGCAACCTTCGCACAGCTCCGCCCCATATGGCAATCGCGGCAACTGACCAGGAGAGTTAAGCTCAAGATATTCCGGTCCAACGTCAAAACCGTGTTGCTGTACGGATGCGAGACGTGGAAGGTTACCAAAGACATCTCGCACCGGCTACAGGTCGTCATCAACCGCTGTCTTCGTCGTATTCTCGGAGTTTACTGGCCCGAGAAAATCTCCAATATTGAACTGTTGGATCGCTGTGGTGAGACTCCGATTGACCACCAAATCAAACGCCGCAAGTGGAACTGGATCGGCCACACTCTGCGAAGGGACCCTGACCATATACCGAGGCAAGCCTTAGAATGGAATCCCCAAGGAAAGCGTAAGCGTGGCCGCCCAAAACAGACCTGGAGGCGGACGATCATCACAGAGGCGACGAAGATAGGGAAGACCTGGAGCGAAATGAAGCGCGAAGCTCAAGACCGAGCGGGATGGCGGAGCACTGTGGAAGCCCTCTGCCCCAACTAGGGGACATAGGAACTTAAGTCAAGTAAGTCAATAATAACCAAGTTACCTAGCTCATTCTGCGACTCCAAAGTACAAGTGAGTGCCAACGCTGCGTTACGCGTTCGAACGCGCATACTATACGTCCGTATCAAACGCGTAACGCAGTGTTGCTAGTACAATTTCATAAGTGTGCATACTTAATTTGGCGCATTTCGAACGTTCGTTCGAACGGACACGTTGCAGTTTTGTATGAAACGCGCGTTCGAACGCGTGGCGCAGCGTTGGCACTGATGCAGAATTTAAGTACGTTGATGCACCGCCCTCCCTTCCTCAAGAAGCAAGGAGTGCAAAGGAGGAGAGTGTGGTGCAACAACGCACAAAAATGCTGCAGCATCAGTACTTTGGAGTCGCGGAATTAGCAAGGTAGCTTAGTTATATAGTCTGGCTAACGAAAGCGAGACTGGATTTTTTTTGCAAACTTTTAATATGGCAGTACCTACTAGCATAAAATGTCAAAGTCGTTTTTCTGGTGTCGACATCCAAAAAAGGAGGAGGTTCTCAAGTCGTCTGTATGTTTTTTTTGTGTCTTTGTTGTTAAAGTGGCTTTGCTTTTAAGGCCCGAGTGTCGTTGCCATTGTAGATACTTGGGGGCTGCTAACGTAGGATACTTGCATGCTGAGAACGCTAATCGAAATTCATGCCACATGACAAGCTAGTACAGAAGGCAGCAGATCAAGCGTTCCAAACCTGTCAAAAATTGTTATTAAAACTGAACTCTATGCCCTCGGCACTAAGTTAAAAATTGGTTGGGGAAATTTGTCAGTTTTGTAACATTTGAAGATTGTGAACAAACTATTTTCAGGTTTCGTAAAATAACGTTGTATAACATACATACATAACTTCACGCCTGTATCCCTGTACGGAGTAGGCAGAACACCAGGGGCTATAAAGCTATCTGATGTCACGTTTGACACATTTGGAGGAATTATGTAGATGGAGAGAGACTATTGCAGTGACAGTGGTCAGCCTATCGCCCACAAAAAAAAGCCAATAAAACCTCCGTCCCTTAACTGACTTTTACAGTATGCCCGGGAAGAGAAATAGCTGGAATATTCTATGTTTTTCTTTCGCTCCCAGTCCAGCATGGAACGTTGTATAATGAATCGTAAATACTTAGTACAATAATCCAGAATATTAAATTCATATTGACTTCTGTTACCTACGTGTCAGCCAATGAAATTTACTGTGTCATTTTGTTACCGCAATTATCTTAATGCGCTCAGAACTTATCTTCATAAATTGCACTGCTTACGATTAAGAGCAGCCCCCTTATAAACTAACTTATGAAACGAAATAGGGCGCTACACACGGCGAAGAAGTCGTCGTGGCGCCGTGGTTACTGTGCATATCAAACGATATCGCAGGTTAAGCGCGCTCGGCGCGGCCGGTATTAGGATGGGTCCATCATTCATTTCTCACGACGACTTCCGGGCTTCGGAGGGCACGTTAAGCAGTCGGTCCCGGGTGCTTAATACATGTATATACAGTAGTCGTTAGGGTTTGTCAGAAGCCATTACGGCCTAAGCCTCCTCGTCACCCAGAGGAGAGACTCATAGCCCTGCAGTGGGCTCATTGCGCGGAGTTGTGATGATGATGATGACACGGCGAAGAAACTGTTATATTTTATCTGAAGCGCTTCTTGTAGCGCGGTGAGTTTTCCATACTTCCCGCGCAGACATCGCTAGCGAATTTCACCGACGAAAATACGTTTAACGGGTTTATTTTCAAAAATTAAAACTATTTAATAATTTTGCTTTACCCATCGGTTAGAAGAAGTCCGTTTTATGTTTTCGTGTAACTTTTATATGAATCTATTATGGTATTTGGGTTTGATATTATTATTTATGTATATACACACATACATAACTTCACGCCTGTATCCCGTATGGGGTAGGCAGAACACCAGAGGTAATAAAACCATCTGATGTCACGTTTGACAAAATAGGAGGCATTATAATAGTGAAGAGAGACTATTGCAGTGACAGGGGGTCAGCCTATCGCCCACAAAATAGCTAAATTCACTTAACTATATTGTTAGCTATTGTTGATAATTATTTTATTGTATATTTATTATAATACATTACCTACATAAGATGTATCATTGCATCCTAATGTAAATGCGTCGGTATTGTTACACGTGCCTCTGCGCAGACTTCACTGGCGGCACCTAAAAATCGGTGGTTTGCTTTAACTCAAACGCTTCACTGAGGTGTCGCCATTTTGCATCGACATACACTCTACTAAGTAATTTTATTTTATTGTTTAACTTAAGATTTTTTTTGTTAATTTATTTTTTCGTTTGTCTAATTTTAATCTTTCTTTGTGTGCTTGATGTGAATAAATAATTATCTATCTATCTATCTATTTAATAGTAATATCCGCTTAGAATGGTAAATTAGTGTTATGTTTGTGACCTTTTTTATCGCGCCAATTTTCATAAATCATGTTTCTATCTGTACACAGCGGTTGGTTATATGCTTAATTTTTGTGAATATTTTTTTTCAGACACAACATGTTCACGTTACTGGGTATATTAACGTTAAAAAAAGCGTAGAAACGCTGCATCCTCGCCTTATGATACGATATCGCTTGCCATACAATTCTATCTTAAGATACGAAAGTATGAATATTATCTTCATCGTGTATGATGGTCCGATGAATTGTATGGCGAGCGATATCGTATCATAAGTTAAGGCGACATATTGAAAAAATGCATTGACTTTCATCGCATACTATGAGAATATGACAAGACGAGCGGATCTGACATTTTGAAATGTGTAAATTCATATCTTTATCTTTACTTTGCCTGCTCAAAAACATGATTTAATGATTTTGACTCGACAGTTTTATTTTTCTAAAACACGTCCCAAATATTACTTTTTCTTAAATTACCAGGTAGTTATGAAATCCATTTGCTTAGAAATTACTTAATAGTATATTATGTTACAAGTGAGCTAAGTTGCCTGCGGCTCGGGCTCAAATTACAGCCTCGACTGTAATTAGCAACGCTCACGAGTTACATACGACGTTTTTCAACACACTTGTGAGTAAAAGACAGACATACGTGGTCATAATAGTATATTTCATTACGAGTGCGGAAAGCCTGTCATTGCAAAGAGTTCCGACAAATGTCAACACGAGCCGAGGCGCAGCCGAAGGCGAGGGTTGACAGTCGGAACGAGTTGCAATGACGGTTCCGCACGTGTACTGAACGACTATTTTTAATACAGTTGCGAAAAAATTAAGCAATTTTACAAAATATACAAAATGGCACCAGCCGTGAAAGATTATAAACAGAGATTTTTTTTTGTTTTGTTTACCCATTCTGGGTAGGCAAAGGGAACTATGCCCATACAGCCAAGTCTTTAGTAGATTCTTTGTATTGACATGAAATGAAAATGAATTTAATGAGATAAAATGAAATGAAAACTATCCTAACTCATTGCATCAAATCATTATATCTGATATTGAAACAAATTAGTAGCTTCTTTTCAGAAATATTTGCATGAATCGTAAAAACTTCTATGATTTTTTTGTAGTAAAAACTTCGTGGTTGATTTTTTCTTTTTAATAGACATTATTTTGACATTTGGGAAAGAGAACGCACGAGTGCGGAAAAGGTAAAGAAAAAGCACGAGTGCGTAATAGCCCACATCCCGAACGCTAAACGTCCATGCAATACGCCACTTTTTGAGCAACTGTATTAAAAAAATTATTTGAAGCAGCTGTTAGCTGCTGCGCGTCAGTAACCCTTTACACGTACACACGCTATTGTTGCTTGGAGGCGCTGAGCGGGCCGCTGCTGCTGCACGCGCGCCGCCGCCTGGCTGCGCGCCGCCTGGACGCGCGCGCTCATATATTTAATGTATAACCCGGATCAATAAAATATGCTCTGTTTACTCGCATGTAATTTGCACTGAGGTACAATTCAACTTTGTAGGATTCATTATATTATGCACTAGGGTTTAATATATTATGCACGCGTGACTTATAGCCCAGTTTATAGTTCTAAATTCAATAGAATAAGGCTCACTTTACGAGAAAGTGTGTTGAAAATACAATTTTCACATTAGGTATTGTTCGGACTTTGGTTGCTCAAAATTTACATAGTATTTACCATTATTTTTTTATCGATTTTTGAAACGATTGGTCGATGGTGGCGATGTTTATGCAATACGCGACCTTATGTCGGGGTGTTAAGGTGCTAAGATTTCAAAAACCACATTTCGATGTGCCGCCTTAAATAAAATATTAAAGTATCTTAACCGTGAGCAGCGCACTTTATCGTTTATTGATCCCAATTTTATTCAAATGTATCTAAACTTAATATCTCAAGAATTCAAAACCATATACGAAGATAGAAGGGCATGTTTAATGCTTGTTTATTAATCAAAGCCGTTATTATCTGATGTAAAGGTTGCCATTAACAAATATAGACACTATATTTGATTACGATCAATTAACCTCTAGACCCCATCGCCTCTTTATTGTTTTCTTAAAAGGCATTCAAAATGCAGGTTATATCACGTCTGTGTATTTTGTGAAACATGTTTTTGACTACCTACTTGTATGCATTTAGTTTTTGTTTTGCTCTTTTTACACACACGGTTTGTCAATGAAACAAGATCGTTAGCTTACAACTGGTTTATTCCTCATATACATGGTAGGAGGGTAGACGCACATTGACATACACCTGACATCTTCCCTCCAAAAAAAAAAATACAAAAAAAAACACAAAAAAAAAATATCTAAAACATTATAAGAAATTTGACAAAACAATTATAAAGAAACTTAATTTTTAATGATTATAAATTTATGGAAAACACAATGATAAAGAGTTCAAGTAAATTGTCATATAATATTTATTTTGTTATAATATTTAAATATGTGATTAGATAAAATAATATACTTAAACAATAAAAAAAATTATGAAATCAAGATTATAATTTAATTTACATTGAATTTCATGAATTTATTGAAATTACATTAACCACAAGAAAATTTATTACATTCATATATTTAATTAAGAACTTATACCTAAATTACAAACTAATTACCTACGGGGCGATGCTGTGACCCCGGCACGACCCATCTATCCGGAGGCATCACTGTCCTGCCAAAACGAGTTGTGTCCTGCCAAAACGTGCAAATCACCCGACCAATACTCGAATATGGGACTCGTTGCGGGGCGGATACTACACCAACTGAGCTACTGGCCACTGGCCACAAGCCATCAAATTACTCAGCACATCCTCTACTTATCAACATAAACGTTTACGATTGTATTGATACGGATACAATTAAGAACGTTTATATTGGAGGACAACTTACCAACTTAGCTTCTATGCTGGACTGGGAGCAAAGGAAAAACATAGAATGTGCCAGCTGCTTCTCTTCCCGGGCATAGTGTAAAACTCAGTTAAGGGTACGGGGTGTTAAGGTGAGGCTGTTTTGTGGGCGATAGGCTGACCCCTTGTCACTGTAATAGTCTCTCTCCATTATTATAATGCCTCCAAATTTGTCAAACGTGACATCAGATGGTTTTATTACCTCTGGTGTTCTGCCTACCCCATACGGGATACAGGTGTGAAGTTATGTATGTATGTACTTAGCATTATTAGATGCAAAAACTTTATTAATTTCCCCCTTATTTGTAGTGTAAGTTCACACCTCTTGCCAAACGTGAATCTAGGTCAACGGACAGTGCTCTAAAGACATTGATTATCTTTATTTTAATTTGCGAACGTCAAAATATGAGCAAAAGCAAACGTGATCTGCCGCATCTTTTCAAAGATTCTTGAAATAAGGGTATTTACAGACATATGGATATACAGACATGCACCAAATTGATCTAATAAAGTTTTTATTTGGAGGTAGGGACTCCTAAAAACTTATTTTTATATTTTCGAGCAGTTTTTATAAAAAAATGTTTGAAACATACTTATTTCGACTGACGTAGGTGTGGATACTATAAGCCACTTAATGTTACGACATAAAAATATCTAAGCTTCGCAATACTTGACAAAATATCAAAAGCAAACAAATATTATTTACTAGCCACCGCGCGCGGTTTTACCCGCGTCAATTTTGATCCCGTAGGAATTTCGGGATAAAATATAGCCTATAACCTTCCTCAAGAGTTGGGCTATCAAATGCAAAAAGATTTTTTCTAATATCACTTGTAGTTTCTGAGATTAGCGCGTTCAAACAAACAAACAAAAAAACATACTCTTCAGCTTTATATATTAGTATAGATTAGACCTACTTTTAACTTTGACCCGGTTTACTGTGAATGCGTTTTTAGGTACTTTGAATGACAGATGGCATTGCGTCACCTTGTCAATTAAAACTATTAAAACCATAATAAGGCGGTGGTGGGCTGTCAGAGTGACATTTAATTTTTGTATTCATTTGTCATCGCCGGATCAGAGTGAGATTGTGACATTGCTTTGCGTTTTTATAACACCGGCTGGTGTAGTGGTAGGATACGTTGCCTTATATGCCGTAGATCCTGGGTTCGAATCCCGTCGGCGGCGGATATTTTTTGTGATGAACACAGATATTCGTCGTCAAGTAATGGATGTTATGATTATTATCTAAAAAAAATATTTTATTTATTTATTTATTTAAAACTTTATTGCACAAATAATTGGAGTACAATGGGCGGACTTAATGCCATTTGGCATTCTCTACCAGTCAACCACCACAAAAGCAGAGAAGTTAAATAAGTGGTGCAGATTATATTAAAAACTAAAATATATACATGATTAATAATACACAACAACATAAATACATATACATATATACTATAATATGTATGAAATATATACATAAAAGCTATTAAACATATACAGGGTGTCCCAAAACTCGACGTCAACCCGGAACCGGGTGACAAGGCAAGTCATGCTGGTTATCACAAAAATTAAAAAAAAAATCTAAGTCACGTGTTCTCAAAATTATTGGCATTTTAAAAAAACACGCAAAATTTCACACCCTGTGACAGTGTTTTTGCTGCTGTTGCCACAAATGTTCACTTTTGGAAACTTTTTTTTTGATATGTAACCCTGAATAATGCTTCTCTAAACTATTATCAACATTTCAAATCCAGCTCCTCGAGATTGCATAAAAATAGGACTTATTTCCAAGAAAAAAATTAAAAATTAAAAATGGCCTAGTTTTAACTGTCTGCATTGAAAAACGAGTTTGGCAAGTTGTGTCAAAAGTTGGCGCATTTAGTAAGGATCCCAAAATGGTATGACACGTGGTAAATTGTAGTTGCTATCATGAACAAAAAAAATTTGTAAAAATCCAGTGTTCAACAATTTTTTCTTACCTGGTTAAAAAATATTCTAATGGGCCCAAGGTTTTCCAAAGAGTCGTAAATTGTAAGTTGTGACAAAGGAGTCTTTCTAGGAAGTGTAAGCGAGATAGTATTTGTGCTAAAGTGATTGAGTGAGACGGAGAGAGTCACCTTCTCAAGTGCGAGCGAGACAGGTATGGACGCTAAAGTGACTGAGATGGAGAGAGTCATTTTACCAAGTGCGAGAGAGACAGAGAGTGACGCCAGGTATTCGCTATTGTAGATACACATTACAAACCAGTCAGTACGTTACGTTCCTTCGTTTACTGCGCTTGTTTTCGTATTCGTTTGTGTTGATTTCGTACTGTTTACTTTTGGCTGTTTATGGACTTGTGATTGCTTGCGATTTAGATTCGGACTGTTTGTTTTCTCTTAACGACGACCTTTGCTTTCCTCTGGACTATTGTGTGAGTGTGTGACAAGTGCCGAGATGTCTTCGTTTACCACTCGCGAATACGCTAATATGCACCTTATTTATAGTGAGTGCAGGTGTAATGCCAGTGCTGCTGCCAGACTTTACCGCGAAAGGTACCCAAACGCTGCTCGTTACCCCGATCATCGGGTGTTTACGAATGTGCATCGGTTGCTCTTCTCAGAAGGCCACCTCCCAAATCAAACGCATGGTGGAGGCAGACCCACCAACCCTATGGAAGAAGAAGTTCTACAGGCTGTCGAAGAAGACCCAAGTACTTCAGTAAGAGCTATTGAAACGAACACCGGAGTGCCCAAAAGTTCAGCTCACCGTATTTTAAAAAGAAATGACCTACACCCATACCACGTACAGCGAGTACAGACATTATTACCCGGTGACTACCAAAATAGGGTGAATTTTTGCCGGACGATATTGGAGAGGTACAGAGATGACCCACTTTTTCTAACAAAAATTTTATGATCGGACGAATCAACTTTTAAAAAGGACGGCTACGTGAACATGCACAACCTGCATGAATGGCGTGTTGAAAACCCTCATTTAACGAGACAGGATCGGTCCCAGTACCGATTCAAAGTTAACATGTGGACCGGAATTTTGAATGGCAAAATAATTGGTCCTTTTGAGTTGCCTGATGCATTAACTGGCGAGGTTTACTTAGACTTTCTTCAAAACCATCTTCCAAATTTATTAGAAGACGTGCCGCTAAGCATTTACAGAGAAATGTGGTTCCAACAAGATGGGTGCCCAGCGCACTTTGCTCGCCCCGTAAGAGAGTACCTCGATGAAGAGCTTCCTGGGAGATGGATCGGGCGGGCTGGACCAATCTCGTGGCCGGCCCGTTCACCGGACTTGAATGCTTTAGACTTTTTTTACTGGGGAGCTGTTAAAGAAAAAGTTTACGAGAAGCCCATTGGGAGTGAACATGAATTACGGCAGAGAATAGCTGAAGCAGCTCAATTTGTAAATAATGGACGATACGCTAGAAAGATAGCTCGATCTTTTTTAAAAAAGATGCCACCGAAGGAAGGCATTTCGAACACTTATTATAACATTTTAAGAATTATTGTAAATTTTATTAATAAACATTGGTATTAAAATTTTGTTTTATTTAAAATTGAAACCTTTAACAATAAATGCCTATTCCAATGCACACACTAAAAAAAATAAATTAAAAGTGAACAATCTGTTCATTCAATAAAGATAGACGTGTACATCAGTACAATGTACAATTCAGTTAAATTTAATCAGTGTGTAAATTGGAATCGGCTCCAATGTAACCAACGATAAGCTTTGCAATTTTAACCAAGTAAGAAAAAAAGTTAAAAATGGGTTTTCATGGATATATTTTTTTTTGTTCATGATAGCAGCTACAATTTGCCAAGTGTCATACCATTTTGGAATTCTTACTAAATGCGCCAACTTTTGTCACAACTTGCCAAACTCGCGCAGTACAATTTTTTTTCAATGCAGACAGT
Source organism: Stenoptilia bipunctidactyla (assembly GCA_944452665.1). Classification (NCBI taxonomy): domain Eukaryota; kingdom Metazoa; phylum Arthropoda; class Insecta; order Lepidoptera; family Pterophoridae; genus Stenoptilia; species Stenoptilia bipunctidactyla. Next base: position 17,978,001 of record OX101747.1, on the reverse strand, counting down.
TAAAACTAGGCCATTTTTAATTTTTAATTTTTTTCTTGGAAATAAGTCCTATTTTTATGCAAGCTCGAGAAGCTAGATTTGAAATGTTGATAACAGTTTAGAGAAGCATTATTCAGGGTTACATATCAAAAAAAAAAGTTTCCAAAAGTGAACATTTGTGGCAACAGCAGCAAAAACACTGTCACAGGGTGTGAAATTTTGCGTGTTTTTTTAAAATGCCAATAATTTTGAGAACACGTGACTTAGATTTTTTTTTTAAATTTTCTGATAACCAGCATGACTTGCCTTGTCACCCGGTTCCGGGTTGACGTCGAGTTTTGGGACACCCTGTATAAAAATAAACAAAGTGAAAATTAGGACGATTCATTTGCTATCTTGAAAAAGTGAGCTCTGACGCATTGTTTAAATGCCAGTTTGCTAGGGGCTTTTCGTAGGAATACAGGTAACTTTTCCCACAGCCTTATTGCCTGAATAACAAAAGAGTTTGAAAGAAATCCAGAATGGTGTAAAGGAGTATGCAGGCTAAGGTTATCAGAAGATCGGAGATATCTATCATGTGATGAACCAAGATACTGGAATTTACATTTTAAATATTCCGGGCTGCATGGATCATTTAGAATGGAATAAAGCATGCAGAGTATTCAGATATGCCTACGTTGTCGAATGGGAAGCCACCTTAGTTGTTCTCGAAATATGGATACATGATCGTACTTACGTAAGCCAAAGACAAAACGATACAATTGTTAAGGAGACGATCTAATTTTGTGAGGTAAACTTCATTGAGGTCTGTGCAGCAATTTGGATATTCCAAAGTCTTTAAATTAGAGAATAAGACAACAGATGCTGGAGCATCTAGCAATATGTCAATTAAATACAATGAAAGTAATTTAAACTTGGTACACCAAAATATACAGGGCATCTCGGAAAAAGTCCTGGAAATAGAATTGTTTTTGAATGCTGAGCATATAGACATACTATGTATAACAGAACATTTTTTATTAGAACACCAATTAACTTTAAATTTTGCTCAGCACCAAGTTGCTAGTTCGTTCAATAGAAAGACAGCAATACATGGTGGCTCTTTAATAATATTAAATAAATCTTTAAAATTTAAGGAACGTAAGGACATAGTGAGCCTATCTATTGAACAAACTATTGAAATATCCTGTGTAGAATTGACAAATTTTATAATTGTTTGCATATATAGACCCCCTAAATCAAACTATGATAGTTTTGAACTAGCTTTGGAAGATTTATTGTGTAAATTAAGTAATTTAACTAAGAAAATATTTGTCTGTGGGGACTTTAATGTTGACTTGTTAGAAAACTCAACCTTGAGTAAAAAGTTAATAAATTTATTTAAATGTCACAATCTTATTAAACTGTTTCTACAACCAACTAGGGTAACAAAGACCACTGCAACTTGTCTAGATAATGTGTATTCTGATGCAATTCCAGTATATTCATCAGTAATAAATAAACTAAGCTCTGATCACAGCGGTCAGTTGGTTACATTTAAATACTCAAAAGAAAAACAGGTTAATAAGAGTATAATGGTTGTTCCAGTCAATGACAAACGTTTGGAGAGATTTCGATGTGGTCTAATCAACAATATACCTACTATAGCTCACTCCAATAATGTAAATTTACAATACAGTAACTTAAGTAGATTAATAAATAAACAACATGACAGTGTATTTATTCCGAAAAAGATCTCTCTAAACCAGTGTAAATCGTTCAGTGATTGGGCTACCACAGGTATACATATCAGTAGAAAGCACCTATATGATCTCTATCATGAGAAATCATATAACAAAAATGACACCTTTTGCAACTATGTCAGAACTTACTCAAAGTTATTTAAAAAAGTTTGTGCCGCAGCCAAATCAATCTATCTAGGTAATAAGATTAAAAAAAGTGCTAATAAGACTAAAACTACTTGGAATATAATTAATAAGGAAACTGGGAAAGTTAAGAATCGCAATAGTGAGTTTAAGCTTGTTATTGACAATACAATAATTAAAGCAGATGAAAATGTTGCGACAGCATTTGAGAGCTGTTTTGCTGACATTCCAGTTTCAACCACTAAATCATTATGCTCATCACCTGTGGCGGCTGAATCATTGCTCAAAAATCATGTGAGTGAGTGCAAGGTGTCTTTCAAGTTCCAACCCATAGACACCGGGGATATTATTAAAACATTTAAGACAATTGATATTAAAAAGACAACTGACCTGTGGGGCATATCTGTTGAAATATTAAATTCTATTATAGATGTAATAGCTCCTTGCCTTGTTGAAATATTTAACAACTGTATTATTAGTGGGGAGTGCGCCGCGCGCCGCGCGCCCCGCCCCGCCTGCCCCCGCCCCGCCGCGCCCTGCCCGCGCCCGCCGCTGCCGGCACGGTGGATCCGCGCGATACTAACGTAGATGTTTCGACTAGCAGACCACTTTGGAACTTTAAAAAGGCAGACTTTCCTGCTTTATATTCAGCGATAGCGGCCGTAGATTGGACAGAGTTATATAGCTTAAACTTCAACTGCAGCGTCGACTATTTTTACAAAACTTTAAATTGTCTATTGGATAAGTATATTCCACGTAAAGTCAAAGGTGCCTACTCTTCCAGCCGTGTGTACCCGAAATGGTATACAAGTCAAATTATCCAAGATATTAAACTTAAAGCAGACTTACATAGAAAATACAAAAAAAGTAACACTGTAGAAATATATTCACAATATAAACAATGCAGGAAGCGCGTTAAAATTAATATTAAGAAAGCGTTCAAACATTATGAACTCAATGTACAACAGCTGTTACAAAAGAATCCTAAAATCTTCTGGAGTTACATGAAATCAAAACGAGACGAGGTAAATAAAAGATCCATTCAAAAAAATGGCCAGGAGCTTTCGGCAGAAAGGTGTTCGAGGGAGTTTGCTGAATACTTTTTTTCGGTATATGGTGATCGCAAGGCTCGCCTCGACGTGGAAGCGGCGGTGCGTGAGAGCGGCGGCCGCAACGCGGCGGCGCGCGTGAGCGTGAACGCGTTGCAGCCGGGGGACGTGACGCGCGCCTTGCGATCACTTAAACCGAAGACATCAGCGGGGCCCGATGGCATCCCACCTTACATCTTCAGGGATTGTCGAGATGCATTAGCAGAGCCACTGCTGTATATTTTTAATCAGTGCTTAGCAGCTGCTGTTTATCCGGAGAAATGGAGAGAAACAAGGGTCGTTCCAGTACCAAAAACGGGTGGGGGAAAGAAAATTGAGGACAACAGGCCAGTTGCTATACTCTCAACTCCGGCTAAAGTCTTTGAATCAGCTATGCACACCCAAATATACAGGCAGACAAATTTTCAATTGTCAGACGCACAACACGGGTTCCGGCCAGCCAGAAGCACTTCCAGCAACCTGCTTAGTTTCATGGCAGAGGTCGTACCGGTGGTGGATGAGGGGGGGCAGATTGACGTCGCATATTTTGATTATAAAAAAGCTTTCGACTTAGTCGACAACGACATTTTGCTTAGGAAACTTGCCGGCGTCGGTTTTGCACCCCATCTTCTCAAGTTTTTTGCCAGCTACATGACTGAAAGAAAGCAGTATGTCGACTATGCTGGGTATGTGTCTCAGTCATACTTGACTCTCTCTGGAGTAAGTCAGGGTAGTAATTTAGGGCCGTTAGAATTTATTCTAATGATAAACGATCTACCATCAGTGATCAGGTCTTCTCTTTGCAGACGACTTAAAACTTTATCACAGAATAAGAACCGAAGAAGATTGCTTAAGGCTGCAGGAAGATATTAATAGGGTTGTTGCTTGGAGTAAGGATAACCTGTTACAATTCAACGCCTCAAAATGTGTCACTATGTCTTTTACGCGTGCTAAGAAACCACTTCAACACCACTACGCCGTAGACAATATTTTGATGGCTCGAGTACAGGACGTTAAGGATTTAGGAATTACCTATAATTCCAACCTAAGTTTTAAACAGCACATAACAACATGTTGCAAGAGAGCATTTAGAAACCTGGGCTTTGTTATGAGGAGTGTTCGAGGTTTTACCAACATCCCAGCAATTACCTCCTTATACAACGCACTGGTGCGTAGTCACCTGGAATTTAACTCGCATGTATGGTCACCTTGCGAAGCAAAATATAAATTAATGATTGAAAGAGTCCAAAACAAATATCTAAGGTTTTTATATAAAAGACTTTATGGCGTGTACCCTCTTTACCCGCTTATGTACCCGACGCTCTTCATATTAGGAATGACTGGGTATACAGAACTTAGGATAAGGAGGGAATTATCTCTCACTACATACCTTTTCAAAGTTTTAATAGGTAAAACTGAGCACCCTACTGTACTGAACTGCTTATGTCTATGCGTGCCGGACCGGTACGTGCACCGGCGGCGGCGGCCGCGGCTGTTGGCGACGGCGCGGGCGCGGACCAACCTGCAGCGCGATGCTCCGTTGTCGCGGGCGATCACTGCGCTCAACGCGATTTCAGATAAGATTGATTTGTTCCATTGCACTCTGGGTGAATTCACAAAAGCTGGATTATATACTCTATGTTATTGTTAAAAAGCTACACTGTCGCATTAGGAGTAAAAACCTGTCATGATAGTTGTAAGTAAGTGTGATAAATAAATAAATAAAGTTTCCTGATTTAATGAAGCATAGTAAGGTTATACCTTTATTTAAGTCGGGTAGCACTACAGACCCTACTAATTTTAGACCAATTTCAATTCTACCTACTTGTAGTAAAATTTTTGAAAAAATTATTCTTAATCAACTCTTGGCCCATTTCACCTATAACAATTTACTTCATAATAAACAATTTGGATTTACAAAGGGCCGTTCAACAACTGATTGTTGGCGATAACGATGAGTTTGCGATATTAAGATGTTTGTATGACTTTATGGTAGCGGAAGTATGTTGGTAGTACTGTTAAAGAGAGCGCTAAATGCAATGAATGACTGACATTCGATTGCAGCGCCATAGGTTGTATCTTGAAGTAGGATGATGGCAAGTGACGCAGATACGGTTAGGACGGCTAGGTGCGCGGACGTATCTCGGACTGACGGTCGATAGTAGCTAGGTATTAATTGAGTTGGCATTGTAACTGACGGAACGGACTCGCGAATAAAGATTGTGTTGTGACTAAGCCAGGGTTATACCCAAGCACACAGACTCGGTACTAAGTAACTGCCTTGTGATTATTTCTATCGTGTTTAATAAGCGTCTTCGCTCACATCAGAAGTGGGATAAGCCTAATCCAATGTTTAGGCCTCTAACGGGACTTTATAATTAAAAGAGCGGACTGTACATAAGTCGATATAATGCCGTATTACAAATTACTATGAACGCTACAAATGTTAATACAAAATGTCCGTAGTCTCACGCGGCAAGGAGCGGAGTGGGTTGAGGGCGACGTCATAGGTGCTCGCGCGCTTGTCGAGGAACCGGTTAGATCGGCTGGGCTCGGGTCCCGCCGCTATCAGTTGTGAGGTGCGCCGACATATTCCCCGGGTTGAAGGGACGTCTTCAATTTTCTGTTGGAAGAGGGCAGATGCAGTTAAAGGCACGACGAATGATGCCCTTCTTCGTCTTCAGCTCAGCCACCCTTGTGACCCCGTCGACACCGGGGTAGGTCCTCATCACCCTACCCAGAGACCAGAGCAGTGGTGGCGTCGTTTTGTCCTTAATAAGCACCAAGGACCCTGGCTTCACGTCACCTCTGGAATGATACCACTTTGATTTGGCCTGAAGCAGAGAAGTATACTCATTATGGAAGCGGCGCCAAAAGTGCTGCCTGATGAACTGGATTCGCTTCCAACGATCTAGGCTCGTGATGTTTGCTTCTGTCACCTGAGGGCAAGGTACTGATAAAAGTGGTCGTCCAATTAGGAAGTGTGAGGGAGTTAATGCCGAAAAATCGTTGGGTTCTGAAGAGAGAGGTGTGAGAGGTCTTGAGTTTAAGACTGCCTCTATTTGAATAAGACACGTAGCCATCTCCTCGAAAGTTAAATGAGTGAGATGGAGTAATCTTTTTAAATGATGCTTACACGACTTTACAGCGGCTTCAGCAAGAGAATTAAAGTGAGGGGTGTAAGCTGGCGTGAAAATGAATTCGATACCCTCATGCGATATTTCAGATGCAACATTTGATGACCGTAAGAACTTATACATATCGTTACATGCTCCAACAAAATTCGTCCCGTTATCGGACGTGATACTTCGAGGTTTGCCTCGACGTTCCACGAAACGATTCAGTGCGGCCATGTAAGCCTCAGACGTGAGGTCGGTGACGAGCTCCAAGTGTACAGCTTTGACTGCTGAGCAAACAAAGATACACACATACGATTTTATTAGTTTGCAGCCACGACCTTTGCGGTCAGCTATCAATACTGGCCCAGCGTAATCCACGTAGGAATTAAGAAACGGAAACTCAAGATTAGTTCTTATAGAAGGTAATTGACCCATTATAGGCTGCACGTTTTCAGCCTTATGTTTGAAACATATTAAGCACTTATTCACGATAGATCTAGATAGGCTTCTACCACCCAACGGCCAATATGTTTGCCGAATATTTGACAAAAGTAATTGGGGACCGGCGTGTAGAAGTTTGATATGTTGCATTTGAAATAAATGTTTAGTAAATAAATGTTTGCTACATACTACGATCGGATGTTTAACACTAAAGTCGTAGGGGGAGTTATCGAGCCTCCCGCCCACGCGAATCAGGTTATTTTCATCAATGAATGGCGTTAAAGGAAGCAATCTACTTTTTAGTGACAACCTCTGTCCAGATTTTAATTGCTTATATTCTTCATTAAATATGTCAAGTTGAGAATAATGAATAATCAAGTTTAATGATTTTTTTAATTCTGATGGTGAAAGATTGCCACTGAGTTTGTCTTTATTTCTTAAATTGTAAATAAATCTTTGAATGTATGTTAATATTCTATGTAGTTTTGTTAGACTCGAATGGTTTTTTAATAAATTATAAATGATTGATGAGTTACAAGAATGATTGTTACTACTAATACTAGTGACATGAGAAATTACTTCCGGCAAATCGTGTTTCTCTATGTTAGGCATTTTTGGCCATTCATTTGTTGCACGCAATAGAAACGATGGTCCGGACCACCAAAGGGGTGTGTCCCTAATAACGTCAGCCCTTATCCCACGGGAAACAAGATCTGCCGGGTTGTCCTTCGACGGTACGTAGCTCCAGGTATAACCATGCGTACTCTCCTGTATTTCATTGACTCTATTTCTAACAAAAGGTTTTAATTGATTACATGGGTTGGAGAGCCAACATAATACAATAGTAGAGTCGCACCAAAATCTACTTTTATGAATGGGTATGGTAAGCGAATCCTTAACCTTAGTATACAGTCTTGTACCTAACAAAGCTCCACAAAGTTCAAGCCTAGGCATCGTTGTTGGTTTGATAGGCGCTACACGATTTTTTGAAACTAGAAGACGTACAACTATGGAACCTTTGCTATTGTGTGAACGAATGTACACACACGCGCCGTACGCTTTCTCGGATGCATCGGTAAAAACATGTATTTCATTTAAAATAGAGGTTTCGTTTAAAACCCACCGAGGGATTTTCAAATTATTTAATGCCACTATAACATACTCAAAAGTTGCCCAAAGGTCTTTTATTTCAGGTGAAACTTCGTCGTCCCAGTCGTATTTGTCAACCCATAGACGCTGCATGACGAGTTTCGCTTCAACTACGCACGGACCTACGAGGCCCAGTGGGTCAAAGATCTGACTGATGACGGAAAGGATATGACGTTTAGTTACTTTGGTAGAAGAAGTTATTTGAATGCTAAAAGTAAGTAAATCAGAGTCACAAACCCAGTTAAGACCTAAAGTTTTAGACTGAAAGGAATTAAGACCATGCTCGGAAAATTGTAGAGTTTTATTTGATTCATTACCAGCTGCGATGTGTTTAAGTATTTCCGGATGATTAGATCGCCACTTACGCAAGTTGAATTTAGCGGTAGAAAGTGCTAATCGTACCTGGTTTGAAATTTCAATCGTCTCCTCTATGGTGCTCCCGCCACTCAAATAGTCGTCAACGTAAAAATCATGACGTATGGCGTATTGTACACGACTATCTTCAATAGTATCACCCAGACTCGTTAAACACTTAGTGGCTAAGTAGGGGGCGGAAGCTGTGCCATAGGTTACGGTGTTTAATGTGTAGGTCCTGAGAGGTTCTGACGGTTCGAAACGAAAGATGATTTTTTGAAGGGAACGTTGAGTAGGAGTGCAATCTATTTCACGGTACATTTTTTCTACGTCACTTGAGACTACATATCTATGTTGACGAAAACGTATAAGAATGGCGAAAAGATCATCCTGTACTACGGGACCAACCATCTGAAGGTCGTTAAGAGACACCCCCGAACTGGATGGGGCTGAAGCATCGAATACTACGCGCAGTTGAGTCGTGGTGCTTGAATTACGAACTATTCCATGATGTGGAATGTAATATTCAACCGCGGATTCAATTTCGAGGGAGGATCTAGTTTTATACGGGGAGTCTAACGTCATATGACCTAGGCGTTCATACTCCCGCATAAACTCCATATATTTAATTTTAAATGAAGGATCGTTGTTAAATCGCCTTTCTAACGATAAAAAACGTTTCTTTGCGTTATTAAAAGAATACCCTAAATGACTAGGATCAATTTTTAATGGTAGAGTTACGACAAACCTGCCATCGTTCTTACGAATGGTGGTTTCATTAAAATGTTTTTCACACAGCTTTTCTTCTAAAGAATGTGCGTGTCTTAAAGAAACTTGATCAAGCTCCCAAAATTGAGTAAAGTCGGGAGTGACGTTGGAATGATGGCACATATGTAATTTTGAATTAGACTTCTGTGATATACTGCCGGACACTAGCCAGCCAAATTTGGTTTCACATAATTTAGGAAGGTTTTTTCCTAAGTCTATTGTGTTATTGCCTATGACATTCCAAAATACTTCAGCCCCTACCAGGATGTTAACAGCCGACGGAACGTTAAAGTTCGGGTCTGCTAACTTTAGACCTGAAGGAATAGGGACTTTACTTATGTGCACGAAAGATGACGGTAGAACTTTGGTAATCTCAGGTAAAATAAGACAATCAATCTCTACAGTGTAGGCACAGCATAAAGACTCTATTGTGAGGTTACAAGACTGTGTACTAGTGGATGTATGATTATTAATGCCCGTTACCTTGGTGCTCGTACCGCGTCGTGACAAACCCAGTTTCTCCGAAAAGCTTTGCGTGACAAAGTTCGCCGTGCTGCCGTTGTCCAGCAACAGACGCGCAGCATGCCTGTCTCCCGCCGCACTGACCACGTGGACGATAGCTGTGGACAGTAACACATGCACAGGAGTAGCAAGCTGCAAAGAGTCGGCTGATAGCACAACATTTGACGCAGAAGGCAAAATGGAAGACGAAGCAGAAGGCAATGGATTAAATGTTGGTTTGGGTTCGATCGGTTCAGTATGTAAAAGCGTATTATGCTTTGTTTTGCAATATTTGCAATGGGAAAGTTTGCAAAGCTTAGCTGAATGCCCAGAACGTAAGCAGTTAAGGCATACATTAAATTGAAGAGCTTTTTTTAAGCGTTTTTCTGTGGTTAATTGTCTAAACGATTCACATTGATATAATACATGAGGCTGGGAGCAAAGTGGACATTTCATTATTTTATTAATATTATTATTATGTTTTTTATTATTTTGATTAATTTTTGAATTATTATGTAAGCTATGATTATTATTTAAGGCAACAATATTATCCGTGTGAGTGTGGTGCGGGCTAAAGTTTACTTCCAAAGGCTCTAACCAGTCAGACTTTCTACTCAAAAAAGAACAAAACTGAGTTAAAGTAGGATTATCTGTTAGTGTATTTGGGGGGTAAAACTTTTAAGTTCGAGAAGGAGGAATTCAAATTGGGACTGACCTTAAAGATGTTAGTCTTCTCCTTTACGCTGGTTCGTGTCGTAGTCCGTACTCCTTCTTGTTTACCTTCCCTTTTACGCGTTCTACCTGGCAGCGCTGCCGTATCTCGTCGCCCAGAGGTCTGGGTTGTAAATCCAGGATAGCTTGGGGCTGTTTTGAGGGGGCTCCAGTAGTTTTGTCACGATGAGGCCCTGGAGGCGATGTCTACTGACGATCACCCAGGGGGATATAATTTCACCCGCTTCGATGGGATAAATAAACTTTTTTTTGTTATACCGCGTATGTACGGTTGGAGAGAGTCCGTTAGTATGTCTGATACTAGAACTTTAATGAGGGAGGGAATATAACTTAAAAAGTGGGTAGAAAAAAGTTCTCATTCGAATTTCGTTTTTAAGGATGCGTTCAGTATAAAACTGTGTATATTGGCTGCGCCCGTAAATTACATCTAATATTGATGTATCATACCGCCCCCCAAAGAGCGTCCTAGCTCTTTCATATAAAAATTCATAAATTTAGTAAATGCAGGACGGCCAAGAGAACCAAAGAAAATGTTTACCATGCAAACGATGGGATGCATGTGCAAAATCAGTAATTATTAATATATATGTAATGTAAGTGTTGTGTTAAGTTATTTAGACTAGAATAAAGTTAATAAATTTTAAGAGTTGCAAGGCAAAGGACAGAGCTTGACAACAGGCCTTGTCAGAGTTCCATTAGCTGTTTTAAGCTCTACAACCCTAACCGTGCCGTCAGTACCGGGATAGAGTCTGATTACACGACCCATGCGCCAATGAAGCGGTGGCGAGTTGTCTTTTATAAGGACTAAATCACCCAGTTGGAGATTTGAGATTTTAGTCAACCATTTGGGACGATGTTGAAGTGTGTGCAAGTACTCGCCATGCCAGCGCTTCCAGAAGTGTTGTGTGATTTGACGCAAAAGCTGCCAGCGCTTCAGAGGACCGATCTGACATTCCTCTAAATTGTGTTCCGGCAACGATAATAACGGTTGGCCGATTAAGAAGTGGCCGGGGGTCAAAACTTCTAAGTCGTTAGGATCGCTAGAAAGTGGACATAACGGACGAGAATTTAACGCCGCTTCGACCTTTGTGAAAATGGTTGCAAGCTCTTCAAAGAAAAGAATACGGTCGCCTACGATTCGATTTAAAATCAGTTTGGCAGATTTTACTGCGCTTTCCCACAGACCGCCCATGTGTGGACCGGAAGGCGGGTTAAAATGCCAATTTATGTTTTGACTTGCCAAATATCGATAAGTTTTGTCGGACGTGACATTCTTTAGATAAGTGCGAGCACCTATAAAGTTAGTGCCACAGTCGCTGAAAATGTCACTAGGGAGACCTCTACGTGAAACAAAGCGATCTAGACAGGCAATGAAAGCGTCTGTAGATAACTCTGATACAATTTCGAGATGAACACACTTAGTAACGAAACAAATAAAAAGGCATAGATATGATTTCACGGACTTGGCATTTCGGACCTTTGAAGTCTTGAGCCAAAAAGGACCGGCAAAATCTACCCCAACACGCTGAAAAGGTCTGCATCCTGTAACTCTACTTGCTGGCAAATCTGCCATGAAAGGTTCGATGGACTTGGGTCGCAAACGGTAGCAACGATGGCACTTGAAAATTACGTGTCGAATCGCCCTGCGCGCAGACACAATCCAGAACTTACGACGAAGCAAAGTTAAAAGCGTACTAAAACCAGGATGAAAGTAAACTTGATGGTAATGCTCAATTATTAATGTAGTAATATGATGATCCTTTGGAAGCAATAAGGGATGTTTTGCAGAGTAGTTTAAATCGGACTTAACTAAACGACCTCCTACTCTCAGGAAGCCTTCAGAATCAATGAAGGGATTAAGCCGCATCAAATCACCCCTGACAGGTTTGTCAGCAAGGAGCGCTTGTAAAACGTCGTGAAATTCGGTTGATTGAACCATCTTAACGATAGCGTTCATGCTGTTCGTTAACTCCAAAGCTGTCAAAGGACCACTGTGACGCTGAGATGGATGGAGCGAATTATGTAGGAAACGTTTGGACCAGCCCATCACGCGCTGCACCTTCACGAGCACGCTGAAATTCTCAAATGGAAATTGAGGGACTTCGCTCTGAACAGCGTTTGAATAGAGTGGACAAGACTTAATTCCAGGCAGCTCCGATTCTTCGATCAAAATAATGCCCCCAGGCCATGTTGAAGGATTATCTCCAAGCCACGGTGGAGACCACCAAAGTTGATCATTTACCAGATCTGACGGCATGACACCACGGCTCGCAGAATCAGCCGGGTTTAAAACAGATGGAACATGCTTCCAAGTGACATCTACAGAGAGCATTTGAATTTGTGAGACACGATTGCCTTCGAAAGTTTGCAACTTATGAGGCGAAGTTTTAAGCCATGATAACACAATGCTGGAATCAGTCCAGGCAAATTGCGAATCAATTTGAAATTTGTCGCGTAAAATGTTAGCAACATGACGCATAAGGCGTGCTAATAGGAGCGCACCGCTAAGTTCCAGTTTAGGGATAGTTAATTTTTGTTTGAGTGGAGCAACACGTGACTTGGCAGTAATCAACTGGACCAAAGTGCGACCGTGAAGATCCTGTACACGGAGATAGATGCACGCAGCATACCCTCGCTCGGACGCATCGCTGAAACCGTGAAGCTGAGCGTTCATTGGTTGATCAGGCAATATGCGACGCTGAATTGAAATATGATTTAGTTGAGGAAAATCAGTCAGAAAACACTTCCATAAGTGCTGATGATCTTGAGGAAGTGGATCATCCCAACCTGATTGGAGTGCCCAAAGACTTTGCATAAAAGCTTTGGCTTGGAATATTACAGGAGCTAAAAGGCCGCAGGGATCATATAATCTGGCGATGTTTGATAGAACACCTCGCTTAGTCATCACGTCACTCATATCAGAAACACGATAAACGAAACTGTCTGTTTTCGAGTTCCACTCGATGCCTAAAATTTTGAAAATGTTATCACCATCTTCAAAGCGATAGGGTGACTCGCAATGTTCAGCAGGAAACGCAGAAAGAAACTCAGGCGAATTGCTTGACCACTTGCGTAAGCTGAAGCCTCCCTGAGCTAAGATGTCGATGATTTCCTGCTGCAATTGACGAGCAGAATCGAGGTTAGAAGAACCTGTGGCCAAATCGTCGACAAAAGTATCTTCTAGAAGTATTCTAGAAGCTCGCGGATATTTGTCGCGGTTCAAATATGCCAGTTCGTGGATTACTCGGATCGCCTGGAAAGCAGAGCTGGAGACACCGTAAGTGACTGTGGTTAGCTCATAATGTCTCAATGCGTGGTTTGGAGACTCGCGCCACAAGATGGTTTGATACTTGCAATCGTCGTCTGACAGGCGCACCTGTCTATACATCTGTTTTATATCTCCAGTGAAGACAATGACGTGAGTGCGAAAGCGTAGAATAATATCTTCAATGTTTTTTTGCAACTTAGGACCAGGCATGAGGACCTGGTTGAGTGATAGACCTGATGAGCTGGACGACGAGGCATCAAAAACCACACGCAGTTTTGTTGTAGAGCTATGTTCCTTGAGAACACCGTGGTGAGGAATATAATAGCGATTTCTAGAAGCAGAGGAAGAAACTTCACGCATGTGACCTGCTGACAAGTAGTCTTGCATAAATGCAATATACATTTCCTGCAACTTGGCGTCCTTAAGAAGACGGCGCTCAAGACTATGAAAGCGTTTCATAGCAACAAGATGCGTATCACCTAAAGGTTTGTGATTTACTTTAAAAGGTAAACGAACAATAAAACGACCTGTGTCATCTCTTGTATGAGTTTTACAAAAATGACTTTCTGCTAAAATATCCTCGGGATCTTGTATTGGTTGATTAGGAAGCTCCTCTGCTTCCCAAAACCTTGTTAGAGCAAGATCGAGGTTAAAGGTGCATGCCATCGCTGTGGTGCTAGACACATGCAACGATGCTGCTGATGATGCTGCCGGGGCTTTACCCATGATGATCCAGCCAAAAATAGAAGAATATGCAGTAGGCATTTGATCACCTAAGTTGATTCGTGCACCATCCAATATTTGATCATATAAGTCAATACCCAAAAGTAGATCAACTCGTCCAGGAACAGTAAAATTATTATCTGCCAGAATTAAATTTCTGCAAAAAGCTAATATTGAAGGATCAACATGAACTGATGGAAGGTTTCCAGTAATATGTTTTAAAATAATAAAATCAGTGGATAAAATTTTACAATTATTTGTAACGGGCTTTATGTTACATGTAACTCTACCTCTTGTAGAATGTCCACTTGAAGCTCCAAGACCGAACAACAATCCAGCCTGAGAGCGAGGCTGTCTCAACCTACGGGCCAAATCTTCAGTGATGATAGACACTTGAGACCCGCTATCCAAGAGAGCGCGAGCTTGGTGGTAATTACCACTGCTATCCTGTATGCATACCATTGCAGTTCCCAAGACCATAGTAGAAGCAGAGTCAGTGCTGTATAAGGAACAGTTGTGAGCTGAAGTGTTGCTAAGCTGTATGCCGTTATTTGATGATGAGGAATTATTGGAATGGGCAACATCTATGTGTAACTTAGTATGATGCCGAGCGTTACATATTTGACATGTACTTTGAGATAAACATTTAGAGACATGATGATTTCTCGAGCAGTTAAAACATAATTTATGCTGAATGACATGTGCCTTCCGTTCAGTGGGTGACATAGAATTGAATTTATTACATTTAAATATTGAATGATTTTCATTGCAGCATTGGCAAATAAACTGAAAATTGTTTTTGTGTTTTGAATTAGCAACATTGAGTGTGTTGCTAAATGCTGATTTAACATGTGTGGAATTGGAAACATTTTCCAAAATCCGCAGCTGATTTTCCAAAAATGCTAGCAATTGAGCAAATGTTGGAATAACATTGATAGTTGTTGTGGATTCAAACTTATTCCTTAAATCCGGAGATAATTTCTTTAAGACTATATGTAGCAATAAAAAACACCAAGAATCTACATTGAATTTCAAGGCAGTAAGAGCCTGTGTAGCTTCTTTAATGATAAAAACAAATTTACTTAATGTTTTAATATTAACTGAAGTTAAGTTGGGCAAACTGAGTATAGACTCGACATGCTTGTCCGCAATAATTCTTTTATTTTCATAGCGTTCACTAAGAAGTTTATAGGCCACTTGATAATTTTCAGTAGAAATGTATAAATGCTTTATTAAAGTTAAAGGTTCCCTGTCTAGGACGCTAAGCAAATAATGCATCTTTTCTATTTCACTAAGTTGCTGATTAGTATGAATCAAACTGTTGAATATAGATATGAAATTAGGCCATTCCACATGAACTCCTGTAAACCTAGACAAGGATATCTTTGGTAAATGAAAATCTTGATTATGTGACTTTGTATGGATATTATTAGAAGGTTGCTTATCAGTTAATTCAGAATACATAACCTTAACTGAATAAAACATCTCTTGGAACTCTGAATATCCTCGTTCAAAATCATTTAGTTTAGGATCACCAACTGAATCACCTATTATCGTATAATAAGAATCATCAATGCCTTCGCGAAATCTTTCCATATCCGGAAAACGAACATGAAATTGTTTGAGTAGTAAATCCCTATCATCCCCTTCAGCCGTGCTGCATTTTGTAGCAAAATCATATAAATCGCGCATCTTTTTATAATAACTCCTAAACCTTGCAATACATAAATTAGATTTCGACATTTTTCAATTTAGTTCTATCTAACCTAAAAAATGTAAATAAACAAAACAGATTGATGAGATTGATTGACAGCTACTAGAATGTTGCTATTCTTTAAAAATAAAAGTATAGCTAATTGAATGTATGCGCGAATGAACGTGACTGAATCAATCAGCAGCTATTGAATGCTGATTGAAATTAAAAATGGAGTCGCACGACACAGAAATATATTATGAATTTCGAGCACAGCCAAATAGACGAAAATAGTTTAACATATATGAAATTCATCAATAGGTGATTTTAAGCTTTTAGCAGTAGGATTTTTAAAGTAAATTTATTTTAATTGTGTCTGATGGACAGAGGGAATATATTGCAAATGATAAATTTATAACAGTAGATAGTAGGTACTATGAAAAAATATAAAGATTACAATTGAGATTTTATAGAATAATGGACAAAAGAAAATCCGGCTCGAAGGACCAATAAAATGGGGGGTAAAACTTTTAAGTTTGAGAAGGAGGAATTCAAATTGGGACTGACCTTAAAGATGTTAGTCTTCTCCTTTACGCTGGTTCGTGTCGTAGTCCGTACTCCTTCTTGTTTACCTTCCCTTTTACGCGTTCTACCTGGCAGCGCTGCCGTATCTCGTCGCCCAGAGGTCTGGGTTGTAAATCCAGGATAGCTTGGGGCTGTTTTGAGGGGGCTCCAGTAGTTTTGTCACGATGAGGCCCTGGAGGCGATGTCTACTGACGATCACCCAGGGGGATATAATTTCACCCGCTTCGATGGGATAAATAAACTTTTTTTTGTTATACCGCGTATGTACGGTTGGAGAGAGTCCGTTAGTATGTCTGATACTAGAACTTTAATGAGGGAGGGAATATAACTTAAAAAGTGGGTAGAAAAAAGTTCTCATTCGAATTTCGTTTTTAAGGATGCGTTCAGTATAAAACTGTGTATATTGGCTGCGCCCGTAAATTACATCTAATATTGATGTATCAGTATTGTTTCTATGTTCTTCCCAATCTCGACTAGTTTTCAAGTCTAACTTCTTGGCCATGATAAAAATAATTATTGTATCCCAATACTGAGTAGGCTGTTGTAGTGTTGTAAGCGCTCTGATGTTTTTGTTAATTGTGTCAATCATATGTCTAATTGACATGCTTGACTCTCTACTTATTTGTTCGACGTCAAATAACGCTTGTAGGTGGTTAGATATAAGGAGGCGGTGATTGTTGTACCGCTCACTCAAAAGGTCCCAAGCTATTTCGTAATTATCACTCTTAAAATCGATATTTTTAATTATAACTGCTGCTTTATCCTGGAGAGAGGCTCGCAGGTAGTGAAATTTGTTGATATTATTTATACTAGGATTATCGTAAATTAGTGACTTAAAGGTGTCTCTAAATTCGAGCCAGCATTGATAGTTTCCATCAAAATGAGGCAAATCTATTTTAGGCAAACGAACAAAACCAGAATTATGTGCACCTGAGTCAGCGTCTCTGAAGCCCGCCTCCGAACCCACCCTGGCACCAGCAGCGCCGGCGGCGGCACCGAGCAAGCTGCGCGTGACCGCCGTCAGGTTGAAGAACTGGCGGTCAAAGTCCTCACGCTCAGCAAACGTAGACCCGGCGTCGTCGGCAAGCACTTCGATTTGTGTCTGCAAGTCATCAAATTCGTTATATAAGGATTCGAATCGATTAAAACGCTCCTGCAAGTCTAGATGCTGCAGTTCAGATATCTCGGCACTACTTTTAATTAATGTTATGTAGTTATTATAAATAGTAAGCTTTGATTTTAACGAACTACGCTTTTTTATTAAAGTTTTTAAAGTATCTGTCATTTTGAATTTATTCTGTCTGAATAATATGATTAGGTAACGGTATTCAATATTTTTAAAGGTAAAAAAGGACTAAACGGTATAAAAAGAATATAACAAAGGATCAATGCGCTAGCAGCTGACTACGGATATCTAGGTCTAAGTTCAAGAACGCAAAACAGGTTTGACAAACGAGGGTGCTACTATACGTGTACAATTAAATAATTCAGTATAACCACATATAATCAGCGCAGCATATGAATTGTGCAAGGATGTACACAAACGAAATACCTATCAAATAAAAACTATGTTTAAAATTATGTAATGAACGATTTTAAGGCAATTAAATGAAATAAGGATAATAACTAATTGGAACGACTCACTTAAATACCGTACTTATACTCCCAAAGAATGACATCAGCTCCTTCGATGAAGATGTAGGCAGCTACGGAAACGATTTCGTTCTTCAATCTGCGACGTGGTCTCGGTCAAAGTTCACACGGTGACGGGTAATATATATTTCGTAAAATCACGGCAAACTGGTCGAATAGATCGCGAGAAAAGGACCAATGTTTAGGCCTCTAACGGGACTTTATAATTAAAAGAGCGGACTGTACATAAGTCGATATAATGCCGTATTACAAATTACTATGAACGCTACAAATGTTAATACAAAATGTCCGTAGTCTCACGCGGCAAGGAGCGGAGTGGGTTGAGGGCGACGTCATAGGTGCTCGCGCGCTTGTCGAGGAACCGGTTAGATCGGCTGGGCTCGGGTCCCGCCGCTATCAGTTGTGAGGTGCGCCGACAATTAGTGTGTCGAATTATTTTTGCGAATAGTCTTCTCGGATCTGCCCAAGCTAAACTTTCGTTTGTGATTAGAGTGAGTTGTGGTAACCTCCGACATACAATCATAGATCTGTTGAAATAAGGCAGTATATTTCCTGAGAATAAAGGTGTATAACTGAAACTTATCGGATGCTGCCTAAGTCTAAAGGAGCTATATGACGGAAGGATCTGTGGTTGTGTGATTATCATACAATCATAGATCTGTTGAAATAAGGCAGTATATTTCCTAAGAATAAAGGTGTATAACTGAAACTTATCGGATGCTGCCTAAGTCTAAAGGAGCTATATGACGGAAGGATCTGTGGTTGTGTGATTATGGAGAGAACTATAATTAATCCCTGTCTAAGTCTAAAGAAGTGATTAATTATGGAAACAGTTTTAGAGTGAGAGAGTCAGTGATTAGAGTAAATTCACGTGCCTAAGATAGTTCATAATTTTTGTTAGTTTTGTATAGCTTGCACAGATGTGACAAGGTAAAATTGTTTTGAAATAACGTACGGTTTGTCGAGACGTATCAAATGGTTTTTAGTAACTTTAGTTGATGAAGTTCAATTTAAGGCGAAAGATAATATTCAAAAGTTTTGATATTGCGTTTTAAGTACTTAATTATGATGAAAGTAAATTTAACGTTGAAGTTGTAGATTTTCTTTCTGATTATCGTGTATCCGTGACTCGGTAGAAATCGCTTTGTATCTTGCCAATCTTAGATTATTTTGCTGCGATTCTTAGGAGACACGTTTTATTATGTTTTAGTAACAGTAAACTTGTTATTATTTTGGCAATTGAAACGTAATATTACGATAGTGTGTGTTTAATGAATCACGGAGATAGGTAATAACGTCGAGATTGAAAAGATTGAAAATTTAAAATGCGTTGAACTTGTTGCGATTGACAAAAGAGCTGGATTTTACTGTCGAATTGTTTGCTAATTAATTGGGTTATTCTAGCAGCTTATGCTTGCTTTGTTTTTTGTTCGACCGCTGTCAAATTGTTTGATGTTACATTCAAAGTAAATTTCATTGTTTAATATGCGATTTTCTTATCGAAAGTATTGTGGTTCGTACAATGCGTTGACGTTAGCCGATTCCTACTGAGTTTCTTGCTGGTTCTTCTCAGTAGATGGATCTTCCGAACCAGTGGTAGCTTTACGTAAATTGTTAAATCGTGGATTTAGAATTTTGATGGAAATATTAAATTGAAGTAAAATTAAAAAAAAATCTGTAACGGTTAAAGTTTTGAAGTTGCCAAAAGTACAAGTATCCATTGCAGTTGTAAAGAAAGATGTAATTTCTGGTTTTGGAAGAGATTTAATGTGTTGTGGATACAGGTTCTCGTTCGTTGGTTTTGTGACTACGCCAGAATGATTCTGGGTAGTGTGTTGAAGGAGTCATTGGTTGACTCAGGTTTTCCGTGGGGAAATGATGTAATTGCTGTTAACCACGAACGATATACCTTGTTGTTAATAATTAAATTAATGGATTTCAATGTTTGATTTGGAGATAATTGTTACTCAATGGTGCTTGAAACTTGGTTAACTAAAACGGTATTTTTGTTGTTGAGTATTCTAAAAGATTTATAATGTAAAGAATTCAAACTTGTGTTTTTTTTCTTTTGAGAATTAGCTTGACTTCATTGTCAGGAGTGGCCAAGCCGCCACTTTGGTATGATTGTTTCAGATTAACACACGAGGACGTGTGTCATCGCAGGATGGCCGTGTTGGCGATAACGATGAGTTTGCGATATTAAGATGTTTGTATGACTTTATGGTAGCGGAAGTATGTTGGTAGTACTGTTAAAGAGAGCGCTAAATGCAATGAATGACTGACATTCGATTGCAGCGCCATAGGTTGTATCTTGAAGTAGGATGATGGCAAGTGACGCAGATACGGTTAGGACGGCTAGGTGCGCGGACGTATCTCGGACTGACGGTCGATAGTAGCTAGGTATTAATTGAGTTGGCATTGTAACTGACGGAACGGACTCGCGAATAAAGATTGTGTTGTGACTAAGCCAGGGTTATACCCAAGCCCATAGACTCGGTACTAAGTAACTGCCTTGTGATTATTTCTATCGTGTTTAATAAGCGTCTTCGCTCACATGATGCTGGTGTTGAACTATTTGAAATAATCACTGGTGCCTGGGAGAGGTCACAGGATGCCCTAGGTGTATTTTGTGACCTATCTAAGGCATTTGACTGTGTTCAGCATGACACTCTCATCAGGAAACTCCATCACTACGGCATCAAAGGCACTGACCTCAAACTTTTGAATTCTTATCTAAGTGATAGAATTCAGAAGGTTGAGGTTAACCGGAAAAGGTCGGCTGGGTCGGTTGTGAGAATGGGAGTGCCTCAAGGATCAATTCTGGGCCCATTTCTGTTTCTAGTATATATAAATGATCTACCCTATATGGTAGGCAATAATCATGAGATTGTATTGTTTGCTGACGACACATCATTAATTTTTAAAATGATAAGACAGAAAATAAACTATGACGATGTAAACAATGCTCTCGCAAATGTTGTTCAGTGGTTCAATATAAATAATCTAGCGTTCAATGATAAAAAAACTAAATGTATAAAATTCTCTGCACCAAATGTAAAACAAGTTGAGTCTGATCTGCGGCTTAATGGGAACAGATTGAATCTAGTAGATAACACTGTTTTTCTTGGAATTACCTTAGATTCTAAATTGCTAAAAATTAAATGGGGCGCCCATATCTCACAACTAGCGAGTAGACTTAGTTCTGCAGCGTTCGTGGTAAAGAAAATTCGCTCATTGACTGATGTTAATACAGCGAAGCTGGTATATTTTAGTTATTTTCATAGTATAATGTCCTATGGCATCCTACTTTGGGGAAATGCCGCAGATATTGACACGATATTTACACTGCAGAAAAGGGCTATTCTTGGAATGTATAAACTTGGAAACAGAGAATCTCTTCGAGAAAAGTTTAAAGAGATTGGTATCTTGACCCTTGCATCACAATATATTTATGAAAACATTATGTATATTTATAAGAATAGTAATAAATTTAAAACTAGGAAAGATAATCATGATACAAATTACTCTGTAAGGACTAGGAACGACCATAAGTTAGCGTTTCCTAAATTAAGGCTGGCTAAAAGCAGCAAATCATTTATTGGAATGTCAATACGTATATATAACAAAATTCCGAAGTCAATTCAATCCCTGCCATTCAATAAATTTAAATCAATCATTTTACAGGGTTGCCTGTAAGAGATCATCTTTCGATGATAAGGCCGCCTATTGTGCTCTGTATCTTAAAAATTGTTCTGTATAAATATTCCTTATTTTTGTGTACAATGAAGAATAAATAAATAAATAAATAAATAAAAACACTCTATCTCGAAAAGCTTATTATAAAACTAAAGATTACTTAGATGATAAAATTAAGCACAACAGGATATTTCTAAAAGTTTCTAATTACTTAATAATTTTGTTTACAGCTTGGCTGTGCGGTGTATGTATGACATGCTGGTGACTGTCCCACTCACTTATTTTTTTGTCAAGACATCAGCAAGAACGTCATGCTCCCTCAGGCGGCATGGCTAGTGGTAGCGTCGGGTATCGGGTCACCCTCTTCCCTAAAATATGGTTGAGGAGGGTGATGGCTGGTGCTTGCGTTAACTCGTGAACGGGTGCTGCTAGCGGTGCCAGGTCGTTTTGCTAATGATACTATGACTATTTTATTCCATTCTTGTTCAAATACTCTGGTCCCAGTTTGTCATGTTCGTATTGTGCATCCATAGCTAATTGCATCTGCTATGTAAGCAATTTGGTTGTGGCATGACATTGGCTCTCACAATTAGCTGTCTTGTGTTTGTTTTTTTTTCATGCCATGGTCAATTTGTACTGTACCTATTTGTATTAATTTGATAAATCTGACTGAAAAAGAGTGCCAAGAGTTTTTTTCCGCCGGCTTTTTTTGTCTCTTGGTCTACTGTAATATCTTATTTAACAACTATCAACAACTAGTTAAAGCCGAAGTATGTGATGACTGACTTCATCAAGTGTTTTGTGAAATTCCTAAGATGAATAAAACTTTTTGATTTTTTTTTTTCAGCGTAATCAATGATGGGAACTATAAGTGCGCTAACAAGTAGTAATTTTGTTGATTTTGGCAGACAATGTTTAAATCTATAAAGTGACCTTAGCGATGCTGTTACCTTGCGGCCTACCTCCTCAATGTGCTTATTCCAGTTTAGTGTTGAGTCAATGTGTAAGCCGAGATCCTTGACACATGAGCTGTAGGGAATGGTAAAATTGTTAAATACAAGTGGTGGTGCCGAGGACCTGTCTATTTTAGCTAACTGACTCGAACTGCCTATTATTATGGCTTGACATTTGCTGGGATTCACTGTGATTCCGAATTGCTGTGACCAATGAAAAATATGTAACAGGTCTAAGTTTAGCAGATCCACAGCAGCGTCCACATTCAGGATGCTAGCACGGGCGTAGAGTTGCAGGTCGTCGGCATAAAGGTGATAGGAACACTTGAGATTTAAGGTAATAAGATTAATGAATATGGAAAATAATAATGGAGAAAGAATTCCACCTTGTGGTACGCCAGTATTTAAGTTGACCCAGTCAGAAATTAAGGATCCATCAGGACTAATTTTGATAGCTTGTTGGCGACCACGAAGATAATTAGAAAACCACTGCGATACTAATGGTGAAATACCGAGTAGATTAAGCGCAGCGATAAGAAGATCGTAATCTATGGTGTTGAAGGCATTTGAGAAGTCAATGAGAACTAAAACCGTCACCTGGGCAGACTCCATACCCGTTCTGACATCTTCTAAAACATTAAGAAGTGCTGTGGAGGTGCTGTGACCAGGTCGAAAGCCAGATTGATACGCGTTCAGTAAGTTATGTGAAAGTGTGAAGTCCGATAGTTGTTTGTGAACTACAGCTTCAACGACTTTGGATAGGTACGGCAATATGGATATAGGACGAAAATGGATCAGTAATGATGAGTTATTGCTTTTAGGGAGTGGAATTATTAGAGCTTTACACCACATTGCGGGAAAAGTTCCGGTAGAAAGAGAAAAATTTACAATGTCCGTAAAGATAGGGAGAACCCATTCTAACATGAGCACCATCATCACCCTTCCGATTCCATCAATACCAATCGCATTTGATTTTAGAGCTTTAAGTATTTTAAGAACTTGATCATTGGTTACGGGTGAAAATTCAAATGTTTCATTAGTAAGCTTAGGGAGAGAGGATAAGAAATTTAAGGTATTCGTCTTTGTTGAGCTATCGAGAGATGGGCATGAAGCAAAATGTTTGTTTAAGTCATTCGGGGTGAATGAATTATAGTTCAAGCCAGCATACTGTGAGCAGCCAGCATACTGTGAGTCTGTTGGTACTATACATACAGGGAGTTTGGTAGAGAGTCCGACAAACTAAGTGCTCGAGAATACAAGGAGAACACATTTGGAGAACACAAGGTGGCCAAAAAAAGTCTCTAAAAAAAGTAAAAAAAGTCTTTTCTTTTTTTTGAGTTTTTTTTTGATTTTCACCAAAACTGTACACTCCATAACGTTTTTCAAATCTATTTAAGATTGAATGTTTTTACTTTATTTTGTTCTCTGATGCACCTCCAAGCCACGTCAAGCTAAATTAGATAAAGTCAGATCGAATTTACTACCGAAGAACTCTAAGAGTCAAGTCAACCACTTTGGCGATGGGGTAAACCTATCTGCCTCAGACGCCAGTTGTTGCGGGTTCGATTCCCGCTCGGAACAAGAAAAAAAAATGTTCCGTGTCTGGGTGTTTATCTATTTATGTATTTATATTCTAGGTTCCCCCCTAGTTCGCTACATGGTATCCCATAACACAAGCAATGCTTACTTTGGGGCCGTGTAGATGGTGTGATTGTCTGGGGATTTAAAAAAAAAAAACTGTTACCCGAAGAGCCCGTAATCTCATAAATAACAACAACCTTACAAATAAAAAATTGCAGACGCTGGAGCATCGTCGTAAGGTTGCTTGTTTGACAGTATTTTATCGGTGAGTGTGCGATTTCTCTTTTTGACCAAATTGAACCCACTCCTTTTTACCACCAGACTACCAGACGCAGACAGAACTTCCATCCCTATATAGTGGATTTACCAAGAAGTCGAACAAAACGCTTTAATAGTTCCTTTTGGTACGGATTGGAAAGGTGTGGAACAATCTGCCTGCGTCTGTTTTTTCTGACCACTACAGTCCTGGAACTTTTAAGTGCCGAGTGAATAGGTTTCTCGTGGATGGACGTGTAACACCATAAGTCTTCATGCGCACTTTCCATCAGGTGGCATGGAAGACAAACGTCCTATCCTTACAATATAAAAAAAAAAACAAAATAAATTATACATCAAAGTTCAACTATGACAATGATTTAAAAAAAATCACTAGCAATGCTGGAGGTAATATTTTTACTTTTAAAAACTTCTCTATTTATCACTTACTAGCTGCTGCCTATGCAGCACCAAACGCACCTACGATTATAACACTGCTAGCGTGATAATATGTAGCCTATATGTTGACCCGACTTCTTAACTATCTTCATGCCAAATTTGAAGTAAATCCATGCAGTACTTTTTGAGTTTATCCCGGAAAGACAAACAGACAAAAATTCTAAAAACTATATTTTTTGTTTCTGTCGCCGCCCCCGGAGAATAAAATGATATCGGCCAATATCTTAGTGTTAGTGTTATGTCATTTTTGAAATCTGTGGATGGTAATACATCTACTCAATTTTTTCGTGATTTTTATAGTGTTATTTAACGAAGTTACAAAAATTTAAAATAGTATTCACTGATTTAACACAGGCTTTGAAATTACGAGAATACAGTGTTAATATGACATTATCGAAATGTAGTCCTACTTGTTACCATGACAAACTATCATAGAATTATGTTCTCATGAAAAATATTCGACTAGATAATGATAAAAGCACGTATCATTTTATTCTCGTCCAAAACCAACCAGTCGCTTCGTATAAAGCTGTGTAGGTAAAACAACGTTCATAGTTTTGAACTGTAAGGTATACTGTCATCCTTTTTCCGCACTTAGATTTTACTAAAAGCAATGGCATTGGCGTATACAAACTTGCCGGGCATTCCCACGTAGTGATAATGTTTATTTTCTTTATTTCACATTAATTAGTGTGCGTTTATGCGCCATTGCGTAAGCATTGTAACGCTAAGTTTTTTGTTTTTATTTGTTCAAGTGAAGTGTTATTAGTTTTTATAAAGTTATAAATGTTATTAGTTTGTTACAATTTAAATAGTAGTTTGTGATAGTGTACAAATAAAGGAATGCACGTTTAATCCCTATAATGAGTAATGTTGAGCAGATTGAAGAGGAGCCAAGTAATTTTAATTATGGTCAGTACCTAGTTACAACGTACCTAAATTAATGTATTCTTAGTTTAATTTTAATTTTTTTTTATAATTCTTCTTTTTTATATTTTAATACCTACCTAGATAATTATGATATTTTTTACTGACTTAAAAGTAAACCTACCAACATCAATTACTCATAATAATTATTACTGCAGTTCAGTATGAAATTAGTAAAAATCACAATAAAACAAAGTTATAAAGTTGTCTAATTAATAAAGTTGTCTAATTAACTAAGTAGGTACCTAACGGGCTTGCAAATAAACAGGCTATAAATTTATACCGAGTATAAGTCAAAATTTGTTGGTTATTCTGGATTTATACTTGGTATAACTTTATACCTCGTTTATTTGTAAGCCCGTTTTTAAGAGTTTTAGTTTGGATTGGTAGTAGGTAGTAAAATTGGTGGAGTAGTAGCGTACCTTCTTTTCAATTTAAAAAGTAAGTTTTTGTTTAAGGTTTCGTATATACCCATACGCGAACGCGAAGCCTTCTCTGTGGTGCCACTCTCAGCCACTGCGAAAGTCAC
Source organism: Stenoptilia bipunctidactyla (assembly GCA_944452665.1). Taxonomy (NCBI): domain Eukaryota; kingdom Metazoa; phylum Arthropoda; class Insecta; order Lepidoptera; family Pterophoridae; genus Stenoptilia; species Stenoptilia bipunctidactyla. Next base: position 17,951,683 of record OX101747.1, on the reverse strand, counting down.
CCCTCCAGTGCAAATGCCTGCTTTAAAGCAGCGTGCAGATGAGGCAGACCGGAACAACCCGGTGGCAGGGGACGGTGCAACAGAGATGGCTTCCCAGGATCTAGAGCACGTGATAAGGCTACTAGAGGAGGTGATCGAGGTAGTACATAATACTCCCCTTGAAGGAAGGCCGAAGCTTCCCAAACTACCATGCAGTGTTCGCAATATGCAAGTCGTTGAGGCCGTTAATCAGATGTTGCCCCAACATTTGGAGAGCAGCTCTGATCTTGTCGAGACGAACTCAATCCTTTTTGGAGCGGCTATGGCGTATATCGGTTTACTGGCGCCATGGCTGCTCCAAGCCCAACTACTGGACGTGCTACTCCCCGGAGTAACGCTGTACCAGCTTGGAAGAGGAGGATTGAGCGTCGTATCGAAGAAGCCAGGATCCTCATCGGTAAGCTAACTTGCTTCAACTTGGGCGACACCAGGCCAAGGATTGTGCGTTTTGTCAGGAGGGAGTTTACCGGAATGGACACCAACTTGACCAAACTGGACTTCACCCGAAAACTGACAGAGCGCATCGACGAGCTGAAGCAAAAGATCGCTGCATGGGTGAAGCGTATTCGGAGGTACTCCCAAAGGGTTGAGAGATACAACCAAAATCGTCTCTTCTCGAGTGACCAGAGGAAGTTCAATAAATCCCTGGAGAGTTCCGAACCCTGTTCGACTGGCCGCATACCGGATAAGGCCGACGCTATTACCTTCTGGCGCGGCCTGTGGGAGCGCCCAGTTGAGCACGGAGAGGGTCTCTGGATTGATAGGGTTGAGGAAGCGTGTGCGGAGGTGATCCCTATGAGTCAAGTCCTCATATCAGAGGAGGACGTAAGTGCTACAATCCGCCGGAGCCTGAACTGGAAAAGTCCGGGCCCTGACGGATTGCAAAACTATTGGCTCAAGGGATTTTCTCTGCGCCATGCAACTTTGGCCCGTCAATTCCAGGAAGCCTTGGACACCGGAGCTTTGCCGAACTTCTTCACTACTGGGGTCTCTCATTTAGTTCCTAAGTCCAACAATACCGTGGATCCATCGAAATACCGGCCCATAACGTGTCTTTCTACCACCTACAAGACGCTTACCTCCGTTCTGAGCATCAAGATTTGCCAGCATTTAGATGCTAATCGCGTTATACCTGATGCTCAGAACGGATGTAGGGCCGGTAGCCGCAGATCAAAGAAACTCCTTCTCGTGGACGCTGTCGTTGGTAAATTGGTCAAACGCAACCAGCGCAATTTTTCCGCAGCCTGGATTGACTATAAAAAAGCATTTGACTCCGTGCCTCATACATGGCTCTTGAGAGTTCTTGAACTGTACAAAATCGACGGTACATTTCGAATATTTCTCGAGCGATGTATGAGACAATGGAGTACAATGCTCAGTCTCCAAAGCAGGCGAATGACGGCTGCAGAAGACCGAATCCAGATTAGTAGGGGAATATTCCAGGGTGATTGTCTGAGCCCACTTTGGTTTTTCCTGGCTCTGAATCCTCTTAGCACATTGCTGAAGGGATCAGAGACAGGCTTTCAGTTTCGTAGAGGGGGCATGCGGTTATCCCATCTTTTCTACATGGGTGACCTCAAGCTGTTAGCTCCAACGGCTCCACGATTGGGGGAACTGCTAAAAATCGTGACAGATTTTAGCAGCTCCATCAAAATGGAGCTTGGAGTGGACAAGTACGCGGTTGTTCATGTGGAGAGGGGAAGGATTACTCGGTCTCAGAGGGTTGACCTAGGTCCCGTTAACCTGAGAGCTCTCTCCGAAAATGAAACATACCGGTATCTGGGTATATCACAGAATATCGGTTACGAAGAAGCGAGCGTAAAACAGTCTGTACGCGAAGTCTTTTTTGAGCGCCTGACAAAGGTACTAACTAGTTCTCTGTCGGGACTCAACAAAGTCCGAGCGTTTAACGTATGGGTTATGCCCGTTTTTTCGTACACCTTTGGCGTACTCAGATGGACTCAGACCGAATTAGAAGCCCTGGATCGGAAAGTCCGCAATACTATGACCCTCCATAGAATGCATCATCCTCGGTCGTCAGTAATGAGGCTGTATATCTCCCGGAAGTGTGGAGGAAGAGGCCTACTTAGTGCCAAAACCTTGCACAATCGGGAGATATATAGCCTCCGAGCCTATTTTATGGCGAAGGCGGACGTGGGTATGCATAGAGAGGTTGTAGCGTGTGACAAAGGACTCACCCCTCTCAATCTGGGCCTCGAGACATGGCAGACTCCGTCAGTACTAAGCATTTCTGATCGTGAGACCGTATGGAAACAGAAAGAGCTGCACGGAAGGTTTTATAAGGCTCTACACGAGCCACACGTGTACCGTAAAGCCTCTGTGCATTGGCTGCGCTTCGGGGACCTCTTTGGGGAAACCGAAGGGTTTGTCTTTGCGATACAGGATCAGGTTATCAAGACGAACAACTACCGGAAATACATTATGAGGGACGGCACCGTGGACGTATTTCGGGCGAGCCTCCAACCTGGCGAGTCCCTCAGACATGTAGTTTCGGGTTGTTCGGTTCTTGCTAAGACTGAGTATCTGCATAGACACAACCAAGCAGCCAAGATTCTCCACCAAGAGCTCGCTCTGAAATACGTTCTCATCAGTCAGAAACTGCCCTATTACCAGTACACGCCGGAGCCAGTTGTCGAAAACGGCAGCGCCAAGCTCTACTGGGATCGGCCCACTATCACGGACAGGACTATTCTAGCGAATAAACCTGATATCGTGTTAATGGACCGATCGTCGTCCAAGGTGTTTTTGGTGGACATAACTATACCACATGACGAGAACCTCGTGAAGGCCGAGACCGAAAAGCAACGCAAGTACTTGGACCTTGCACACGAGGTGACCGAAATGTGGGAAGTTATGTCCACCGAAATAATCCCGGTTGTAATATCCGCAAACGGTTTGACCCCAGCCACTTTGGTCAGAAACCTTGAAAGGCTGGGATTCAGCGGCGGTTCGCTTCCAGCACGCATGCAAAAAGCGGTTTTGCTTGAGACTGCCCGAATCGTTCGCCGGTTTCTGTCTCTCTTGCCCTGATCCCCGACCGACTGGTCCGATTGTCGGGTCTTCCCGCCGAAAGGTGTGTAGCTGTATGCATACATAATAATAATAATAATAATAAATTCAAATAATCTTTGATCATAAGGCTGATTTTTTAATTTAATACCAAATAGTAACAATGAGGGTAATTTTCATGAATAATAGTGATATTTTTTATTAAAATATTATATCTTTTTAATATGTTTAAGTTTTTTAATACTGAGAACCCAGCTTTTTTGTTCATATAACGATTTAGAAAATGATCGTTAAAAAGTAAATTTTTGCATAATTTAATTGAATAAAAGTATTGTTTATTACCATATTAAAGTTTGATTGCTGCCCAATTCAAAATCATAAATACGAAAAAAGTTTTACAATATTTACGGGAATAAAATTATATAACAGTATTATCGTAATCATTTGCAGCCCAAAAACGTGTAGAATATAAAAGATGATTAAACGAACTTCTAAGTGAAGTTCTATCGCTATTATATGAGTCGCTTCATTCGAAGATATTATATAACAGGTAGTCCTTTTTAGGTACTAGGTAACTTCGCATAATATAAAGTATCATAAAAAAAACACTGTGGTGGGGCGCCGCGTGGCATGATCCACCCGGTTCGCGCCAAGCCCTCATTCTTTAGAGACCCTAAACGAAACTTTTAAATGGGTTCTGGGGTGGGTGGGTACGTCATATCTTCGAATGAAGCGACTCATATAATAGCGATAGAACTTCACTTAGAAGTTCGTTTAATCATCTATTATATTTCGTCGCTTCATTCTTCAGATATTATATAACAGGTAGATTTTCAGAGATAGAAAGTTTTGTTTAGGTATATACTTGGAATTGAAATAAGTAAAGATATAAATATGAAATTACATATTTTATTATTATAGTACTTAATAATAGATGATTAAACGAACTTCTAAGTGAAGTTCTATCGCTATTATATGAGTCGCTTCATTCGAAGATATTATATAACAGGTAGTCCTTTTTAGGTACTAGGTAACTTCGCATAATTTAAAGTATCATAAAAAAAAACACTGTGGTGGGGCGCCGCGTGGCATGATCCACCCGGTTCGCGCCAAGCCCTCATTCTTTAGAGACCCTAAACGAAACTTTTAAATGGGTTCTGGGGTGGGTGGGTACGTCATATCTTCGAATGAAGCGACTCATATAATAGCGATAGAACTTCACTTAGAAGTTCGTTTAATCATCTATTATATTTCGTCGCTTCATTCTTCAGATATTATATAACAGGTAGATTTTCAGAGATAGAAAGTTTTGTTTAGGTATATACTTGGAATTGAAATAAGTAAATATATAAATATGTAATTACATATTTTATTATTATAATACTTAATAATTAGTATTATTACATAATGAGCTTCAAATAATCTTACTTTATTTGAGTCGCTAGAAATTATAATCAGCTTAAATTAATGAAACTTAGTGATAGTCTATTTATAGACACATAATTTTTAATGTAGTAATTTACTTAATATCAAAATACGTAATATTCAATAACTATTTTTAATATTAGGTTAAGTATTGTTCATGTCTCGATTAAGTATCGACAAAGCAAAGTTATTTTGTTGATCATCTAAAGGCCGATGGTAAAACTTTGCGAACACCTGTGAGTTTTGTGTCCACCCGGCCGTTTTTCGAATGACATCGACACTGATACCGGCCGCGCGCGCGGCTGAGGTCGACGCGTGTCGTGTGCTGTGCGCACTAAAACGCTCATGTCAATGCCGCTCGTGGCGAGCGTTTGCTTAATCCATCGACTTAGCGTCTGACTTGATGCAGTTCTGTGGGGAGCTTTGAATGTTACGAAGAGATTCCCGGAGTTTGAACCTCAGATATTTTTTGTAATAAAAATATATTCTTTTAAAGTTGATACTGGGCATATGTTGATATTGCTTTGAAAGTTTGGGAGAGATAATAAGGGCTGTTCACGATTTGGAGCGGAAGTCTTGATTATATCTGTTATAAATATTTACTTTATCAGATTGAAAAACAATATTTTCTAATTTAAGTAAAGACAATGTCTGTACTCTTTGACCGGTACATAAAGCTAATAATGTAACGAGTTTTTTTGTAATATTTTCTAATGATAAATTAATATTTGGATACCAAGAAGACAGTTGATTTAGTACTAAATTTGGATCCCAAGTAAATGAATATTTAGGCTTAATATGTTTAGTTTTATAGGCTCCTATTAAGAGGCGTTTAACACAACTGTTATCACTTATCTCTTCTTCTAATAAAAGAGATAATGCAGATCGATGTGTATTTAATGAACCGTAAGAACATCCCTTATTAAATTGCTCGTTTAAGAATCAAAGAAATAATGGAATGGATTTTTCGAAACTATTAATTCATAACCACACTTCTTGAAACCATAACTTCAATGAGACGTTGTACTGGCGAACAGTAGTGTCTGTGAGCGAGGCGAGCATCAACGTGAGAGCCTCTGGTGGGCAGCTGCGCCGGCTGAACGAGCGACGCCCGGAGAGCCTCGCGGCACCCAGGGTAAGGCTGGAGTGCAGTGGGTGCTGACTTCATGGCTGGGAAGGCCAGAAGGGGAATACAAGTACCCCTTCGGCTTTATCATCAATGATTTTTCGTATACATTTTAATACAAGAGAAAAGGGAGGAAATGCATAAAGATCCAAGTCAGCTAAGCTTATTGTAAATGCATCAACTGCGACTGCATCAGGTTCAGTCTTCCAGGTGACAAATAATTAACATTTGGCATTGGCTCGACTTGAGAACAAGTCGATCTTAATGGGCCCGAAACTATTTACAATAAGTTGGACAGCGCTATCCGAGAGGGCCCATTTCTGGACTCGAAATCTGCTCGATTTTCTTTGGTGTTAACATAAGAAGCAAATATCCATAAATTGCGTTTTTCACACCATTGCCAAATTTCTCTACTTAAAATATTCAAATGTGGGAACTGAATACCTCCCATCCTATTAATGTAGCTAATGGCGGTAGTATTGTCAATACGTAATAATATTGCGCAATCTTTTCCTTCACTAGCTATACTTTTGAGACCTAACAAAACCACGAGTAATTCTAAAAAGTTCATGTGATTTTCTTTTTCACTGTTCGTCCATGAACCACTATATTTATTATTTTTGCATACTGCTCCCCAGCCTGTCCTAGATGCGTCGGTGTAAATTTCTGACTTATAATTTTGAGTAATGATTGGACAAGAAATAATATTAATATTATTTTTCCACTACCATAAATCTTTTAGTAATATCTTATTAAGATTCATTTTTACCTCATAGTTTCCTCCGAACTTATTTAAGGCTAAAAACTTTTGTCTCTCTAATATTTTTGTATATAAGAATCTATATTTTGTGGTTGGACAGGCTGCAATCAATACACCTATAAGGTTAGGGAAATTTCGTAATTAACAAGTTTTAAGATTAATGTACCTATTTATTAACTGTGCAATGTTATGCCGCTTATCGCCAGGTAACGTAATAGACATCTGTTCTGTGTTGAACATAAAACCTAAGAATTTGATTGACTTTTTTGGTACAATGTGACTTTTATCGAAATTTACAATAAAACCTAGACAATGTAATAAATTCAAAGTTTCTCTTACATTAATCATGCATTCTTCATATGTATCTCAAATAAGAAGATCGTCTTAATAGGTAGTAGACTTAAAACCTTGTTTTCTCAAATGACTCATTACTTCACGCATTATTTTTTGTAAATACCCACGGAGCTACCGATAATCCATACGGCATTGCTGTGAACTCGTAAGTGATCGGCTCAGACGAATCATTTTCTTGGAATTCGAATCGTAGGTACTTTCTGTCACTAACAAAAAACGGCATAAGTAGATATGATTCTTTCATATCTATGTTGGCTAAGTATCCATTACGAGGAATTAATTTCGAGGCTGTTTTATAAGATTCCATTTTAAAATGTACTTTTGTTACGAACTTGTTTAAAGATTTTAAATTTAGTATAAACCTTTTTTCTCCGTTAGGTTTCGGAGGTAAAATATATTTGAAATAAATTGATGATTTGAAGGAGAACAAGGCTTTATAGCCCCTAAGTCTAATAATTTATTTATAGCTATTTTCATGTCTCTTTTTTCAGATGATGACAAATTATTTTTAGGAATAGAATACTGACAAATTTGAGTATCAAATGGTATTCTAAATCCATAATTTATCCACATTAATATAACTTCGTTTTTAGTTAATTTGTCCAACAATCATAAAATAAATTACTTCGACCTGCATGTACCTTGATTAATGTTGGGTAGGAGCACGCGTCCTGGACTAAGTCTGCGGCTGGAACTTGGCGTTGAACGCAGAGTTCGATTGAGGGCGCCGCTGTGTTTGAGCTGCTATCGGTTTCCTCTGACCTTCCCGCCCCCCCTGAACGACGGGTAACGAGGAGGTCCTGTCCAGTTTCCCTGCTGAGACGACCGGTTAACCGTTGATATTTGAGAGGAGACTGTTTTGGCTGGGCCTTTTTTAATTAGGGCTCCCTACTTTTCAATGGCTTTACTTGCCTTTATTTTTTCCGGCAACGAACTTCCGAATAAAGTTTCGTCTCTTTCGGAGTCTTGTATAACATGTTTAAAGTTTGTATCCAAATTAGGTAAAATCAGTTTACCCTATCTTTGGTGAACATAAAGTGGAGGTCTGATAATACGTGACGGAAGGCCTTCATTTTGTTTTCTTCCTTCTCAGGGAGGACGTCCATCTCTCGATTTATGGTGGTAATACCGTACCCCAGCTGTTGCTGAAAGTTTTGGTTTTTTTTTTTTTTTTTTGTCACGTGCTCGTGCTATGTCAGTTATGGTTGCTGAGATTTCAGCATTTATTTCAGCTATAATCGTATTGAAAACAAAAGGTGATCGATAAGATCAAATAAAATTTATTAAATTTTACATCATTACGATAATGAGCGGATAACGTGATATATCTATTATAGATTACACGCATTTTCTGCTCTGATTTTTTAAATAACCTTGGAGGCGACATGTTTATGTCTAATTCATATTAATATAACGCCCATAACGTATTACAGACAACGAGATAAATCTCCTTGAGATTACCCGCATTTTCTGTAATCGTATTGAAAACATAAGGTGATCGATAAGATCAAATAAAATTTATTAAATTTTACATCATTACGATATTGAGCGGATAACGTGATATATCTATTATAGATTACACGCATTTTCTGCTCTGATTTTTTAAATAACCTTGGAGGCGACATGTTTATGTCTAATTCATATTAATATAACGCCCATAACGTATTACAGACAACGAGATAAATCTCCTTGAGATTACCCGCATTTTCTGTAATCGTATTGAAAACAAAAGGTGATCGATAAGATCAGATAAAATTTATTAAAGTTTACATCATTACGATATTGAGCAGTTAACGTGATATATCTATTATAGATTACACGCATTTTCTGCTCTGATGTTTTAAATAACATTTTTAAACCGAATAAGTAGGTCTTACCTTGTAAGATTTCTTCTTCATCGGAGGAAATAATTCGCTGTTTCCGTTTTTTATTTATTTTTCGTTCCAACTTTTTTATCTTTATATTATAATGTTGAAGCTGTTCTTCTGCTGTACGTTTAGGCATTTTGTAAAAACTTAAGTAAATGATTAAAGTAAATGACGTATGCTTGTTACCACGCACGAAAAAAGAATGAGGGCTTGGCGCGAACCGGGTGGATCATGCCACGCGGCGCCCCACCACAGTGTTTTTTTTTATGATACTTTAAATTATGCGAAGTTACCTAGTACCTAAAAAGGACTACCTGTTATATAATATCTGAAGAATGAAGCGACGAAATATAATTAGTATTATCACATAATGAGCTTCAAATAATCTTACTTTATTTGAGTCGCTAGAAATTATAATCAGCTTAAATTAATGAAACTTAGTGATAGTCTATTTATAGACACATAATTTTTAATGTAGTAATTTACTTAATATCAAAATACGTAATATTCAATAACTATTTTTAATATTAGGTTAAGTATTGTTCATGTCTCGATTAAGTATCGACAAAACAAAGTTATTTTGTTGATCATCTAAAGGCCGATGGTAAAACTTTGCGAACACCTGTGAGTTTTGTGTCCACCCGGCCGTTTTTCGAATGACATCGACACTGAGACCGGCCGCGCGCGCGGCTGAGTTTGACGCGTGTCGTGTGCTGTGCGCATCAAAAACGCTCATGTCAATGCCGCTCGTGGCAAGCGTTTGCTTAATCCATCGACTTAGCGTCTGACTTGATGCAGTTCTGTGGGGAGCTTTGAATGTTACGAAGAGATTCCCGGAGTTTGAACCTCAGATATTTTTTGTAATAAAAATATATTCTTTTAAAGTTGATACTGGGCATATGTTGATATTGCTTTGAAAGTTTGGGAGAGATAATAAGGGCTGTTCACGATTTGGAGCGGAAGTCTTGATTATATCTGTTATAATAATATTTACTTTATCAGATTGAAAAACAATATTTTCTAATTTAATTAAAGACAATGTCTGTACTCTTTGACCGGTACATAAAGCTAATAATGTAACGAGTTTTTTTTTTTTTTGTAATATTTTCTAATGATAAATTTATATTTGGATAAGAAGAAGACAGTTGTTTTAGTACTAAATTTCGATCCCAAGTAAATGAATATTTAGGCTAAATAGGTTTAGTTTTATAGGCTCCTTTTAAGAGGCGTTTAACACAACTATTATCACGTATCTCTTCTCCTAATAAAAGAGATAATGCAGATCGATGTGTATTTAATGAACCGTAAGAACATCCTTTATTAAATTGCTCGTTTAAGAATCAAAGAACTAATGGAATGGATTTTTCGAAACTATTAATGCATAACCACACTTCTTGAAACCATAACTTCAATGAGACGTTGTACTGGCGAACAGTAGTGTCTGCGAGCGAGGCGAGCATCAACGTGAGAGCCTCTGGTGGGCAGCCGCGCCGGCTGAACGACGCCCGGAGAGCCTCGCAGCACCCAGGGTAAGGCTGGAGTGCAGTGGGTGCTGACTCTATTCCTGGGAAGGCCAGAAGGGGAATACAAGTACCCCTTCGGCTTTATCATCAATGATTTTTCGTATACATTTTAATACAAGAGAAAAAGGAGGAAATGCATAAAAATCCAAGTCAGCCCAGCTTATTGTAAATGCATCAACTGCGACTTCATCAGGTTCAGGCTTCTAGGTGACAAATAATTAACATTTGGCATTGGCTCGACTTGAGAACAAGTCGATCTTAATGGGCCCGAAACTATTTACAATAAGTTGGAAAGCACTATCCGAGAGGGCCCATTTCTGGACTCGAAATCTGCTCGATTTTCTTTGGTGTTAACATAAGAAGCAAATATCTATAAATTGCGTTTTTCACACCATTGCCAAATTTCTCTGCTTAAAATATTCAAATGTGGGAACTGAATACCTCCCATCCTGTTAATGTAGCTAATGGCGGTAGTACTGTCAATATGTAATAATATTGCACAATCTTTTCCTTCACTAGCTATACTTTTGAGACCTAACAAAACCGCGAGTAATTCTAAAAAGTTCATGTGATTTTCTTTTTCACTGTTCGTCCATGAACCACTATATTTATTATTTTTGCATACTGCTCCCCAGCCTGTCCTAGATGCGTCGGTGTAAATTTCTAACTTATAATTTTGAGAAATGATTGGACAAGAAATAATATTAATATTATTTTTCCACCACCATAAATCTTTTAGTAATATCTTATTAAGATTCATTTTCGCCTCATAGTTAGTTTCCTCCGAACTTATTTAAGGCTAAAAACTTTTGTCTCTCTAATATTTTTGTATATAAGAATCTATATTTTGTGGCTGGACAGGCTGCGATCAATACACCTATAAGTTTAGCGAAATTTCGTAATGAACAAGTTTTAAGATTAATGTACCTATTTATTAACTGTGCAATGTTATGCCGCTTATCGCCAGGTAACGTAATAGACATATGTTCTGTGTTGAACATAAAACCTAAGAATTTGATTGACTTTTTTGGTACAATGTAACTTTTATCGAAATTTACAATAAAACCTAGACAATGTAATAACTTCAAAGTTTCTCTCACATTAATCATGCATTCTTCATATGTATCTCCTAAGTAGGTAGTAGACTTAAAAACCTTGTTTTCTCAAATGACTCATTACTTCACGCATAATTTTTGTAAATACCCACGGAGCTACCGATAATCCATACGGCATTGCTGTGAACTCGTAAGTGATCGGCTCAGACGAATCATTTTCTTGGAATTCGAATCGTAGGTACTTTCTGTCACTAACAAAAAACGGTATAAGTAGATATGATTCTTTCATATCTATGTTGGCTAAGTATCAATTACGAGGAATTAATTTCGAGGCTGTTTTATAAGATTCCATTTTAAAATGTAAGTACTTTTGTTACGAACTTGTTTAAAGATTTTAAATTTAGTATAAACCTTTTTTCTTCGTTACGTTTCGGAGCTAAAAATATATTTGAAATAAATTGATCATTTGAAGGAGAACAAGGTTTTATAGCCCCTAAGTCTAATAATTTATTTATAGCTATTTTCATGTCTCTTTTTTCACATGATGGCAAATTATTTTTAGGAATAGAATACTGACAAATTTGAGTATCAAATGGTATTCTAAATCCATAATTTATCCACTTCAATATGACTTCGTTTTTAGTTACTTTTGTCCAACAATCATAAAATAAATTAATTTGACCTGCATGTACCTTGATTAATGTTGGGTCGGAGCACGCGTCCTGGACGAAGTCTGCGGCTGGAACTTGGCGTTGAACGCAGTGTTCGATTGAGGGCGCCGCTGTGTTTGAGCTGCTATCGGTTTCCTCTGACCTCCTCGCGCCCCCCTGAACGACGGGTAACGAGGAGGTCCTGTCCAGTTTCCCTGCTGAGACGACCGGTTGACCGTTGATATTTGAGAGGAGACTGTTTTGGCTGGGCCTTTTTTAATTAGGGCTCCCTGCTTTTCAGTGGCTTTACTTGCCTTTATTTTTTCCGGCAACGAACTTCCGAATAAAGTTTCGTCTCTTTCGGAGTCTTGTATAACATGTTTAAAGTTTGTATCAAAATTAGGTAAAATCAGTTTTACCCTATCTTTGATGAACATAAAGTGGAGGTCTGATAATAGGCAGCATCCATCACTTACGTGACGCAGGGCCTTCATTTTGTTTTCTTCCTTCTCAAGGAGGACGTCCATCCCTCGATTTATGGCGGTAATACCGTACCCCAGCTGTTGCTGAAAGTTTTGGTTTTTTTTTTTTTTTTTGTCACGTGCTCGTGCTAGGTCTGTTATGGCTGCTGAGATTTCAGCATTTGATTTTGGGGCTTGCAAGTTTTTGCAGTTTTCGGGTACCGTATTTTCTATGGTTAATTTATCTTTGTCTTCTTTGGACAGTCCTTTTCTTAGTAAAGGTGTCCATAAATTTGAGAGCGCATCGTGTATTTTAGCGCCAAATTAGGGTGTATCGGAATTTGCAGCTCCAAGTGCAGTAAGCAGCTCTGGATCCAGATCGGGATTAGGTTCTCCCGATATGCCTGGTGCGTCTTGTGATATTGACGGCTCCGGATTAGGGAGCGTCTCTGCAGATAGCTCTTGGGCCACAGTGAATGACGCGGCAGTCTTCTGGCTATCCAGGTTTACATCATCCAGTGGTAGCGGTAACTCATACCTTGGAGGCGACATGTTTATGTTTTAACAAACACGCTTAACAAAAATATGTTACAGCAGGACGCTAGATTAAACTCTTTGCAGTCGTCTATGGAAGAAATTTTAATGAAAAATAAATCAGATCATGATGAAAAATTTAGGGTTATGGAATTAACTATGCTTGAAATAAAAGAACAAAACCTTGAACTGAGCAAGTCTTTGGAATTTTTGTCGAGCAAGTACGATGAAATGAAGGAGAGATTGAATGTATTGGAAGGAGAACGCAAGTCAAATAATAATTATATATACTTGTTGGAGGAACGAGTGGACAGCCTAGAACGTAGTGCGAGGTCGGCTAGTATCGAAATAAGAAATATACCACGCGTCCAGACAGAAAGCAAAGAAGACTTACAACGGATAGTTATAAATATTTGCAAAGACATAAATGTCCAGATACAGCAGTGTGAAATAAAAAGTATCTTCCGAGTTAAAAATAAGAATAAAGTACATACTATAAGTCCAATAATAGTAGAATTTAGTTCATCGAATAAAAAAGAGGAAATTATTTTATCGGTAAAAAAGTACAAAAAGCAAAATAAACATCTTACAACAGAAAACCTTGGATTAGCCGGCGAATCAAGAAATGTGTATATTTCAGAAAATTTAACCACTAAAATGAAAAGGCTATTCTACTTGGCACGGGACTTTGGTAGCTTGAACGGGTACCGCTACTGTTGGACGAGCTATGGCAACGTATACCTTCGGCAGGAAGACGGTAGCCCCGCGGTGCGCATCAACTGCGAGGCTGACTTTAACAAATGTCTTAAAAAATGACTACTTACGTATAGTAATAATTTTCACAAAAGTAAAATCTATTTTCAATTGCTCTGTTTTCTAACAAAAATATGTACCTTGTCTTTGTTTATCAAATTATGTTTCTTCACATACCACACTAAACACATACTGTACAGTCTAAAGATAACTAAAAACGTGAATAATTCTGAACATGATAAAATAATTAGCAACACTTATAAGGATTTAACTGTAAAATGCAACTATTACCAAATATTGGATACCAAAAATTTAGTTACACAAACAATTCTCATATGTTCCGACAAACTATTGTCCACAACAATCAACCTCAATTTAATAAACGTTCTGCTACATTTCGACCTCATTAATATTATGTTTCACTATTTGACACTATGTCGACTCGCCTATATTGAGATTTTGCTAGCTACCCACCAATTTCACAAAATGTATTGTTCTGATTACTATTATTTAAAAAATATGTTTGTTCCATCACACTTGGCCTATTTGTGTGTTATTGGGTACTTGCTCTGGACAATAAATGGTTATATTGAATATTTTTTCTTTAAAATTTAATGTTTTAACTGACAATATTGTGAGTGATATTGATGATACACAGAATATTATGTGTCTCAAATTGAGCGATTCTTTGGAATCTTTGGATTTAATTAAATGTCCAATTCGAAATAACAAGCCAGATAGCTGTCTGTATGTCTTAACAATCAATATTAGGAGCATTAACTGCAATTTTGATGTTTTAATTATGTTTCTCCGAAAGATTGATATTCCAATAGACATTATAGTACTAACAGAGTGCTGGACCAATGAAAACTTTTCTCCACCTGGTATGGTCAACTACAAAACATTTAACTCGAAGATTAGTTTAAATCAAAACGATGGTATTGTTGTATATATCAGGGAAACAATAGATACTATATGTTACGAGCCAGAATGTTCGGACGGTAATTGCCTTGTTTTAAAATTGAAAAATGACACTTGTATTATTTGTACTTATCGCCCACCCTGTTTTAAAAACCCACACAACTATATAACATCCTTAGATCGAATTCTTAGCAGCTACAGTTCACATAGTAATGTTATTTTGACTGGTGATTTAAATATTGATATTTTGCCCGATAACCTTAACGCCAATGCTGCTAATTATCTTAATTTAATGGCATTATATGGGCTTAAACAAGGCATTGACTGTCCAACTAGGCAAAAGGCATGTTTAGACCATTTTATGGTCAAATCTAAATACAATGCCCAAACATTTGTCTTTGATGAACTAACCGACCACTCACCCATTTTGCTGCATTTAGAAGCGGTTGGCGTTCCAAAAGACCCCGTGTATTCAAATAAAATTAATGTCAGCTTTGATGGTATTGAGAAGTGTTTGCTTTTAGAAAAATGGATAGATCTTTACTCAACTAAAGATGTGAATGAAGCTGCATATATCCTAACTACGAAACTTGAAAAATTTATCAATGACAACACTTCAGTACGTAAAACACCAAAAAGATTATCACCACTTAAGCCCTGGATGACTGCAGGTGTTGTTAGGGCAATTAGGAAAAGAGACAGTATGCAAAAAAAGGCTAAAGATTGCACTAATCATGAACAGATGAAAAACCAGTTTATAGCCTACCGTAACGCATTAAAAAAGATAATAAAGAATTTAAAAAAAGAATATTATAATTGTCTTTTGGAAAAACATAAGGGTAATATAAAAGAAACATGGAAGACTATAAAAGAGCTTTGTAACTTAAATAATATAAAAACGTCACCTTCTGAGTTATTACATTTGAAACCAACGGTTACTGAATCTCTAGATGAAGTTAATAAATTCTTTACTTCTGTAGGGCCTGCTCTTGCTAATAAGACTCTGCAGAATCTTAATACCGATGAAGCCTACTTGTCCATAAAGGCAAGGACAAATGATGGACCTCAAAGCTCTATGTCTTTGTACTTTACAAATCCTATTGAAGTGAACGCTGTTATCTGTAGTCTTAAAAACAACAGTGCCCCTGGTCTAGATAACATTACTACTTCCATACTCAAAAAATTTAGTGGTCTACTAGCAGAACCAATAGCATATGTAACCAACCTTAGCTTTGAATATGGGATTTTCCCAAAGGTCTTTAAGAGTGCTATCGTTTGCCCTATCTATAAGTCAGGTGACAAGGTGTTGCCAACAAACTATAGACCAATTTCTCTTTTAAGTGCACTGGCCAAAATAGTCGAGAAAATCACGAATAATAGACTAATGAATTATTTGGAAAAAAATAGCATTATTGGGCATACACAATATGGATTTCGGGCAAAAATGTCAACAGATGACGCTGTTCTGCAGTTGACAACAAATATAACAACATTTTTGGATAATAATGAGAAATGTGTTGGAGTGTTCCTGGACCTACAGAAGGCATTTGACACTGTTTCAATCCCGATCCTACTCACTCGTCTAGAAAACTGTGGAGTACGTGGAAATGCTCTTTTGTGGTTCAGGGACTATCTCACCAATCGGAGCCAGTGCGTTAGAGTGGAAAACAACCGTAGTAACTTCTGTTTCAGCACTTATGGCATCCCACAGGGTAGCACGTTAGGCCCAACGCTATTTCTGATTTACATAAACCAGCTGTGCAAAACCAAAATCAAGGGAGCAGAAATTCAGATGTTTGCTGACGACACTGTCATCTTGTTCCATGGTTCGAGTTGGGAGCATGTCCGTCAACTTGCAGAGGGCGGCTTATCTTTGGTGACTGCATGGCTTGAAGATAGCTTACTGACGCTCAACACGTCAAAAACTAAATATCTATGCTTTAGCAAAACAAAGGCTGCTTCACCCAAGAGATTCGTTGTGCGTATTCACTCATTCCCATGTAATCGCAATCTTAACGAAATAAGCGATACCGAATGTAACTGTCCCATACTGGAAAGAGTAACTAACACAAAATATTTAGGAATTAATATTGACGACCGACTTAATTGGAAAATACATTATACAACAGTAAGCAAAAGGCTAAGGAAGCTAATTTATATCTTTAAAGATTTACGAATTATCACTAATACTAAAATTCTAATTCAAACATACAAAGCATTGGCTGAATGTGTTATTACTTATTGTATATGTTCATGGGGGTCGGCCAGTAAAACAGATTTAATAGAGGTTGAGAGGGCACAGCGTGCGGTATTAAAAGTACTATTACATCTACCGTTTAGATTTCCTACTCACCAACTTTATGAGCAAACAAAATTACTGTCTGTGCGAAAACTGTTTATTTTTCAATGTATTCGTAAATATCATAAAATAACCGTACCCCAACTTTTGCCTTCACACAAAAGAAGAGATGATTGTCCAATTCCCAAGATAAAGAGCAAATTTGCCCAGAGACACTACAACGCTATAGCACCCCGACTCTATAACATACTTAATTCTAAACATAAAATTAAGAAATTATCAAACTATAAAATTAAATGTATAATCAAACTCTGGCTACAAAATCTTGACTATGATAGTACAGAAAACCTACTCAAAATTAAATCATAATTATTGTTGCATATTTGTGTTGCTTATATTATTTAGAAAAATTTATACCTATTATATTATTTGTAAAGAAAACCTCTAACACTACACATATATAGCATGCATCTTCACACACAAACACACACTGACATACAATCACGTTTGCACATTCACGCATGTTACTAATTTGTTAAAAATTTATGTAATTACTATTTTTTATTTCTTTCAATTTTATATCTTAATTTAAATTATTGTCTAAGTGTTGTGCCTATTTGCCTTTTTTATATTTTTTTATTTCTGTAAAGATTAGGGAAGTGAAAACTGAAGACCAATACACGGCTAACGCTACTTTGGGCTTCAGGGCTTGTAATTGTAAATGTATTATTGATATTTTTGAAATAAATTATTATTATTATTATTATATAATTCATATTAATATAACGCCCATAACGTATTACAGACAACGAGATAGATCTCTTTGAGATTACCCGCATTTTCTGTAATCGTATTGAAAACAAAAGGTGATCGATAAGATCAGATAAAATTTATTAAAGTTTACATCATTACGATATTGAGCAGTTAACGTGATATATCTATTATAGATTACACGCATTTTCTGCTCTGATTTTTTAAATAACATTTTTAAACCGAATAAGTAGGTCGTACCTTGGAAGATTTCTTCTTTGGAAGAAATAATTCGCTGTTTCCGTTTTTTATTTATTTTTTGTTCCAACTTTTTTATCTTTTTATTATAATGTTGAAGCTGTTCTTCTGCTGTACGTTTAGGCATTTTGTAAAAACTTAAGTAAATGATTAAAGTAAATGACGTATGCTTGTTACCACGCACGAAAAAAGAATGAGGGCTTGGCGCGAACCGGGTGGATCATGCCACGCGGCGCCCCACCACAGTGTTTTTTTTATGATACTTTAAATTATGCGAAGTTACCTAGTACCTAAAAAGGACTACCTGTTATATAATATCTGAAGAATGAAGCGACGAAATATAATGATAAGTAACGAGTGCACAATTTGATTCAGATGAGGCTGTACGAAGAATAAAATGATAAAGGATATTGTAGAACTAAAGCGACAACCAGTTTTGACTATATTTTATTTTTTGAAATAATAACTCTATTTCGATAATAAGGCGTACTTCACTAAATCCTTTCGAACATAAAAAAAATACTTTATTTTCAAAACCAACAATTATCAGTGTACGTCCAGTATTTAAAGAGCAATTGACGAAAACATGTTTTTTATTTTTCCTGAAAAGTTGCGTTTTTGTTATTATCATTTTATTCTCCGGGGACGGCGCTGTTTCGATTGTAGATCATACCCCAAGTATTCTTTTAAAAAAATATTCAATGTACAGTTTTGACTTTCCTACCATTTTATTATATGTAAATAGATTACAATGACATATTTAATAAATTAATATAATACTTACCAGCTCGTTAAATAAATGAGGTATGAAGGAAAATTGAAACAACAGAAATAAATTCAAAAATTATTTTTATTTCAAGTCTTGCTCGAACACACCTCCTCTATTACGAATAGTAAGAGAATTTCTTTTGTGGCAGTGTTTAGCGTTATTTCTGCTTTAATTAAAAAAAAAAACGTCCTTAATTCTCGTAACCAATTTTTCTTTTGTGTTTATTTTTACCTCGTAGTAAAAGAAAAAAAAATATTCAACATAGCAGGGAAGACACAAATAATAAAAAATTAAAAAGAAAATACAAAAAATTTAATTATATAAAGTTGGTACAAATATTAAAATACTAGCTGCTGCCCGCGACGTCGTCTGCGTGAACGCTATGCAGCACCAAACGCACCTACGATTATAACACTGCTAGCGTGATAATATGTAGCCTATATGTTGACCCGACTTCTTAACTATCTTCATGCCAAATTTGAAGTAAATCCATGCAGTATTTTTTGAGTTTATCCCGGAAAGACAAACAGACAAACAGACAAAAATTCTAAAAACTATATTTTTTGTTTCTGTTTCGATTGTAGATTCGATTGTAGACATACCCCAAGTATTCTTTTAAAAAAATATTCAATGTACAGTTTTGACTTTCCTACCATTTTATTATATGTATAGATTATAATTAATACCAATAAGGAAATTTACATATAGGTATGAGAAATAAAACAAAAAATGAAAATGAAAATGAAAACTTTTTATTCGTAGTAGGTAATTTTATACACTTTACGAACGTCAAATGCTGGATGAGGGCGGCGCGGGTCCGGACGACATGACGAATCCTGGGGGAGGCATCCGTCGAGAAGTGTGCGTCTCTCGGCTTTGAAGATAATGATCGCCCATTATACACCAATGTCTTGGTGTTGTCAACTACTACTTCTTCTTCGGCTTTAAAAAACGAAATGAAAGTAGAACCCTAGGTAGACCGAGAGGAAAAAAGCCGGCGGAAAAAAAACTCTCAGCACTCTTTTGTAAAAAGTGCTTATCATAGGTACAATTTGGCAGAAATACAGCTCTGCTATGACATGAAAAAACAAACAGAAGACAGCTATTCGTGCTTGCCAATATCATGTCGCAGCCAAGCTGCTTACAAAGTGATTAATGTTTAATATTTGGAAATAGCCTGTGGAGACATCAATCCCACGCTCTTTTGTCGTCCAAATAATCTTTGAGTTTATAAAAGCCTTTTTTGCATAATGTTTCTTTGATAGTTCTTTTAAATGTATTAAACGTTAGGGATTGAATTGACTTTGGTATTTTATTATAAATACGTATTGACATTCCCATAAATGATTTGGTGCTTTTAGCCAGCCTTAATTTGGGAAACGCTAATTTATGGTCGTTCCTTGTCATTACAGAATAATTATGATCATGCTTATCTTTCATGGTTTTAAATTTACTACTATTCTTATAAATATACACAATGTTTTCATATATATATTGTGATGCAAAGGTCAAGATACCAATCTCTTTAAACTTTTCTCTTAGAGTTTCTCTATTTCCAAGTTTATACATTCCACGAATAGCCCTTTTCTGCAGTGTAAATATCGTGTCAATGTCTGCGGCATTGCCCCAAAGTAGGATGCCGTAGGACATTATACTATGAAAATAACTAAAATAAACTAGCTTCGCCGTAATAACATCAGTCAATGAGCGAATTTTCTTTACCGCGAACGCTGCAGAACTAAGTCTACTCGCTAGCTGTGAGATATGGGCGCCCCATTGCAATTTAGAATGTAAGGTAATTCCAAGAAAAACAGTATTATCTACTAGATTCAACCTGTTCCCATTAAGCCGCAGATCAGACTCAACTTGTTTTACATTTGGTGCGGAGAATTTCATACATTTAGTTTTCTTATCATTGAAAGCTAGATTATTTACATTAAACCACTTTAATACATTTGAAAGAGCATTGTTTACATCGTCGTAGTTGGTTTTCTGCCTTATCATTTTAAAAATTAATGATGTGTCATCAGCAAACAATACAATATCGTGATTATTGCCTACCATATAGGGTAGATCATTTATATAGACTAAAAATAAAAATGGGCCCAGAAATACCTTGAGGCACTCCCATTCTCACAACCGACCCAGCTGACCTTTTCCGGTTAACCTCAACCTTCTGGATTCTATCACTCAGGTATGAATTCAAAAGTTTGAGGTCAGTGCCTTTGATGCCGTAGTGGTGGAGTTTCCTGATGAGAGTGTCATGCTGAACACAGTCAAATGCCTTGGATAGGTCACAAAATAAAAAAATACAAAATACAAAAAAAAAAGAAGAGTTTAGGATTTATAAGGTTGGTAGTGCTGCAGTGTCAAAAAGGCTCTAGCACAGCTTAATGTTGCGTTTAGGCCACAGTGCCCGAGCGCAGCGCTGGTTTTCAGCAGATGCCTAAAGGTGGGTTGGAAATTACCACCAGTTTAGAATTTATAAATCTTGCAACAAAATTATGACAAAACTAAAAAACAAAAGAAATTAATTAAAAGAAAAAAATATTTTTGAGTTGGTCTTCAGCACGTCCCCAATCCATGAATTAGGAAAACAGTTGTGTAGATAGTCGATACCGTGTATGTTCCGGTAGTACCCTTTATCCCTGACTTCGCCTAGTACACCAAAGTTCGCCTGATTTTTAAAAAATTACCTTAGGAGAAAACGGCACAGCTTCTTAACTTACACACAGCTCAAGTGCGATCATGCATGGAGTACTGCAGTAATCTTTGGGATGGTTCAGCCAGGTGTCAACTAGAAGCGCTGGACTCCGTTGACCGAAGAGCCCGTAAACTAATTAACAACGTCAACCTTACGACCAAAAAACTGCAGACCCTAGAGCATCGTCGTAAGGCTGCTTGTTTAACCGTGTACTACAGGATACATTTTGGTGAGTGCGCAAGTGCTCTGTTTGAACAAGTTGAACCCTCACCCTTTAACCATCGGACTACTAGAGGCAGACAGAACTTCCATCCCTATGTGGTAGATATTCCGAAAAGTCGAACTAAGCGCTTTGACAGTTCCTTTTTGATACGGGTCGCCAAGGTTTGGTCTATCTTCCCTAACCAGTCCTAGATACTTTTAAGCGCCTAGTGAATAGGTTTCTCGTGGATGGACGTGTACCACCTTAGTCTTCATGTTCACTTAACATCAGGTGTCATGGAAGACAAACGTCCCATCCATATTAAAAAAAAAATTTGCTGGTTACAATCTCGTAAAACCTATTATATTTTGTTTGTAATTTAATAGTGGCAACAGCAATAGAGGCCATTTGCAGCCAACTTCAAGTATGTTCGATAATTGTGACAAATACGTTGTTGAGAGGGTGTAAATTTTTTTCAACCGACTTCCAAAAAAGGAGGAGTTTCTCAATTCGTCTGGTTTTTTTTTGTGTCTTTGTTACACGATATTTCGGAAAATTATGAATTGTTTAAAAAAAAATTGTTTCATATGATAGAGGATACTTCATAGTTGGTCCCATTTAAATTTCATCGAAATCGGTTCAGTAATTCACTTAAAATTTCAAACTTTTGAAAAAATATGTATGATTTTGGAGAATGTTTACGTTGAGCCATAGTTTGACGTGAAGTCGGTTTTTTTAATGCTCTGCATTCGTTGATTATGTAAGTTTCAAAACATTTTCCGTCACGGAGAAAATACAAAAGGTTTGGCTCTGTCTGTTTGCACTATCAATATATATAAAACTGTTCCGTTACTGACTGAGTGACTGAGGTACTGAGGTACTGAGTGACTGAGTGACTGACAGACAACGTACAGCCGTAACTACTGGGCGTAGAGAGCTGAAATTTGGAACATACATTCTTTAGGGGATGTAGGGGTGCACTAATGAAGGAATTCCCGAAATTCCCACGGGAACGGGAAATACAGGACTTTTTAGTTTGTATGAAAAATCTTATTCCTTGAGTGCACCGATGTGAAACTTGGTGTAAAGGTTTTTCAATGTGTGTCTGGTTGTGTTATGAAAGGAATTCCTGAAATTCCCACGGGAACGGGAAATATATGATGTTTTAGTATGTCTGAAAATATCCCATCCCTTGAGTGTACGGATGTGATACTTTATATAAAAGTTCCTCAATAAGTGTCTGTTTGTATTAAAGAAGGAATTCCCGAAATTCCCACGAGAAGGGGTTGGACTTTTTAGTTTGTATGAAAAATCTTATTCTTTGAGTGTACGGATGTGATACTTGGCATGAAGGTTCTTCAAAGAGTGACTGGTTGTGTTACGAAAAAATTTCCCAAAATTCCCACGGGAACGAGAAATATAGGACTTTTTAGTTTGTATGAAAAATCTTATTCCTTGAGTGCACCGAAGTGAAACTTGGTGTAAAGGTTTTTCAATATGTGTCTGGTTGTGTTATGAAAGGAATTATGAAATTCCCACGGAAACGGGAAATATATGATGTTTTAGTTTGTATGAAAAAATCCCATCCCTTGAGTGCACGGATGTGATACTTGATATAAAGGTTCCCCAATAAGTGTCTGTTTATATAATGGTGGGAATTCCCGAAATTCCCACGGGAAGGGTTTGGGCTTTTTATTTTGTATGTAAAATCTTATTCCTTGAGTGTACGGATGTGATACTTGGCATGAAGGTTCTTCAAAGAGTGACTGATTGTGTTACGAAAAAAATTCCCAAAATTCCCACGGGCATGGGAAATATATGATTTTTAGTTTGTGTGAAAAAAACTTATTCCTTGAGTGCATGGGTGTGATACTTGGTATACAGTTCTTTGCAGTGGGTGTCTGGTTGTATAGTTTCTGAAATTTTCACGAGAAAGGTAGTTAAGCGCATACGAAGTTGCGGGATAAAGCTAGTCTATGATATAATTCATAATGCTTAGTTTTTTACAATAATTCTGTATATACCTAAATAGTGTTTCTTAACCGTTATGATAATTAATTTAAATTAAGTACCCAGGTGAAGTTCAAGCAATACTAGACTTCGCCTGCCTTTAGTGACGGGGGAGAAAATGCAATGAGTTAGCACAGTCGATATTTTTGTAATTTTTTTCATGTTTGCTTAATGATTAAAATTTTGCATTATTTTATATTGATTATTAAAAAATTTAAAAAATAATGTTTTTTTTTTTAATGAAATGAAATGTAAATTTTTATTCATCATAAGACCATCGAATGGCCGCTTAATGACGTCAAAATTTTGTACTTCGGCTTTAACAAGGTGTTGATAGTTATCGAATAAGATATTACAGAGACCAAGAGACAAAAAAGCCGGCGAAAAAAAACTTTTAGCACTCTTTTCAGTCAGGATTATACGAATTAATACAAATAGGTACAAATTGATCGTGACTTGAAAAAAAACAAACACAAGACAGCTAATGAGGGTAGTTCTAAAAGCGGTAAAGCAAAAGTTGGCTCTTGCATTATTAATTAAATTGTGGAATTATTGAGCAATATTTGTACATTGAAATAGTGTTTTGAGTAAAAAATACTTTTTAAAAGATGTGTAAATGAATTCAAGGTGCAAAGTTTGTTTATAGTGAGTGTAAACAAAACAGATTCGGTGCGTCTCTTTACCTTGGTTTGATCTACTCTGGAGGCTTTATCAACGCTGTGACAACAGAATAAGAAGCAAGTTACGTGTGTGTATGTGGGATTATGTGTAAAATTGCTTAAATTACCATATTAATATCGAATGTTACATTACTCAATAATACAAAACTACAATAAGCGCCATCTTACCTTTTTAAAGTGAACTAAGTTGAACTAGAGTAACATAAATCGATATGAACAAGTGCGGGGCGTGTGGTAAAATTACTTCGTCAGCAGGGGGCGCTGTATGTAGCAAGTGCAAAGTCAAGTACCATAAAAGCTGCGTTGGTATTGATACAAGTGATAGCGTACAAAAGGACTGGATATGCCCATGCTGCTCTGTTAAGCTCCCTCGACAGGATAATACCACTGAAATAGACTCATTTGAAATATTAACTACAGGGAGCTCAGTAGAAAGTAATAAATGTGAAATACTGGATAAAAGTACTGTACTTAAATTTATAGAGGAGATTCGCATCTGTCGAGAGCAAATGAAAGATTCCATGAATGAACTGGCAAAGTTCCGCGGCGAACTAGCAGAGTTACGCCTTAATATGTCATTATGTAAAGTTACGCCTTAATATGTCATTATGATTGATACTATAGAAGAAGCTCAGGATACATTATCAACATCTCAACAAATAAATAGTGACGCTCTTAAAGTATTAGAAGTTACTGTAGCAGGCCTAAAAAAAGAGTTAAATGAAAGAGAACAAGATTCATTATGAAATGACATACGAATGCTAACATCTAAGTATAGCTTTAAATTTAAGATGAAAGCACTCCTATTAAAAGAGCAGAGACTGAGTTTCCCACATTCTTGATCCTTCGTTTTAGAATTTCATGTAATTTATAATGCGGAATTTGTCCAGTTTATTATTTTATTTACTATTATAATTACACCATTTCATTTGAACCCAATGTTATCTCTAGTTTTTTATTCTCATAGTGATTAATTACATTTTACATTTGACATTTTATTTAATATTTATTTAATTTAGGTTAGTCAATCTTTTTTAAAATAACATTTCTATTTTTAATTAAGATGTGATTAAATTTTAATTTTAATTCAATTTAAATATTCAATTTCTATTTCAATTTAATTAAATTATAATTTATTTCTTATTTTATTTATTTAGGTTTTAATTATTTAATTTAATTTAATTTAATTTAAGGTTTTATTCTCTAACTCAATCTCAAGTTATGTTTTTATTTTTAATTAAAAATGAAGGTCAATTTACAATTTATAATTTAATTTTAGTGTAATCTGCAGTGGAAACCTAACCCCCTTAGGCTGTAGCTGAAAATCAGCGTTTTGTTCATTGAACAATAATGTCGCTGAGCTATGGCCCTTTGCACTGCTACAGCAAACATACTAAATCTGTTATTATTATTGTTCTATTTTGTGTTTCTTGTATTTGCTTTGTGTATGTGTTTGTTGTAGTTGTCAATAAATTTATTCTGATTCTGATTCTGATTCTGACATAGAAATAATAGGTGTATAGTTTTCTTAGAGTTGTTGTAGATGTTGGAGCTTGAGTTAAACGCCACAGACAGTTAGATTGAGTTTATTGTTTTAAGTTACAGTTAAGTTAAGAAGGATGCTCGTCTACCCTGTGGCTGGTAAGATAATACACACTGAGTATGTTAAACGTATGGTATTTATTATGTTAGGGCCACGTGACGCGTGTCCGCAGCATGTGACCAAATTAGGACAGCATTGCGCGATAGACTGTACGGTTAATGAACCGTACATGTTCCCGAGGGAAAAGGTAAGGCTCAGGGAAGATAAGCATCCTTTACAAAGAAATAAAAAGTATTAAAATCATTAATCAAAACTAAATCTTTTCTTGGAATGTGATCCTGTGTTTTCTATAACTCGTAGCTCGATGCCATGTTGGTTTTCTTGCTCAGGCTTGCATTTAATTTTCGCTACTGGGCTTCTTCTTTGTTGACAGCACCTCTTGACGTAGACATAGATAACCACCACTAACGGTCCTGCCACCAGCAAAATAGAGATGGAGTAGTGGGTCATATCATGGGCAGACAAAGTCCATGAGCTGGTCGGTAAGTTCTCGCGCCTCTTTTGGTATTCTATTGATTTTTCTATTCTGTCGATTTCTGTGGCCGTTCTCTCAATATTAACTTGTAATTCCATTTTGCTTCCAAAGTGATTATAACTGTAAATAGTCGAACTGTCTCTTTGTATCATGCATCCCGGCTGTAGTGAGATAAGTCCGTTTCCTTGAAGCGTTATTGCACTCACTATAGTTCCACACATAAGTCGTATTAGGTACTTATCACAGGCAACGTAGAGCCATAAGTTAGGCCTTTGCAGTTTGACCCAGTTATCTTGACAATAACCTTCATTCACGGCGCACGATAGTGAAGACTGCTGACTGAACATTTTTGCTTCGCACGGCGCATTGTTATCGTTTAAGTTATATACAGGCTGTTGCCAAGTACACAGGTAATTTTCATTGCCATAAAATATACAATTTTGTATGTCATGCTCGTCGATAATTAAAAAATTATTTTTGACGAGATCGATTGCAATGTGTGATATTTCAGATTTAATTGTTTTCAGTTCCTCTTTGTTTATGAATGGCAGTGGTATCACGTGATAGATTGTGTAGTCTTCATCTCGAATTAACGGTATACTCAATTTAAATAAGAAATATTTTTCTGTGACTCTAACCTTTGTATATACCATCTTGTAGATATCTAGAACATCTTCTTGTATGTTTTTAATTGGTAGAGATAGGCCATTAGGGAGTCTCCCAGATATTATGTGAAGTTGTTCTATAAGTTGAGCTTTTGAGAGCAAATGAATGTCCAAATGCCCCCTGTATACGTCTGATAAGATGTTTAATAACATATCTTGAATTTTATGTAAATTGTTTAATAACAAACTTGCTGTCAATGACACTGAATTAACATCATTTGAAGCAAACAAGGCTTGTACTCGGGTTTCGATCTTTGTTAGTTCAGCGTTTTTTTCTTTTAAGTATTGATGCATGATTTCGAACTGTCTTTGTGTTATGTTTTCATTTTTCTTTATGATGTTATTTTCTGATTCAATAATGAGAGTTTGATTTTTTATTAACTCCAATAAATAATTTTCATTCGAATGGAGTGATTCGATTTCATTTTCGTATTTTTGTGCAAATTCGTCATCCAGAACGCCGAACAGTGTCCTTGCAAGGTTTCCAATACCATTTATATATCCTCTTTTTCGTCGAGACAGATGTTTAGAAAGTAGAAGGTCGTTGTATTCCGATAAGTGAAGCAACTCGTGACGTAATTGATTGACCGTCGACTCGCATGGTGGATGAGTCATGCGCTTGCACAGCCCTTCTATATAGTTTATGTATGTGTTTAAGTTGGATGTAGCTTGCCAATATAGAGTTAAATTATAATAAATTAGTAATGTCCATTCATCATGTACTATATGCATGTTTCAGGGTGATCCTTTTCTATAGGAGTCATTTTGTAGTTATGTGATTGTTCAGTCAACACGCCCCCAAAGAGCGTAAGGACTGTAATTATAGTAAACGTAAATAAGCTGAATATTGATTGTTTTCGTGTTCGTCGGGTATGTTTCAACTGTGGCTGCTGAAATGTTTCCTTTCTGTTGCTTGGTTTTTCAAATTCGTCTATAGGTTCGTAGGCAATGGGTAGTGGAGTTAATTTTGTTACAGGTCGCTTGAGCTCTCCTGACTTTGTTTTTAGGGTTATGACACGGACATAACCATCTAATCCAGGATGTGTTTCGAGAATTCTTCCCAAGGCCCATTTACCTGGAGGTAAATTGTTTTCTTTTATTAAAACGAGTTCTCCTTTTGACAAGTTTTTAGTAGATAGTTGGCATTTGCTACGTGTTTGCAGCTGATTT
Source organism: Stenoptilia bipunctidactyla (assembly GCA_944452665.1). Taxonomy (NCBI): domain Eukaryota; kingdom Metazoa; phylum Arthropoda; class Insecta; order Lepidoptera; family Pterophoridae; genus Stenoptilia; species Stenoptilia bipunctidactyla. Next base: position 17,923,599 of record OX101747.1, on the reverse strand, counting down.
AAGTATTCACTTGACCATTTCTTCCAGAAGTGAAGGTTCATTTGTTCTATGAGCCGCCATCGATTTCGCAGATCATATTGATTAAAGTTTTGGTCTTCACTTGGAGGTAATGACAGTAACGACCCGCCGACTAGGAAGTGCCCCGGCGTGAGAACTTCCAGGTCATCTTTATCTTCGGTTAGTGGAGTTAAAGGTCTTGAATTTAAACAGCTTTCTACTTGTGTCAGTAATGTTGTAAATTGTTCAAAAGTTAATTTTTGTTCACCAAGGACCCTTTTCAGATGATATTTCATAGATTTAACTGCACTCTCCCATAATCCGCCAGAAGTGGGCCATGATGGGCAGGTGAAGTGCCATTCGATCTGGGAGTTTGTCATTTCATCTTGAAATTCATATGATGTAAAGGTTTTATATTTTTGAAAGTCTAATTGTAATTGCTTAGCTGCGCCGATGAAGTTTGTTCCATTATCTGTATACACGTGTTTCGGTTTTCCACGACGAGAACACATCCTTTTGAAGGCCGCTAGGAAGGTTTCAGTGCTGAGATCAGACACTAACTCGATATGGACGGCTTTAGTTACCATGCATATGAAGATTGCTATGTATCCCTTACAAGTGGACACGCCCTTTCCTTTATTTGTTTTCACCTGAACGTGCCCTGTAAAGTCTATTCCAGTTTTCGTAAAAGGCCTGGATTGCGTTACTCTGACCTTCGGAAGGTCAGCCATTATTTGTTCATTTTTATGTGTTTTAAAACGGTGACATTTTACGCACTGACGCAATTGTTTCTTTATAGTGTTATTTCCCCCTAAAATCCAATACTGTAAACGGGTCTGAGCTAAGGTTAAGCGAGCTCCCCCATGCAGCGTTTTCAGGTGGGTCTCATCAATTATGAGTTTTGTTAAGTGGTCAGAGCTGGGTAGAATTATAGGGTGTTTAGTTTCTTCGTCTAGTAAAGAGTGTTCCAGGCGCCCCTTCACACGCAGTATTCCCTCTTGATCCAGGTAAGGTGTTAATTTTAAAAGTTTGCTCTTTGTCGATACTGTTCCATTTTTCCTTAAGTGTTTTATATCTTCGATGAAGTGTTTTTTCTGCACATCCTTTATTATAAATTTAGTTGCTATCTTCATCTCGATTGTAGAGAGATTTTTATGTAAGTTGTGAGTTGTTTGTTTATGACGTAAATTATTAATAAAACGAAATATCCAGCCAATTACTCGTATTGCACGTTGAAACGAGCTATATTTATGTAAAATGATACTTAAAAGGCTGACCTCACTCGATTGCGTAACTAGGCAGTTCATTAACTTTTCTGTTTCAGTTTTATAATTATGTTTCATTTTTTCGTTGATTTCTATTTTCTTAGATTTTAACCAACAAGGTCCTTCCCACCACAAATTGAAAGTCAGGATCTGAGTAGGGGATAGGCCTCGGGATGCACAGTCTGCTGGATTTTCTTGAGATTTTACGTAGTACCACTTGTCTGGCGCTACTATATTAGTTATTTGAGTAACTCTATTACTTATGAACTTTTCCCATTTATGAGGGTTGCTTTGAAGCCAAGCTAGCACAACTTGGGAGTCAGTCCAGCAGTAGACGTTTAGGCTCTTTTCACCGAGACTAGAAATAATCTTTTGAATAAGTTTTGCAAGTAATAGGGCACCACATAATTCCAGCCGAGGTATTGTTTGTTTTTTATTTAAAGGCGCGACCTTTGTTTTTGCTGTTATTAAAGTTATCGTAATATTGCCGCTTTTATCTTGCGTTCGACTGTATACAGCGCATGCGTAAGCTTTTTCACTTGCATCGCAAAAGCCGTGTATTTCTAATTGTTTATCAGAACATTGTAGCCATCTTCTTAATGATAGTTGTGTTATATTAGGCAGGTCTTCGCGTAGCTTTTGCCACTCGGCTGCTATGTCTAGGGGTAGTTCTTCGTCCCAGTCGGTTTTACAAGTCCATAGCCTTTGAAATAGTAGTTTAGCTTTTAACACGACTGGTGGCATCCATCCAATGGGATCATAAAGTTTGCTGATATCTGAGAGTAGGCTGCGTTTAGTAGCTTGTTTTTTATTTTCTGGCAGATTCCAATTAAATACAAAGACATCTCGCACAGGGTTCCAGCTTAAGCCCAAGGTTTTTATGCTCATCGATGACTCGGAGTCTAAGTTAATTACTTGTTTGTGACATTTCATATCTTCAGGTAAGTCTTCTAGGATAATAGGTTCATTGCTTGTCCATTTACGCAACTTAAAGCCGCCTTTGCTTAAAAGTATGATTAAATCATGTATAAGTTGTTTCGAACTTTCGATTGAATCCTGTCCATATATGAAATCGTCCATGTAAAAATAATTCTCAAGGACATTTGCTGCGCGTGGGTAGAGGTGACCTTCATCCAAGGCAAGTTGTTTCAACGTCCTCATAGCCAGGTATGGAGCAGCTTTCATACCGTAAGTGACAGTACACAAATGTATTTCTTGTACGGGTTCTTGGTGCATGGCACCGTATAGTTTCTTGGTATTATGGGTATAATTGCGCCATAAAATAGTTTGCAGGTCTCTTTGATCTGTATGTAGCCAAATATTTCTATACATTTTTTCTATGTCAGCTGTAAATACGTATTTGTAGGTGCGCCAATTTAAAACCAGTGATAAAATATCTTTTTGTAAATTAGGGCCCTTGTACATAAGATCGTTGAGGGATAGCTTGTTATCTGATTGCATGGAGGCGTTAAACACCACACGGAGCTTTGTAGTGCTTGATTCTGCTCGTACAACCCCGTGATGAGGTAGATAGACTCGGAGGGTGGTTTTATTTGGTAATGTGAGTGTAGGTTTCATATGTCCCAGGCTTAAGTACTCATTTATGAACTGTTTGTATTGTGATTCTAGTTCAGGATTTTTCTGTAACCTTTTTTCAAGTTGCAGAAATTGTGAGTATGCTCGTGACCTTGTATTGCCTAGTTGGCTTTCATAGTTCGAAATCATAGGCATTTTTACAATATATTTTCCGTCGCCTCCCCTTTCGGTTGTTTGCGTGTAGTATGTTTCACAGATTTGTTCTTCATGTGTGTGTTCTTTAGGGTCCATAATATCTTCCGACTCCCAGAATTTTGTAATGTCTTCAAGTTGAGTTAACGTAATAAAACAGTTGAATGTTTTGACATTTCCGCACAAAATCCATCCTGCGTGGGTTTGCTGAGCTACGGGGTAGTTTTTGTCACCTTTGATGATACCCTCCATTATAAGGTTTGAATATATGTCGGCCCCTAATAATATGTCAACGGGAGCGGAGACATTAAATGTTGGGTCGGCCAGCTTTAAGTTCTCCAGGTATTCCCAACCTTCGGCCTCAAACGACTGGCTAGGTAATTTGTTGACTAATTTTTTGATAACGAGTGTATCGGCAAAGAAGGAATAGTTCGAATGTATTGATTTACACTCAAGGCGTAATGAACCTCTGCAGCTGCCAGATAGCGATCCGATTCCGGATACAACTGCATTTAATTTTTGTCTTGGGATTCTTAGTTGTTGAGCTGCGTCTTCAGTTATAAGATTGACTTGTGATCCTTGGTCTAGTAATGCGCGCAGAGTTATATATTGCCCTTCCAAAGTCTTGACCTTTAGTAGCATGGTAGTTAAAAGAACTTCATTGTCTTCATTCATTACATTATTGACTTGTTTCGTGGACTGACATTTTTGGTAGGTCATATTGGTACTCATAGATGGAGTTTGAGGTTCAAAAGTTTGTTTCGATTTCAAGTTTATAAAATTAAAATCATGTAAAAGTGTATGATGCTTTTTTCCGCATATCTTGCAAAAACGCGTCGAATGACATTGTTTACTGCCATGACTAAACAGACAATTTTTGCAAAGCTGTTTTTTCTTGACTAGGTCATGTCGATCATTAACATTGAGGTCTGTGAACTTTGTGCATTGCATTAAAACATGATCGCTTGCGTTGCAAATCGGGCACGTTTTGGTTGTAGTTATGTAAAAGGTATTTGATGATTTTGTCATATTGTTGTTATTTATCGACTTATATGAATTAACTTTCTTTGTATAATTATTAGAGTTGTGCTGGTTATGTTGATTATGATTTTTCGGGGACCTCATTCCTTCAAATCCGATGAACTTTGATTCCCGGAACAGGATAAATTCTTCTAGCTCGGCTGGGTCTCTTGGAGACTTCATATCCTTTATGTACTCATTATAGGTTTCCGTGTCTAGTTTCTGACATAATATATGAACAATAATCGGATCCCAGCCGTTAGTGTTTACACTAATGTTATTAAGACCGTTTAGACATTCCAAAGTTACGTCATGCATTTTCTTCATGTTAAATGCATTTGGCGTTTGTATAATAGGTAAATTAAGTATGGTGTTTAAGTATGATGTTGATAGAAGTCGCCTGTTATCGTATCGATGTGTGAGTATATCCCAACATGAGTCATAGTTTTCTGGGCTCGTAGTTAAATGACGTATTAGTTTTTCTGCTTCTCCTTTTAGTTTAGATTTTAAATGTTGCATTTTTTGTGCTTTAGGAATCAGTGGATTATTGTGGATTATTTCAGTAAATAGAGATTTAAAAGATACCCATTGGTTATAGCTCCCTGTAAACTCTGGGATCTCTATTCTTGGGGTAGTTTTTTCGTATTGGGTGCTGTTAAATATCTTCTCATGGATTTTTTCTCGTAAGTTATCGTAGCTTCTCTCAATTTCATCATATTGTCTTTCGTAGCTGCTATCAGGTTCATTTAATGAATAGTCTATTTTCCAGTTAAGTTTATCGATGGGTTCCCATTTTGATTTAAGCATGCTGAGAGCATCTTCTAGTTGCCACTTCGCCTGACGGTGGTCCAGGTTAATTTTTTGTTGTAGCCTTTTAAAAGCTTTGAAGTTACAGGCTTGCTCACGAAGAAAATTTGCAATTTCGCTAGATGCTTCTTCTTGTCGTGTGCTAGGAATCTGCTTCGGTGTTTGTTTAGAAGTAGACGCTAAGTTAAGGCGATTTTCGAACGCTTCCTGATGTAGTCGTTCTTCTTTTCGCGATGAAATGTCATTTTTTGTTTTCTCGTACATGTTTTTTACACGAGAATATACGTTTTCAGTGAAATATTCTATGTTTCGGTTTTCTAGTTTGTTCAAAACTGTATGGTTAGTCTCGAACGTCGTCCAAATGTCTTCTAGGTAGTTTAAACGCTTTTCTAAGTATTCCAGAGTTTTCCTGTCTGCACTATCCTTGCCATAGTTTGTACAGAACCTCTTGATATCTTCAAATGTTTGCTCTTGACGGTTGATGAGTTCTTCCGCGTTAGTTGCCATTGTAGTAAGTTAATAAGTTGTAGTTTTCGTAGATGATAGGTATTCCAAAAAAATTTCAGTGTTATCGCTGGTTCTTGACACTGGGCCTGCTAGTCCTGACACTCAATATATCACGCAGCCGCCACTGCAAAATACACGTCTTCTCAATTAGCCTGGGGGATCCCGCTGGTGGGAAGCCAGGTAACCGATACGCTATCACAGCTAAGCTACAAAATATACCAAGTGTTAATTGTGAAGGACTAGCCGGTCGTAGACAGTCTTCTCAGATCCGCACGTCGTCTTCTGGCACAGTAGTAAGTCCCAAAATTCTTCAATTGGATGTGATCTGATGTCTTCTTATTCAGTTTCTTCGCTCGAAGGACCAAAAGATGTATAGTTTTCTTAGAGTTGTTGTAGATGTTGGAGCTTGAGTTAAACGCCACAGACAGTTAGATTGAGCTTATTGTTTTAAGTTACAGTTAAGTTAAGAAGGATGCTCGTCTACCCTGTGGCTGGTAAGATAATGCACACTGAGTATGTTAAACGTATGGTATTTATTATGTTAGGGCCACGTGACGCGTGTCCGCAGCATGTGACCAAATTAGGACAGCATTGCGCGATAGACTGTACGGTTAATGAACCGTACAATAGGCATACCCGAGACTGGTGGAGAAAATTTATTGCACCTGACAAATCTAGTTGCTGAGATAGTAGGTTCAAAACTCGACGAAGTGGAAATAGTCGAAGCGTATAGAGCTGGTCCTCGACATCTGAGTGCGTTAAGCTCGGACGGCGCGCGGCTGCGACCCCGCCCCATCGTAGTGCGGCTGGCGCGGCGCGCGGTCAAGCTGTGGCTGCTGCAGGGCGCGCGCACGCGCCGCCACCTCACCATCGTGGGCATACAGCTGCCCGCCGCCGCTGCGCCCCAACCCCACCAGGACTCGCGCATCTACATCAACGAACGACCCTCAGCAAGGCCCGAGCAGAAGCAAAAAGTAACAGCTGGGGATATGTGTGGGTCAACAATGGTTTCATTTTGGCGCGGATGGCAGAAGGAAAACCGGTTTGTAAAATAATAGACGAAAAAGACCTTGCCTGTTTTCGTGTTCCACAAAAATAATTGTTATTTAGAATATAGTATGTCATACCTAGCTTTTATTCTTTTGTTTATGACTTGTAAAATTATGACTGTTACAGACAGCAATAACACATGGTATATGATCGCGTTACTTTCGGTTCCTAAGCTACTGGGTATACAGATTAAAATGACTCTTAATTGTTTTAATTACAGAAATTCAAAGTGTATTTCTAGTTTTGAGCTGAATGTTATGAAACTTCAAGGATTTTTGCTTTTATGTCGGTCCAAAATACATTTTATAGTGATCAATGTATGTACATGTGACTTATTGTTATTAAATTTGTTATATTCTACTATATTATATGTAAATTATAGATATGCATATGTAATATTCTATTATATTATTAATATATGTTTATATTTATTTATTTCTATATTTTTATACTATTTTAATAATTAATACAGGGTGTCCCAGAAAGTAGTGTCAAGCGAAAGTCCAGAGGTAGCACTTCCTGGGGTACTCGAATCACCCCTATGTATGTTCCGCGATTATTCATAGTTTTCGAGTTATTAATATTTTCTTGAATTTTTGAAAAATAACCTTAAAAAATTGTTTTTAAAAAAGTAAAAGACTTTTAACTTTTTTTTCATTGCTACTGAATAATCTTAAATGTTTTTTTTATGCATAAAATAATCAGCTTCGTAACTTGAATGAAAGTTACAAAATTGTTGATGTAAAGTCAAAAATTAACAGTTGGTAGATAATGACTTAAATGTTCAACTTTAAATTAAAAATGTAAACAGGTGACCTCATGGTTCCTAAGTAAGTTTGAAAACTTCTACAGCCTCTCTGATTTCATAATCAATTAAAAAAAGAAGTACTTTGGCTAAAATCGACTCTCAAAGACAGGGAGGCAAAAAATTCTTGAAATTCGCCATATGATTTTAATTTTTTTTTGGAAACTTTATCATTTCATTAATTTGTAAAATAAACAAAAATTAACTGCAGAAAAGCTAAGAATAAAACAAAAAATATTTTTAAAGTATTTATTATTTAATTACAAGAAGTCTTCAAAATGTCGACCTTCGTGCTCGATACAAATTCTACATCGTCTTAAAAAGTTTTCTTTTAACTTAATAAAAGCAAGTCTGTTATTTTTTATTGTTTCTTCTGCCTGTCTCAATTTTGTTCTTAATTCGGCAACATTGCTAATGTTCTTGGCGTAAACTAATTCTTTATAGTATCCCGAGATGAAAAAATCTATCGGGTTCAAGTCGGGGGACCGTGGCGGCCATGCAATGAGCCCTCCACGGCCGATCCAACTATTTGGAAATCTTTCAGTTAAGTGTTGTTTTACATTTCTAGCATAGTGACATGGAGCACCGTCATTTTGAAACATCATATTCCTTCGAGTTAAAAGGTCTACATCTTCTAGCAATCCGTTCAGATCAAATTGTAGAAATCGCAAGTAGGCATCGCTGTTCAGTCGGTCAGGTAGTTCGAATGGGCTTATCAGCTGCCCGTTTAGGATACCAGACCATAAATTTACACTGAAATGTTCTTGGAAATTGGATGCTCTTGTGAGGTGTGGATTTTCAATACTCCATGGATGATAATTATGCATGTTAAACACTCCGCATCGTTTGAAATGAGATTCATCGGTCCATAGAATATTATTAAAAAAGTTTTCATTTTCAGCTTGCCTTCGTAACATTTCCTGGCAAAACGCCACTCTTTTCGGGTAGTCTGCGGGCTTGAGCTGCTGAAGTTTTTGACTATGATATGGGTGAAAACTCTCTTGCTGGAGTATTCGATATGCCCGTGACTTAGGAATTCCGATTCGACGTTCTACTGTTCTAACACTCACTGATGGCTCTCTTGCTACTTCTTCGAGCATTAAGTCGACGGTATCTGGGTCCTGCATTTGAGATGGGCATCCTGATCTTCTACCAGGTAGGCGTCCTTCCATGTAAGAGTTATGCACTCTTAGAATCATACGATGATCAGGCCAAGTTTCAGGCTGAGGTCCACTTCCACTTTGTACTTGCTGCCTATACAATCTGGCTGCTTCAGAAGCATTTCCTCTTGCATATCCATAAAAGTAATGCATAAGAGCATAATCTCGGGATGAGAAAGACATCTCACAAAATTAAGGTCTTGAAAAGTCCGTTTTGAAAGCCAAATTCGTTAAAGTCCCGTATTTACACAAACCAAATCGTAATTGCACTCAAAGTCCGAAACGAAAGCAAAGTTCGTCAAATAAATGAATCACTGAGCGTATCGTAAGGCACAAACAAAGGCAGACAAACGACTGACTAACATGAACAGGACACAATAGACCAGTCCTGAGACAGCACCCCCGCCTCACCTCCGCTTCAACCCCTATCACTATTGAATTCCGAGAATAGCAGCATTATTTGTTGAGTATCGTCTTTGCGTTGCGCCCAACTTTACAACCGCTCGAAAAATCGCTAGGAAAAGACTTGAGCATAACTTCCGCGTAGTTAATTTTTGCTAGTTAGCAAAATAATGATCCTTAGAAATGAAAAAAAGGCTAGAAAAAAATAAAGTGATGTGATAATACACTCGAGAGCAAAGAATTAGGGTCGGAGACAAAACTCATGATATCTCTCAAACTATAAACGTTAGCTTATTCAAATAAAAAGCAATAGGAAGCCTCTTTAATGCCGAATATAAAAAGTAAATGTAAGTAATATCTTTTTTAAGAAATGACATAGAAAAAAACAAAAAACAAAAATTATGATTTATTTTGAAAATTGAACTAACAATTCAAATCATTTGTATCGATTTTGTTTGTTTTGTGTCACAAAAAAATGTTATAAAAGGGTTTCCTGGTGTACAATATTCATTATGAAAGTACAAATCATGTCGCTCACACCTGAAGAATGTACAAGAATCCTCACTTTGCAGGAAGACGGGCGTAGTCAGCGTGATACAGCCAGGATGGTCGGCCTATCGTTATCTACGGTACAACGTGTTCTCCAACGGTTCCAGGGAACTGGGTCAAACCTTCGCCGGCCAGGAACTGGCAGAAAAGGATGCACAACACCTCGTGAAGATCGATACTTAGTCACAAAAATGCTTAGAAACCGATTTCTCACGGGTGTTGAACTGAGAAATCAATTTGTACGTCTTGGAGGAAGCAGCCCAAGTGCGTGGACAGTAAGGCGACGTAAGACAGTAAGGCGAAGACCAGCGAAAGGCCCTAAACTTGAACAGGAGCATCGTATTGCAAGACAGAGTTATGCACGTGAGCACTTGAATTTGACTCTAGAGGATTGGTCAAGAGTTTTGTTTACAGACGAGTCCAGATTCATGCTGTATAAGCACGACGGTAGACACAGAGTGTACAGAAGACCAGGAGAACGGCTTCAACAAGCCTGCATTGAAGAAAAAGTTGCATACGGCGGAGGATCCGTGCATGTTTGGGCCGGAATATCTGCAGAGAGCTGCACGGAGCTAGTCTTGATAGAAAATGGAACGTTGACCGCGAGAAGATACGTAGAAGAAATCTTAAATGAGTATGTCGGTCCGTCTATGGCCAATATGGGCGAGAATCAGGTGTTTATGCACGATAACGCCCGTCCCCATACTGCGACTGTAGTGACTGATTACCTTCAAGAGGCGCATGGAATGGCCTGCACGCAGCCCAGATCTGAACCCCATCGAACATGCCTGGGACGAGCTCGGACGACGTGTAAAGCAAAAAATACTTCCTCCAATTACACTTCGTGATTTAAAATTAGCACTGGTGGAAGAATGGGGGAATATATCGCAGAACCGACTTAGAAACCTGGTGTACAGCATGCCAAATCGGATAACATCCATTCTGAGATCACGTGGAGGTAATACACGGTACTGAAATTTGTGGAAAATCATACTCTCGTACCAGAAAAGTCTTAAATGTAATTTGTGATCATCAAGTGTAATTCGTGCATTTTTATTTTATTTGTTTTTATAAATAATAAAATCACTTAAATAACAATCTTAAAAATTTTATTTATGTATTAATTAATGGTCTATTTAACAGTTTTTAATTCATCAAGTTAGCATTTATAATTTGCGAGATATCATGGGTTTTGTCTCTGACCCTAATTCTTTGCTCTCGAGTGTAGTTTAGCTGATTTCAAGAATTTTGTACCTCGATGTCTTTGAGAGTCGATTTTAGCCAAAGTAGCCCGTTAAGTACTTCTTTTTTTAATTGATTATGAAAGCAAAGAGTCTGGAGAAGTTTTCAGACCTACTTAGAAACCATGAAATCACCTGTTTACATTTTTAATTTAAAGTTGAACATTTAAGTCATTATCTACCAACTGTACATTTTTGACTTTACATCATCAATGTTGTAACTGTCATTCAAGTTACGAAGCTGATTACTTTATGCGTAAAAATACATTTTAAGATAATTCAGTAGCAACGAAAATAAAAGCGAAAAATCTTTTACTTTTTTTTAAATATTTTTTTAAGGTTCTGAGGTCGAAAATTTTCAAAAATTCAGGAAAAAATTAATAACTCGAAAACTATGAATAATCGCGGAACATACATGGGGGTGATTCGGGTACCCCAGGAGGTGTTCTACCTCTGGACGTTCGCTTGACACTACTTTCTGGGACACCCTGTATATGGCCCATCTTGCAATTCACTTTAAAGTATGTAAGTAGAATAAATTCATTCATTCAATATGGTACCAAAAGCTACAAAATGTTTAAACATAGGACTTATTAATGTGAGATCGCTGAACACGGGTAGGGGTGAGTTTTTATTGACCATTGAAAAGTTTAAGCCTGATTTAATTGCATTAAGGACGCGTTTCCGCAAATCTTCAAAATAGGGTATTTTCTGGTACATATTGTGATAAAATGGCGCAAAGTTTAGTATAATTACAAGTACTAATAGATAGATAAGACTTTCATCTCCATTAATGATATAAAAATAATATAAATAAATTTGTTTTTGTGGCCTAAAAACTAATTTTGCGAAGCCTCGTCGCACGAAAATGACGATTTTAGGCCAATTTACGGTACCACTTTTGGTATGAAAACACAAGTATTTATGAATAAAAAAAATACTATTCGATGGTTGACATGTTCATTTTTGATAATACGCATTTTTTTCTTTGAAATTACTACTAAAAACCCTTTAAAAAAAAATAAAACCAAACACGTAATTTTCTTCATGTTTGTATAAATGCGTAAATCTTAACACACTGTGGTAAGGGTTATTATACTTTAGCAAATAATGTCAATATCATTCCAAACAAAAACTAGATATCTTCAGTCTGCGCTCAGCCGCTGTCGAGAGTGGACCTGTATCGCTTTTGAGTTATTTTTCGTGCTAAGAAACATCGCTGTACATACACAATTTATTACATCAAACAAGTCTCGATACTTGACGCTCTCTGAACTGAGTTGAAAAGGTAATAATATAATTTCATTGAAAAAAAAAATTACAAAACCTTTTATGATTAGGATTGAATTTGGAAACTTGGAATCATTATGTTTGTTAGGACTAAACCTTATCTCCAGTTCTGGTAGTGGGGTCTGAAGGTATACCTCGAGGTGCTACTGGTACTCCTAGACGGGGTAAAGCTCGGTATATCGAGTTTGGGCTCATTTTGATTCGAAGGAAGAGACCTTACCACCAGTTTTGGTAGTAGGAGCTGAAGGTATACCTCAAGGTGCTACTGGTACTCGTAGACCAATATAGCTAGGCATGTCAAGTTTGGGTTCATTTTGATTCGCAGGACGAGACCTTACCACCAGTTCTGGTAGTGGGAGCTGAAGGTATACCTCGAGGTGCTACTGGTACTCCTAGACGGGTAAAGCTAGGTATATCGAGTTTGGGCTCATTTTGATTCGAAGGAAGAGACCTTACCACCAGTTTTGGTAGTAGGAGCTGAAGGTATACCTCAAGGTGCTACTGGTACTCGTAGACCGATAGAGCTAGGCATGTCGAGTTTGGGTTCATTTTGATTCGCAGGACGAGACCTTACCACCAGTTCTGGTAGTAGGAGCTGAAGGTATACCTCAAGGTGCTACTGGTACTCGTAGACCGATAGAGCTAGGCATGTCGAGTTTGGGTTCATTTTGATTCGCAGGACGAGACCTTACCACCAATTCTGGTAGTGGGAGCTGAAGGTATACCTCGAGGTGCTACTGGTACTCCTAGACGGGTAAAGCTAGATATATCGAGTTTGGGTTCATTTTGATTCGTAGGACGAGACCTTACCACCAGTTCTGGTAGTGGGAGCTGAAGGTATACTTCAAGGTGCTACTGGTACTCGTAGACCGATAGAGCTAGGCATGTTGAGTTTGGGTTCATTTTGATTCGCAGGACGAGACCTTACCACCAGTTCTGGTAGTAGGAGCTGAAGGTATACCTCAAGGTGCTACTGGTACTCGTAGACCGATAGAGCTAGGCATGTCGAGTTTGGGTTCATTTTGATTCGCAGGACGAGACCTTACCACCAATTCTGGTAGTGGAAGCTGAAGGTATACCTCGAGGTGCTACTGGTACTCCTAGACGGGTAAAGCTAGATATATCGAGTTTGGGTTCATTTTGATTCGTAGGACGAGACCTTACCACCAGTTCTGGTAGTGGGAGCTGAAGGTATACCTCGAGGTGCCATTGGTACTCCTAGACGGGTAAAGCTAGTTATATCGAGTTTGGGTTCATTTTGATGCGTAGGACGAGACCTTACCACCAGTTCTGGTAGTGGGAGCTGAAGGTATACCTCGAGGTGCCATTGGTACTCCTAGACGGGTAAAGCTAGTTATATCGAGTTTGGGTTCATTTTGATGCGTAGTACGAGACCTTACCACCAGTTCTGGTAGTGGGAGCTGAAGATACCATATTTTAAAAGAACTGAACAGGACACAAGGAACTGAAATCTATAGGCGGTCAGATTTGGTGGAATCGGGTTTTCATATTTTAAAAGAAATAATAAAATTTATGGACAAAGGATAATGCAAGTGATTGGGCTCCAAAAAAAAGTCATTGTGCAGAGATGAGATGAGAGTCAGATTATAGATTAGACACATGTCATTCATATTTGATAGGACGCCAAAAAAATTAGCACTGGGAAAAAAAAGATATGACCAAAAATACATTTTGCGTTTAATAGAATAAAAATCGTTTTCTTTTATGATACAGAAACTGAACGCCCGTAGATTTCTACGAGTGTATTCGTATAACCTTTACAGCCATTGACTACGAAACGAGTGAATATTGTAAATAAATACGATTATTGGTAAAAAAAAGTGCTTGTGTGATCCTTATAAGTACCTAATGGGTTGGCTACACAGTAGTAAACCGCGATTAGTTCGTCTCTTTTCTTAATATAGCGACTTCCCTTCTTATTATCGTCGAGCGAGACAGCAGTGCGCTGTCACAAAAGAGATGTTATTAATCTGTCTCTTTTCTTACTATAGCGAACTTTTTGCGGCACTGGTTCGGCGACATTGGAAGCACGGTTTACAACTGTGTAGCCACCCCTTTTGATTTGATTTGTCTTTTTTCTTACTTTAGCGATGTCTCTTATACGGCACTGGTTCGGCGACATTGGACCCCTTATGAAATAATGGTATGTATGGTTTCCACTACCTTATCCTGACTCGGTTGCCTGGTAGAAATCGCTCTACAGCGATAAGGCCGCCTTTGTGCTAATGTTAAATTAAAATGTATTTTATTTTTAAAATTTGTACTTTATGTTGGTGTACAATAAAGGATTATTATTATTATTATTATTATTATGGTTTATCTAATACTGCCATTTAGAATAAGCTAATGTGTTGGTATAAGTGGTTATCGTTAATGAAAAAAGTAAGACTTTTAAACACATGATTTATTATTTCATTCATTACCATTGGTAAGAGTTCTTAAACATAAAATAAGTACTATTTTTGAAGACGTTATTCATTATTTCAGTAAAATTAAACAAACATCATAAATTATAAAAGGAATAGTACTTTTAAACACATGATTCATATTAACAATACAATTAAATGTCATAATCATAAAAGAAGTTCGACTTTCGACTCGAACCCCGAAATGTTTCGAATAAAATGGACAAAACTTACAAAAAAGCCTTGGATGACTGAAGGGTTATTGAGGTGCCAGAAGAATAAAGACAACCTGTATGCTAAATGCAAGGGCGATCCCACAAATGAGGTATTGAAGACGACCTACCAACGATACAAAAAGTTATATTTCAATCTTCTTAAAACCTTGAAGAGGAAGTATAACAGGGAGCAAATAGTTAAAGCAGGAAACAACTCAAAGCTTCTTTGGAAGGCTATTAAATCTGTTACTTTCGGTAATAAAAAAGAAACGTGTGCCCAGCAACTGCTTAAGAATGGCTTTGAGCAAGAATCTATTAATACCGTAAACAACTATTTTGCAAACGTAGGTTGTTCTTTAGCACAAAATATTCCACAGCCTTCTTTTCCCGACTTTGAAATACCTAATAGCTCTGAGGCTTATGTCCACAGCCCGAATTCTTTTGCCTTGACTCACACTGACACTTCTGAAGTCATAGGGATTATTTCAAATCTGAAAGTGGAATGTTCCGTGGGTTGGGATAACATTTCAAGTCAACTTTTAAAAAACTGCAAGGCAATACTTTCCCCAATATTAGTGCACATATTTAATTTGTGTTTAGATTTAGGCGAATTTCCGGAAAACCTTAAAAGAGCCATCGTTATACCTATACATAAGTCGGGGAGTCAAGATAGTGTCAACAACTATCGGCCTATTTCATTATTACCAATCCTCTCAAAAGTCTTGGAAAAAATTATTAATAATCGTCTGGTAAGCTATCTTGAGAAATACAATTTACTGTCGAAGAATCAATTTGGTTTCCGCAGAGGCAAATCTACTGCTGATGCTGTTCTAAAACTAACATCTTTTGTTTCTAAACAACTTGACTCTCATAAG
Source organism: Stenoptilia bipunctidactyla (assembly GCA_944452665.1). Classification (NCBI taxonomy): domain Eukaryota; kingdom Metazoa; phylum Arthropoda; class Insecta; order Lepidoptera; family Pterophoridae; genus Stenoptilia; species Stenoptilia bipunctidactyla. The sequence continues at coordinate 17,908,262 of OX101747.1, read as the reverse complement.
AAAATAATTGCAATTTTTCTTGACCTAGCAAAGGCCTTCGACACTGTCTCGATTCCTCTACTACTAAATCGCTTAGAACAACTTGGTATTCGGGGATCTCAGCTGGATCTTTTTAGGAGTTACCTAACCGGCAGGTGTCAGTCCGTTAAAATATGCGACTTTTTCAGCGATGACTTACCTCTCTCACATGGAGTCCCCCAGGGAAGTATTCTTGGCCCCACCTTGTTTCTTATATACATCAACAATCTTTGCTTCTTAAATACAGGTGGAGAATTACTCTCATACGCTGATGACACGGTTCTGTTGTTTTCTGGGAACACTTGGGATGACACACTTGCCTTAGCTAGGGATGGGCTTGATAGAGTGACTCTTTGGCTGCAACAAAACGTCCTTACCCTAAACATCTCAAAAACTAAATATATGTCTTTTTAGATTCAGAACTCAACTCAACCTCCTGAAGACTTCACCTTGACAGCCCATGCTCCTCAGTGCTCAACATTAAATTGCTCTTGTCCACCTCTAGAACGTGTTTCTACTTTCAAATATCTGGGTATAGTTATCGACCAAAACTTATCTTGTTTTTGTATTTTACGTTTTAAGTTCTCATTGTCTATATTTAAGTTTTCGATCTCTACGTCTGCGCTTTGTAATTTATGTGTAATTTCCTCCAACTTTTGCTTCATTTCGTTAACCAGAGATTCATCAAGACTGTTGTTAAGCGGTAGACTTTTATTTCCCGTTTCAATAATAGATTCATAAGACAATTCTTCTTCATCACTATGGCTTAAATTAATTATAGAATCATGTTCGCTATCTGACTTGTTTACGTTTTTTTTTCGCCGTGTTGTAACGTTTTCCATGATCAATAAAATTGAACATAAATTTCTTTAAGTCACCAAAATGTAATCGCGCCCTCTTGCGAATTGTTGGTGTACTATTTTAACTTGTTGTTGTTTAATATTGATGTGACTTTCTAAGTTTACTCTTCGCTATGAGACAGATAACACTAGATGGCGTTACTAAAAAATGTTTGCAATGTAGTCAGCTGAAAATATAGATGTCACTAGTAGCTGTATTTGTGTCAAATTCATACTTTCAATTCAAAGTCGATATATTTCTTTGTCCTTGGATTTTCTGTTAGGTTAAGTTTCACTGTTATTGCGTTAAATTCAATTGAAATTGTGATATTATCTATACTTTACACTTTTTATCAGCTCTTGTTTTTAATATTTTGATTAGAATCACTTATTTCAATTGTTAAATCACTGTTCCGTACTTGCACTGGTTTTTGCACTTTTTGTCAACTAATATATTAGTTTTTGTTTTGCAAACACTTTTAGTCACATTTTAGGCTATTTTACATCAGAATACGCAACTTTTTATACGTTTCACGAATATCTTGATTTGTTGTAAGTAAAAAAACACAGAGCGAAAAATTCAACACAAAATTTAGTAACAAATTCTACCCTTTCCTTGGACCTTACTTGTACAATCTTTTAAATCGACTTTTAAACCTGCATAACTTGACTAAATTTGAATGCAACCGTAGGGTATCATCTTGGCTTCTCACACAAAGCTATGAACAAATCGAATATCTTCTGACTCCATTAGAATAAAATAAAACAAAATACGCAGTTTTTCTGCCTTTCTATAAACATATTTAATAGTAGTTACACACACATTCACACACAAACACTCACACACTAACACACAACATAACCACACTGATGCTCTCTTGAAAATTTATTTTATATACTTTTAATTAAACTTTAATATTTTTCACATAATAATTTATTGTTTGTTTTTGGTGTCCAATGTGTAAACTTTAGAAATAGATAACTGGTTTTGTTAAGATTAATATGGGTTGAGCAAAAACTACTTATCCTATGGCTACAGGGCTCTGCCCTTTCTCAGGAAGTAGTGCACTCAGTAAAAATATAAATAAGTGTTAACTGTAAGTTTCAGCAAACTGTATTTTTACTGTAAAATTTTATGTACCTCATTTGTGAAATAAACAATTTATTATTATTTATTATTATTATTAATGCGCGCTAATAATGTGCTCCGAGAAAGAGATAGAGAGTGTTAATGAAATCTAGTTGTAATAATTATATAACCACTATTAGACTTTATTAACCACTTATAGCAACATACTAGCTTATTCTAAACGGCAGTATTAGATGAACCATACATACCATTATTTCATAAGGGGTGGTTACACATTTGTAAACTGCTTTTCCAATGTCGCCGAACCAGTGCCGTATAAGAGACATCGCTAAACTAAGAAAAAAGACAAATCAAATCAAAAGGGTTGGCTACACAGTTGTAAACCGTGCTTCTAATGTCGCCGAACCAGTGCCGCAAAAAGTTCGCTATAGTAAGAAAAGAGACAGATTAATAATAACATCTCTTTTGTGTGTCGACGATAATAAGAAGGGAAGTCACTATACTAAGAAAAGAGACGAACTAATCGCGGTTTACAACTGTGTAGCCAACCCATTAGGTTAGGCTTATAAGGATCACACAAGCACTTATTTTTACCAATAATCGTATTTATTTACAAAATTCACTAGTTTCGTAGTCAATGGCTGTAAAGGTTATACGAATACACTCGTAGAAATCTACAGGCGTTCAGTTTCTGTATCATAAAAGAAAACGATTTTTATTCTATTAAATGCAAAATGTTTTTTTGGTCATATCTTTTTTTTCCCAGGGCTAATTTTTTTAGCGTCCTAACAAATATGAATGACATGTATCTAATCTATAATCTGACTTTCATCTCATCCCTGCACAATGACTTTTTTTTTGGAGCCCAATCACTTGCATTATCCTTTGTCCATAAATTTTATTATTTCTTTTCCGATTCCACCAAATCTGACCGCCTATAGATTTCAGTTCCTTGTGTCCTGTTCAGTTCTTTTAAAATATGGTACCTTCAGCTCCCACTACCAAAACTGGTAGTAAGGTCTCGTCCTACGCATCAAAATAAACCCAAACTCGATATACCTAGCTTTACCCGTCTAGGAGTAACAGTGGCACCTCGAGGTATACCTTCAGCTCCCACTACCAGAACTGGTGGTAAGGTCTCGTCCTACGAATCAAAATGAACCCAAACTCGATATACCTAGCTTTACCCGTCTAGGAGTACCAGTAGCACCTCGAGGTATACCTTCAGCTCCCACTATCAGAACTGGTGGTAAGGTCTCGTCCTAATAATCAAAATGAACCCAAACTCGACATGCCTAGCTCTATCCGTCTAGGTGTATGTACCAGTAGCACCTCGAGGTATACCTTCAGCTTCCACTACCAGAACGGGTGGTAAGGTCTCGTCCTAAGTATCAAAATGAACCCAAACTCGACATGCCTAGCTCTACTCGTCTAGGAGTTCCAGTAGTACCTCAAGGCATACCTTCAGCTCCCACTACCAGGACTGATGGTAATGTCTCGTCTTATGAACTCGAACTTGACATGCCTAGGAATAGGAATTCCAGTAGAAGCCCTCGAGTGTACCACCAGCTCATCAGGTTCGATGGTGAGGTTTTATCATTACGAATAAAACGAGCTCAAACTTTCCGAGCACTTTAATTAATCTTACCCAATTTAATCGTTTTAATAAAAGAATTTGCAAATATTTAAAACTAAAGTATCAAAACTGTTCAAAACCTTTCGTCTTTTTCACGGCACGCTTGTGTGCGTGAATCTTATACATGTAGTAGTAGAATTCGATACCTAGCCTTTTCGGAAACGCATCCTTAAATGAAACATGGTTGAAAACCGGCGAAGAGGGATTTGCGACTGTTATACCGGACTACATCCTCAAACACAGCCCACGGAGCGCGGGGCGGCGCGGCGGCGGGGTGGGGTTCTACATCCGCAAGGAGCTGCGCGCGCGCGTGCGGCCGCCCCCCGCCGCCGCCGCCGCGCTCGAGCAGCAGTGGCTGGAGGTGGCGCTGCCGGCCGGCGCGCGCGTCGCCGTCTGCGCCGCCTACCGTTCCGACGCCGAGCTGTCCGTCGCTGACGCAATAGAATGTTTTGAGTGAGTCAATTAGTGCTTTTAGATACTGTCACCATTTATTTATCCTTACTGATTTTAATATCGATTTACTAAATCCCTTGAAGGGTAAGGCGTTTCACCTGCTTACGTTTCTGAATCAACAAGGATTAGAACAACTTGTCAAGGAACCTACTCGCATCACTAAAGATTCCGCGACACTATTGGATTTATTTATAACAGACTCACCACAACTCGTCAATAAAATTCAGGTGCACCATAACCCCCTTTTGAGTGATCATGCTCTAGTCATTGCTGAAGCTAACTTGAATAAACCAAAAATTTGTAAGAAAAATATCACCAGTCGGTCATTGGCCAAAATGGATGAGAATCATTGAGATGAGAATCTTCTTTCTGAGCTAAGTAATCACTCTATTTAGCACGAAATAAATGAGATTGACGATATCAATGACATGGTGTTAGCTTTCAACAGTAATTTAATACATTTGTTTGATAGTTTTGCCCCAGAGCGTACTTTCAAAGTTAAGCAAAATCCTCAGCCGTGGATTACTAATAATATGAGGTTTATGATGTCATTGCGAAATAAAGCGTTACAGAGAGCTATGAAAACAAAGGTAGCGTCACATTATATTTACTATAAATCTGTTAAAAAATAAATATTATTGGTGCAATAAGACGAGAAAAGAAAGCATATTTTGAATTTTATGTGAATAAAAACAGCTCCCAGCCAATAAAAATGTGGCACCACCTAAAGCGTACTTCTACTTTTGTAACAAGTGAACCTCAAATCCCTCTTCATCTTAGAGATGCTGACAGTATTAATAATTTCTTTTTAAATGTACCATGCACTAATGTAATGAATTTCGGAACTTATAATTTTTTTTATTATAATACATTTGGGTCAAGTAAATTTGAATTAAAGACCTGTACTGAAGGCGAAATATTAAAAATAATAAATTCGATCCATACAAATGCAACTGGTCATGACAAAATATCAATCAATATGATAAAGCTAACACTTCCTTCGACTTTGCCTGTAATCACTAAATTAATTAACTTATCAATCATTAACAAAGAGTTTCCTGACGAATGGAAACTGGCAAAAGTCATCCCTTTCCCAAAATCCTCGAATATTGATTCATATAGTGATATACGTCCAATCAGCATATTACCTGCTTTGTCCAAAATTATAGAGAGGGCTGTGTGTATACAACTCACTAGCTTCTTGAAGAGGGAGGGCATTTTACCGCCTGTTCAGTCTGGGTTTCGGAAGGGTTTCAGTACAGCTACTGCACTTTCCAAAGTTACAGACGATATAATTGACGCAAGCGATAAAGGTAAGGGCAGTATTCTGGTGCTGCTAGATTTTTCTCGCGCTTTCGATTGTTTGAATAGTGCTCTCCTGCTGGCTAAGTTACATTATTATGGAGTGACCGACCTATCTCTGAAGTGGTTTGCATCATTTTTAAACAATCGAAAGCAGTTTGTAAGTCTAAACGGTGAGGGTGGAGAGCGGTTGGAGTCTCAGATAACATGTATACCTAGTGGCACGCCTCAAGGCTCTATAATCAGCCCTATTTTGTTTGCACTCTACACTGCGGATCTCCCGAGCCTATTAAAAACCTGTAATGTTCATTTGTATGCTGATGACACACAGCTCTACTATTCTTTTGACCCGGCTGATACCAAAAAAGCCACTAGGATGATAAATGACGATTTAAAAATAATTAAGGAATGGGCTGATAATAATAATTTAGTTCTAAATCCATCAAAATCAAAATATATAGTAATTGGTACCAAAAATCAAATTAAAATCATTAAAAGTCATAAACCATTAATTCAAATTAATAATACATTAGTTACCTCCACATCTCTTACAAAAAACTTGGGCTTATTGATGGACGAGGAGCTGAGGTTTATGGAGCTATCTAACTTTAACTATTGCGATACTGTGTATGGTCCTCGCATCTATGCGAAAACTAAAAAAGTCATCCAAAGGGTGCTCAATGCGTGCATACGCTTTTGTTATAATGTGCCAAAAAGGTCTCATATCACACCATACCTGAATAAGTTCAAAATCTTGAATATGGAGACCCGCAGAAACCACACTAGTTCACAAAACAATATTTAAGCAAAGGCCAAAATATTTATACGCAAGTCTCTCGTGGACTAGCGAATATCATAAAGTTAACACCTGCGAGGCTAGCATGCTACCGTCGACAGCGATAAATCGGGCCTTTTATCGATATTTTCTTAGAATATGGTATTTATATGTAATTTATTAAGATTATGACAAATTTGGTTCTGTGGTCTTGATCATGGTATCAAATCGAATAATTCCATCTGTTATGGTGCGCATATTAGCTTACATAATAGGATAAAATAACAAAATAATATTTATCTTGTCAATTTGACTATTTATCGATGGTTGCATGCTAGCCCTGCAGGGCTCATAGCTCAAAAATGCTACAAATACCTAAGTATCATAGCGAGGGATTTAAAGCACGGCATTGACAATCACAGCATTTTATTCAATTTCAAGAGTTTGGCCATAGCGCCATTTTAACGTTTGGTGGCGCCACTTATTACTGGCAATAACAGCTTAGTATGAGTGAATTGAGTGAGTGATAGACAATCATTTGTCATTTGATCCATAGATGAATATAAGAACTAAAGTATAGATGACCGTCTCGCGATTTTTGCACTTTAGCGCCACACAGTATCCACTCTAGGAACCTTTTTGACCAAAACAACCCTAGAATGCAGCCCGGCCGTACCGCCACTTTCAAATTTTCAGAAATTCGTAGTACCAGTTATTACTATTGTGCAAACTGCGCAATACTAATAAGTTGAAATAAACTGCACAAAGCATGATGCAATGCGAGTTGGGGGTAAAAAAAATATGCATCTCAGACAATTATTTATTTTTTCTTCATTATTTGTGTTTGATATAATAATTATAGGCCATAGATTAGTTCGGGTCGTTTTCGTCAAACTCAATGCTTTTGCCACACAAATTGTTCACCTCCTTGCACCAGTCATTCAAAATCAATGCGATTCCTTTTCTTAACTCACTATCTCACTAGAAAGTCAGCATCCTATGTAAAAATATCACTGCACAAAAGTAAAATCTTTGATTTGGGATCGTAAAAACGCGAGGAGTGAACACTCTACTCAACGTACTTTGTAGAAAACACTAACAAAAGAATTCAGCGACAAAAAAACACAGAAAAATAAGCAAATGCAACGAGTGCAAAAATTTGATTGCTTGAATACTATACTATAAATACGCTGCCTGGTACTATAGATATATCAATATCGAACGCAGAAAAAATACAAAAAGTTCCAGTAGTGCCCGGCGTATAGCGCTAGTAGTAATAGAATTTTGGTATTTGTATGGAAGACAAACTAGCATGATTTGATCACAAAACGCTGCCGGCTTGTGAAAGTCCTACGCATTTCTTTTGTAAACTGCACATATCTGCTGTGTTAATATAATTTCCTGCAAACTCAGAAGTAACGTAAAGTGAACTTAAGTTTATCATTTATGTAACTGAATTGTTGTGATGCTTGATAAACTTCATGATTCACATGTTTCTACGAATAACTTTATAACTATCAAACATGCTAGCTGGTGTTGGTTTTTGATTATTTTAGTTAGTGGTTCGTTAGTTCGTTGCCATAGTACTGTTAAATTAGCACCCTTTCTTTCACATATGAAAAACAATATGTATCAACAATAATAATAATGAACCAATATAGTGCACAGTCCACCCAAAAAACCTTAAGCACATAAGCGCCGCCAGGCGGCAAAAAAGCTTGCATTCCAAACTCCCTATAATATTGATGTGTCCTATCTGTACTTGTACATAATACTTTCTAATCTGTGATTTAAAATACTCTGCGTCCAAAATATGGAACAACCTCCCCCCACCACTGCAACAACCAATGTCTATCTATACTTTTAAATTAAAATATAAAACCATGCTCATAGACAGGCAGTTGCGTGAAGAGATAGCTTCCTCTGGTGTTATGTATATGTAAGTAAGTATTCTGTTAATATGTATCTGTGTAAGTATAAAGATATTGTTAATGTGCTGGTATGTGTGTGTACGTATACATATCCTCATATATATTTTTTTTCACAATGTAATTATTTTATCTATATATGTTTGTATTGTATGTGTGTGCATTTACATGTTTGTAAGTAAATATTAAGTAAAGATACATAAATTAAGTATATACATGTAGTAGTTAGTAGTAAAAAGTTTTTAATAAGCTTAGTTATAGCTGGTAACATTGGTTCAACTCTTTCCTTATTTTGTTTGTTTTTGTTATTATGTATAGATGATGTATAGAGTCAAGTATATTGCTTTGTGTCTAAACGATTGGTTATAATAAATTGTATGTTGTTTAGGGCAAGACTGAAAATCAGCGCTGTCAAGTGTTTGTTTGCACTTGTCAGCAATACGCTGAGTCTTGACCCATTTCCAAGCTAAATGTGTATGTTCTCTTTTTTCTGTTTGTAATTTACATGTTTGTGGAAATAAATCGTTTTTATTATTATAATAATTGTGAGAGCCAATGTCATGCCACAACCAAATTGTTTACATAGTAGGTGCATTGAGCTATGGATGCACAACACGAACATGAAAAACTGGGACCAGAGTATTTGAACAAGAATGGACCTAGCAGCACCCATTCACGAGTATAACGCAAGCACCAGCCATCACCCTCCTCAACCATATTTTAGGGAAGAGGATGACCCGATACCCGACGCTACCACTAGCCATGCCGGCTGACGTTCTTGCTGTTGTCTTGACGAGAAAGTAAGTGAGTGGAACAGTCATCAGTATGCCATATGTCATACTGCACAGCCAAGCCGTAAACAAAATTAATAAGTAATTAGAAACTATATTAACTATAGAAACTATATTTAAGCACTATATTATGTTCATTTTGATTTCTACGCGTAAAATTAAGATCGTAATGCTAGATATACCAGTATATGTGAAGACACAATACTGAATTTTCTCTTTTGCCATAACCTTCTTTTTTGAAGTCGGTTGAAAAAGAAATTGCACGAATTTCGGGAGGAACTCAATACCTTCAGAGTTGATGGCAGTCTATATTATTCTCAATTCGTCTGTATGTTTTTTGTGTGTCTTTGTTACACGATATTTCAGACAATTATGAATCGATTTTGAAAATTCTTGTTTCATATGAAAGGAGATACTTTAGAGGTGGTCCCATATAAATTTCCTTGAAATTGATTGAGGAGGTAATTTATGGATAATTTCATGTTTTTGAAAAAATATGTATGAATTCCCGAGAATGCTTACCGTGACGACTTTACCTATAATTCAACCAAAGTTTTGACGTGAAGTCGGTTTTTTAATTCTCTTCATTCGTTGATTATAGTACCTCAACAGATTTAATTAAAAATTTTAGTGATCCGGTAGCGGCCGCGGCAATACAATAAGTTTTATAAATTGTTGAACTTAGTACCTTAGTAGAAACGCCTTCCAATATTTTGTTAGCAATTTGTATTATAAGTTAATAGAATTTGCGTCACGATGTTAGATATAGTTTATAATAAAAGTTTATAGATGAAGTTCAGGTCTTTTGTAGGTAGGTACTTAATTATTTTTATGCAGTTTTGTTGTTATAAAGAAGTACCTAAACCACATTTCGTTGTATTTGCTTTAAGTAATCCTCTCTAGCCGCGCCACCTACTTCAAAGGTTATTTAATCAAAATGAATAGTTTCTTAAGAGAAAATAATATTAACGAAGACTAGAGATATTTTGCTTTAATTTGAATGGATTATGGATATCAGGGGCAAATTCATACAAAAGTAGAAGTAAACGGCAGAACTGCAAGTTACAGTCGTTACCCCGGACTTCGCAGATTCATAGATATCTGAAAGTGTATTAAGTTTTCGCGTGTATGCTTTCAATATGTGCTCAAGTTTATCCATGCCTAAAGATTGATGCAGTCATGGAAGTCTTGTTATCAAGAAAGCTTGAGAAACATCAATGTTTAACCGGTAGGCAAAGTTTGGGTATATTGCCATGTCTTCGTCTGGCAGTTGTAATTTTCAGAACTACGTTATAAAGTTATATAATCGCAATTTACGACTTGAACATCAGATTAAATTGAAGTGTTATTCACAGTCTATAAAAAAATATATTTAGCAGCGTATTTCTGTTTAGAACATAATATCTTTTTTTGCCATGAAGCGGAGTCAGTTTCCATAGCTTAAGCTATGTACATACATACATAACTTCACGTCTGCATCCATGGGGTAGGCAGAACACCAGAGTTTGAAAAATTTGGTGGTTTGACTATTATAATGATGTTAAAAGACTATTGCAGTGACAGGGGATCAGCTTTTTGCCCACAAAAGCGTCTTTAAACTTCTGTCTTTTAACCAGCCGTGGTTTACTTTGTATGGAATCATGTTAGATACCTAACAGGGCTGAGTTTTTTGACCGATGTTTCTATATAAATAAATAATCCCATTTTTAGTAATGGCAATAATGTTATCCTGACCGAACGAAACGAATGAAGATGAAGCAAATATAAACAATATGGCGTCCTGGTTTGCAATTTGTATTGCGCGCATTACATTGTCCGGCCAGAATTCAGAAATACAATACTTTGTAGTGATTTTCGTGACATATTGAAACTTTGACCCCATTTATTTCGCACCTGTGACCTGGTTTTTCTCCTTGCCTTTAACCAGTTAGGCAAAGAGTTAGGCTATTCTTAAATTTTGTGCAAACGGCCTTAAATGAATATAGAATCTTGGAGACATTTTGTAATTATTGTTATACTTGATAGGTACATAAGAGCTAGTTTAGTCCCCGTTAACCAGACTAGGTGAGTGGTCTCGACAAGATAATCTCGAGGCTGCGCTCCTGGTCTGGATGTGCATGCTAAAATTTACAACCTATCGTGAGCTAAAAATGATTCAAATTTCCCGCTACAAATAGTTTACCTTGGGGTGCCTATAGATGGCAGTACTTCCACGATAAAAATCGACTAAAAATCGTTCCAATTCTTTTTATATGAAGTTGATCTTCTTTTCCTAGAGTAATTGTGTTCTGTGCTTTTAACTTATTCTTGGTGGTAGGATCCCTTCTGGGTCCGCCTGGCTAGCGACCACCCTTTATATAAAGTCTGCCGCCAAATGTTACCGCTCCGGCGGTAATGTGTTCCGGCAATATTGTATAAAGAGCCAGTTCCTTCCTAAACCCGTGTGCTTTCATCTTCGACCTCATCATCACTTACCATCAGGTGAGATTGAGGTCAAACGCGGGTTTAGTCACTTATAAAAAAAAAAAAAAGACGAGACGAGAAGCAACTTGCACAGTCATGTCTCAAAGATAAGTTTATAAATTTCCTCGTATATTTATAAACTTCCGTAAGATTCTAAACGAGAGATAAATTTAATTTTTTTCACTCACATTTTCTAATCACAGAACAGCTATTACTTTTACGCTTTTTTAAAATACGGAAAATAATACACTGCTCGCTGATTGGTTAAGCAGACAAACAATTACAAAATTTGGCTTGTCAACAGTAATGGTTTAATGGTCTTGTCGTCGCACCTGACAAGGTCTTCCGGTGCATTTGTATTTTGCAATTTGATCACTTGACGTATTCAACCAATCAGAGCTTACTTATTATTTTACGAGTAAGTTCGGTAAGTTTATCAATTTACGAAAATGGGGCGTAAAATAATAAAAAATTTCTCCTGTTTAGAATCCTTCGGAAGTTTATAAATTTCCTAGTATTATTGTCTTAAGTTTTCACGATTCATAATTTAAATAAAGCTACTTTTTAACCGGATTAATCGCGTATAATTTATATTTTTACATTTTAACTCGACGTTTCGGTGTCTTTGCAGTCCCCGTGGTCACGAGCGACTGATTTCCCCGTGGTCATGAGCGACTGATTTATAAATTAACGGAATTTATTATTTTCCGGTGACATATACATTTTCTTTGAATTTTCAACCTTATTACAATTGAATAAGTTGCGAAGTGCATTTTATTAGACGTGACATTTGTATATTCGAAGTTTTCTTTTGCTCCCAGTACAGCATGGAAGCACTCTCTATGGAGGAAAGAGACAGAAATAAAACAACGATAAACATGTAGAACGAATTTTATTTCTATCAGATCGGATGTAACTTGGACGTTTTCACGACAAATCCATTAATTATTTACATTCTATTAAAATAAACGTTTAGATTTCTAAGTAGGTTAAATTAACTATATCTATTCATAAGTAGGGCCAGCCCTAATAGATTTAAAACGGGATGTGGTTGCTCTGAGCGGGCCATCATATGTTAAGGCGAGGATGCAGCGTTTTCACGCTTTTTTTGAACGTTAATATACCGAGTAATGTATACATGTTGTGTCTGAAATAAAATATTCACAAAAATTAACCATATAAACAACCGCTGTGTAAAGATAGAAACATGGTTTATGAAAATTGTCTCGATAAAAAAAGTCACAAACATAACACTAATTTACCATTCTTAACTGATATAACTACGAAACAACATAAAAAAATCATGTAAAAGTTACATGACAACATAAAACGGATTTCTCTTAACCGATGTGTAAAGCAAAATTTTTAAATAGTTTTGATTTTTGAAAATAAACCCGTTAAACTTATTTTCGTCGGTGAAATTCACTACCTATATCTGGGCGAGAAGTATGGAAAACTCACCTCGCTACTAGAAACTCTTAAGGACCATTTTGTTTAAACAGTATTTAGATATTTAAGCAGTGGTTACATTGTTTACAACAAGGCTTTAAACCAAGGTGACTTTGCTAGTTTACAACACTGTAGATGGCTGTTTGCAACCAAAGTGTAATGTTTATAGCTAACCTGTCAGATTTTTGACAACACATGAAATGTATTAAAACAACATATAGTGCAAATAATAGCTCATGTTCGGTTAGTTCCAAATCATTTACTTATATAACAAACCGCAGCAAGGATTTTAATATTTTACCCTCTCAAGTTACTCACTAGACTACACGTAACATCCACTTGAAATGAAAATCCAGATATTGTTTCTCAGAAATTAAATCAAGTCTGCACCAATAGTTTAGATATAAATAGGCAGCATTTCAATGACAATATCATCTTTATAAATTCACATACCACAAAAACTAGTTTGAGAGGTCAGAGACTGTATGGACCGTGAACATTACTCTTTCGCTTGACAACAAGTTGGGGGCGTGGTTTAGCTTGAGCTTGGTTGAAAGTCCTTGGTTGGAAGCTTGCTGGAAACGCCGTTTACAACTGTGTGGATGACACTCAGTGTTGGTTGTACGTGTACAGAAGTCATCTTGGTTTAAAACCCTGTTTTATACAGTCTAGCCGGGGCTATGTATTATATTCTGTACGAGCGTTTGCTCGCGATTTCGTACACGCATAAACTCAAAAGTCCTATTTTCCGTTCCCGTGGGAATTCCGGGAATTCCTTTCATAACACAACCAGTCTCTTTTTGAAGAACTTTTATGCCAAGTATCATATCCTTGCACTCAAGGAATAAGTTTTGCTTAAAAAATACCCATTTCAATGGATAAATAAAAGCAGTCCTGTTAGATTTCTCACTAAAATCGACTTCGCTTAGTCATTATTGGATTAAGTTTAGACTAATTTTAACCATTTTTGGATTATTTCCAGTGTGCACGAAGTATTCCGATTTTTCACGTATTGTTTGAAGAAGTTTTAAATTTTTAACATTTAAATCCGATCGAAGTTTTTAGGAACAGAATATATTTATCCTCAAGAAAATATGTATTGTGAGCGGAATTAACGTAAAAAAAGGAAAACAAAAATGGCGTTTGCTATTAGCGCATATTCAAATTCATTTGTTCACATGAATCTTGGCCTGTTGTTTCACACATAACTGTCACAACTTTTATACTTGAGTGTTAACTTACAGTTGACTATTATATCTGTAAATAATATTGGTTTCATGATGAATAGAGAACGCGCCCAATATCTTGTCCCCTCTGAAGTTTTTGCAAGTCGTTCTGCGCAGGTGTTTTGCAAAAAACCTGCGCAAAACGCATTACAACCACTTCAAAGGGAATAAATATTTGGCGCGCTCATTACCTACTTTTTAATATATAGCAACCCCGTTCATATGCAAAAATGATGGGACTCCTGCTAAAAGTCCACTTACACAATTTTTTGGATAAGTACATTCTGGCAGTATCCACCAAGGACTTATCTTAATAAACTTAGTAAAGATATTAGAATCAATTCTCAAAATTCTTTTGAAGCAGCAAACGGTTTCTTCAATAATCTAGTTAACCATTATAAGTATAATGCTTTTTTATGTTCTACTTAATTTAAACGGTAGACCTTTTTAAAGTAAATAAATAAAAAATAAATAAAATCCCCAGACAATCACACCAACTACATGGCCCCAAACCATGATATGGGTGATATGGGATACCATGAAGCGACCTAGAATATAAATACATATGTAGATAAACTCCCAGACCCGGAACATTTTTTTTCCTTGTTCCTTGCGGGAATCGAACCCGCGACCACTGGCGTCTGAGGCAGGCAGTGTTACCCCATTGCCAAAGTGGTCGTCAAATATGAAATAATTTAAATTTGACAGTTATTAGATCAAGCGCTTATGTCAAACTAGTCCACACGGCAAAATGTGAAATACTTCAATAACTAAACACCGCATCCATTGAAGTTTTATGTGAGATTTTTGGGTCTCTTGCGATACAAATTCAAACGCGTTTAAAGTTATAAAAAAGATAGAGATAGACAATATGACGATATTAAATCAAAACTATAGCAACGTTTTCAAATTGTTTAGCCACTATTTATTTTCAGCACAAACATTTATAGATTTCACTTTAAACTGTGCCAAAAAAAACTATGCCATTACATTGACTTTAATACGATGCCGATATATCTTATTTTTTTGCTATTTGTGTTAAAGTTGCGGGATGACATACTAGATGGCGTTGTTCATATATTTTTACAAACCTTAACTTCAAGATTGGCAAATTACCAAGTAAATGAACTTTGCGATATTATACTCTAAATTTTAATATGATTTCAAACACTTAATAGTTTTCAAAACATCTTAACAATATAATAATTATTTAACTAGGTATACCTATTAACTAATAGGTTAATTAACCAGTGAGTCCATAGGAATTTACAAATTAAGTGGTGTTCTAAAATTCACAATGACGATTCAAGACGTATTTTTAAAGATAATGAAAGACAGGTCTCTTATGTTTATAGTTTGAGTTTTTGACCTATTTTCTGTGAAAATCTTTTGAGAATCTTAGAAAAAGAGTGTGTCTTTCATTAAATTTTTGATAAACATACGTCATTTTCAACATTTTTCTAATTTTTCTCCTTGTTATAGGGGAATAGACTGAGCATTACGTTAGAACTTGTAAATGGATTTTTTTTTATTTGCAAATGACGAAAACGTATGTAGGTATGAATGAGCCATAATAATAGTGCAGAGTGAATGTGTGATTCCTTGGGTAAAGAGAATTTGTAATATAAAAGCAACTTAGTTTAGTTTTATTTCATTTTCATAGCCCAGCCTCCATGTAAACAATGGACAAGACCTTTAAAAATCCTTAAGTAAGTGTCGTTTATTGTGACATTAGTGTAAATAAAAAATGGTAGTTTGAATCGCTACGGATGTGCTACATACATAAGACAATTTGAAATTGTACTGTTTAGAGTTAAGATTGCCAAAAAGCAATTCTTTTCAAGTTCTTGGTAAGTAAACGATATAAATTAATGGACATATAGGTAATAAATGAACCGATTTTACTAACATTTTTAAATTATTGTCAAATTTTTGGCTGAAGTATACTTAGGTCATCAACGTAAATATTCCCCGAAAGTTTTCTGGAAAATTAAAAAAAAAACAAAAAATACTTAATCGATTTCAATGAAATGTATATGGAACCACCTCTAAAGTGTTTTCTATCATATGAAAAAAGATTATACAATTGCAAACCTTATCCTATTGCACGTGGATTTTGAATCAAACGTCTGAGGATTTAATTATTAAACCACGAATATTTTGAAATGACAAGTATGACATAAATAACAGCTGTGACAGGAACGTTCCTTTACGGAGTGTACATAATCTTTACATATTATAATGCTCAGTTCATTTCTCTATGTTTAAAGTATTTGTCGTACACTATAACTAATATACATTCTAAATATTATTTATAATTGATGAACCTTCGACATTGCTGTTAATAATTTTTGCTAAGTTTAACACATCCACCATAGAGCTATATTTAGGGTTACCAAAACATGAAACGATCATACTAAGCTATTTTTAATTCCTTTTCCATCAGAATTGCGTTTAAAAACTACGTATTTATTTATTGATTAGTACAATCTGTAGTACCACAAATACATAAAAAATATCATACCGGGGGTCCTGTTTCTAATCTGTGAGCTGTCAAACGCCATGGCATTGACAGCAACCTTATGAATTATGGCTTTCCATTGCCCAAGCTATTATTACATGAAGCTAGAGTATGACAAACGAAAGTTGTCCAAGAAAAAAAAGCGGGAATTTAAAAAAAATCAAAGACTATATCAATTTCGTTCTAGCAGTGTAAAGCAAGCAGTGCTAGCACGGATCTTTTGTCGATCGTAAGTTTACGAATGCTCGTATAGTATGGAGTCGGTTGCAAGTTTTTAGTAACAATGTAATTTTTTATTTTACAGTTATTTAAGAGTAGAACCTGTTAACAAACATTCAAAATTAACAAGGAACACATTTATTTAAGCTGACCGTGCGGCAATGGATAGATTTCAATTATTGCTTGCAAAACCGTCTCCATACTATACGAGCATTCGTAAACTTACGATCGACAAAAGATCCGTGCTAGCACTGCAGGGTTGTCTGATATTGTTTTTTTTTTCAAATTCCTGCCTTTTTTCATGGACAGCTTTCGTTTTTCAGACTTTAATAAGCAAATATAAATCATATCCTCTAGTTTTTGTAAGTGTGCTTAAATGGCTTCACAGGCTTCATAAATTTCATGATTTTATGGACAATTAAACATCTTGTTTCATCTAGTAATAAATTAAGTGACGTTTGATAAGTGTCATAATTCGAAACTGTAAGAATATAACAACTGAGTGCTCTAATATACGTCAGTTTTGCCTCTTCATACAAAAAATGGACAAGTATTTATCTTTTAACACATGATATTACAGCTATGCCAAGGATGATACTTAAACTTATTTAAAATTATAAGAAAATACAGTTTATAGTTAAAAGTTACAAGAGCAATCTTTAAAAACATTTTTCAATAGTTTGACAGGATACTTCAAATCCAGTTTCATAAAAAAATGTTCGCTTCTAATTAAGATCTAAATCTTTTAAATGTTAATATGAAAACTTATAATCTAGATAAATGGTTGAATTAAAACAATGTCTTAAGCTTACAACATAAATTAAATATAATATTCCCATTGGAGGTTGAAGTTTAATTGTAGTTTACAGGATAAGTACATACAAAAATGAGGATAATTTCTGTAAGATAGCCATAATACCAATAGATGGCGCCAAACTTCTGTCCCCTCTGAAGATGTCGCGAGACACTGCGCAGGATTTTTGTAACTAAAACACCTGCGTCAAATGCCTTGCAAGAACTTCAGGGGGGACGTCTAGATGCTTGGCTCAATCTATACCTAATGTTGCCTTGAGTTTTCAAATTCACTAGGTAAATTTTAAGTCGTGTCGTTTTTACCAGATTTTATGCTGTTTACTTAATATCCAAAGGTGCTTGTTTAGTCGATGTGGTAAGTAATTTAATTAACCACTTATTTTGTTAAGGCACCGAAACAGTACCAAATGTTAACACTTAAACGGGAACAAATAAGTAGGATATTGAAGCATCCATAAACCGGTATTTGCTCAATAACAATAACACTTGAATAAAACACTTTCTAATCGGATTTATCGCGTATATTTACATTTTAAATTTTGACTCGACGTTTCGGTGTCTTTGCAGACCGCGTGGTCACGAGCGACTGAAGTGTCAAGCGTCGGATTGATAGATTGGTAGATTGAAAAAGATGGAGATGATGATATATAACTTTTTCAATCTATCAATCCGACGCTTGACACTTCAGTCGCTCGTGACCACGGGGTCTGCAAAGACACCAAAACGTCGAGTCAAAATTTAAAATGTAAATATACGCGATAAATCCGGTTAGAAATTGTTTTATTCAAGTGTTATTGTTATTGAGCAAATACCGGTTTATGGATGCTTCAATATCCTATTTATTTATTCCCGTTTAAGTGTTAACATTTGGTACTAATTGTTTCGGTGCCTTAACAAAATAAGTGGCTAATTAAATTACTTACTTAATCGCGAAAACTTAAGACAATAACACTTGAACTGATAGTGGTTTTCAGAGTTTTTTTTTGGTAAGGCATGGATTGAACTTAGTAGGTACGCCTTTTAAAGGTACACGCAGCCTATGCCAGGCCGAGTGTTCGTCATGCGAACAAAGAATAAGACCCCGAAAAATAGGTATCTGGATATTTAGATACTAAGTAGCTAAACAATACATATGCACAATTTAATTTTTGACGGATTAGTGTTAGTTTAAAATGCTTACAGTAAAAATAGTGAATTCACGATTAGATCGTTTAAAATTATTTCCTTGCAGCTTTCATTATTTATAACGTTAAACAATTTACTTACATCTAGGTTCTTAAAAACTAATTTTAAAATACAGCGCTAAAATAATTATTGATATGACATAAAATTGCTATTAAATTATAATACCTAGCAGTGCTTCAATTTCATAGATTCCAAAGACCATTAACTACATTTTCATGCATTTTTTGGCGTAACAACAACAAAATGGCGCCCAAGTTTTTTAAGCTATTGCATAGCTTCTATCGCGGGCCTTGAGCGTGGGGACCGAATCCAGAAATTCCGCAACGAAAAAAACCTAACACCCGCCACCCGACCGGCACAGCGGTGATACTTTTATTTCATAACTTTACATGCGGGCTTTAATAAACAATCAGCGCTAGGCCCGCGATAGAAGCTATGCAATAGCTTAAAAAAAAAACTGTATAATTAGACAAAAATGATCATAAATTTATAAGAATACTGTATGCTCAATATTTAATGATGATTAATGTGGTTCCCTGCTAATGTTTATTGTATGGGTGTGAAAAATTAGGCGCATGCATGTAAAATAGGTGTTGTGAAAAATTGGTAAGTGATTTAATCTCTTGATAGCAGAGACTCCACATCTTCATATTGACTTACTTCTTTATTATTATTAAGTGAAGTGTTTTAAAAATATCTGTAAATGCACGAAAATATGTTGTACCTAAGAGAGAACTTCAAAGTTTGTTAATATAATCTAATAATTACGATTTTTTTTCTTGTTTTTACTTTTACATTATTTTTCCACAACCTACATTTAGTAAAACTTGAGATTAAGTGTTTTTTTGTTTTAATTTAGCTATAAATGTTCAATTTATGTCCATGGCAATGTTGTTGTACCTATATATTTTTTTAAATAAGTATGTCAATTCAAAATGGATCATTTAAGTTGGAGAGTTTCTTTAGTTTAATAAATGCTTGTTTTCGAAAAATATTGTTTGTTATACGTACATATTTAAAACATTTGTCTGAAAGAGGTATAGGTAAGCACATCCAAAACTGGTTCAATGTTTAAATAAAATACGAATTTCAGTTTTTAGGAGCGGTAGTTTACCCTGTGTCATTTAAAATTAAAATAAATATTTTAAATATATCTATTTATTCGTGATGGTAACTTTATGAATAGTGTAAATACGCATTAGGAAAGATGTGTATATTGAAAAAAATACAATTTACTCTTTCTGAGAAAAGAAAGAAAAACTGATATAAATGGCGTCGAAGAGAAATATCTTGTTAAGATCATCATTAGTCGTGCTGTGGAATCCCCTAAAGGAAGTAAGTTGTCACAGTTTGCGGCAAATAATAATAACAGTATCATAAGCAATGATAGCAGCGCAATAGTTATTTTTTGGTACTCAAATCGTGCTCAAGACATGTGTCTGTATGTTTGCTTTATTAAATTATCTCACTATAGTAATAGCCAAGTTTAAAACTTCCTCTTTTCTCAGACAAAGTAGTGATGTAAAGATTTAACAAAGCGGGCGGAAATGGTTTACAATTCATAAAATGGTTTACAATAATTATTCATAAAATGGTTTACAATTATTCATAAAATGGTTTACAATTACTTTAATTGTTATTTACAATTTTTTAAAGATAAATAAATATGTGTTTGTTGATAGAATATTAAGGGGCTCGTGTTGAGCAGCTTTGTTCATAGTATCTCAAGTATACATATAATCACGTCTAAAAATATGTATACATTTTAGAACTTATTCGGTTGTCATAAGGTTCAAATTTCAATGAAAATATGTACATCTTTTTAGACGTAACTGTACATTCGCGGGCAGTTCTCTATACAGGAATTTTTTTAGTATTGCGTTATTCTTATTATATTTTACTAATGTTTTAACTTTATATTCAATTTGGGAGTCATTTTAAGAGCAGTTTTTTTTTTGTAATAGGTATAAACAAGCAATGTTCCTTTAAAGGCTCCAACCTTAAACAAATGTAAGTAGGTAGGTATACAGTTTTTGTCCTGAAATAGGTGAAGTTCATATTGTATCACTAACTCGTAGGTATGTTATAACTTTTCAAACAACAACAAATATTAACCGAATAATAGACTCAAATTTCTTACGAATACAACATTCTCTAAGGAAAAACTTGTAATGTAAACAAAAAACAAAATAAGAAACCTGTGCCTCTTTTTTAGGGATCATACTCGTTGTCATATTAAAAAGTATTAACTTTTAATCATGGCCAGTACTAAAAAAAAGTATTATGTTTTTGAAAAAAGAATGTTTAAATTTAAAAGTGAAAGAACAAGACGGTCTTAACCCTCGGCTTGACAACTCTATTGTAGAAGTCTTCGACGGTGAGAAGGTAACGCGCATATTCGCGCGCTTTTGCTCGACAAGCCGCCGCCATTGCTGTCAGGAAGCTAGCGTCAGGCGCAGCGTGCGCACATTCGCAGTTATGGCGGACCACGCGGTAACGAGGTAATGGGCGTTTTGATACGCTCCTGGAAAAGAAAAAGAATATTACTAGATTACATAGACTTCCTTCCATGCTGCACTGGAAGCGAAAGAAAAACATAGAATGTGCCAGCTGCGTCTCTTCCCGGGCATACTGTGAAAGTCAGTAAAGGGACGGAGGGAGGAGACAGTTATTGGCGTTTTTGCGGGCGATAGGCTGACCCCCTGTCACTGCAATAGTCTCACTCCATCATAATTATACCTCCAAATTTGTCAAACGTGACATGAGATGGTTTTATAGCCTCTGGTGTTCTGCCTACCCCATTAGGGATACCTAAGGCGTGACGTTATGTATGTATGTATTGTATAGGCTACAAAGATTGACAGAGCATTTTTTAAAGCTCTGTCAATCTCGCTAATCTCTGAGGGTAGTTTAGAAAAATGTTTAATAATGTTTTCCTTTTTGAAATTCCTTATGTAACCCGTCTATATGCTATGCTATTTTTTGTTTATGCGAAACCTTACACACGGTTCCAATAATTGCGCTCAAACAATCGGTATAAAAATTATAATATCATCAATCATCATCAATCAATATATATAAAACTGTTCCGTTACTGACTGAGGTACTGAGGTACTGAGGTACTGAGGTACTGAGGTACTGAGTGACTGAGTGACTGACAGACAACGTACAGCCGTAACTACTGGGCGTAGAGAGCTGAAATTTGGAACATACATTCTTTAGGGGATGTAGGGGTGCACTAAGGAAGAAATTCCCGAAATTCCCACGGGAACGGGAAATATAGGACTTTTTAATTTGTATGAAAAATCTTTTTCCTTGAGTGGACCGATGTGAAACTTGGCTTGAAGGGTTTTTAATGTGTGTCTGGTTGTGTTATGAAAGGAATTCCCGAAATTCCCACGGGAACGGGAAATATATGATGTTTTAGTTTGTATGAAAAAATCCCATCCCTTGAGTGCACGGATGTGATACTTGATATAAAGGTTCTTCAATAAGTGTCTGTTTGTATTATGGAAGGAATTCCCGAAATTCCCACGGGAAGTGGTTGGACTTTTAGTTTGTATGAAAAATCTTATTCCTTGAGTGTACGGATGTGATATTTGGCATGAAGGTTCTTCAAAGAGTGACTGGTTGTGCTACGAAAAATTTTCCCGAAATTCCCACGGGCACGGGAAATATCTGATTATTAGTTTTTATGAAAAAAACTTATTCCTTGGTTCTTTAAGTTGGTGTCTGGTTGTACAGTTTCTGAAATTTCCAAGAGAAGGGTAGTTAAGCGCATACGAAGTTGCGGGATAAAGCTAGTCATTATTAAAACTGATCAAAATTTTAATACTATACACTGCTTAAACGAATTTGATACTATTTATTTAAATCTATACTAATATATAAAGCTGAAAAGTTTGTTTGTTTTTTTGTTTGTTTGAATGCGCTAATCTCAGAAACTGCAAGTGGGATTTGAAAAATTCTTTTTACATTTGATAGCCCAACTCTTGAGGAAGCTTATAAGCTATATTTTATTCCGAAATTCCCACGGAATCAACAGTTTCGCGGGTAAAACCGCGCGCGGTGGCTAGTAAATTAATAAAATTCCCGAACAAACACATCAACTACATGGCCCCAAACTAAGCATAGCTTGTGTTATGGGATACCAAGTAGCGAACTAGGGGGGAACCTAGAATATAAATACTTATATATAGATTTATCGACTTCAAAAAAGGAAGACGTTATATACTTATTTGATATGTGTATTAATAAATCAACTTCATTTAAACAGCGTAAAGCCAGGGTTGCCTGATCTTGAAAGTCTAAAATTCCCGCCCTTTTTCTTGGACAGGTATTGTTGGTCAGACTCTATAGATCTTACTTTTGACTACTTCCGAGATACATTCTTGTGTACATTATTTAAGGTCTGTATAGATTATTGAGTTCAAATACAACATGGTATAGGTACCTAAAAACTATTACAATAGATTCTGTTACCGACTCTGAGCGAACTGTTATCAGGTTTCCTATAAACGATAATCAACGAATACAGACAGAGCATTAAATAATCAACGAATGCAGAGCATTAAAAAAACCGACTTCACGTCAAAACTTTGGCTGAGTTGAGAATGTCATCAACGTAAACATTCTCCGAAATCATACATATTTTTCAAAACGTTGAAATTTTCAATGAAGTACTCAACAGATTTCGATGAAATTTAAATTGGACCAGCTATGAGGTATCCTCTATCATATGAAACAAAAATTTTCAAATCATTTCAAAATTGTCGGAAATATCGTGTAACAAAGACACAAAAAAAAAACTACCAGACGAATTGAAAACCTCCTCCTTTTTTGGAAGTCGGTTGAAGACTGACTTCACGTCAAAACTTTGGCTGAAATATAAGGTCGTCAAGGTAAACGATCTCCATATTCATATGTACATATTTAAAAAAAAAATCATGAAGTACTCAATCGATTTCGATGAAATTAATATGGGACCAACTCTGAAGTATCCTCGATCATAATGAAACAAGAATCATCAAAATCGGTCAAAAGTTATGAGGTAACAAACATAAAAAAACATATTTTCCCTGACCTATAGTCCTACTACTTTACTTTACGTGTACCACCTTAGTCTTCAAGTTCACTTAACATACGGTGTCATGGAAGACAAACGGACCATCCATAATTTATAAAAAAAAAACAGTTGAATTGAGTTGAACCTCCTCCTTTTTTGGAAGTCGGTTGAAAAATAACGTTGTAAAACTGACCTGTTAACGGTGCGCGTATTCGCTGCGTGCGTTTGTCGTCATAGAGCTGTGTCGAACATTTGAAGCGAGCGGGTGATGACGTCATCCTTGAGACATGACTCCAGGAACTCCTCGATGGTGATGACTCCGTCCTGATTCAAGTCCAGCTTCCTGAACACTCGCTCGACCTGCCGAAGGATGGGTTGAGTTGAGTCAAAATAAATAAATAAATAAAATAAAATCCCCAGACAATCACACCAACTACATGGCCCCAAAGTAAGCATAGCTTGTGTTATGGGATACCATATAGCGAACTAGGGGGGAACCTAGAATATAAATACATAAATAGATAAACACCCAGACACGGAACGTTTTTTTTTTGTTCCGTGCGGGGATCGAACCCGCAACCACTGGCGTCTGAGGCAGATAGGTTTACCCCATCGCCAAAGTGGTCGTCGAAAAGATGATCTTCAGTGGCTAATGCCTTTATCTTTGATAGCTCCTAAGTTGATACTTAAGTCTCCTCGAAAATAGTACGAAGTAGGCTACATGGATTAAACAAACTTGACACTTGATTTTTTTTTACATAAAATTATCGTAAAGACTAACAAAATTGGTACCGTCCTACTTTTTGATGAAAAGTATACCTACATATAATTAAAACGATAAGTAGGTTTGAGTTTGACTGGTATCGCTGTTTCCTTGATTATGAAACTATCAAATTTGTCATTAAGTATTCATTTTAAAATACGAAAACTGCAAATTCTATTACCATAACCCCCAAACTACTATTCGATTGAAAACAGTGACACCAGAAAAACGACTTTGAAATTTAAAAAGTTTAAAAAAAATCCATTGTCTACTTTCGTTAGCCAGACTATACCAACCCTAGCTTTTGAAGATTTACGTGTTCCAAAAATGAAACAAAAGGAGGAAAACAAATTCCACAGCTTATATAACATTTGTATAGATTTGCAATAATTAAGCAGTTTTAGTGCCAGAATTGCTAACTACCCACAAATTAACCGATGCGATCTATTTCCCTTAAACACGGCTACACACGGCGAAGATACAATAATATTTCATCTTAATATATTAAATCGCTCGCCACACAATTCAATTGTCACATACGGTGAATATAATATGTATTTCATATCTTAAGATATCTTAACATAACATCTAAGTTATTAAATACGTACATCTTAATATACTAAACGTGACTATAGTATGTCGAGATTTGTACAGAAGGCAGCACATCAAGCGTTAGACCTCGACATAAATTTTAAATTGGTTGGGAAAGTTTGACAGGTAATGTAACGTTTGATCTGCTGCATTCTGCACGTAAGTTTGATGCAAAATCGTGTGGCAAATTCTGACTCGAAAACCTAAAATATACAGGGATGTTTTTTGGTCACCAGCCAAATTTAAATGTTACTTTCATTGATACAATATAAACGTGCCTGCATATTTATTTTAGTATCGTACAGTACAAAAAAATAAAAATATGGCAGCACAAACTATTTTACAAATAGTCGTTGTTGATGAACATAGTTACTACGATGCGGCATTTCATTGATAATACTACGACGTAGTACTACAAGATGTTTTGTAGTAGCGCGTAGTCGTCTTTATTTTAATGGTATTTATTTATAATTTAGAATGACCATGCTGTCCTTAGTATGTTAGCGAATTATATTAATTTCGTTGTTATATTTCGAATTATAAAAAAAAATACTTCCCTTTTTTGCAAAAATGGTTTCTATAAATGATACTTATTACGTAAAAAAAATTTGGCCGGTGACTACAAATCAACCCTGTATTATAGTATCTTACAGTGTGTGTAGCGCCCTTAAATCACTTCAACGATACAACCCTTCTTGTTCTGGCAAAGTTCTGCATAATAATACTATTAAGTTAGGCTGCGTTTACACAGTAAATTGTGTAACCAGCCATTACAGCAAATGCTGTATAAGTAGGCTTGGGTGCCTGCCATAATGCATTTCGCTGGATAATAAGTTCGCTTGTCTTTTGTAATGGAAAACATGAGATTTATTAAGATAAAGATTGGTATGGGTAAAGGAAACGTTTTAGTTAATCACTCTCACAAAGTATCTTAGAGGTACATATTTTATATGTACAGGGTTGTTTTTTGATCACCAGCCAAATAAAAATGTTAGTTTCTTTGATACAATATAAACGTACCTGCGTATTTATTTAGCGTCGCTCAGTACAAAAATGTAGAAATATGGAACCACAAACGTTTATAAAAATAGTCGATGAACATAGCTACTACGACGTGGCATTTCATTGTTAATACTACGACGTAGTACTGCGAGATGTTTTGTAGTAGCGCGTAGTTGACTTTATTTTAATGGTAATTTAGAGTGACTATGCTTAGCTTAACATGTAAGCGGATATATCAATTTCTTCGCAAAAATCGTTTCTATAAATGATACTTATTGTGTAAAAAAAAACCCTGTATATTAAAAAAAAACATAGGTAAAGCATTAATTGAAGTGATAAACTCAAAACGTCGAATTATAAATATTAAAAATCCGATATTTTCATGGTATTGTATGTCGGCGCGTTCATAGAGAAAGCCATAGATAAGATAAATCATAGAGATAAAATAGAGTGACTGATGGTTTTGATTGGTCAGTCGCTCTGGCGGAACGTCGTGTCTATGGGAGCGGGGAGCTATCTTGTTGTTGACGAGAGTGACCAGCGCTCCGTAGTTTTCGACGGATCGCTTATATTAGAAATAATCTTAGTTGTTTCATTATATTTCTGCTTAAATTGATATTGTGAGAAGATCAAGGCCCTCCTGGCGTTACATGTATTTTTAAAAGTAATTAAAACAAACAATAAAAAGTGCTTATCGATTTATAATTTATTTGGAGCCACCTCTGAAATACCATACCTATATTCTACCTACAAAAAATAGGAATCATCAATATCGATTTTATAATTGACGAAATAATCACGAAACAAACATACATAATAATAAACATTACAAAATCACTTTAAATAAATAAATAAATATTTCTGACACTCACACAACATTATCTAGCCCAAATTAAGTTTCTTAAAGAACTTGTGTTATGGATACTAGATTACTGATATACTTAAGAAATATATAAACATACATATTGAATAAATACATATTTTTTTTAGAATAAACTTAAATAAACATATAAACATCCATGACTTGACGACTAATATGTTGTGAACCCAGGACCTCTGGCATAGAAGGCAATGTATCTCAGATTATTTTGATTTGGTTATTTTGGTCGTCAGATTACTTTGGTATACAAATTCAAAAAATTTAACGTTTGAACTTTAAAAACGAAATAGAATGTCTTCCTCTCTCCTCTTTCAAATTGCTATGCCCAACAGGGTCCATAATGTATGAACTACCAAATAATTTAGATCTAATTTACCATTGTGGAATGCAATAAACTATGAATTGAATTGAAATACAAGACACATACAGACGAATTGAAAACCCCTTTCGTTTCGAAGTCGTTTTAAAATAGTTTACGTTTAAAACTGCATTTTCAGTCAGCATATTATGAAGTCATTTAACCTATAACTTCATATATATATGCATCGTTTATATATTTATGTATGTATGTCTATCATAGCACATTATTTGTGTATATTCTTATTTAGTGTATTTAAAGTTAAATTATGTATGCCTAATCCCAACTCGTATTACACCAGTTCTATAACCCGGGTTGTCTGGAAGAAATCGCTTGCTAGCGATAAGACCGCCAATTGTTATACAATAATATACATATAATTCTTCTTGTTTCTAATCCATTTTGTAATTGTATGCAATAAAGAGTAAATAAATAAATAAGTAAAATATTTTCATCCTACGCAACTTTCTATAAACGGTCCCACACCTCATTATTTTAAAAACCGAACACAATTTTAAAATTGATATAAACAGCCTTGTCACAGCTTCCTCTTTGTTTAATAATCACTGGGTCGTTTAAACCAATATGGATGCAACACATTCTGAGAGCTGGTTTGGATGCCAGCCATATCACATAAGTGAGTCCTCATATTATAATAGGTTCTAGGTTCTCGTGCAATTTTTTGGCAATTAAGAAGCCTATTTCATATAATTGGGTGAGAAAACTTTGAAGATTTTTTGAATCAGTAGTAGTCAACGGAAAAAAAACGTGGAATCGTCACTTCAAACAAAATTCTTAGTCAAATTCAAGGGGCGTTTCTGTTTTCTGCTAAAACGAGCATCTTCACCTTCAGGCCCACTTTCCAATATTTATCTGTATCTGTCTTATTTACTGCTTATTTACAAAAAAAAATTCATATTGGTCGACAAATTGTGTTCATGGCTCGGATAACTTCAAAAAGTTGGGAATCATCTCGAATAATATTTGTAAGGGTTTTGCATTTAAAATTCTCAATTATTCTAGAATAACTGAAAAAATGTTCTAAATAAAATATTATTAAACATTGCAATGCTTCACTTTAACTGAGATTCAAAATTTCTGAAAAGAAATTGGTCTCGGGTGGTCTTAGCTGCAAAGATGGAGCTACGTTAGTAATGTAACGTAAAAACAAGAATGTGCGATTAATTACTAGTCGATAACTAGTCTACTTACGAGTCGAGAAAGTTCTGTGATCGAAATACAGCACAGATTTTTCTCGACTCGTATGTTTACGAATGTTCGTATAGTACGGAGACGGTTTGTAAGCAATAATAGAAGATCAAACGAACTTCTTAAGTGAAGTTCGATCGATATTATATGAGTTGCTTCATTCGAAGATATATTCATTTACCAAGTAGTCCCTTTGACTCACACGGTAGCACGCACGAATTTAAGAGTTATGAAATGACTAAAAAGGTCAAAACACGTGTTTTCGATCGTTTTAGTTAAAATTTTTCACACCAGTCTGGATCCATAGGATGCGCCTCTGTCGAGCTCATTATTTTAGAGTTCTTCATTTTATAGTTATGGCAAAACTTTAAGGGCAATAGTTTACTACATTGACAGGGCGGGTGGGACCTTAATATATCTTCGAATGAAGCAACTCATATAATATCGATCGAACTTCACTTAAGAAGTTCGTTTGATCTTCTATTATATTTCGTTGCTTCATTCTTCAGATATATTCATTTACCAAGTAGATGTTCAGAGCATAAGGTAAAGTTTTGCTTTATAAAAAATCATTAACTAATATTCAACAGTTATTTAATCAACTCAATGTAAATGTATAACTTTGAAACATTTTATTTACATGCATACTGAATAAAATTACTTAAAGTAAATTAATAATTATGGATCAACAAAGGAGTTTACTTCTACATTTGATTGAAAAACTGCCCTTCCAAAATTACTTTTATTGGTCGACCATGGGGCGGTTATAAAACTTAGCGAATGTTTGAGACTGAGCGGTCCTGCAGGCCGTGCTGCGAATGGCTAGCAGCGATAGGCCGCCACGCGCTCTGGCCGCGGACGTTTCTGCGCGTGCCTCGTGCTGTGAGCGCTGAACGCCGCGCGCCGCCGCCACGCCCGCGCCGCTAGACCCCATGACATGCTTTATCCAGCGACTGATAGACGGTGAGATCGTTGTTTTGTAAGGTCGCTTTGGTTTGACTATAAGGCAATCTACACGCTCTGGCCTAAGTTAACTCGTTACAAATAACTAATTTTCTAAAGCTAATGCAGGGCATATACAGGAATGGCATGTTCATGGAAATATGGCAAAACTAGAGTTGGTTACTAGCAGTAGCTGAAATTATAATCAAATCCAAATTCCCTATTTTGATTTCATTTGCAAAAATTATAAGAGAAATTGCACACGGTGTGCTAGTGGCCTAAAAGCCAGTAAAAATACCAGTTACTGTGTGTGTACTTTGCTCAAGAGTTAAATAACTATTGGGATACCATTTTGAAATATAATCTTAAAACGACTTGAAGATCTTAATCTTAAACCAAGTGTAATTGTGTTATGTTGGTAATGGCCTTAACCTAAGGTAATGGATTAATTAGTTCATGTGATCCTATATTGTTTCCTAATAATAAGGCCAACCTATGACTATTTACTATATATATTAACTGTTTTTATTAGTTTTACTTTAATTGTTCCTTAAAAAATGATAAAATTCAGTGAAATCGAACGATTAAAAATATCTCCACTGTTATTGTGACAATAATTCTAGTACAGATACGTTGTACCATGCTACGTTGTACTGAGCTTAAGTTTTGTTAGAAAGCGACGAGACCACGACTAGGTACTGTGGTGACCGCCTACACGTCTTCTCTTAATGAGACCGAGCCGGGAAGCCTCGCTGGTTCGTTCTGGAAAGATAAATAATTTCTTTTCAAAATCGTTAGCTCAGTAAAAGAGCACTCGTTCGGCAAGCGAGAGGTCCCAGGTTCGTGTACTGATCGGGTCTTTCTTTTTTTTTTTTTATTTATTTTTCCCGTTACCTATTTAAGAATAATTGAGCATTATTAAATGCAAAAATTTCAAAACGGCTTGAATGTTTTAATTTAAAGCAATTTGGAGAGAGAGTAAACGCGTCTATAACCGTAGCTTCAAGATCTCGTTACCAAGAAACCTATTGTGAGCATTTAACATTGGTGCGAGAAGCAAACAGATTTACTTGAGGTTGACTGAAAACTTTGATACGCATAATTGGGTAGTGCTGTATTTTTTCCCGAGTTGATATACGGAGCAAATAGTCAAATATTCATTTTCTCAAACTATTACCAAATACTTTTAGCTAATGCATTTAAATGAGGAAATCGAATTCCTCCCATTAAATTAATATAGATAGTACCTACATACAGCGCAAATGTGTTAATCCTTTGCAAAACACTGTAACCCATTAAAAGCTGAAAACATGTCTCACTATTTTTCCAGTTTCCATTTGCATGATTATCTTTACAAATTACCCCCCCGCATCAGGCTGTGACGCAAATATTCGCTAAATATTTCTATGACAAGATGTCTTTCATATGTTTTTCCACCACTGTAAATCTTCTAAAATCTTACTATGTATTTGTATTTTTGTATCGTTATTATTGCTATTTTTGAGAGCTTTGTATCTATCCTTTCGAAAGTTTGAGTGATAGTATAATCACTAATATTTAACCGATGGACAAGCTGAAGTTAATGGTTAGGTAGTTGTGAATTGTGCTAATTCTCTGATGGTGCAACACCTTACTTTTTAAAATTTGTTCCTTACTTTTTAAAACTGAATTTAGGATGGCAACACAGATTTGAGATAGTGAACACTGATTGAAACTGGTTGATTCGATATAATATGTTTTTATACGTGTTGTTATTTATGACAAATTGTTTACTTCGTATTTCACTTTTTTCTTGCAAAATCACTGGTTATATTTCCACGGAGCAGTATTAATTATCTTTACTAATATTTGCAATTCACTTTGAGTTAATTTTAATATGTTGATATGCGACTTTGTTATAACTTTTCCAAAAATCTTTAAGAGACCTCGTAAACACTGTATTCATTTGACAGATCCTAGTTGAAGTCCTCGAATTCATAAGTTTGTGGTAAAAACTGAAATCGTAATTATTTACGATGTTCCTTTAATATAGGAACTAAAAGATAAGATTCTCTGAAATTAATGCAAGCTAAAAAGGACTTTTTTGTCACTATGCTCAGGGAGGTTCTAAAATGTTCTTTTAAAATGTGATTTGTTATTAAGGAATTTATAAAATTTGTATAAGATTTAAAATAAATCTTTTGTCTCCATTTGATTTTGGTGCAAAAAATATATTCGGGCCAAACTGATCAGACTGAGAAGAGCAGGAGACTATTGCTCCTAGATTAATTGATTTATCTATGGAGAGAGCCTATCTCGAAAGCCTGATTTTATTTAGGAGCAAAATTGTTTATAGGAGTTACGATTTGTATAACTTGACAGATTTTTGGTAATGAGACGCCTTTGGAGATCCACTTTAAACCAATAGAGTCATTGGTAATAGCTGTACCAGAATTATAAAAATATGCCATTTTATTGATTTATTTATTTATACTTCATTGCACACTTACAAAATAATAAAAGGAAAAGAATACATTAGAACAAAAACAGTTTTCAAAGGTACAATAGGCGGCCTTATCGCTATAAAGCCATGTACCTGCGTTAACGATGGGCTAGGGATCATTGTCTCGTTGATATCGTCCACCGAGTTCGGGGGCGTAGCGCTGACAATAATACTGTTGCGTAGTTGCGAGCCGATATTCGGTCCAGTTACCTTGAAACCGCGGGCGTGGGTTCGCTTGACATGTGGATATTTTAAGCATGTCAACATGCTTTTTTATCCCTTTCTTCATTTTCCAATATGTTAACAAATCTAGACCTTCATGGCAGTTTCGTTCTTGTTTCAGTTTCAAAAAAAAATGTATATCAGACAGAACTCTGCAATTCTCCACTAGGAATTTTATTGTGTTTACTTTAATATCCAACCAAAGAATAGTCATAGCTTGGCTTATGGCTTGTTGTTCCGAGCCCAAGTGTTTACCTTCAAATTTTTGGTTTCAGACTAAGGGTTTTCAATAATCTGGTGAAAATGAAAATGAAAACTTTTTTATTCGTAGTAGGTAATTTTAT
Organism: Stenoptilia bipunctidactyla; assembly: GCA_944452665.1. NCBI lineage: Eukaryota > Metazoa > Arthropoda > Insecta > Lepidoptera > Pterophoridae > Stenoptilia > Stenoptilia bipunctidactyla. The sequence continues at coordinate 17,875,696 of OX101747.1, read as the reverse complement.
ACACTTTACGAACGTCAAATGCTGGATGAGGGCGGCGCGGGTCCGGAGGACATGAAGAATCCAGGGGAAGGCCTCCGTCGAGAAGTGTGCGTCTCTCAGCTTATAAAGATAATGATCGCCCATTATCCACCAATGTCTTGGTGATGTCTACTACTACTTCTTCTTCGGCTTTAAAAAACGAAATGAAAGTAGAACCCTAGGTAGACCGAGAGGAAAAAAGCCGGCGGAAAAAAAACTCTCGGCACTCTTTTGTAAAAAGTGCTTATTATACTTAGGTACAATTTGGCAGAAATACAGCTCTGCTATGACATGAACAAACAAACAGAAGACAGCTATTCGTGCTTGCCAATATCATGTCGCAGCCAAGCTGCTTACATAGTGATTAATGTTTAATATTTGGAAATAACCTGTGGAGACATCAATCCCACGCTCTTTTGTCATCTAAATAATCTTGGAGTTTATAGTAGCCTTTTTTGCATAATGTTTCTTTGATAGTTCTTTTAAATTTATTAAACGTTAGAGATTGAATTGACTGTGGTATTTTATTATAAATACGTATTGACATTCCCATAAATGATTTGGTGCTTTTAGCCAGCCTTAATTTGGGAAACGCTAATTTATGGTCGTTCCTTGTCAGTACAGAATAATTTTTATCATGCTTATCTTTCATGGTTTTAAATTTACTACTATTCTTATAAATATACATAATGTTTTCATATATATATTGTGATGCAAAGGTCAAGATACCAATCTCTTTAAACTTTTCTCTTAGAGATTCTCTACTTCCAAGTTTATACATTCCACGAATAGCCCTTTTCTGCAGTGTAAATATCGTGTCAATGTCTGCGGCATTGCCCCAAAGTAGGATGCCGTAGGACATTATACTATGAAAATAACTAAAATAAACCAGCTTCGCCGTATTAACATCAGTCAATGAGCGAATTTTCTTTACCGCGAACGCTGCAGAACTAAGTCTACTCGCTAGCTGTGAGATATGGGCGCCCCATTGCAATTTAGAATCTAAGGTAATTCCAAGAAAAACAGTGTTATCTACTAGATTCAACCTGTTCCCATTAAGCCGCAGATCATTTAGTTTTTTTATCATTGAAAGCTAGATTATTTACATTAAACCACTGTACTACATTAGAGAGAGCATTGTTTACATCGTCGTAGTTGGTTTTCTGCCTTATCATTTTAAAAATTAATGATGTGTCATCAGCAAACAATACAATATCGTGATTATTGCCTACCATATAGGGTAGATCATTTATATAGACTAAAAATAAAAATGGGCCCAGAATTGAACCTTGAGGCACTCCCATTCCCACAACCGACCCAGCTGACCTTTTCCGGTTAACCTCAACCTTCTGGATTCTATCACTCAGGTAAGAATTCAAAAGTTTGAGGTCACTGCCTTTGATGCCGTAGTGGTGGAGTTTCCTGATGAGAGTGTCATGCTGAACACAGTCAAATGCCTTGGATAGGTCACAAAATACACCTAGAGCATCCTGTGACCCCTCCCAGGCACCAGCTATTACTTCAAACAGTTCAACACCAGCATCAGTTGTCGAACGACCCCTTGTGAATCCAAATTGTTTGTTATGAAGTAAATTGTTTTTTGTGAAGTGAGCTAATAGCTGGTTGAGAATAATTTTTTCATAAATTTTGCTACATGTTGGTAAAATCGAAATTGGTCTAAAATTAGTAGGGTCCGTAGAGCTACCCGATTTAAATAAAGGAATAACCTTACTATGCTTCATTAAATCAGGAAACTCCCCACTTATAATACAGTTGTTAAATATTTCAACAAGGCAAGGAGCTATTACATCTATGATAGAACTTAAGATTTCAACAGATATGCCCCACAAATCAGTTGTCTTTTTAACATCAATTGTCTTAAATGTTTTAAAAATGTCCCCGGTGTCTATGGGTTGGAACTTGAAAGACTCCTTGCTCTCACTTACATGATTTTTCAGCAATGATTCAGCCACCACAGGTGAAGAATTTAACAATGTAGTAGTTGAAACTGGAATGTCAGCAAAACAATTTTCGAATGCTGTCGCAACATTTTCATCTACATTAATGGTTTTATTGTCAATTACAAGTTTAAACTCAGTATTGCGATCCTTAACTTTTCCAGTTTCCTTATTTATTATGTTCCATGTTGTTTTAGTCTTATTAGAACTATTTTTTATCTTATTACTTAGATATATAGATTTGGCTGCGGCACATACTCTTTTAAATAATTTTGAGTAAATTCTAACGTAGTTGCAAAAACTTTCACTTTTGTTATATGATTTCTCATGATAGAGATCATATAGGTGCTTTCTACTTATATGTATACCTGTGGTAGCCCAATCACTGAAGGATTTACAATTGTTTGGAGAGACTTTTTCGGAATAAATACACTCTCATGTTGTTTATTTATTATACTACTTAAATTACTGTATTGTAAATTTACATTGTTGGAGTGGGCTATATGGGGCATATTTTTAATAATACTACATCTAAATCTCTCCAAACGCTTTTTATTGACCGGAACAACCATTATATTCTTATGAACCTGTATTTTCTTTGAGTATTTAAAAGTAACCAACTGACCGCTGTGATCAGAACTTAGTTTATTTATAACTGATGAACTTACCGGAGTAACATTAGAAAACACATTATCTAGGCAAGTTGCACTGGTCCTTGTTATTCTAGTTGGTTCTAGGAACAGGTTACTAAGATTATTACATTTAAACAAATTTATTAGTTTTTTACTCAATGATGAATTTTCTAATAAATTAACATTAAAGTCCCCGCAAACTAATATTTTCTTAGTTTTATTACATAATTTATCCAATACTTGATCTAAAACAAGTTCAAAACTATCATAGTGTGATTTAGGGGGTCTATATATACAAACAATTATGCAGTTTGTCAATTCTACACAGGATATTTCAATAGTTTGTTCAATAGATAGGCTCACTATGTCGGTACGTTCTCTAAATTTTAAAGATTTATTTAATATTATTAAAGAGCCTCCATGTATTGCTGTCTGTCTATTGAACGAACTAGCAACTTGGTGCTGAGAAAAATTTACAATTAACTGGTGGTCTAACAAAAAATGTTCAGTTATACAAAGAATGTCTATATGTTCGGCATTCAAAAACAATTCAATTTCAAAGACTTTCTCTGAGATGCCTTGTATATTTTGATGTACCAGGTTTAAACAATTTTTATTATATAAAGCACTTGAAATATTGCTAGATGCTTTAGCATCTGTTGTCTTATTTACTAATTTAAAGAATTTGGACAACCCAAACTTGTCAGAGTAGTGGAACAACATGTTTCACTATGACATGTCAATATACAAGACTGCTCAATAAAAGCAGAATCAGTAGCTAAATACTTAGCTGGTTTAAAAAATAAAAAGTTTAATAGCACTTGTGCTATCTGTTTTAAAAAATAAGTAGATATATTATATATATCTTTTGTCAAGTTAAATTTAAAATTACAAATTTAGTTAATGTCAATGACATTAATCAACATGCTTGAGGTTTCACTTAAGGACGCGTTTCCGCAAATCTTCAAAATAGGGTATATTCTGGTACATATTGTGATAAAATGGCGCAGAGTTTAGTATAATTACAAATACTAATAGATAGATAAGACTTTCATCTCCATTTATTATATAAAAATAATATAAATAAATTTGTTTTTGTGGCTTAAAAACTAATTTTGCGATGCCTCGTCGCACGAAAATGACGATTTTAAGCCAATTTACGGTACCACTTTTGGTATGAAAACACAAGTATTTATGAATAAAAAAAATACTATTCGGTGGTTGACATGTTCATTTTTGATAATTCGCATTTTTTTCTTTGAAATTAATACTAAAAACCCTTTAAAAAAAAATAAAACCAAACACGTAATTTTCTTCATATTTGAATAAATGCGTAAATCTTAACACACTGTGGTAAGGGTTATTATACTTTAGCAAATAATGTCAATATCATTCCAAACAAAAACTAGATATCTTCAGTCTGCGCTCAGCCGCTGTCGAGAGTGGACCTGTATCGCTTTTGAGTTATTTTTCGTGCTAAGATACATCGCTGTACATACACAATTTATTACATCAAACAAGTCTCGATACTTGACGCTCTCTGAACTGAGTTGAAAAGGTAATAATATAATTTTATTGAAAAAAAATTAAATTACAAAACCTTTTATGATTAGGATTGAATTTGGAAACTTGGAATCATTATGTTTGTTAGGACTAAACCTTATCTCCAGTGCTGGTAGTGGGGTCTGAAGGTATACCTCGAGGTGGTACTGGTACTCCTAGACGGGTAAAGCTAGGTATATCGAGTTTGGGTTCATTTTGATTCGAAGGAAGAGACCTCACCACCAGTTTTGATAGTAGGAGCTGAAGGTATAACTCAAGGTGCTACTGGTACTCGTAGACCGATAGAGCTAGGCATGTCGAGTTTGGGTTCATTTTGATTCGCAGGACGAGACCTTACCACCAGTTCTGGTAGTGGGAGCTGAAGGTATACCTCGAGGTGCTACTGGTACTCCTAGACGGGTAAAGCTAGGTATATCGAGTTTGGGTTCATTTTGATTCGTAGGAAGAGACTTTACCACCACTTTTGGTAGTAGGAGCTGAAGGTATACCTCAAGGTGCTACTGGTACTCGTAGACCAATAGAGCTAGGCATGTCGAGTTTGGGTTCATTTTGATGCGTAGGACGAGACCTTACCACCAGTTCTGGTAGTGGGAGCTGAAGGTATACCTCGAGGTGCCACTGGTACTCCTAGACGGGTAAAGCTAGGTATATCGAGTTTGGGTTCATTTTGATGCGTAGGACGAGACCTTACCACCAGTTCTGGTAGTGGGAGCTGAAGGTACCATATTTTAAAAGAACTGAACAGGATACAAGGAACTGAAATCTATAGGCGGTCAGATTTGGTGGAATCGGGTTTTCATATTTTAAAAGAAATAATAAAATTTAAGGACAAAGGATAATGCAAGTGATTGGGCTAAAAAAAAAGTCATTGTGCAGGGATGAGATGAGAGTCAGATTATAGATTAGACACATGTCATTCATATTTGTTAGCACGCCAAAAAAATTAGCCGTGGGAATAAAAAGATATGACCAAAAATACATTTTGCGTTTAATAGAATAAAAATCGTTTTCTTTTATGATACAGAAACTGAACGCCCGTAGATTTCTACGAGTGTATTCGTATAACCTTTACAGCCATTGACTACGAAACTAGTGAATATTGTAAATAAATACGATTATTGGTAAAAAAAAGTGCTTGTGTGATCCTTATAAGTACCCAATGGGTTGGCTATACAGTTGTAAACCGCGATTAGTTCGTCTCTTTTCTTAGTATAGCGACTTCCCTTCTTATTATCGTCGAGCGAGACAGCGCACTCACACACAAAAGAGATGTTATTAATCTGTCTCTTTTCTTACTATAGCGAACTTTTTGCGGCACTGGTTCGGCGACATTGGAAGTACGGTTTACAACTGTGTAGCCACCCCTTTTGATTTGATTTGTCTTTTTTCTTACTTTAGAGATGTCTCTTATACGGCACTGGTTCGGCGACATTGGAAAAGCAGTTAACAAATGTGTAACCACCCCTTATGAAATAATGGTGTATATGGTTCATCTAATACTGCCGTTTAGAATAAGCTAGTATGTTGCTATAAGTGGTTAATAAAGTCTAATAGTGGTTATATAATTATTACAACTAGATTTCATTAACGCTCTCTATCTCTTTCTCGGAGCACATTATTAGCGAGCATTGTCCATTTCATTCGAAACATTTCGGGGTTCGAGTCGAAAGTCGAACTTCTTTTATGGTTATGATATTTAATTGTATTGTTAATATGAATCATGTGTTTAAAAGTACTATTCCTTTTATAATTTATGATGTCTGTTTAATTGTACTGAAATAATGAATAACGTCTTCAAAAATAGTACTTATTTTATGTTTAAGAACTCTGACCAATGGTAATGAATGAAATAATAAATCATGTGTTTAAAAGTCTTACTTCTTTCATTAACGATAACCACTTATACCAACACATTAGCTTATTCTATATGGCAGTATTAGATGAACCATACATACCATTATTTCATAAGGGGTGGTTACACATTTGTAAACTGCTTTTCCAATGTCGCCGAACCAGTGCCGTATAAGAGACATCGCTAAAGTAAGAAAAAAGACAAATCAAATCAAAAGGGGTGGCTACACAGTTGTAAACCGTACTTCCAATGTCGCCGAACCAGTGCCGCAAAAAGTTCGCTATAGTAAGAAAAGAGACAGATTAATAACATCTCTTTTGTGTGTGAGTGCGCTGTCTCGCTCGACGATAATAAGAAGGGAAGTCGCTATACTAAGAAAAGAGACGAACTAATCGCGGTTTACAACTGTGTAGCCAACCCATTGGGTACTTATAAGGATCACACAAGCACTTTTTTTTACTTTAGAGATGTCTCTTATACGGCACTGGTTCGGCGACATTGGAAAAGCAGTTAACAAATGTGTAACCACCCCTTATGAAATAATGGTGTATATGGTTCATCTAATACTGCCGTTTAGAATAAGCTAGTATGTTGCTATAAGTGGTTAATAAAGTCTAATAGTGGTTATATAATTATTACAACTAGATTTCATTAACGCTCTCTATCTCTTTCTCGGAGCACATTATTAGCGAGCATTGTCCATTTCATTCGAAACATTTCGGGGTTCGAGTCGAAAGTCGAACTTCTTTTATGGTTATGATATTTAATTGTATTGTTAATATGAATCATGTGTTTAAAAGTACTATTCCTTTTATAATTTATGATGTCTGTTTAATTGTACTGAAATAATGAATAACGTCTTCAAAAATAGTACTTATTTTATGTTTAAGAACTCTGACCAATGGTAATGAATGAAATAATAAATCATGTGTTTAAAAGTCTTACTTCTTTCATTAACGATAACCACTTATACCAACACATTAGCTTATTCTATATGGCAGTATTAGATGAACCATACATACCATTATTTCATAAGGGGTGGTTACACATTTGTAAACTGCTTTTCCAATGTCGCCGAACCAGTGCCGTATAAGAGACATCGCTACAGTAAGAAAAAAGACAAATCAAATCAAAAGGGGTGGCTACACAGTTGTAAACCGTACTTCCAATGTCGCCGAACCAGTGCCGCAAAAAGTTCGCTATAGTAAGAAAAGAGACAGATTAATAACATCTCTTTTGTGTGTGAGTGCGCTGTCTCGCTCGACGATAATAAGAAGGGAAGTCGCTATACTAAGAAAAGAGACGAACTAATCGCGGTTTACAACTGTGTAGCCAACCCATTGGGTACTTATAAGGATCACACAAGCACTTTTTTTTACCAATAATCGTATTTATTTACAATATTCACTAGTTTCGTAGTCAATGGCTGTAAAGGTTATACGAATACACTCGTAGAAATCTACGGGCGTTCAGTTTCTGTATCATAAAAGAAAACGATTTTTATTCTATTAAACGCAAAATGTATTTTTGGTCATATCTTTTTATTCCCACGGCTAATTTTTTTGGCGTGCTAACAAATATGAATGACATGTGTCTAATCTATAATCTGACTCTCATCTCATCCCTGCACAATGACTTTTTTTTTAGCCCAATCACTTGCATTATCCTTTGTCCTTAAATTTTATTATTTCTTTTAAAATATGAAAACCCGATTCCACCAAATCTGACCGCCTATAGATTTCAGTTCCTTGTATCCTGTTCAGTTCTTTTAAAATATGGTACCTTCAGCTCCCACTACCAGAACTGGTGGTAAGGTCTCGTCCTACGCATCAAAATGAACCCAAACTCGATATACCTAGCTTTACCCGTCTAGGAGTACCAGTGGCACCTCGAGGTATACCTTCAGCTCCCACTACCAGAACTGGTGGTAAGGTCTCGTCCTACGCATCAAAATGAACCCAAACTCGACATGCCTAGCTCTACTCGTCTAGGAGTTCCAGTAGTACCTCAAGGCATACCTTCAGCTCCCACTACCAGGACTGATGGTAATGTCTCGTCTTATGAACTCGAACTTGACATGCCTAGGAATAGGAATTCCAGTAGAAGCCCTCGAGTGTACCACCAGCTCATCAGGTTTGATGGTGAGGTTTTATCGTTACGAATAAAACGAGCTCAAACTTTCCGAGCACTTTAATTAATCTTACCCAATTTAATCGTTTTAATAAAAGAATTTGCAAATATTTAAAATTAAAGTATCAAAACTGTTCAAAACCTTTCGTCTTTTTCACGGCACGCTTGTGTGCGTGAATCTTATACATGTAGTAGTAGAATTCGATACCTAGCCTTTTCGGAAACGCATCCTTAAACATATGTTATTAGACCCCATGTAGCCATGCATTAATAAATTCAATTTATATCTTATTCTATTCTCTCTGGCGGCTCCTCCTATGTAAGAAAATGTAAACAAAACAATTTTTTTTACCGTAAGGGCCTGTAACTTATCTAAATATATTAATAATTGACTTTGTCTCACATTTCCACACATTTTCACATTAAGATGGTTGATCTTAAACCTCTCTGGGTAGCCATATTTGAGCTAAATCTTGGTGAATACATTCGCCATGTTTAGGGCCTTTGTTAACGGGAACTACCAGAACCATTAAGATTTAAATTGGAAGCGTTTGTATTTCCGCTTGAATTATTGGGTTTTAAAGGCGTTTTTGTGGGCGATAGGCGGACCACCTATCACTACAATAGTCTCTCCATCTTTATAATACCTCCAAATTTGTCAAAAGTGACATCAGATGGTCCTGTAACCTCTGGTGTTCTGCCTACCCCATAAGGGATACAGGCGTGACATTATGCATGCATGCATGCGTATTAGTTTTTATTTGACCTCTTTGTCGATTTATAAAATCAACATCCTGGGTACTACCTCCGTGTCGATTTAAAAAATCAACATCCTGGGTATTTTATCCTTCGTGTTAACGCCAGTTAAAGTTCCTGAAGATATTAAACAGTTTCCTTGAATATCGTTGTATTTGAATACCTCCGTGTCGATTTATAAAATCAACATCCGGGTACCACCTCCGTGTCGATTTAAAAAATCAACACCCGGGTGTTTTATTCTTCGCGTTAACGCTAGGTTAAGATCCTGGAGACATTAGATGCTTTTCTTGAATATTGTCTGTATGAAATCACTCGTCCATGATTTTTTCCGCTCCAACCTTCTAAGCTTGCGTTTATAATATTCTTCTTTTCTTCGGCCGTCTTCTTCGGCATTTTTATGACAGGTGTACTTGCTACCGCGCACGAAAAAGGAATGAGCTCGACAGAGGCGCATCCTATGGATCCAGACTGGTGTGAAAAATTTTAACTAAAACGATCGAAAACACGTGTTTTGAACTTTTTAGTCATTTCATAACTCTTAAATTCGTGCGTGCTACCGTGTGAGTCAAAGGGACTACTTGGTAAATGAATATATCTGAAGAATGAAGCAACGAAATATAATTGAAATCTATCCATTGCCGCATGGCCAGCGTTAATAAATGTGTGTCTTGATAATTTCGAATGTTTGTAAACATTTTGTATTCTTAAATAACTGTAAAATAAAAAATACAATGTTACTAAAACGATAAAGTTCTGTGCTCGCGCCGCTGCATAGACACATGGTACGGTCAACGAAAAGATGGTGGCTTAAAGTATGTTTTTTTTAGAGAATAGACGTATGAAGGGATTTTCTATTTAGCACACAAATAACTGTCATACATAACTTCTTATGCGCTTCTAACATTAACAATTTTACTTCTGATTAGATTTCTGTCGTGGGTTATTAAACAGATGGGAAAGAAATAACAGCAATGAAATCTTCAGAGTTAACCACGATTCAAGCAGAAATTCCCTGTAAATTTTCCATTAGGTTGAATGGAGTCTAATCATAATACCTACGGCATGACATTGGCTCTCACAATTAGCTGTCTTCATGATCAATTTGTACAGTATGTACTTACCTATTTGTTTTAATTCGTATAATTGTGACTGAAAAAGAGTGCCAAGAGTTTTTTCCCGCCGGCTTTTTTGTCTCTTGGTCTACTGTAATATCTTATTTAATAACTATCAACACCTTGTTAAAGCCGAAGTACAAAACTGTGACCTCATTAAGCGGCCATTCGATGGTCTTATGATGAATAAAAATGTTTCATTTCATTTCATTTTCACGATACATATTAAAAATGGTAATTCCAGACTAAAGCATTAACATATTTTATAATCCCAGACTAAAAGAAAACCCTTGACAGCAATACCATAAAGAAAGCCGATATTATTTGATTTTACCTGGTCACTAGCCTTAGCATCATCAAGTCTGGAAGCAGGTGCTCCTGGAGGACCCCTCCTGCCCAGGAGTTCATGGACGGCTACCACCACCTCACCCAACTCCTGGCGAGTGATGGCTCCATCTCCATCCACGTCGTAGAGACGGAAAGCCCATCGCAGACGCTCGTAGACGGAGCCCCGGAGAAGAGTTGATAAGGTTACTAGGAGCTCCTGAAATGAGAAAAGTAATATATTAATAATACAATATTATTAGTATATTTGACGACCGGTTGGTGTAGTGGTAACATACATTGCCTTCTATGCCAGAGGTCCTGGGTTCGAATCCCGGCGGCGGCGGATATTTGTGTGATTAACACACAGATATTAGCCGTCAAGTCATGGATGTTTATATATTTTTTAAGTATATCAGTTATCTAGTATCCATAACACAAGTTCTTTAAGAAACTTAATTTGAACTAGATAACGTTGTGTGAGTGTCAGAAATATTTATTAAAAAAAAAGAAAAAAATGTGAAAGTTTGGATGTATATATGGATGGATGTTTGTTCTTCAATCATGGCAGATAGGCTCAAAGAATTTGGATGAAATTATGCATAGTGATAGGTTACAGTAGTTGTAATGGATTTTCGGTTGAATCTAAATTCAAAAAATTCAAATTCAAAAAGTTTTATTCATCTTAGGAATTTCACAAAACACTTGATGAAGTCAGTCATCACATACTTCGGCTTTAACTAGTTGTTGATAGTTGTTGAATAAGATATTACAGTAGACCAAGAGACAAAAAAGCCGGCGGAAAAAACTCTTGGCACTCTTTTTCAGTCAGAATTATCAAATTAATACAAATAGGTACAGTACAAATTGACCGTGACATGAAAAAAAACAAACACAAAACAGCTAATTGTGAGAGCCAATGTCATGCCACAACCAAATTGCTTACATAGTAGGTGCAATGAGCTGTGGATACACAATACGAACATGACAAACTGGGACCAGAGTATTTGAACAAGAATGGAATAAAATAGTCATATTATTAGCAAAACGACCTGGCACCGCTAGTAGCACCCGTTCACGAGTATAACGCAAGCACCAGCCATCACCCTCCTCAACCATATTTTAGGGAAGAGGGTGACCCGATACCCGACGCTACCACTAGCCATGCCGCCTGAGGGAGCATGACGATCTACAAAGGATCCTAGAAAGAATTGGGTATCCAACCAAGGGGTACAATGGGACAAGACTCCGCAGTCCATCTGTCACGTTGTATTTCATGAACATTGGTAGGCAGTTGGAATTCTCATATATTCAATATACAGTGTCCGTATACCCTTGTCAATTATATTTTAATAACTGATTAGAAATGATGAGTGGGTGTGAATTTCGAAAAAAAAAAAAATTTTTTTTGAAATATTTTTCATAAATTAAAATTTCGAAAATTATAGTCGGCGCAAAGTTACTTCGTAGGGTAAGATAAATAAATACCCGACGAAGTAACTTTTGCAGAACGTAAACGTAAAGTGTGATTGAGATAATTTCTTGCAAATGTTATGAATTGTTATAATTCCAACGGAATATCATTTTATTGGAATATAGCTACGTAAAATAAATGAATGCCATTTTTAGAAGCCTCCAATACGATTCTAATGGTGACGGCACTACAAGGTTATGTTGTGGAAATTACTGTCAGTGTCATAGGAATAATTTGAAAACAATTCAACTATAGTAAATTTTAAGATTAATCTACATTTTATGACTACATACAATTCGATGGAAACGTTTTTATTACTTGCTGTGTAGTCATAAACTACAGATCAAACTTAAATTTAGATCACTTAGAAGAATTTTGAAATTTTAATTTATGAAAGATATTTAAAAAAAAATCTTTTTCGTAATTATAATTTGCTATTATTTACTATTATAAGGAGACCCTATTAACGGGGCTCCCATACAACAAACATATCTTTTTGCAGTTTCATATCACACTTACTAGACTACTAGATGTTTCACATGGTTTTACCCACTCAATTTAGAATCGGTTGCAAGGGATGCAGAGAAATTTGGCGTAGTGATAGGGTACAGTCTGGAATATCACACAGGCTGCTTTTTATCCCGATGTTCCCGCGGTATTTTAAATTGCGCAGGAAAAACCGCGGGAAACAGCCAGCATTAAATACAGGGTCCGTCTATAATAGTCAATAATATTTTAACAGCAGATTAAGAATGAGTGGTGGGCTTAAATTATGAAAGAAAAATAAAAATTAAATTCATTAATAAAAATTTCAAAATTCTTTTATTTATTTATTCATTTATTTATTTATGGCTTACCAACTAAAATACATCTTAAAATCATTTTCAATAAAATTGCACAATTATACACTTATTAAAATGATTTTAAATTAAAGGTGAGCACAACAATCTCAGTTAAAATAAAAAACAAAACAATAAAAAAAACGTATATAAACAAAACTCATTTTTTACATAGTTTAAAGATATTACAGTTATTATATTTAGATAGGTACCATAAAAACAAAGCTCTTTTAATTAATTTTAATTACAATCTAGGTTATTTTACGTTACAATATACAATTTACAAAATTTTACAATACTTTACAATTTACACTATTAATTTACATTCACTTACTTAAAATTTTATACAAGACTTTAGTACTTACTCAAAATTTAAGTTTAATCCACTCGTCATTCTTAATCTGCTATTAAAATATAATTGACTAATATAGACGGACTCTGTATAAGTAGAAGTAATGGTACTAAACTCGACTTAATTACCAAGTTTTCCTAACTGCGAAAGTTCTAGAAAAGGCATCATTGCTAGCCCGTTCCCACTTGAGTTCGAAGCCACAATCGAAATTGCAGTTGGCCCGAACTATGCCCGTTGCAATGTTCATAGGGATAATTGGCTCACTCTAGTTAGTCGTTCCAAATTGAAGAATAAAATAAAATACTTTTAACTGGATTTATCGTATATTATACAAGGTGTTCTTTTTGATATCCCATAACTTTGAGGTCTTGTTCCTTACTAAAAAGTAATACTTTTTGCCAAAGAATATGTGTACCTATTAATATTACCTACTTTAACATTCTTAATAATTAAAAATATATACAATAAATATTTTTATATTTACATAAACATAACATTTTATATAATGAAGTTATATTTATTTATATACTATCATTTATAAATACTTATACAAATTGCTATTCATACGTATTATAAATAATCTATCATAATAAAACTTAATATATGTTTATGTAAATACAAAAATACATAATTACATGTGGTTCAAAAGTGCATACTTTTCAAGATATCATAAATCTTAATATAATGAGTTCATAAATTATCACCCTTGTAAAATCTCTTCAATGATTCAATAGACGCGTGTCACTGAAGCCATACAATAAACAACAAAAAAAAAAATTAACATTGAGGACAACGCAAAACGTTGCGAACTGTACAAAAAAGAAAAAAATTGAAAAAATATTCACATGTTATTTGATTCTATTAGGTGCATGGTCCCATTAATACTACAGAGTTAAGGGAAATCAAGCGGAACACCTTGTATAGTACTATTTTTTTAGTCACCAGCTAAAGTTAAATATCATGTTCTTTGATACAATATAAACGTACGTGCATATTTTTTTCAGAAAAAAATATGGCACCACGATTTTTTTACAAATAGTCGCTGTTGATGAACACTCTAATAATACTACGACGTAGTTACTACCAGATGTTTTGTAGTTGCGCGTAGTCGTCTAGGTCATCGACCTCGTAAAACTCTTTATTTATTTATAGGGAATTCTGCTGAAAAATTAAGTAGGTACCTACTTTTATTACATTGTTATGATCAGAATCGAGTACCGAGTGCTCTTCTTCAATATCTAAAAGGAGAAACCCACCTTCCCATACATGCCTGGGCCCAGGGCTTTTGTTTAGTTAGGACTATGAAATTTAAAGCTCGATATATGTAATATCAACAACATAATTAAAGAAAGTTTCAGAACATTTTGCAATCTGAAAACAGAGTTATAATGAAAAAATTTTTCAATATTCATGTGAAATAATTAAAAAAAGTATTTACACTTTTTTCCATAAATTCTTGATATTTCTAAAACAATAATCATAAAAATGTGACGACGCCGTTATCATTTTGTTTCACAGATCTAATATTTTTTTTAGGTTTTTTTATACAAATACAGAATAATTTAATGAATTGTTTTAATATACATTTCGTTTTGTAAACCGCCAAGCCTACGACTTTCTTCCTCCTTTGTCACCAGTCACCCTGTATATAAAAACGTGTACTGCAGCTAGTTAACAGCTTAAATTTCGCAAAACGAGGCACAAAATATAAATTCAAAGTCACAGTTCCGTGCAGGAATGCAGTCTTTGGTCTAGATAGTCCCCGCAACCAACCACTTAACCGCGACACTACGTGGTTACTATTCGGTTAGCATGTCGCTCACCACGAAACCTGTAAATGTTTGTTTCGGTTTTTCGATTTGGTTTTGGAACGATTTTAGAATTTCATTAGTTGTTCTTTAATTTAAAATTCTAGGTTTAAGCAAAATTCTTTCTTGAGCTGAAGAATTTTGTTTTTTTTTACACGCGCACTTTTTTTTATTATACATTCTTGAAGGAAGACAAAGAAGTAACCTATGCAGCATGTTCTAATATATGTTATATTGCGGCATTACTTACTTATCGGTTTCTCTAGTAAATGTTTGGATTATTAGATCTTAGGTAGTCAAATCCGGTGTATTAATAAAAGAAACAAACGGTCAGACTTGAGATTTTTTTGCTTCAGAGCGATTACAAATCCAAAATCCATATCAGAATCTGAGAAAAAACTATCCATCGTAGCCGTAGTACTCTTTCTATGGAACTAGATACGGCATCCATCATTTGCATAACTTCACGCCTGTATCCTTTAAGAGGTAAGCAGAACACTAGACGCTATAAAAACTATCTGATGTAACTTTTGTAGATGAAATATAATGGTGGAGAGAGACCATTGCAGTGACAGGGGCTCCACTTATGGCTCACAAAAACACAAATAAACCTCTGTCCTTTAATTTACTTTTGCAGTACGCCCGGGAAGAGAAGCAGCTGGTACATTCTATGTTTTTCTTTCGCTAAAAGTCCAGCATTTAAGCAAATTAAAGTTTAATTAAGAATAAATGTATATTAATTTTTAAAACTTTAATTTTAAATGCAAATTTTATGACCACTTTGGCGATGGGGTAAACCTGTTTGCCTCAGACGCCAGTGGTTGCGGGTTCGATTCTCGTACGGAACAAGAAAAAAAAAATGTTCCGTGACTGGGTGTTTATCTATTTATATTCTAGGTTCCGCCCTAGTTCGCTACATGGTATCCCATAACACAAGCTATGTTTACTTTGGGGCCATGTAGTTGGTGTGATTATCTGGGGATTTTATTATTTATTATTATTATGCAACTTTTGTCATGTGGCACAAAACGCTCCTGGTCGAGCCTAAGATGACATAACAAGCTTGTAAAAGTTCTTTTATTTCGCTTTGTTTCACGGAATACAAGCATATGACATCACTAGTATTAAGGGATAGGTTAGAAACCTCTATATTAAAATATTGAAACAGTTGCCATTCGCAGTGAAACGTAAAATAAAATAATTGTATTATTTTTAGCGCGCTTCGAAAATAGCTTACTTTAAGTTAGATGTTTTTAAGGAATTATGAACCAGAAATATGAACAGGACGGTGTCCGTGGTGTAGTGGTCTAGTAGACGCTACTACGGAAAAAATCCGGATCTGGACGTTTATCTGTATATGTATTTTTTTACTAGGTTCCCCCCTAGTTCGCTACATGGTATCTCATAACACAAGCATTGCTTACTTTGAGGCCATTTAGTTAGTCTTGAGGTTTTTTTTTTATAATTATAGATTAAAAAATCTTACTAAAATATAAAAAACGATTAGGTACATAAAAATCGCTACAAAAAATCCTGACGTCACAACGCGCGACTCAGGAACGGAACGATAAGTTCGACTGTATAAAAAATGTTTCACACACTCATAAACCATCCGGGCAGGCAGTGATAACTTACAAAACATTTAACTTAAACGTTTTCGTATTCACTTAAACCACTGCTGGCATGGGTTCAAAATAAGTTTTAACTTAATTTACGTCAACATCATTTTGATAAACATTTTATGTCAAAAAGCGCGGTTTCCCGCGATTGCGATTCGTACGTTTTTTGGCTCGGCGCCAGGCTGCGTATTTTTTTATAGAGCTTAGCGGTTTGTTTTCCGCGGGAAAAATTGTTTTGATATTTTTAAAAGAATTGGTCGAGTTTTATTTCATTACATTTATATTACACTAGCTGTGACCCGCGACTTCGTCCGCGTGGATACCGGTTGTTGGAGTTGGATAAATACTATTATTATATCCTCCTTTAAGTTTAAACTTACCTTATTCAAAATTTCGTCAAAATCGATTCAGTAGTTAAGCGTTACTGATAGATAAACAGACAGAGTTACTTCAAAAACTGTTACAACAAAGCTGTGATCCGCAGTTTCACCTAGGTGTTTTGTGAAAAAGTATAGGTAGGTAGGTATATTACATAGATGATGCCTGCGACTTCGTCTGTATTGAATTAGTATTTCGAGTAGGTTATTTTCTTCTCCAAGGTCCTAAGTACTATCTTTAATAACAAAAATAAAAATGAAGAATCTTTGCCCAAATAATATGTATAGCTCCTAACCACAAACATATGTAACTATATTAGGTACATTACAAACATAGGTAACTTTATTAGGCACGTTGCGTTATAAACAAATCGGGTGCCAAAGTGTCTTAAATTTTACATAATTCATGCAATACCTATCTTCATTAATTATAGCTTATTGTTATTCTAAGTAAAGCTATATTACTGTAAAGTTTCAGAAGAATACATTCGGCAGTTTTTGCGTGAAAGAGTAGCAAAGATCAGTGTATAATGTGTATCTATCTATAGTTATGATTGGCTACTTTTCACGGTAAGCCAATTTAATGTAATTTCTTTTGGTAGTTAACACATCTACGTTACTTTTTATTCTACTTCTAAATCTACGGTTTCTAACTTCCAAGAGTTAGAAATGATCACGAAATAAATAAAACCTTGAGTCCCATTATTTTAAGTTTAACTTTCTTACAATATATCTCTGTATGTACAGAAGGCAGCACATCAAGCGCTACAAATCGGTAATTTTTTTTTACTTGAATCTAAAATCTATGCCCTCGACATTACCGTTAAAATTGTTTGAGGAAATTTGACAGGTAATGTAACGCTTGACATGCTGCCTTCTGAACCTACCTGTATTAAATCGCACCAGAAGCTTTATTAATGATTTAGCCCTATCAACATAGCAAAATTTTCTACTGCAAACCAACTATTTTTAGATTCTTTATTTTTAAGCCCCTAGTACTTTTACCAGGAGAATTTCCTTAGAATTCTTATTCCCATGTTTATTTTTAGTGTAGTTCAGTTTTTTTTTCTTCTGGCTATCTGAACGCTTTTACATCTACATATCTAATCTACTAATGCCACGTTACAATATCAAAAACACTGTTCGTTGCTTCCACGCTGGACTGGGAGCAACAGAAAATCATAGAATGTACCAGTTGCTTCTCTTCCCGGGCATACCTTAAAAGTCATTTTAGGGATAGAGGTTTTATTGGATAGACGTTTTATAATGGATAAAGGCGTGAAGTTATATGTATGTATGTTCGTTTATTCGACACAGAAATGTACTCAACTGGCTGCACTGAATATTGAATATACATATTTAATGTGATATTCAGACCTATTTATGAGTATACTTGTTAGGAAAGCAAGACTGGCTATAAATAGAACTGTTGTCATGTCAGTTTTATTATGTTTAGATAGCAACTGTTCTATGTCTTATTCTTTTACAAATATTATTGTGTCACTTGATCGTAAGCTTTTTCAATGTAAAAACAAATTTTAATAAAACCCTTCTACGATATACCTGGATTTATCTGTGCTGAAATCTCTGCTTAGTATATAATTTAATAGGGCTAAAAGTTTAGCCCCAACAGTGGTTATAGTCCCTAGCATAACGATCCAGGTAAAATTTTAACGTAAAGGGAAGAAATTTGTGGCTATAATGAGTACTGCGAAGATTGACCTTCTCAATCAAAATAATTATGAGACCTGGAAAATCCAAGTGGAAGCCGTTTTAATAAAAAACGATGCCTGGGGATACGTCAATGGAAGTATCACAAAACCAGTCGAACCTGCCGAAGCAGCCAAATGGGATATTGGAGACTCGAAAGCTAAGTCTGATCTCATTTTGTCGATTATCCCGAGCGAACTAAGACATCTGCGAGGATGTAAAACGTCGCGGGATGTATGGGTGAAATTGCATAACATTCACGCATCGAAGGGACCTGCAAAGAAGGCGACTTTATTGAAACAACTGTTGCTTCACAAATTGGAGGAAGGTGGAGACATTAGGGAACATGTCATGAGATTTTTTGAGGTGAAAAGTCAGTTAGCTGACATGGACATCGAAATGCATGACGATCTAACTTCGATAATGCTTTTGTACAGCTTACCATCCAGCTTTGAGAATTTCAGGTGTGCTATAGAATCTCGAGATTCATTGCCAGATCCAGAGACACTAAAGATTAAAATTTTAGAAGAGGAACATTCCAGAAATCGAAAAGAAAGTGTAGATAAGGCACTTTTAGTTAAAGGAAAGAAATCTTTTAAATTAAAGAATGGTACAGAGCAAGGAAATTCGAAATTTAGATACAAATGTTTTAAATGTCACCAGTATGGTCATAAATCTTCTGAATGTACGAAGAAATACAAGGAACAGCGTAGTGATACTGTGAAGTATGTGTCGAATGATTGTGAATTACCAAATATCGATTCCAATTTTGTAACATTTAATTGTGTTTCAGATGTTAATGCTGTATGCAACGAGAATGGAAATTGGATCCTCGATAGCGGATGTACTTCGCATCTTTGTAATGATGCAAGAAAATTTGACAAAACACTGTTACCTTTGTCCGGTAAGCTAAATTTAGCAACAAATTCAAGCACAAAAGTACAAGGTAAGGGGACGATAAAGTTATTTACATGTGATGATAATGGTTCTAAAACTATAGTTCAATTGCCCAATACTCTATTTGTTCCGGATTTACGATGTGGCTTGATTTCAGTAGCAAAAATTACTGATCAAGGGTTTAGTGTAACGTTTAATGGTAACATAGCTAGTGTCAAAGATAGTTATGGTAATACTAAACTGGTTGCCAAGCGTAAAGGTAATTTATTTTACGTTGAAGAACAATGTGACAGAGTGTCAGCGATTAGTGAACGAAAGGTTGACGCGTGGTTGTGGCATGAACGTTTAGGTCACCTGAATGCTAAGGATCTCGTTGGAGTCTTAAATAAATGTGGCTTGAACGTTAAGATGTCAGATGTAAACAGGTTACATGATTGTGACATTTGTGTGAAAGGAAAAATGAGTATGTTACCTTTTCCTAGTTCAAGTGGGCCTTGTAATGAAAAGTTGAGAATAGTGCATTCTGACGTAGTCGGACCCATGAAACATACGTCAATAAATGGAGCTAATTATTTTGTGACATTTATCGATGATAGCACAAGATGGTGTGAAGTATATTTTCTTAGCAAAAAGAGTGAAGTTTTTACCACATTTAAGGTTTACAAAAATCACGTCGAGAACTTATTAGGACGAAAAATAACATACCTTCATACGGATAACGGAGGTGAATACTGCAATCGAGAGTTTGATGAATTCTTGAAGAAAGAAGGAATAGGAAGAAGATTGACAATTCCTGGCGTACCTCAACAGAACTCAGTAGCTGAGAGGAAAAACAGAACTTTGATTGAAATGGCGAGATGTATGCTGATTTCGTCAGGACTTTCACCAGGTTTCTGGGCTGAGGCTTTAGCGACAGCATGTCATGTTAGAAACCTTTGCCCGACAAGAAGTCTTGGAGGTGGAATACCTTTTGAGAAGTGGTTTGAACGACCTGTCAAATTAAAATACTTACATAAGTTTGGATCGAAGGTACACATATTAGACAAGACAGCCGGGAAAGATAAGTTCGCACCACGAAGCCTGGAAGGAATTTTCGTTGGTTATCCAAGAGATCGAAAAGGTTATCGTGTATGGATACCGCAACAAAGACAAGTTATTATGTCAAGAGATGTAAAATTCCACGAAGTGCAGTGTCAAGATAAAGAAAATGTTAACTTACAGATAGACCCCTTTAGTATTAAGCAGGAAAATGTATCTAGTTCACCTGTGACCGTGGATGTTGAGTTTCATCCTACATTAGTCAACAAAAATCCAACTGTAGACAACTTCAATCACGAGGAAGAAGTCAAAGACCCGATTTCTATACCTCAGGAAGGAAATGGAGGACAAGATTCGACTGTTGATGACAATCAACCGACAGATAACCCAGACATTGTCGTAGGACCACCTCAACATATTTATCATCAAGATAACGTTCACGTTGATGGGGGGAAGAGAGGTCCAGGACGACCAAGACTGGAGCGAGGCCATGTTGGACGTCCGCGGAAAATATACAACATGATTGAAGTAGCACCGGAAATTTCCACGGAAGATAACAACAAATCAACGGATGAGTTTGCAGATTGTCAGGATTTCGTCGGTGCTGCAGAAATTACACTAAAGCAGGCCTTGTCCGGTAATGAGAGGAAAGGATGGAAAGATGCAATACTTTCGGAAGTTAAAAGTTTGATTAAGAACGATACTTTTGATATAGTTAATAAACCTAAGGGCCGAAACGTTGTTGGTTGTCGTTATATACTGACAACAAAACTAAATGTAGACAAGACCGAGAAGAAGAAAGCCAGGTTGGTAGCAAAAGGTTTCAGTCAACGTTATGGTATTGACTACCAGAGCACCTTTGCGCCTGTCGCAAGACTTGATACTGTAAGGTTGCTAGTAGCACTTGCAGCGGAACTCGATCTTGAAATTCACCAGTTGGACATTAATACGGCCTACTTGAACGGTTTGTTAGACGAAGAAATATACATGAAGATTCCTGATCTTATAGAAGAATGTCTGGAAGATCTCATACGGCTAGAACAACCAGATTCAGCTATATATAAAAAAGCCAGCAAGATGTTAACTGATCTGAAGACAGGGAGCGACGTGTGCCGATTGAAGAGGTCGCTATACGGGCTGAAACAAGCTGGTCGCCAGTGGAATATCCGGCTCGATGAGCAGCTGAAGTGCATGGGGTTGCAAGCTTCATTAAATGAGCCGTGTCTTTATTTTAAGGACATAGATTCGCAAACGAAACTCTTTGTGCTAGTTTACGTAGATGACATTTTAGTTGCATCGCAAAGAGTAGAATGTATAAAGAGCTTTAAAAGGGAACTGGCAACTAAGTTTGAATTGAAAGACTATGGCGTTGCGAAATACATATTGGGCATAGAGTTTAACAAATGTGACATTGGCATTAAATTGTCACAACAAAAATATATTGAAGATTTACTTACAAAGTTTGATATGGGAAATTGTGATCCTATATCAACACCCATGGAAACCAAGAATAAATTAATGAAATCAACCGAAAAAAGTATAGATCAATATCCATATCGCGAATTAATCGGTTCCTTGATGTATCTTTCAATGGGAACGCGCCCAGACATAACAAACACTGTGGCTATTTTAAGCCAATTTCTGGATTCTCCCAATAAAATACATTGGACCGCAGCAAAGCGAGTACTACGATACCTAAAGTTTACAAAAAAATATGGACTGATATTTACGAAAACAGGTAAATCATTGCAAGGGTATTCAGATGCTGATTGGGGTGGATGTTTGATTGATAGACGATCTTATTCTGGTTATGTTTTCGTGCTAGGTGGTGGATGCGTATCTTGGAAGTCACAAAAACAAAAATGCATATCGGCTTCTTCATGTCAATCGGAATATGTGAGCTTGGCATCATCAATGAAGGAGGCAATGTATTTAAACAGTTTACTCACGGAAATTGGGCTACATAAGTTTGCACCATTATCTTTGCATGTAGATAATCAGGGAGCGATTTGCCTTGCGAATGATCCAATGTTCCATTCTCGGAGTAAACACATCGACATAAGGTATCACTTTATAAGGGATGTATTAAAGAACAATACGAGCATTGAGTTAAAGTATACACCGACCGACTCAATGCTTGCCGACATTTTAACGAAGGCGTTGCCTAGAGTTAAGCACTATAAGTGCATGTGTGGTTTAGGCATAGCTTGTTAATTTTTTTATTTTCTATTTGTATTCATTGTTCTTTGATATAGGTTTCTTATTCATTTGTTTTATTGTATTGTGGTTTATTTAGAATATGCACATTAAGGGGGCGTATTGAATATACATATTTAATGTGATATTCAGACCTATTTATGAGTATACTTGTTAGGAAAGCAAGACTGGCTATAAATAGAACTGTTGTCATGTCAGTTTTATTATGTTTAGATAGCAACTGTTCTATGTCTTATTCTTTTACAAATATTATTGTGTCACTTGATCGTAAGCTTTTTCAATGTAAAAACAAATTTTAATAAAACCCTTCTACGATATACCTGGATTTATCTGTGCTGAAATCTCTGCTTAGTATATAATTTAATAGGGCTAAAAGTTTAGCCCCAACACTGAAAACCAGTGTCTTGATTTTAAATCAAGGCTTATGCTGAGTTGTAGCCTTTTGATGCAGCAGTCCATGCAATGACAATCTTATTTAATTTGTTTTTTGTTTTCTATCTTTATTGTTTTTGTTTTGTCATATTTTTATTATTGTTACTATGTACCTAGGTACCTTAATGTTTTTATGCACTGTATGCTTTAATAAATGTATCATTCATTCATTTAGCTATCATACACGTTGAATATTGAAGCGTATAAAGCGTTTCAATATTCAACGTCTTGTCAAATTACTACTTACTATTCTTATAACTACCTACCATTCGTTTGTAGTAGCTTTTACTCATGTAAAATATTGAAACCCAGCATTCATTGATTTTGACGACAATTTAGTTATAATTTACCCCTAGAATAACCCTACCGCCTCTGAATAATTGACTAATCCGAGTGAGCCCCGCTTGGTGGTAAACTGACTGTCTCGGCTGACTGAAATTTACCGTCAAATATCACTACTGCCAGCGGTCACGCGTCCCGAAAACATTTTATAAAGAGCCAGTTTTAGAGCCGCAAACGGGTTTATGATAGAACTGGCTTGGCTTCGGTATTCGACCTCATTTATACTTACCATCAGGTGAGAATGAGGTCAAATTCGGACTTATTCACCGATTTGAAAAAAAAATTAGTATTTTTAATATTTTGGAATAGAAAGTTATAAAATTAAACTCGTGGGTAGTCTGACTCCCAACCGTTACAAAAATTTGGTGGTTCATTCAGAGAAATATTATTTCCAAGTGAAATAATAAAAGTTGGGTGAATAATATGACCATAGGCACCCAGAGTTTGGTAGGTATCTCGAACAATTAACAGCGTGAGTGGCCGGCCATGCCAGCGAATCACTCGCTCGCCCGCCCGCGTCTTATCGAACATGCCTACCTATGATTTAATGTAAACCTACCTATTTTATTACGGAGTTATATTAAAATTATTACGATATCTCTTTGGATCTTGATTGAAATCAAGTGGTGTCAAAGACAATTTTGTTCACAATTAAATATTTATTGTAAACAAAATAAAAAAATATATAGTCAATGATATTATAAACTATAGATATGTTACGTTCATAGTAATTTGCGTTCTAAACTGTTCCGAGCAATCAAAAACTGCATGCATTGACAAGTTACACTGATTACTTATCACAAAAGATAAGAAAAAGCACGCAAATGAAAGAGATAGATATAGTTTTAATGATTGCACTTCAATGTTTTCTTGTGTCATAGATTAATATTTACAGTCGTAGAGTGGACACTTGATTGAAAAGTAATTACATAAGTAAGAAATAATAGAAAATAATATTTATTGAAAATTTTAATATTGAAATAATAATTAAAAATAGAAATACAATGAATATTATATACCTTCAAAAAGATTTAATTTATTTCTTTTTTGTCTTTTTGAAAGTTTTTGTATTTCGGGGTTATTTTTATGTGCGGACGAAGTGGAGACGAATATTTGTGTATTTATCAATTATGACTTTAATCAAATGACTCGATGATTGAAAATGGGGATCAAAGCAAAGTAAAAATAAAGAACAACTGAACTTTAATTGTAGGCATTTTATTCACTATCAATATTCGTTCTGCACTAATTAATCTATGTCCGCAGAGCACGCATCTATCGCTCTCGCGTCAAAACTAGATCGCTATCTCTTTCTTCACCTGCATCAGTTATTTATTAGATTGTTTAAAAAAATAATTTACAAATACTAAATAATCTAAGTACTTTTACATACTAACATGTGGTATGAGATCCCTTGCATTTTGTTTAGTTTAGAGTTATAATTGGTACACTTCCGAAACGCACACGACGGCATTTTATATTTATTTTGGTGAGGACACAGGAACCTAAAGTGCGTCACGCTTGTGATTGCGCTCGACGCAGACTAATTACAAGACCTACCATTTGGCTCGTATTTGAGTCTTCATAACGCGCGTGCTTATAACATATCTGCTTTTGTTTTATATAATATCATTGTATATAGTAAAAAAAAATTAAGCGAGCAGGATCGAACCCACGAGCTTAGACTCATGGTCGGTCTACGCGCAACTGAGCAATGAGTACTTCTGATCTGTATGCCGAACATCTCCACCATATTCTAGTAAAGTAAGTTTTAGGCATAACTTTTAAAAATCTATTACAATTTTTTTAGATCCTAGATGTTTTTTATGCCTGCAGAATCTGCTCATCATCCTGGACAACTTTTGTTAAGGCATCATATCTATATTTCTTACGGTTTTGATGATCCCTTAAGGGTTCTGCATCAGGTGTTCCAGTAACCGAAATAAAATATACCCTATATGTTGCCCCGGCTTCACAGCTATACATCAAAAAAAGGTTCATTCAAATCCATTCAGCGGTTCCAGAGATTAGCGTGTGCAAACAGACAAACTTACAAACAAACAAACAGACAAATTTTTTTTTTCAGATTCTTACTCTTGTTTCATTTCCTTATAACCCTAGATAATTTTTTTTGTAAAAATATGAAATGTACAGACACGTTTTTTTACTGTTTTATTATATGTATTGATACTAAGTACCTACGTAAATAAAATGAGTAGAAAAAAGCAGAACTTGTTATGCGCAAAATAGCTTTGTTAAAAGAACATGTACCTTTTATAACTATTATTTAAAGGATATTGATTTGTTTTTAGGCCACTCGCTGGCCACGTTTAAAGCTTCCCTAGTTAAAACATTGAACTTGTGAAATTTTTTTGTAATATTAAGTATTTTGTGTTACTTGAATATTGTCTGTTGTGAGTTTATGCTGCAACAAAGTAGAGTTCCATCATTTTGAATTAGTCTAGCTAGATTTATTTGGAAATTCTTTCATGATTTATTTATGGAGCCGTTTTGTTTTCATATTTTTAAAATACAGGGTGACTGGAGACTTTTAGATATTGAAGGAGAGCACTCTGTACTCGATTTCAATACTAAAAGTTTCGCTTGGTGGTAGGATCCCTTCTGGGTCCGCCTGGCTAGCGACCACCCTTTATATAAAGACTGCCGCCAAATGTTACCGCTCCGGCGGTAATGTGTTCCAGCAATATTGTATAAAGAGCCAGTTCCTTCCTAAACCCGTGTGCTTTCATCTTCGACCTCATCGTCACTAACCATCAGGTGAGATTGAGGTCAAAAGCGGGTTTAGTCACTTATAAAAAATAAAAAATCTGATCATAATTATGTTATAAAAGTAGGTACTTATTTATTTACCAGAATTCCCTATAAAAAAATAAAGTAATGTCACTTTTCCCGACGCGCTGCCTCAGTCAACACGCACACAGCAGTGTTCCCGCCACACGCACACCACCACCCGCTAAGTATCTAGTGTATCACGCTTATGTAACCATGCGTTGCGTAATTAATTCTGTAAGTTTACTCAGTAAATAATTAATATAAATTTTTCCCTTCATGTATGATCTCAAACGTGTCTAACGAATTTCGAAAGTGACTCACCAGCCACGCTCACGTATAGGTTTCGTAAAACATTAAATAAGGTTGTATATGTTTCAATTAATTAACTTGCATATATACAAGCTTTCGGGCGCAAATATTTTTATGAACGGAAAGTATGTAGGTACGCAGGAAAACGTAACTTAAAGTGTTGAGCTGACGCCTATAATAATGCTTCAAATTAAAAAATTCAATGCAATAGCTATATCAGTGATGGGCTTATTAGGATTAATTATAAAGACAGCACGGGTCAATCTTTAAAATAAATCGACTTCTAACAAAAGAATCTAAAGGTGCGTACAGACGTGGTACAGACCACGTCGTAAAATGTTGTCATTTTACTAGTAAAGCATTAAGCTGAGGCGTCGCCTTTTGTTGATTGGTTATAATAATTTTATTTCTTTTTTTTAAAGATTTTTTGTGAAATTTAGTTTATTAGCTAATTGTAAAATTGTGTAACTGAACAACAATAAAGATTATTCTATTCTATTCATGTAACATAACACGTTATAAAACTTTGCTATATAGCGTATTTAAGAAAGTATGGACGCTGAATGTTATGAAACAAGATATGATAACATGTTAGAGAATAACTTAGCTACGTGTACCTACTAAAACAACGCGCGAGCGCAGCGGCGTTTATACATATACCTAACATTGATAAATTGTAATCTGTACGCTATTGTCTTATATAACATAAGTTATATAACACGTTACATGGTCTGTACGCACCTTAATAACCTGAGACTTGACCAGCTGAGAAGGAGTTTCGCATAAAATGATAAATCCGACCCGATCCAACTTTTACGTGGCAAGTAAAGCTAGCATAAATCTTAAAAAAAGTAATGTATATGTAAAAAAGTAACGTGTATGCCATTCCAGGCTGTACATTATCACTATACCAAATTTCATCCAAATCCGTTGCGCCGTTCTGCTGTGATTGAGGAACAAACATCCATACATATATACATCCATTCAAAATTTTATCCATATATGTCAACCCGTATTTGCGTGACTGAGAAAGAAACATCCATACATACAAAATTCCACGTATATAATATTAGTAGGATGTGTTTACATACATAGAAAGAAAGAAACACATTTATTCGGCATAACAAATAAAAATAAACACAACAAAAATCAACAAACAAACAAATACAATATCAAAAATGCCGAAATGGGCGCAGCTCAGCATAGTGCCATCAGCCTTGACTGTTGCGCTGATCTTCAGCCGCCACCTTTGACAGTGAGGAGTACAGAATACATTATACAAATACACAGTCGTTACTTAGCCAAAGATTTAAAGAATATAAAGTATACCTAATACTGCATTCTTATCTGTACTTAATATATAAAGCTGAAGAGTTTGTTTGTATGAACGCGCTAATCTCAGAAACTACAAGTGGGAATTCTTTTTGCATTTGATAGCCCAACTCTTGAGGAAGGTTATAGGCTATATTTTATCCCGAAATTCCCACGGGATCGAAAGTTACGCGGGTAAAACCGCCGTCGGTGGCTAGTTTTAAATATGAATTTCAAATTCAAAAAGCAAACATAAAATTGCAGAACTAAATACTTATATTAACTACACATTATAAGAACCTATACAAAAATCGAAAACATTAGACATGTATATACAAAATTATATTATATTTAATACTAAATACCAAAACAAATTGAACTTAAAAACTTAAAAACATACATACATAACTTCACGCCTCTGTCCCTTATGGGGTAGGCAGAACAGCAGAGGTTATAAAACTATCTGATGTCACGTTTGACAAATTTGGAGGCATTATAATGATGAAGAGAGACTCTTGCAGTGACAAGGGGTGAGCCTATCGCTCACAAAACAAATTTTCAATAAAATTTTCAAAATGCTTAGTCATTCAGTGGTTTAGTAAAAGAAACAAGTCTTTTACTAAATCACTGAATTATCGCGACACACATCTGACCCTTTCAAACTATTCAGTAGGTAATGACCTATTTCATTCTCTCGTTATGTATTAAATTAATAAAACATGACTTCAGGGCCAGAGTTGTATCACGCATGTATACGCCCGTACCGTACCTACGTCCTTATTGTACGCGCGTACGGCAGGAGTGACGGAATTTCGCTAGTAAAATTTCATCGGTATAATAATAAAATAATAAATCAATTTATTGACACACAAAAATTAAAAATATATACATTCAATAAATCAATACAATATTTCTGTGTCAAAGGTGATGCTTTCAGCAATGTTGTCTTTAGAAGGCAACGCTGTTTTTCAAAGCACCCTATTTACTAAGCGCCGAACTGTACATTAATAAAAAAAGAAATTATGCACTTACAAATTACAAATTATAATTACTATTATTTAAAATCAAATCAAATATATAAAGATTGCTATTCAAAATTAATTAAATTTAATTAATTTAAAATAAAAATATACGTACGTAAAAAAATCAAGTAAATTTTTACCATAATTTCAAATCAAAAAAAAATATTAATTGTATACATTAAGATTACAAATTAATTTTTACTATAAATTTAAATCAGACAAAGCAACAAAGCATATATATATTTATATAATATGCATTTAAAATACGCAATCCAAAATACAAAATAGAAATCACTAAAATTCTGATCACTTAAAAAATTTCTTCAGGGCATCTTTTTCATTTTCTTGTACAGTCGTGTCAATGAAGTTAACCTATACTTAATTAATATCTTACTATTTGGCTAAACTTCGATTAAAATCGAAAAACGATATACGGGCGTGTAGTAGTCACGTTCACATGCGCGCAGCGCGCGCCATACCTCCGTTTATATGCAGTTTTATATGAATACACGAGTGACGCAATGTTGGCCCTAAAGCTTAAAAATCGTTTCCTTCCTTATTTCATTCTATATCATTCAGCATTAGCAAACTGAAAAATCTCGGAAACTTTAAAAAAGAAAACCGACGCCATATTGTAAAATCGTTCGACGCCCACGCGCTGTCATGACGGAATGGCGACCCTTCCGTTTCCTGTTTGTCGTTCCGTTTTGCAGAACGTTGCATTTCTGTGCTATCGGAATAAAACTTTGCGTAGCTATCTAACAAGCTGTGATTTATATTGTACAGTTGATTTGAGAATGTAGTTCGTTTTTGTTTCATTTTTAACAGAAGAGTTTTAATACTAACGTTTTAATTTAAGATATTGACTGTTGATTAGTTGTATTTTTTACATTAATGTGGTTTTATATTGGCTTTTGATTTTCCAAATACAAGAAAATAAAATAAATAAAATACTAACATAATTTCTCTTATACAGGGTGACTGGTGGGTCACTTTCAAAATTCCAGGACATGATAGTTTAAAATCATAATCAAACTTCTCCGAAAGTTATAGAACTTATCACGCAACGCATGGTTACATTAGCGTAATACAATAAATACTTAGCGGGTGGTGGTGTGCGTGTGGCGGGAACACTGCTGTGTGCGTGTTGATTGAGGCAGCGCGTTGGAAAAAGTGTAGTAAGGTCTTTTTATTTATTCATAGGGATTTCTGGTGAAAAATTAGGTACCTACTTTTATTACATAATTATGATTAGAAACGAGTACAGAGTGCTCTCCTTCAGTATTGCAAATTTGTGTTGGGGATAAAATAAATTAATTGATTACCTACACGGTTTTGAATGCTTTTGCTACGAGACTACGACCGTAGTAATTTGATTATCGGTTTCCAATACGGAATAAACAAATTTGCAATTGATTTCTTCATCAACCTAAATATTAAAAAAAGTGAAATTATTAACATTTGCTTTTTACATTATTTCAGTAATCTTGGTTATAATTACTATAGGGTGATTTTCTGGTACTTAATCAGAAGATAATTGTGTAATAATTGATGCCTGTTTTAAACTAAGAAGTAAACATAAACAAATAGAATAAAAACTCACTCGAAAACTGATAGCTCCGCTGCAGTTAACATCAAATGCTTTGAACACATAGTGGGCGTATAGTGCTGAATCTGAAAGAAAAATAAAATGTAAACGCAGCGCCATCTATCGTCAATACAGCAGAGCTGGTTATGAAGGTGCCAGCTAACGATCCCACTAGTATTGTATTAGTGAAAGTGAGGATGGATAAAGGTAGTCTACAAAGTAAATATAGCTAAGTCATTTATAACTCTTCTTGCGCGATTAAATTAACGTACAGCGACATATATCGAATAAAAACAAACTAAAATTTTGTTTATTTTTAAAATGTGAAAGATTGGATGGATGGATGTATGCATGTCTGGATGTTTTTTTTCCTCTATCACGGCAAAACGGCTTAATGGATTTGGATGAAATTTGGGGTAGTGATAGTTTAAAGTCTGGAATAGCAAATAGGCTACTTTTTATCTCGATATTCCCGCGGGATTTGAAACAGTTAGTAATATTAATGATTGAAGCCGGTTACGCTTATGACCAGTAATATAAATAAAATCCCCAGACAATCACACCAACTACATGGCCCCAAACTAAGCAGAGCTTGTAATATGGGATACCATGTAGCGAACTAGGGGGAACCTAGAATATAAATACACATATAGATAAACACCCAGACACGGAACATTTTGTTATCTTTTTCCGTACGGGAATCCAACCCGCTACCACTGGCGTCTGAGGCAGATAGGTTTACCCATCGCCATAATGGTCGTCGTAAATATTAAATATCACCAATGTAGATTAGGTTAGCATTGTCTCACAAAATTTAGTAGTTTTCTAATACTAATTTTTAGTATTATATTTAAGTTTTTATTATGAAAATAAATGAAACAAAAGATGATGAGATACTTACTTCCATGGGGGAAAAACTTGGCGTAAATATCCTTGAAGGAATCCTCGAGGACCACACCTTCAGGACATTCCTGGGAATAAAGAGAAATTATCAATTAATGACAGCAATAAAAAAAACAGGAGTGTGTAGAAAATGCTACTTAATTGGGAATGTAATTTATGTAATAATATCTAATTCAATTAGAGGTTTTCTGACAGCTCATTAAAAAAACGAAACTGTACAAAATTGGTACAAAAGGCTTCGATAGATGGCGCTTTACAAAAGGCGAAGGCGAAGAATTTATTCCACGCTATGTTTTTAAAAGTAAAATAAATTAATTGACGTCTGTACCAGCAATTGAACGTATAAATAACCATAGATGGTAGATACCACTTACCTACATTATAGTATACAGACTTAACGCCTTCGGCTTTTTAAAAGTGCCATCTATAGAGGTTTTTTGAACAAATTTTTATGAGTTGTCAGAAAACTCCCCATTGCTTTATACATGTCCTATCTTACAATTTTGTAATTTTGCACGCTGAACAATCAGCAGTACCTACATGCAGTACCTATCAGCAGTACCAAAATTATAATAAAGAACTGACCTTACTATATATTGGTAAATAAAGATTTGTTATTAAGTAACTAGTTATTATGAGATTTAAATATTATATAGGGTGTTTCAATAAGGACGGGTTGATTTCAAAATTGAATAAAACAGGCTGTGTGTGAGGTATTAACGATTTTTTTCTGTTATATGAAAGATCTATTCATGCCATTTTGTTATGATTGTGGCATCATTCAGCTGTCCGCCGCGTCTGCGAGTGGGAGACAGACAACAATCAACAGGCAGATCCATTTCAATCCTTTTTAAGCCTAAATTGATCCATGTTTATTTTATTTTATTTTTATTTATTCGGAAAACAAACAGTGATTTATAACTTGGTGGTGGTAGGATCCCTTCTGGGTCCGCCTGGCTAGCGACCACCCTTTATATAAAGTCTGCCGCCAAATGTTACCGCTCCAGCGGCAATGTGTTCCGGCAATATAAAGAGCCAGTTCCTTCCTAAACCCGTGTGCTTTCATCTTCGACCTCATCGTCACTTACCATCAGGTGAGATTGAGGTCAAACGCGGGTTTAGTCACTTATAAAAAAAAAAAGAACTAAAAAAAAAACAAAATATGGATATGATATTTTCTTGTGGGGGTTTTTGATGTCTCCAATGACCAATAAGCCGCAATAAACTGATACCCTGAAAGTCGACAACCTACGCCATCACTCAGTTTCATTAGAATTAATGCAGCGGACTGATTGAAAATTTGACTTTCCGGATCCGTGCGAAACTGCGGCGGACATTTGAATAATGTTATATTCAAAACAAAATGGCATGAATGGGCCTTTCAAATAAAATAATAATTTCGTTAATATATCACACATAACCTGTTTTATTCCATCTTGAAATCGACCCGTCCTTTTCCGAAATTTTCCTTTCCGAATATTATATTAAATCTACCCAAATAACGAAAATTTTGTCAGTATAATTAAATATTTGCTATCGTTCAGTAATCTATCAAAAAGATAAGTGGTAAAACTAACGAACATTTTGATTTTTTTTCTTTAAAATTGGCATCTTGATGAACGAAGAATACCTTCCAACCAAACATATCTAAGAAACACTTTAACAGATAAATCTTTAAAAAAATTGATTTAAAGAAATTGCACTCAAATCGGGTCATTCATTTAGTAATAATAAAATCCCTAGACAATCACACCAACTACATAGCCCCAAACTAAGCCGACCTTGTGATATGGGATACCACGTAGCAAACTAGGGGAGGACCTAGAATATACATAGATAGATAAACGCCCAGACCCGAAACATTTCTTTT
The DNA here is from genome assembly GCA_944452665.1 of Stenoptilia bipunctidactyla. Taxonomy (NCBI): domain Eukaryota; kingdom Metazoa; phylum Arthropoda; class Insecta; order Lepidoptera; family Pterophoridae; genus Stenoptilia; species Stenoptilia bipunctidactyla. Next base: position 17,842,447 of record OX101747.1, on the reverse strand, counting down.
TCTTGTTCCGTGCGGGAATCGAACCCGCGACCACTGGCGTCTGAGGCAGACAGTGTTACCCCATTGCCAAATTGGTTGTCATTTTAATATAAACTACGGTGACACAGACAGTTACGTAAGTTGGATATTTATTTATTTTTTATTATATTCATACATCACCCCTGTTTCCCTTTGGGATAGGCAGAGACAAGGGAACGCCAATTGCTTCAGACATACCTCTTTCGCTTCCTCCACGTTCATTAATATTTTCATACATGATCGTCAGTTACGGAAACTTTTAACTAGGTCCTTTTTAAGTAAGTATGTAGTTATTATTGTACAAATTAGTTTAATACAATAGAATACATGTTACAGAACAGTGTGTTATGTGTTCCGGCAATATTGTATAAAGAGCCAGTTCCTTCCTAAACCCGTGTGCTTTCATCTTCGACCTCATCGTCACTTACCATCAGGTGAGATCGAGGTCAAACGCGGGTTTAGTCACTTATAAAAAAAAAATGGTGGCCTCCAGTAAAAGGTGAACCTGGAAGAGATCACCTTCATATTTGGACAAAGGGTAAAAATGAGGGCCAAGTATAACCATTTAGTTGCTGTTTTCGTGGTGAAAAAATCTCAGAAAAAAGAACCAACTAGGTATATTCTATTCAATTCAAAACCAAGTTATTTATGAAATATTTCATAAGCTTAGATCATGACTCAAGCATAGATTTCCACACAGAACTGTCAAATCTCCATACAGAGTCTCCATGTATCACAATCTATAGTTGGGAAGAGTCCATGCTGGACTGGGAGCGAAAGAAAAACATAGAATGTGCCAGCTGCTTCTCTTCCCGGGCATACTGTAAAAGTCAGTTAAGGGACAGAAGTTTTGTTTGGCGTTTGTGAAATTCTGAACAAACTGTTTTCAGGTTTTGCATGAACAAAAAAAATTGCGTTTTATACAGGGTGACTGGTGACAAATTTTAGATACTGAAGGAGAGCACTCTGTACTTGATTCTGGTCATACTTATGTAATAAAAGTAAGTACTTAATTTTTGACCAGAAATCTCTATGAATAAATAAAGAGATCTTACTACACTTTTTTCGACGCGCTGCCTCAGTCAACACGCACACCGCAGTGTTCCCGCCACACGCACACCACCACCCGCTAAGTTTAAATACTGTACTAGGTGATAAAAATAAAACAACTGGAAAAAGTATTATACTTTTTAAAATATTAGTCGAACCTTATTGGTCGTGCAAAAAGTGGAAAAATCTACGGCCTTACCCATCTATTGCATTACGCTTATGTAACCATGCGTTGCGAAATGAATTCTTTAACTTTTGGTTAAGATTACTAAGTAAATAATTAATATTTATTTTTTGTTTTATTCTTTTTTTGTGAATGATCTCAAACTATCACGTCCTGGAATTTCTAAAGTGACTGACCAGTCACTCTGTATAAAAGCTGTTGGAATACCTAATCAAAATCCCAGTCATCAGTCACACTGTCAATCACTCTGAACAAACCTATCAATCGATCACTCAAACATTTTTCAAAGTTGTCTATTCAGATTCTTTCATTCAATAAATGGCGGTTGCCTCATACACTTGTTAGTTACTTTACTTTGGTTCTATGTCCCATTCCCAATAAAGGCCATTTGGCCTTGCAGGAACATTATAAAGCAATGATTTATCGATCTGAAAAGCGAAACAGTCTGGGTATCACTGCACATGCTATGCAACAATACCTAGATTATACACAATTATTTGACGACCGGCTGGTGTAGCGGTAACATACATTGCCTTCTATGCCAGAGGTCCTGGGATCGAATCTCGGCGGCGGCGGATATTTGTGTGATGAACACAGATATTAGTCGTCAAGTCATGGAAGTTTATATGTTTATTTAAGTTTATTCAAATAAAAAAATATGTATTTTTTCAATATGTATGTGTATATATTTCTTAAGTATATCAGTTATCCAGTATCCGTAACACAAGTTCTTTAAGAAACTTAATTTGGGCTAGATAATGTTGTGTGAGTGTTAGAAATATTTATTTATTATAAAAAGTTAATAAATAAATAATAATAATTAATACTGGACTGGGAGCAAAAGAAAAACATAGAATGTACCAGCTGCTTCTCTTCCGTTTAAGTCAGTTAAGAAACAGAGGTTTTATTGGCGATTTGTGGGCGTTTGGCTACCCACCTGTTACTACAATAGTCTCTCTCCATCATTATAATACCATCTAATTTGTCAAACGTGACATCAGATGGTTTTATAGTCTCTCGTGTTCTGCCTACGCCATAAGGGATACATGCCTGAAGTTATGTATGTAGAGTTTAAATCGATGCATAAGAAACCATTTATAATTAACAAACACACACATGCTCAAATGTCATACATACAAACTTACACGCACACACACACACATACACTCTCTCTTAAACACACAAACTTGTTCACTTCTCTAGTCGAATAGGTACAACACCGCTCGTGTATTGATAATTATTGTATAGTTATTGATATTAATAATATTGTTATTATTTCGGTTTTAAAATCAAAAAATATTTAATTAATGCTTATCTATTGTTATAAATTATTATTATTTTTACTTGTATGCTAACTTTCATATGTTCAATTTGATTCTTAAGTGTACTTTTGTTTGTTTAATTCTACCTACTCTAAAAAAAGTTTTACTGTGTAAAAGTAGTGAACCTGTTATTGGCAATATGTATTTAACCTAATTCTTCTTGTTGTAATAGTCATAAGTGCTGTTGGTTCTGTGAACATTAAATAAATAAAATAAATAAATAATACGGGCCTTAATTCCCGCAAAAATTCACATAAATTAGCTTATTCTAATTCCGAAACTAAATTTGAGCGGAACCGTCACGCTATTTGGCGTGTTGGTAACAAATATTTGTTTATACTTTACACCGTAAACCAACGAAGGTCGACAATAAAGACCGTTTAATGTGATGATGCTTTAAAAGTTGCATATTATGTAGCGTCACCTACCCACGCTATATTTTTTAAATTAAATATGCTAAGCTATTGCATAGCTTCTATCGCGGGCCTTGAGCGTGGGGACCGAATCCAGAAATTCCGTAACGAAAAAAGACGTGTCGCACTCGGAGACTGCCGCGGTAAAGCTATCGCATAGCATTTTTTATCAACTTATGCAATTATAATTATTTATTTAGTTTATTAATGCAGTAATGTTTGATCTAATATGAAGTTCCACAAGTTCCTAGTAGATGGCGCTGATTGTTTATTAAAGCCCGCATGTAAAGTTATGAAATCAAAGTATCACCGCTGTGCCGGTCGGAGGTGTTAGGTTTTTTTCGTTACGGAATTTCTGGATTCGGTCCCCACGCTCAAGGCCTGTGATAGAAGCTATGCAATATCTTAAAAAACCTAACACCCCCCACTCCGACCGGCACAGCGGTGATACTTTGATTTCATAACTTTACATGCGGGCTTTAATAAACAATCAGCGCCATCTACTAGGAACTTGTGGAACTTCATATTCGATCAAACATTACTGCATTAATAAAATAAATAAATAATTATAATTGCATAAGTTGATCAAAAATGCTATGCAATAGCTTTACCGCGGCAGTCTCCGAGTGCCACACGTCTTTTTTTATATTGTTAGACATAACAGCGCCATCTAGCCCTAAAATAAACACATAGTTTGTATTATAGGAACTAGACAACGGATAAACATTTTATATAGGGTGACTGGTGACAAATTTTAGGTATTGAAGGAGAGCACCCTGTACTCGATTTTGATCATAATTGTGCAATAAAACCTACGAAAGCAGAGCATTAAAAATACCGACTTCACGTCAAAACTTTGGCTGAGTTATTATGTCATCAACTTAAACATTCTGCGAAAACATACATATTTAAAAAAAAATTAAATTATCAATGAAGTACTCAACCGATTTCGATTAAATTTAAATGGGACCAACTATGAAGTATTCTTTATCATATGACATAAGAATTTACGTTCGAAAGGAAGTCGTCGTGGCGCCGTGGTTACTGTGCATATCAAACGATATCGCAGGTTAAGCGCGCTCGGTGCGGCCGGTATTAGGATGGGTGACCGCCGACCATTCATTTCTCACGACGACTTCCGTGCTTCGGAGGGCACGTTAAGCAGTCGGTCCCGGGTGCTGTATACTTGTATTCGATTCGAGAATTTATTGATGGTTGCATGCTAGACCTGCAGGTCGTCGTCGGTCCATCGTGCGGGGGCCTGCCTACGCTGCGTCTCCCAGTACGTGGCCGCCTCTAGAGGACTTTTTTGCCTCCACGGCCACCTGTTCTGAAAGCTATGTGCCCTGCCCATAGTATTACGGGATACCATAGCATACTAAACAAGAGTCAGTTTAAAAAAGTTTGTTTCCCAAACTGGCCCGGTTGGGACTCGATTACAGGACTTTTCACGCCACACTTGAACACTCAGAGCACGTTTAAGGAGAGGCGGCTCTACTATGTAACTATCCGCTGGTTTAGAGTAAAGCCGGCCATGTAACGAAAACGCGCAAAGCCCCGCTCGACGCTCCGCCTGTTCTTAGACGTGCCCTCAGTATAATACAGGGTGGATTTGTAGTCATCGGCCAAATATTTTTTACACAATAAGTATCATTTATACAAACGATTTTTGCAAAAAAAGAGTATTTACTTTTTTTACAAGGAAATTAATTTATCCGCTAACATAATAACCAAGGCACGGTCACTCTAAATTAACATTTAAATAAAGATGACTACGCGCTACTACACACATTTTGTAGTTCTACCTACGTCGTAGTATTATTAAGGAAATGCCGCGTCGTAGTAGCTATGTTCATCAACAGCGACTATTTTTTGAAAAGTTTGTTGTTCCATATTTCTACTTTTTTGTACTGAGCAACGCTTAAATAAATATGCAGGTACGTTTATATCGTATCAAAGAAACTAACATTTAAATTTGGCTGGTGACGAAAAATCAATCCAGTATATTTCCCTCCACATCACACTACGTATACGGTGTCGCGGTCGATGTATGAGGCGCGGCACGAGACGCCCGGTGCTGACGGAAGACCAGCGTTCAACGTTCGCAACATTCATGCTGAGTCAGTGCCTTTTCACCAAGCCTGTATATTTTGTTTTAGTTTTTGTGTGTCTTTTTTTGTGTTTATTGTTTGCGATTGTTTTCTGTTTCTCTTGTTTTCATTGCTTGTGATGATTTTTTTCTATATACATAATTTTTTTTTGTATTATTCTTACTTTCTTTACCTTTAATATCTTTTTTTATATATAACTAGCTTTATACCGCAACTTCGTATGCGCTTAACTACCCTTCTCGTGAAAATTTCAGAAACTATACAACCAGACACTCACTGCAAAAGAACCTTTATACCAAGTATCACACCCATGCACTCAAGGAATACGTTTTTTTCACACAAACTAAAAATTATATATTTCCCGTGCCCGTGGGAATTTTGGGATTTTTTTTCGTAACACAACCAGTCACTCTTTGAAGAACCTTCATGCCAAGTATCACATCCGTACACTCAAGGAATAAGATTTTTCATACAAACTAAAAGTCCAACCCCTACCCGTGGGAATTTCGGGAATTCCTTCCATAATACAAACAGACACTTATTGAGGAACCTTTATATCAAATATCACATCCGTGCACTCAAGGGATGGGATTTTTTCGTACAAACTAAAACATCATATATTTCCCGTTCCCATGGGAATTTCGGGAATTCCTTTCATAGCACAACCAGACATATATTGAATAACCTTTACACCAAGTTTCACATCGGTGCACTCAAGGAGTAAGATTTTTCATACAAACTAAAAAGTCCTATATTTCCCGCTCCCGTAGGAATTTCGGGAATTCCTTCCTTAGTGCTCCCCTACATCCCCTAAAGAATGTATATTCCAAATTTCAGCTCTCTACGCCTAGTATTTACGGCTGTACGTTGTCTGTCAGTCACTCAGTACCTCAGTCACTCAGTCAGTAACGGAACAGTTTTATATATATTGATAACTAATTCATTCTAAGTATGTCAGTACTATTACTAAGTCTCATAACTAATTTAAAATATGTAAAATAATGTAAAAATGTCTGCTGGACTGGGAGCGAAAGAAAAACATAGAATGTGCCAGCTGCTTCTCTTCCCGGGCATACTGTAAAACTCAGTTAAGGGACAGAGGCTTATTGGCGTTTTTGCCGGCGATAGGCTGACTCCGTGTCACTGTAATAGTTTCTCACCATCATTACAATACCTCCAAATTTGTCTAATGTGACATCAGATGGTTTTACAGCCGTTGGTGTTTTGCCTGCCCCATAAGGGATACAGGCGTGAAGTTATGTATGTATGTATGTAAAAATGTTTATTTTTTTGTTTTTGTAAAATCTGTGCTTGGTGAATAGATGATTTATCTATCTATCTATCTACTTGTCACAGAGGCCGTTCAAATAAAGAGAAATATCTTTCCATATTTTCAGCCGTGTAGGATCGTACGGGATCTAAAATCTCAAAGAAAAGACGTCTTTAAAGAACTTCGAGTTAAAATGAAACGTTATAATATCCATATAAGTTTTTAAACTGGCATGGTCATTAACATTTAAATTAACTTTAGAAACGGGATATTTACCATGTTTTTGATTTATTTTGAGTTCTCGATATTTCGGCACTGTTACAAGCGCCATGATCACGACGGCGTCGTGATCATGGCGCTTGTAACAGTGCCGAAATATCGAGAACTCAAAATAAATCAAAAACATGGTAAATATCCCGTTTCTAAAGTTAATTTAAAAGTTATAATATCCGTTGAAAACGACTTTTATGTATAAAAGACTGCTCAGAAATAAACAACACAAATAAAGATGTGTATTAATGTTTCTCTTTTTGTGATGTCAGCTGTAGTTCTGATTTAGATTTGATTTAGTTCTGATTTACGAAACTTTATATATATATTTTTTTATATTGTAAGGATAGGACAATTTCATGGTTTAAATCAAAAAGTATAAAGTCAATGAGAATATGTAGCCGTTTTCAATTAGGTCTTCAATTAAAGCAAAAACTGAGCCAACACCAAACAAAGCCAATTTCGGCCTGTTGATCATTTGTAAATCGTCCAACGATTTTGAATAATAGAGGCGGAGAGAGCCATTTCAAATTATGAACAAAAACATTTTTTATGTTACGCACGCCGTAACGTTGCTTTGTTAAATCTATCACGTTGCTCGTTGCTTGTTTGCCCAACAGACCATTTTGGCGAAATTTACAATAGGTGGCATTTTTTGACCACGGCTATACTTTCTTCAACATATTATCTCTATCCCTATTTAAGCGGAGCTTGTTTTTAGTAGTTGGACTTAGTTTTTAAACTTCATTTTTATTGAACTTATTTTGGTGTAATAGATTTACATATTAGATCTGTGCTAACAAAGCTCTTTTATTTGATCATCATCATAATCACAACTCCGTGTAATGAGCCCACTGCAGGGCTATGAGTCTATCCTCTGGGTGATGAGGAGGTTTAGGCCGTAATCCACCAAGCTGGCCCAGTGCTGGTTGGTGGATGTCAGATATTTCAGGGTGACATCTGACAAACATCTGGCTTCTGACAAACCCTAACGACTACTTTATACAACTATACAGCACCCGGGACCGACTGCTGAACGTGTACGAAGCACGGAAGTCGTCGTGAGAAATGAATGGTCGGCGGTCACCCATCCTAATACCGGCCGCACCGAGCGCGCTTAAACTGCGATATCGTTTGATATGCGCAGTAACCACGGCGCCACGACGACTTCGTGACTTCGCGACTTTTATTTGATACCCCATGTGAAACCGTTTTTTTAAGTTCTTTACTTTAAGTCCCCTAGAGGGCGCCATAGTTAATTTAACGTAACGCCATGTAACCTATTACCAGCGAACAATCAAGAGGTTTCCAACGACACCTTATTTGTCCAATTTTGATAACAAGTTTAGAAGTTATAAGGGTACAGATGAACATCCATAACCACATACAGGGTCCGCTTATAATACTCAATTATAATATATTTTAATAGCAGATTAGGAATGATGAGTCGGTCTGAATTTAAAAAAAAAATTTTTTTTTTTTAATATTTTTCATAAATTAAAATTTCAAAATTCTTCTTTGTCAGTAAAATTTAAGATTAATCGACATTTTATGACTACAAACAATTACATGGAAACGTTTTTATTACTTGATGTGAAGTCATAAACTACAGATCAAACTTTAATTTTGATCACTTAAAGGAATTTGAAATTTTGGACTATGAAAAATATTTAAAAACATAGATTTTTTTCGTAATTATGACACACTCATCAGTCTTGGTTTTTTATCCAACTTAGTTTTTATAGTTGAGTCGTCCTTATTCGTTAAAATCGACAAATAGCCGTTTACTTCAGCAAGTTGATATACAGAAGTGAGTTTTCAATACAATGACACAGTGATTGGATTTCACCTAGTCCCAGTAGGGTATCCTAGTCCAATTATGGGGCTTTAAGTAGATTATCCGCGGTCGACGATTGAATACACAGTGGAATATAACAATTGAGTTACCTACTTTGCATCAACAATAATGGGCTGTATTTGACATTTCATTCTCTAATGTTATGTCTATTTAATGTCAAATTTTGCATTAAATAGACTTAGGGTTGCCTGTCCTAGACTTTTTTGAAATTCCCGCCTTTTTTCTTGGAGAGCTTTCGTTGGTCAGTTTCTATTACATACACTTCTGTAAAACAATATGTATCTATACAGGGTGACTGGAAACAAAGAACAAAGGCGGATCCTTAGTTACGTGAAATAATGAGCGTTTAGAAATCTAATCATCACTAATCTTAACAATTTCTTCTTCTCCGAATTTTCAACACATTATTATTATTATTTATTTATTTATTGTTAGTTACACGGACAGTGCCCAGTTACATAACTAACACAGTTAGTTTTACACAACAAAAAAAAAATGAAAACAAGAAAAGTGTTAAAAGTGTGTTTCGTTTTTTAAATTAATAAAATTCGTCCAAAAATGTAATCGTAAGTGCTAAAGGTACACAAAACCTATAATATTCAGTATGCAATATCATTTCGTGTAACGTTCGTCTACGAGTATTTTTTGCACTGACTTACTCGACAAGAATTTCGCATAGTCTAATGTTTTTGTTTGTTAAACGCCACAAAATAACATCTACTAAAATCATGTATGGCCCGCTGCCACTGTTCTTTTAGATTCTGAAAGAGAGCACTCTGTTATTGATCATAGTTATGTAATAAAAGTAGGTACTTAATTTTTCACCTGAATTCCCTATAATTAAATAGAGTTTTCTTACTCTGTACTGTACTTACGCCTCAGCAATCACGGCACTTGACCTGGCACGCGGATTACTGGCAACGTTAGTTTAACCATGTGTTTCGTAATCAATTCTTTAACTTTCGGTTAAGTGTACTCAGTTAATAATTCATATGTATTTTTTATTATATTTTTTCTCTTCATGCATGATCTCAAACTATCACGTCCTCGAATTTCAAAAGTGACCGAACAGTCACCCTGTATTCACAGATGAATACATTATACGGTAGATGACATTTCTAAGCTAAAATGGAGCCGAGCGCGAAATTAATGACTCGTCAAAAGGTAATGTCAAATGGTTGAAATGTCAAATAATTTTGAATAATGGCGCCAAAAGTTGAAGGTGAAATGTGAAGGTTATTTTGAAAGTTCTGAAACACATGTCGTCAGCAGATATTTTTGTTTCTATACCTATCGGTATTTTTGAGGGCAGATTCATTTCATTAACTTAAAAAAATAAACAACAAAAAAAAACAGACAATCACACCAACTACATGGCCCCAAACTAAGCAGAGCTTGTGTTATGGGATACCATATAGCGATTTAAGGGGGAACCTAGAATATAAATAAATATAGGTAAACGCCCAGACTCGGATTTTTTTTCTTGTTCCGTGCGGGAATCGAACCCGCGACCACTGGCGTCTGAGGCAGACAGTAGGTAGCCCTCGCAAAACGAATGCAAAGTATTAAAAAACCGACTACAGAAACATTTTTAAATCCTTTTTTGAACTTTGGTTGAATTATAAGGTCATCGTTGTATATTGTCTACGTTTTCATTTTCTGAAACCATCCATTAATATACTAACTCCAAAGAATGATCAAATAACTAAGAAAATAAACATAATATATTCCATATTATTACCATCATACGATTTACGAATAAATAGTTTTAGTCGTACATCAAATGCCGGTTAACCTTTCATTAACCATTTTTACAAAAAAAATATTTCGATTGCTTAAATATTAAGAAATATGAAATGCTAAAAATATATCCAATTAAAAATATATCTTTGTGATTACTAATTTAAACAAAACTACAAATACAATTAATTTTACAGCACAATTCAATTTAATCGTCCATTTGTCAATGATAAGACAACTGTTTTACGGGGAGTATAGTTTATATATTTCTGTTTTTGAGGCTCTAAATTGGATGAAAATGCAAAGTTGAGCATAGTTTTGTATTTGTTTATTTTTAAAAGAATTTAATTATGATTCTATGGTTTCAGCGCCATCTATAAAAAGCACGGGATTTTAAGCTTTTTCCGTGACACGATTTTTTATATGAGGATTGTCAGGGTACATTACTAGTCTCTGCCTCTAAATACAATAATGTTTAGGTTAAAAAAAAACAGCTTTTTCGTAATATTGACATTAATGTGTTGGCTATCTATAATAAGTATAGATCCATTTTTTATGTGTTACTTATTATTGTGAAATAAATAAGTATAACACATAAAAAATTAAATCTTTACAGGATTGAAATCGCTTTACGCGGATGCGGTTCCATACGAAAACCGTGACGGGTCGTCTTTTAAGGATTCTTTCCGCTTAACGCCAAGCTGGCCCAGTGCTGAGTGGTAGATGTCAGAATTTTAGTGGTAGATGTCAGGTTGTACCATAAAGACATCTGCTTAAAAATACATTTCAACAATAAATAATTTAGGTAAAACGGGCATAAACTCATGATCATTAATTTTATTTCCGTCCTCATCAAAAGAATATTTTAGTGTCCCACAATGAAAAACTAGGTCCGTGTGAAAGCTTGTAAACATTTTTTGTAACATTCCGAAATTCCCGCCAAAAGTCTTTGCATATTCATAAAACGGCCAGTAGTTTGATGGCGGCTGAATTTCCACAATACAGGGTGTATGCATTGTGTTTGCTTCAAACGTTTTGTTTCTTCCTCTATTGTCTATGGTAAACGGGTTGAAAACAATTGCATCTGTTGGTTTTTTAAAAGCGGTGTTAGTGGCCAGTTTGCGTAACTAACTTTTTAGTTAGCTTTTAATAGCTACGTTGTTTCAGGGTAAGTTCCCATTTTGAAATTTTTTCCATACAAACTAAGTAGCCACATAACGTCATTATTTGGCGTTAAAGTGCAAAAATTGAGTATGATATCGTGTAGTCTTGTAGATATTAGTCAGCCATTGTGCTTTTAGAATACATTATGATTAGTAAATTAATCTAGCTCATATATTTAGTATAGAAAAATATAGAGTTAATACATTTCTCATTCACTTAGTTTTAATAAGTTACTGTTTTGGACTTAAATCAAGGAATTTTGTCATACAAAGACTAGGCCTAAGAACGGGTCCATATCGGCTCACATAAAATTCTAACTCCAATTTTTTGTCTTACTACCTATTTGTGTTCATAATTATCATACATACATACATAACTTCACGCCTGTATCCCTTATGGGGTAGGCAGAACACCAGAGGTCATCAAACCACTGATATCACGTTTGACAAATTTCGAGGTATTATAATGATGGAGAGAGACTATTGCAGTGACAGGGAGTCAGCATATCGCCCGCAAAATAACGCCAATAAAACCTCTGTCCCTTAACTGACTTTTACAGTATGCCCGGGAAGAGAAGCAGCTGGCACATTCTATGTTTTTCTTTCGCTCCCAGTCCAGCATGGAAGCCTCTTATCACTCTTTATAATTTTAGTTTTCATACTTTTTTTATTCATACATTTTTAGTTCTATACGAAGCTCCTAACAGGTTGTAAATAATAATAAATAAAAATAAAATCCCCAGACAATCACACCAACTATATGGCCTCAAAGTAAGCATAGCTTGTGTTATGGGATACCATGTAGTGAACTAGGGGGAACCTAGAATATAAATACATGAATAGATAAACACCCAGACACGGAACTTTTTTTTTTTCTTGTTCCGTGCGGGAATTGAACCCGCAACCACTGGCGTCTGAGGCAAGCAGGTTTACCCCATCGCCAAAGTGGTTGTGATCATAATTTTTTTACTCATACTGTTGCTACCAAAAACCAGTTGAAATTCATAATTTTCTTTTTCATATCTTTTTTTCTTCGTAACATTGAATTTTATGAATGAATGAAAATGATTTCGTAATTAAATGATATTGCTTTGTTGTTACTAATAACATACGTGAACTCATACCCTCGTTGTTCAGAATAGCTTGCTTTATAACAGACAATATTATCATATTTTTTTGTCTTGATGAGTTATCGTTAGACTATTGACCATGTCGGGGTTTTGGTGACCGACCTTACACTTTAGGGATTATGGCGCTTCCCGAGCCGCTGCCACTCTCTCGGCTCGCGCACGTGTGGCCTATATGCAACCTAACTGCTCCTCCTCGCTACGCTCGTCATCGCACCTAACCTAGCTAGGCACCTAGGAGCCCTTCTTGTCGCATAATCTTTTGCATCATAATGTTAATATAGAACGAAGTCATTGAAGTCATGAAGACATTATGAATCTCAATAATATGGATAAAAATATTTATGAATATTATAGTTATTTATAATATCCCTGACCATATACCGAGGCCAGCCTTAGAATGGAATCCCCAAGGAAAGCGTAAGCGTGGCCACCCAAAACAGACCTGGAGGCGGACGATCATCACAGAGGCGGCGAAGATAGGGAAGACCTGGAGCGAAATCAAGCGCGAAGCTCTAGAACGAGCGGGGTGGCGAAGCACTGTGGAAGTCCTCTGGCCCAACTAGGGGACATAGGAACTTAAGTCAAGTAAATCATAGTTATTTATTCGAACGATCAATAAGTAGTATGAGCAAATATATTAAAACAAATATTGGTAAAATCAAAGTTTATGAAAAGTGATATTATGAATTTCAATGATGATGCTTTTTTAATATTAAGTGTTTTTTTGTATGAAGAATGATCATTATGAATTTAAATGGTATGAGAAACATTTTCGGACTTCCGATTTTAGGAGTTGGAAAGTTATGTGAAACAATGCGCACACCTAAAAGCAATGTAAAATTTTTGCGTTCTGATTTCTATAAGTTTTCTTCATGCGTCTCATCAAACATATTAACCTGTGGGGCTAGCATGCGTCTATCGACATCGATAAATCGGGCCTTTATATCGATATTTTCTTAGAATATGGCACTTAGAGTATGTATTAAGCTATAGCATAGCTTCTATCGCGGGCCTTGAGCGTGGGGACCAAATCCAGAAATTCCCTAACCAAAAAAACCTTATAAAAAAAAGACACCCCCCACTCCGACCGGCACAGCGGTGATACTTTGATTTCATAACTTTACATGCGGGCTTTAATAAACAATCAGCGCCATCTACTAGGAACTTGTGGAACTTTATATTAGATCAAACATTACTGCATTAATAAAATAAATAAATAATTATAATTGCATAAGTTCATAAAAAATGCTATGCAATAGCTTTGCCGCGGCAGTCTCCGAGTGCCACACGTCTTTTTTTAAGAATATGTCAGCCTTTGTTATGTGGGTTTAATCATGGTATCCAATCGAGTAATTCTATCTATTATGGTGAGCATGTTAGCTAACATGAGAGGATAAAATAATTCGGTAATATTTATCTTGTAGATTAGAGTCTTTTACGATAGTCGCATGATGTCGGTTGGTCTGCTGGTTTTGAAGCTGAGTGAAATAGCAAGATATTTTTCCGAGCCATCAACGAGTTTGGCTTATCGTTTTACTTTAGGAGGGTCACAAAATGTGACCAATATAGAGCACGCAGCGCCATCTATCCTCAAAGTAAGCACAAAACTCATGTTGCGTATCTAGTAGGAACAGAAGGCATCATATCAAACGTTCCAAACCTGTCAAAAAATGTAATTGAATCTGAACTCTATGCCTTCGACATTGAGTTAAATTTTGTACCATGTAGGTAAGTAATAAGTATATGACATAATTTTTTGGATTATAAAATTGATTAAGATTTTACAAAATCTACAATCTCTACAGAAACTTAATATTTGACCCGTATGTTCTATAGTTCCGCATAAACGAAAATAGTGTTGTACCTATACATGGTGCACACTAACAGTTTTGCACTGTTAGATAATCGGAACTATTTGAATTTCGAATTTCATAGTCTTTGGAACTACTTGCAACCTTCTTAGTAATAAAAAAAATTGGCGGGAAATGGAATTAAGTCGAAACGATTTTAGAGCGATGATTTTATATGATTTTAAAAGTTCTCTCTCTCCACAAGACTATGCCGCTCGCTATCAAAATGCTTTTGGGAGAGATGCACCTTATTTGAGCACCATAAGCCGAGGGTTTGCTACATTTGAGAGAGGTCGAGGTTCTTTGTAGTCGCCGTGGCGCCGTGGTTACTGTGTGTATCATACAATATCACAGGTTAAGCAACTTTCGTCGCGGTACTTGGATGGGTGACCGCCGACCATTCATTTCTCACGGCGACTTCCGTGCTTCGGAGGGCACCTTAAGCTGTCGGTCCCGGGTGCTGTATACTTGTATACAGTAGTCGTTAGGGTTTGTCAGAAGTCGCGCATCGGCACCCTGAAAATTCTGCTGACATCCACCACCCAGCACTCGGCCAGCTTGGTGGATTATGGCCTAAACCCAGGGGAGAGAATCATGGCCTGCAGTGGGCTCATTACACGAAGTTGTGATGATGATGATGACGAGTTTCTTTATGTAATAATAATAAATGCTTTATTTTGGTACAGAAGGCAGCAGATTAAACGTTATAGTACCTGTCAAATTTCCCCAACCAATTTTAAACTTAATGTCGAGGGCATAGAGTTCAGATTCAATTACAAGTTTTTGACAGGTTTGTAACGAATGATCTGCTGCCTTCTGTACAACTATAAATAGAAAATTAACAATTTCTTCTGAAAAAAAGTTGCAGTTGAAATCGTGATTTTATTACTTGAAAACGATCTCTAGCAGACAACCTCAGAGTCAGCATACTAAAGGCGAACATACAGAGGGTGACTGGTGGGTCATTTTCGAAATTCCAGGACGTGATAGTTTGAGATCATACAGAGAAAAAATAAAATAATTATTAATTATTTACTGAGTAAACTTCACCGAAAGTTAAAGAATTCATTACGCAACGCATGATTACACAAGTGTACTGCAATAGGCAATTCGCGGGTGGTGGTGTGCGTGTGGCGGGAACACTGCTGGTGCGTGTTGACTGAGGCAGCGCGTCGGGAAAAGTGTAATAAGATCTCTTTATTTATTCCTAGGGATTTCTGGTGAATTAATTATGATCAGAATCGAGAACAGTGTGCTCGCCTTCAGTATCTAAAATTTGTCACCAGTCACCCTGTATTTTCATACACGACTTGTAGCTTTAAAGCGGCTACACACGACCCTAAAATCACTGGCGATATCGGGACAGCGGTAGTGGGGATGAAATCGGCTACTACTCTACACACGTCTCTGCCAGTCAGTATGAAACCGACCGTGCAACAGACTGCTCGTTGTTCCGAGATGCCGCCGACACTCGCAAAACAGCAGAAAATAGGCATTGTTTTGGCACTTACTATAGTGCCACCTAACCAGAGACGAAAAAGAATCAATTAAGATATCATACCATAACCCATTTGAATTCAAAAAACACTTTTCTTAAATTTTCTCACTACTTGTCACATGTTTACAATTTAATTATTTTATTATAAAATCAAAATTAAACATCCTAAGGACTAAAAGCAAAATAACAATAAAACAAAACTATAAAAGACATAAAAGAATATTAAAAAACAGTTGTAACTCTTTATCAAAATAAATGCTTACTCCTTTGCTGTTGTGTATTATTTTAAGTTCCATTAATAAACAATTATAACCTTACGTTCACCCCCTTAATTGTTTATGTTTAAAAGACAGACATCCTTCTAATTGTTGAATTATCTTTGTCTGGTTTTCATCTAATTTTTCTTTTCTGTAGTAATGTGCTTTCTTCTTGAATTATTACGCCGCTCCATTATCAACAACTTCTTCAAATACATTAATTCCATGACAATAATTACTTCCTCGAATAACATCTTCTCGAACTTCATAAACTCTCCAGTACTAGTACCCCGTATCACCTTCTCGAACTTAATTTACTTTGCAGTACTAATACTTCTTCCATTTTCTGCCGTTCGACCTTCCTCAATTTCTATGTTCTTTATCCCACAAATATGGTAAATCGTTGAATAGATCGATAGCTTTGGTCCACGCTTCTCGATCTTTCTCCTTCGCCATGTTTTCGCGCGAAATAAACAATTATAGCCGCAAGCACGTCGTCGTATCGTCGCGGCACTCAAGCGCAGACTGCGTAGAAATCAATCCTGATTTCGCTACACACGTACTGACAACGCTCCCTAGACGATAATTGTCCCTAAATCGTGAGCTCGCTCGGAACGATTTAGGGACGATAAAAATCGGGTAGGATTTGCCTACACACGAGACGATTTATGATATGATCTAGGGTCCTCCCCACCACTGTCCCGATATTGCCAGTGATTTTAGGGTCGTGTGTAGCCGCTTTTAGTACTTAGCCCGTTAAATAATAATAAGAAACTATTCAGCTTTAGTATATTGTTACCTTTATTTTCCAAGTTTCTCGAAGAACCCTACCATACATTAAGTCCAGACTTTTACTACCAAATATTTTCTATTTACACGCCCACCCTGTATAGTTTTACGACGGTACGCCTTGCAGTCGTAGTTTTAATGACGCTTGCCATTATTTTTAAGCTTTTTCACGAGTGTAGAGCTTTTAAACACTGGCAATACTAGAAGGAGAGCAGTGTTGAACTAACCTAGTTATGTGTTAACTTTTTACGGTAAAATACCGCAGAAGAAAAAGTAATTTGTCCGTCTGTCGGTCCTTCTGTATTGATCCTGTATTTGCATGAACGTATCAAGCTGATATTATTGACAGATAATCATGTAAAATATTCAGGACTTAAGATGACTTAAGCGATGGGTTATTTACGGCCTTAACCCTTCTCGTCACCTAGGGTAGATAGCCCTGAAGTGGGCTCATTACGAAGAGTTATGATGCTGATGACTGAGATCTTAAATCCCTTGTATTTGAAAAAAATCAAGCTTCTAAGTCAGTCCAATCAAAAATCTATTCGTTTTTGCCACATATTATGTCGCTCAGCATATTAAAAAGGTAATTGTAATATACCTATAGGGCAGTTACAATTGATTTGTCGAAAGAAGAATGGCGAGTCGTTATACATTGTCAGTACCGCTTTTATTAGCTCAACTCGTCAACGTATCAAAAACTTAATAATAGGGTTGAATGCTAGGATGACTGGTATAAATTTGATTTAAATATTTACATAGCAGTTGTGAACAAAAAGAAGCAAAATAAATCTAAACTAAGAATGACGCTATTTTGACATATGGATGGGTAAACATATTTTTGTCCAATCGAGACACATTATCACTGTGAAAATACGTTTTTATTCGTCCTTTAACAAGTGGAGTTTATTTCACAGATTAGTATGGAAACATTGTTCATTACTAACGCTTTTTTAATTCCCCGAAAATGAAAAGAAAAACACATTGTTACCGTAATAATTTGATTTTCTTATATATTGAGCTATTTCCTACAACTATCGCTTCTTGAGAACTATCTTGAGTTATGAAAATATGTGCTTAATATTAACCTTTAATCTTGACATACGACATACCCCAGTTTTGATACGTTTACAATTTTTAAATATAATAGGGTACCCCGACTGCCAATTGCCTTTGACAAGAAGTGAGAATTTCAGTACAAATAAAAAAAAGGAGCCAAAATTGGTAAAACCCATAAACCCATTACTATACAACGTGTTACAAAATGGAGAGATAAGACTTAAGGGTTAGCTTCTATACCATACGTAGAATATACAGTTAAATAATTAGCATGATCAGTGCTGGTATAGACTTTCTTGAGGTTAGCGGTGTCAGAGAAACCATCAAACCTTTGAACTTTATTATATTAGAACAGACAAAAATTAAATTGTTTTTCGTGAAATAACTATCAAACATATTATTTGGACGATATTTTTATTCCTATAAATTCTCTTGTGAGGCAAATTCGAGATTCCACAAAGGAAAAAATGAGGGTAGCAGAGGACAAACGACAAAGTATAATTAAAAAAAACAACAATTAATGAAGCCGTACAACAGAAAAGTTTGTCGTGTAAAGTAGCACGTTTAAAAAACAATCATGGCCGCCGTGCCTCTACAGCTGTCATGTCACTGAGACACGAAGCGCGGGCTTTTGCTATTTTTGGCGCGTTCTGTCGCAAAGTACACAGATACAGAAGGCCACCTCACCCTGCTTTAAAGTTAAGTAGATTTTAAAAACCCACACCGTGCCACAATATAGTTTAGCAGCAGTGTATTAAAATATATTTTAGGTATTTTAATTTACTTATAGCACTTACTTAACGCGTCTCGATTGTCGATTTAGATTATGCTAGATGTACTATCACCTAGAAAGTCATTGCCATAAAGTGTCTCAGTGCTAAATTACATCTCCCTCAACAAATTAAAACACCTAATGCCTTAAAGACTTTTGAATATTCGTTACTTGCAATTCAACGTTAGGTACAGTAGCATAAAAAGATGCTTTTTTGTTTCAAGTGCGAACGAGTGGCAGTTGTGACATAAAAAAAATGTTTATATGGTAACATCTTGTGCGTCACTGTGGGCCCAACTGCGCTTTGGATGAATTTGAAATGTTGATAGGATATCTAGGGTAACCTAAATCGATGTTTGACGATGATTTCTGATGCCTATTTGTCTCAGCCCGCATGATTGTTTGAATATCTATTTTTTCCTTTATACAAAACGAAACAATCCTAAAAAAAAGACGTGTGGCACTCGGAGACTGCCGCGGTAAAGCTATTGCATAGCATTTTTTATCAACTTATGCAATTATAATTATTTATTTATTTTATTAATGCAGTAATGTCTGATCTAATATGAAGTTCCACAAGTTTCTAGTAGATGGCGCTGATTGTTTATTAAAGCCCGCATGTAAAGTTATGAAATCAAAGTATCACCGCTGTGCCGGTCGGAGTGGGAGGTGTTAGATTTTTTTCGTTACGGAATTTCTGGATTCGGTCCCCACGCTCAAGGCCCGCCATAGAAGCTATGCAATAGCTTAACATGACATTTGAATGTTCATTCATATTAAAGTTCACTCACACATCATGCATCTTCAACAATATTATGACATTTTAATCAATATTATAAGCAGAAAACAACTTAGTTATGTTGTGAGTCCCAGCGACCGCCCGACAACCTGCATAAATAGCGCGCGCGCACCGCGCCACGGGTATTTTGTTCATTGTCTCTCGAGCTGTAAGGTTGTTGGTGGTCGGTGCGATTTGCAGTAAGTCCTTTACTTGTAATTTCAAAGTGATTCATAATGTGTTTAATGATATGTGATTTAAATTAATGGCTGTTTGTGAATTATTGTATTTTAGAGGTTATTTGATTATTTTTGAAGTAAATAATTTAAGTTTGTAAAAGTTGGTCTTTTTTTTATTTTATTCCTGCTTCTGATGCTAAAATCAGAATTGGGATTCGTAATTCATTGCCCACACGTGATAAAAAGCCGAAAAACAGCCGTTAATTTAAACCATGCCGCGACCGTCTCGTTCGCGTAGCAGAACAAAGGAGTCGCACCGCCGAGAGGCTAGGCGATCTCGTAACAGAAGCAAATCGCGCCGATCCCATCATACACCTCGCTCGCGATACCGTCGTCGTACCCACAAATCATGGTCTCGGTCTCGCGAAGGTTCCGTCAAGAACGCGTAAGGCTCTATAGTGGCGCGATTAAACGCTATCGAGGGTAGTATCAATAGTGGTCGGAGTGGCGTACACTCACCGTCACGACCTCCTCCCTCACAGCACCGCCAAGTACCCCGCAAAAAGAAGAGGAGTCCTTGGTTACAAACGCTGCAGAGCGCCTGCTGGCAGCCATAAATTGTGTCCCGGTGAGATCAAACCAATATTTTGTGTCTGATTTTGATCCCAGTGTTCATGACGTCGATACGTGGCTTAGTGAAGTGGATAAAGCGCGAAGTGTAAACCTTTGGGACGATATGGAGTGTCTTGCTCGCGTTGGAAACTATCTAAAAGGCGAGGCTCGCGCCTGGCTGGGCCAGTGAACGGGTGCCCTCCGTGCTTGGTCTGCGTTCGGGTTGGAACTCGGAGCGTTGTGCCCACGTGGTGTCGACGTCGCAAGCATTCTGTGTGGTGTGATGTGTGCAGAGTCGGACGGGTGCTCCACTTGTGCGGAGTGCGCGCGTGAATCTCTTTTGGGGCTCAGAGTAGTGGCTGGGCTCGGTAACGAATTGCTAACAGGTATCATTGTGGGAGGCATTGCTGATCCTCAAAGTCGCGCTGTTGCCATGAATTCCGGAGTGACGCCTGGCAGTTGTGGAGTTTTTGTCAAATTTTGTTAAACCGAATTTGAATCGTACAAAAAGAATAGTTCCTTATGCTAATAGTCAATTTAATTATTATCCTTACAACAAACGAGATTTTGATTCAAGTAGCTCAAAAGTTAAATGCTATCAGTGTAGTCAGTTCGGGCATAAAAGTGTCGATTGTCCGAAGCGTTCGCGGACACAATATAGCGATAAAAACTTGTCATCGTCGGGACCGCAAATAAAAAGTTGTGCCTTTTGTAAAAAAAAAAAAAAAAAGTAAGTCATTTAGGAACTGATTGTTTTGCTAAAGAACGTTCGAATTCTAGGAATACTACAGGTGTTAATTTTTGTCGTGAAATTATGAACCTTATAAACAGTGACGTAATAACAGGTGTTATTCCTGGAATTCCTGTCGATGTTTTGATAGATAGCGGATCTTGTATTTCGTTATTGTCTTCCGATTTATTAAAACACTTTCCTTGTAAATTAAAACCTACGCACCTATTGTTGCGTGGATTAGGCGGTATGGAAGTACAAAGTAAATTCTTCGTTACGTTGCATGTTGAATTATGTGATATCACTTTAGAAGTTGATTTTTTTATTGCAGACGGTAAATATTTAAATACCCCAATGATTATAGGTACCGATGTTTTAAACAGAAAAGGTGTACTTAACTTATGTTCGAACTGGTGATTCGCAGCGTGTTGTTCATAGCGATTCTATAGTGCGTGACGTAATGCAAGCAAGTTTTTGTTTATTATTAGATAAATTAAGCACCCCAGTTACAGGTGATTACAAAGAACAATTATTAGGTGTTCACTCAAAATATGAGAATATTGAGAAATACCTACTTTCTGAGTGGTACGGCAACCACAACCGTTAACGATAGTGAAATGGAAATTAATCTAACGACTAATATTCTCGTCTATTATCGACCCTTTAAGTTATCCTATGACGAGAAATTACGAGTAGGTACGTGCAATCGTAAAGGATTAATCTTTAACTTATTAAATCGACAAATTTTCGGAAGTGTACTTTTCTCAGCACTAAGATAGAGTACTTGCGGCGCGTTATTAGTCAGGGTCAGGTTAGACCGAGCGCATATAAAATTGAAGCTCTGGTTAAGTCCCCACAACCTAGCACAGTAAAACAAGTCCGCCAATTCCTCGGTCTGGCCGGCTATTTTCGTAGGTACATCTCTAATTACGCACTGAAAACTGCTTGCATTGCGTGGCTGACTAAAAAGACTGTAACGTTTCACTGGACTGAGGAACACGAAAAGGCATTCGTAGACGTAGGTGTAAAATTGGGATTCATTTGTCTCAGTGCGGCCACGACTGTGAGTGGCGTGCGTTTAGCACTTTGAGGATGTAAGTAATCGTGGTGTGCTTGCCGGAAAGGGGCAATGTGATGTGTGATGGTGCCTGCCTGATGGATATGCCCTATTGGTGTCTACCGGATGGAGGTTACCCGTGTTTGTGTTCTAGAGTATTGTATACTGCGCGATCTTGAAACCTTTATTGTGGCTTAATGCGTTTTTTTGAACCTTTAGTACCTACTTGGTAGATAGTAATGATATCATGGTTGAGCGGGTGAAATTTTGTGGTTAAGCGGCATTCATAATGCCTTTTTAAATAGATAGTCTGAATATTGAAGTTGTAGATTTTCTTTCTGATTATCGTGTATCCGTGACTCGGTAGAAATCGCTTTGTATCTTGCCAATCTTCGATTATTTTGCTGCGATTCTTAGGAGACACGTTTTCTTATGTTTTAGTAACAGTAAACTTGTTATTATTTTGGCAATTGAAACGTAATATTATGATAGTGTGTGTTTAATGAATCACGGAGATAGGTAATAACGTCGAGATTGAAAAGATTGAAAATTGAAAATGCGTTGAACTTGTTGCGATTGACAAAAGAGCTGGATTTAACTGTTGAACTGTTTGCAGTTGTCAAACAATTTTAATACTTTGTTGTTGTGAATTATGAAGTACAATGCAATGCTCTTATTGGTTTGATATAAGCCATAACCGGATGGAGGTTATGAGTGTGAGTTGATATAACCGGATAGAGGTTATGAGTGTGAGGTGATGTAACCTAGTGGAGGTTACATTACGTTTTGTGATGGATGGACGTCACTGCAGAAGAGCTTTGCATTGTTTGCTAATTAATTGGGTTATTCTAGCAGCTTATGCTTGCTTTGTTGTTTATTGTTACATTCAAAGTAAATTTCATTGTTTAATGTGCGGTTTTCTTATTGAAAGTATTGTGGTTCGTACAATGCGCTGACGTATCTCGGACTGACGGTCGATAATAGCTCGGTATTAATTGAGTTGGCATTGTAACTGACGGAACGGACTCGCGAATAAAGATTTTGTTGTGACTAAGCCAGGGTTATACCCAAGCCCATAGACTCGGTACTAAGTAACTGTCCAGTGATTAATTAATTCTATCGTGTTTTGTGAGTAACGCTTCTTTTCGTATGAGTATCGTAAAGATATGAAATGTCATGGATGACGTTCTGTAGGAAGATAAAGAAGAGGACTGTTTTGCTAAAAATAGGACTCGAGGTCAAAAAGGACAGGGCGAAAAGGATTCTGTTTAGAGGGTGAATCTGTGCAACGAGCTCACGGCGGAAACTCTTTGAATGTGAGTTTAATGTTTTGCTTGTGTTTCAGAAGATAGTTACTGGCTTTGCGTAACTGTGTGTGCGAGTATGCAGGTCTATATGTGAGCTATCCGATACGCACGCACTGCGACTGAGCGACCTGCCTTGCAGACGTGTCTCTGACGCGTGGAGGCCCTGCCTCGTGACGTGTTTCTGACGCGTGGAGGCCCTGCCTCGTGACGTGTCTCTGACGCGTGGAGGCCTTGCCTCTTGACGTGTCTCTGACGCGTGGAGGCCCTGCCTCGTGGACGCTTTTAGCATGATAAAGCTCTCGGGGCCCTAGCTCCGTAGGAACGGGCCCTCACCCCATAGACGCGTTCCTAACGTGTGTAGTAAATCGCTAGGGCATAAGTCAGGTAGGACGAGCGAGTGGTGTCCCGAGAGTTGCGCAGCATTTTTCGAAAGTAAGTTACTCTCGAAAGTTTTTAATGTTATCTATGTTTCAGTGGAACGTTTGGTTCTTGCGTGCGTATGAGCGCGAGACGGGCGCTTGCTTTGCTGTTCAACAATGGAGAACTGCGAGAACCAATGGCCGCCCTTCAAGACCAGCAACCTAGTGTTCCTGGCTTGGCAGACGTATCTGTTAGATGCGTATCAGGTGTTGTCCTGGGAGACGTGTCTTGTGTACACGTATCAGGCGTTGTCCTGGCAGACGTATCTGTTAGATGCGTATCAGGTGTTGTCCTGGGAGACGTGTCTTGTGTACACGTATCAGGCGTTGTCCTGGCAGACGTATCTGTTAGATGCGTATCAGGTGTTGTCCTGGGAGACGTGTCTTGTGTACACGTATCAGGCGTTGTCCTGGCAGACGTATCTTTCAGATGCGTATCAGGTGTTGTCCTGGCAGACGTATCTTTCAGATGCGTATCAGGTGTTGTCCTGGCAGGCGTTGTCCTGGTTTTTGTAACGGGTTTAAAACCTGTAGAGCTCGTATACGAGCTCGATTATGAGCATGTTAGAGATGTCAGTTTGAAGACGTGTGAATTCATCTGAAAGCGAAGTGGATTATCTCATGTTGTGAAAGTGTGATTTTGTTTGAGGGCCTTGAATGTGAGATGAATGACAGAATAGGCAACGGTGTCTGTTGATTTGATTAATTAACTGTCTATTTTCATTTAAGGTTGCGACGAAAACATCTCCGATGATGCTGATGAGCTCTCAGGTGTCTCCGCTGGCCCTGCTAATGCTTCTATTAGAGGCAAAAGTGACTCGGATGACAGTTGCGATAAGGACGCCTCTGTCGCGACAGCTCAAGTTGGAGGAGAAGACATCTTGGGTGCAGCCGAGGACGGTGCACATTCAGGAGTGGCCGTATAAGCAGAAAACAACTTAGTTATGTTGTGAGTCGCAGCGACCGCCCGACAACCTGCATAAATAGCGCGCGCGCCACGGGTATTTTGTTCATTGTCTCTCGAGCTGTAAGGTTGTTGGTGGTCGGTGCGATTTGCAGTAAGTCCTTTACTTGTAATTTCAAAGTGATTCATAATGTGTTTAATGATATGTGATTTAAATTAATGGCTGTTTGTGAATTATTGTATTTTAGAGGTTATTTGATTATTTTTGAAGTAAATAATTTAAGTTTGTAAAAGTTGTTCTTTTTTTTATTTTATTCCTGCTTCTGATGCTAAAAATATAATATAAAGTTTGGCACAAGTGTTCTTTCAGAAAGACAGACGAGTTGTGACAATGATGATGATATCTAGACGGTGAACTTGAGTATGGATTGATATAGCATTGTCCAGTGCAGGGCTAAGAAGAATACATACTGAAAGAATTGTGAAAGATCTATAAGAGTGGTCAGAAAATGTATAAGACAGTATACTTGCAGTTACTTAAATAAGAATAATTAATTACCAAAAATATGTAGTGCTTTAAAAAGGTAGCTAAAAGGGTCCTAACAGCTTTTTGTATTTTTTACTCTGTGCTAACAGAATCATAAAAAATAATATTTTGTGAGTCAAAATATTATTTTTCCAAGCGTTACAATATTATATTCAAAAATATCATTCATTTACATAAACCGAATCACTATTTTATTCTTCCCTAACTATTACTCCACTTTAAATACTACTTTACTGCTTTGAATAATTTGCAAGGTATTCCAGTACCTACCTATCGACTTTCTAGTAGAGGTGTGACTAATATATTCATATCAGTTATACGCAGCAGTTACACGGCAGGATTGTTATATTAGGGAATACGAACATTTCTTTATCATGTTACTCAATAGCAGTCAAGTAACAGTGAGCGACGTTGCATGCAGTCATCGTGTTCTTATGACGAGCGGCCCCGCCCGCGCGTCTCGCGTTTTGGCAAAATTCGACGTTGCCATACTTACCAATCATTCCGAGATCCTTGCGATGCAAAGCGCTTGGCGTAAAACACTTCGTGTTTTGTATGGAAGGTTTGTGGATAAACAGAACAACAGCAAGCAATAGATATAGATTAAATACTTATAAATTAAAAAAAAATGCAATAGTTTTAGGTATGATATGGATGAAAGTAATAAAATAACGCATATTACACGGCAAATAATCATTAAGCTAGTCGTGTTAATGTTTTCTTTGTGCATACGTCACGTCAAAATTATAAGTGTTCTTATATAGAGTGAGTGTTTCTTAAATCTCGTAAACAGAGTTATATTATTGGATAATATGAAAGCGCGCGATATTAATTATGTTATAATATATTAGAATGAATATAGTACATTTTAGGAACTAAATCAGAAACTCTCACTGTTACTTGACTGTTACCCAGTAGCAGTTAGAACACCATGATATTGATAAAGCGTTATATTAGTTAACAAGGATATGAAAATTCGATCCTAATATAACACCTCTACTTTCTAGTATATTTTATTTTGTGAGTTCGGTCGTCGACTTCTTCACCTATTAACCTTTTCACGAGAAATGTAGTCTGTCCTTTTCTCACTCAATGAATTCTGTATCCGTTTGTCCTTGTTTCATTCATAAGCTGAAATAGATGTTGCAATTTCGGGGTTCTGGTACGTAGTCGTGAATAGAATAGCTATTCCATTTTCAACCGATTTCCAAAAGGAGGAGGTTTTCAATTCGTGCGTATGTTCTTTTTTATATGTTACTTTGTTTACTTTGAAAGGTCCTTATATGTATAAACCCTTACAGCCTTGGACTAAGGTCGGATTAAAGTTAAGTTAAATTTTTCACTGAGGCTTATCATGCTCTCTATAGCAGGGGCCTTACTCCCGACACGATCGAGAATCGAATCAACTCGATCTCAAGCATTTTGAAACCGATACTAGCGCCGAATCGAGCGGTGGCTCAAATTGTAACTAATCAGGATCGAATATAACTGTTTGTAACAAATTACCAAATCTATGGTACAATTTGAGCCACCGCTCGATTCGACGCTAGTATCGGTCTCGGGGGTGCGAAAATCCTTGAGACCGAGTTGATTTGATTCTCGAACGCGTCGGGAGTAAGGCCCCTGACACTACACTATCTCAATGCAAAATTTCATCCAAATCTGTTGGGCCGTTCTTCCGTGATTGAGGAACAAACATCCATCCATAAATCAAATCTTTCAAAACCTAAATTAATTATTTTAAATAAGATGTCATGAAGTCCGCTAAAACCAGTGCGAAATTTTTTTGGACCTTAAGCGATACTAGCGCCTCTAGTGGCAAGTTCGCAAGCGATGGCCCTCATTGTTACTTTAAACTATCACAGATCCATACCAAGTTACTAAAATTAATCATTGAACCTAAGGGCAATAATAAGGTTGGTGTTTTTGTTATTTAGGTACCTACACTTAATATTTTCAATAAAATTAATTACTTACATAATACACTTCCCAATATTTACTTCATTTATGTGTTATATATGTCTGTAATCAGAACTTAGGTTTCTCATTGACTTCGCAGATTACTAATTTCGCTGACGCTATGTGTGACAACGTTTTACGTTCACCAAACGATAAATATCTTATTTTGGGTGATTTCAATATGCCGAATATAACCTGGAAAGTATCTTCTGACTCTAAACACTGTGAACCATTTGACATACAGGGTAGCGCCCAATTGACTCTTTTTGACAATTTAAATATTTGTAACTTAAATCAATTTAATTATATATCAAATACCAATAATCGTATTCTTGACCTTATATTTTGTAATGATGACGTGTCTGTGACTGAAATCGAGCAGCCTCTCGTACCCATTGACTCTCATCACATACCTCTGGGCGTTGAATTGAAGTTCGACAATCAAAGCGAGCTTTCCCCCAGTCCTAGAATAATTTACCAATACGACCACGCTGACTATTCTACAATCAATAATAAATTAAACGACATTGACTGGTTAAGTAAATTTAGCTCTTTGACGATGGAGGAATCCGTGTCACTATTCTACACAACGCTATTTGACTTGAGAGACTCTTATATACCTAAGAAAAAAATCAAACCGAATAATAAATACCCTCCTTGGTATAAAGGCCCTTTAATTAAAATGCTAAAAGAAAAGGACAAATATCGACGTAAATATAAAAAATACAATAACTTATCTGACCATCAGAGCTTTTGTCTACTGCGTTTGCGAGCTAAAGCACTTGAGGCAGATATGTATAATGAATACATTAACAAAATAGAGCACAACATAGCCTCTAATCCACGTGAATTTTGGTCTTATGTTAAAAATAAACGACAGGGCAATTCTTACCCAGCAACCATGACGTATAACAATATAACATCTAACTCGGGTGCAGCAATTTGCGATATGTTTAGTGATTATTTTTATTCGAACTTCCTAAGTACAACGCAAACTTTAGACAGCTCTTTCATTGAGAACGAAGCTTATTCACTGGCTGACATCCATGACATCGAAATAACGCAAGAGCAAGTTCTAAGGCTCCTCAGGGCTCTAGACCTCAAAAAATCGGCAGGACCGGACTCTATACCACCCGCTTTCGCTGTTAACTGCGCCAGTAGTTTGGCGCTACCCTTGACATTGCTCTACACTCGGTCTTTACAACTTGGCTATGTCCCATCAATTTGGAAAAAGGCATTTATCACGCCGATACATAAGAAGGGACCAAAAACTGAGGTCAGCAACTTTCGCCCTGTATCAAAGCTCTGCATTTTCTCCAAAGTACTGGAAAAAATCATATACGTCCAGTTGTATGCGTCACTTAAGCACGTATTTATCGCAGAACAGCACGGTTTTATGTCGGGTAGATCGACGGAGACGAATCTTCTGGTGTGCACTGAATACCTGTCGAAGCATATGTCGGAACCTGCCCAGGTAGACGTTATTTACACCGACTATTCGAAGTGCTTCGATCGTATTGATCATCCAACCCTTCTCAACAAGTTACAATCAGCTGGCATCAGAGGAAATTTGCTCCGCTGGTTTACCTCATACGTGGAGAACCGTAGTCAAGTTGTTGTCCTTAATGGGTTTCAATCCCAAGCCAAATATGTCCCCTCTGGTGTCCCCCAAGGGTCTTTGCTGGGGCCGTTATTGTTTACCATATTTATAAATGACATCCACAAATGCTTTTCAAACTCTAAGATAATACTCTATGCGGATGACATGAAAATAATATCTAAAATTAGTAGCGTTAATGACTGTTTTATGCTACAAAATGACTTGATTAATTTCGCAAGATACTGTTTGTCTAATAGGCTCGACTTAAATACAAATAAGTGCTTTGTTTGTTCCTTTACCAGAAAGAAACACAAATTTATTTACAATTACACCATAAATGACGTTAGTATATCTAGAATTGACTCGATGGTTGACCTGGGAGTGACATTTGACTCGAAATTAATATTTGACAAACATATCGACAAAATAATAAAAAAATCGACCAGAGCACTTGGGTTTATTCTCAGAATGTCATCAGAGTTCAACAATATAAAGACCCTAAAAATCCTCTACTGCGCTTACGTTCGGAGCCATCTCGAGTATGCGTCATCAGTGTGGAACCCGTTATATAAAGAATATATTGAGAGAATAGAGCGTATACAAAGGAAGTTCGTACGTTTTCTTCAATACAAGTGTAAGATATTTGATGACGATTATTTGTCCAGGTGTAGGCGCCATCATTTACTACCACTTAGTGAGCGGAGGCAGATAGCAGACGCATGCAATTTAATTAAAATTATTAAGGGTGCAATCGACGTCCCGGAGCTTCTGTCTATGGTTGGTATTTGCTCACACACCAAATCACTAAGAAACCCTACTCTTCTAAATGTACCTTTTGCAAACACTAACTATAGACAGAACTCTTTCATTGCAAGATCTTGCGGCTGCGTTAACGATGCAATCCTGAGATTGGACAGTCTGGATGTATTCTGCTGTAGTGTCCCAGCTATTAGAGCGGCCTTATCATCCTATTTTTTTTTTTAATTAAGTTTATAATATTAAGCTATTGTTTGTGTTATTTTTTTTTTTTACCTGATTTTATGTTTATATTCTTATGTTATATTAATATTTTTAACTTTGTTTTCATTGAGCTGTTACAATTTCATAACCTTTTATACTTGAATATCTAATGTTGTTTTTGTGCTGTCTAAGTATTCGCTAATTTTTTTTCTTCTCATATTTTCACGCTTATCTGTGAAAACTGATTAATGGCCTTTTTTTAACTTATTGTTTTAATTATATGAAAAACCTAGCTGTAAGTTTTCCTGTAATATATATAAATAAAAATAAATATACCTATTTCCCCAATTCCAAGATATTTCTCTTGGACGCCATTTACATACATTTTTCTTTCTTTTCTCAAGAAGAGTAAATTGTATTTTTTTCAATATACACATCTTTCTTATGCGTATTTAGACTTTTCATAAAGTTACCGTCACGAATAAATAGATATTTTTAAAATATTTATTTTAATTTTAAATGACACAGGGTAAACTACCGCTCCTAAAAACTGAAACTTCGTATTTTATTTAAACATTGAACCAGTTTTGGATGTGCTTACCTATACCTCTTTCAGACAAATGTTTTAAATATGTACGTATAACAAACAATATTTTTCGAAAACAAGCATTTATTGAACTAATGAAACTATCCAACTTAAATGATCCATTTTGAATTGACATACTTATTTAAAAAACTATACATATATTCTTCCATGCTGGACTGGGAGCCAAGGACAAACATAGAATTTGCCAGCTGCTTCTCTTCCCGGGCATACTGTAAAAGTCAGTTAAGGAACAGAGGTTTTATTGCAGATTTATTTGTGGGCGATAGGCTAACCCCCTATCGCTGCAATAGTCTCTCTTCATCCTAATAATGCCTCCAAATTTGTCAAACGTGACATCAGATGGTTGTATAACCTCTGGTGTTCTGCCTTACCCATAAGGGATACACGCGTGCAATTATGTATGTGTTAATTATTTTCAATCGACTTCTAAAAGGAGAAAGTTCTCGATTCTTATGTATGTTTTTTGTGTACCTTTGTTAGGCAATAATTTGGTCAGCGATTGATCATCATAAGCATAAAACGATTTTAAAAGCGTTATAGAAGAATAAAAATAATGCTTTAAAGCTCAATTTTAGCCCACTGTGCGACGCGTCGAACTAGATTTGTTTTGGCTCATTGAAATTCGAAATAGCGCCACCTGTAGTTCTATGTTGTACCACTTAGCGGTAGTATTTTAATTTTCAATTTAGAGTGCGGCTGCTGCGAGAATACGTTCCTGACAGCTCCTTATGTCCACGGAATAAAGTTTATTTCCGATTCGAAGGGGAAAAAAGCTATGATTTTGACAGCTGTCAGGAACGCAAACTCCCACCGGCTGCACTAAAACCGGCCACATAAAAGATGGCGCTAGGTGTTACAATTTCATGTTTTGTAACACCTAGCGCCATCTTTTATCTTAGCAGGTACCAAATAGCGAGGCATGAATTTTTGTTCGGGATTGTAAGTCTATTTACTTTACTAGTCTCTGTTAGAGGTGAAGACAACATGCTTATATATATGAAGGGATGTCTGGAGTTGAGATGAGAGGAGAGATCGCTTCAAAGTGATAAGGTCGTTCGCATATAAATAAATAAATAAGAAAAAAATATTTCTGACACTCACACAACATTATCTAGCCCAAATTAAGTTTCTTAAAGAACTTGTGTTATGGATACTAGATAACTGATATAATTTTTTTTTTTTTTTTATAAAATATGGATGGGACGTTTGTCTTCCATGACACCTGATGTTAAGTGAACATGAAGACTAAGGTGGTACACGTCCATCCACGAGAAACCTATTCACTCGACGCTTAAAAGTACTAGGACTATACTTATAGGTATAGGACTTAAGAAATATATAAACATACATATTGAATAAACACTTATTTTTTATAAAAAAATAAACTTAAATAAACATTTTATATGTTAAAATATTTTGTATGACGACTAATATCTGTGTTCATCACACAAATATCCGTCGCCACCGGGATTCGAACCCAGGACCTCTGGCATAGAAGGCGATGTACGTTTACCCTACACCAGCCGGTCGTATGTATATTTTAATGTTTTTTTTTTTTTTTTTTTTTTTTGTTCATCAATCATCATCACAACTCTTTGCAATGAGCCCACTGGCATGAGTCTCTCCCCTGGGTGACGAGGAGGTAAAGGCCATAATCCACCAAGCGTGCTGGGTGGTCGATGTTAGAATTTCAGGGCGCCGAAATGGCTTCTAACCCTTATGACTAGATACTGTATATAAGTATACTGCACCCTGGCCGACTGCTTAACGTGCCCTCCGAAGCACGGAAGTCGTGTGAAAAGAATGGTTGGCGGTCACCCATCCAAGTACCGATCCCGCCGAACGTTGCTTAACCTGATATCGTATGGTAACTACGGCGCCATGACGACTTTTTCTTATGTTGTAATCAGAAATTAAAACGTATTCGAATGTATGTATTGTCGGCGCTAACGATAAGTTGGCGATATTAAGATGTTAGTATGACTTCATGGTAACGGAAGTATGTTGTTAGCACTGATAAAGAGGGCGCTAAATGCAATGAATGACTGACATTCGATTGCAGCGCCATAGGTTCTATCTTGTAGTAGGATGATGGCAAGTGACACAGATACGGTTAGGACGGCTAGGTGCACGGACGTATCTCGGACTGACGGTCGATAGTAGCTCGGTATTAATTGAGTTGGCATTGTAACTGACGGAACGGACTCGCGAATAAAGATTTTGTTGTGACTAAGCCAGGGTTATACCCAAGCCCACAGACTCGGTACTAAGTAACTGTCCAGTGATTAATTCTATCGTGTTTTATGAGTAACGCTTCTTTTCGTTTTGTTTGTTTTCCGACAGTATGTATATAAAAAGACTCACCGTCTTAAATCCTCTGTACATGACTCTAATCTCCTGTTTTGAGAACTTCGTCTGCCTACACAGCTCATCCAATCCCACAGGAATCGGCTTCGGAGTTCGAGTTGGCTCCAACTCGTAAGCATGCTCCTCCACGGGCGAATCCGGAGGTGTTGCCATTTTACACTCTTTTTTAACACTAACAACTTAACATATTTAAAAACGGGAAATTGGTAGCACTGTTATGATGAGAGTGACGTGCGGATCTTTGATTTTGTCATTTTTGATGTTCGAATGTTGAAGTTCGAAATCCAATCTGTAACAAACATAATAAAGCTCATATTAATAAAATAAGTAATCTTAGAGTTCATGATTAAACAAAATTGAGAAACGTACTTATGCTAAGGCTGCAAACTGGACGGTAGCGACAGCGAGAGCGGGAAGGGACGCGGGGAATATGGGCCGTTATCGACGCCAGCGGGCGCTCGATTTGTCGTGGTTTCATACAAACTCAATACTTTGTATCGCTTCGTGGAAATCACTGCCCGTGCCGCTGCCCGCGCCGCTGTCGCTCTCGCTGTCGCTGTCGCTGCCGTCCAGTTTGCAGCCTAAGAGTTAAGCACAACCTCAAAAATCCTTAAATACAATTAAGGACTCCATTTAAAAAATATTCAGCTAAATGTGCTTATTCAGAGTCTAGAATAACAAAATTTAAGGCCATAATACAGTGAACTGTCAAAATAAAACACATCAAACAAGGTACTTAGCGTATAGTGTTTAGGGGATACATTATTTTAGGGTGACTGAGACAGTATAATGTTAATTGCGTTCGGCTAAAAGTGATAGGCGGCTCAATATTTTTCTTGGTAACCTCTTAATTTTTACATATTCGTGAGCTTAATATTTGTTTTGCAAGATATTTATGAAGATGTGTAATTTTTGTTTTTTAATGGAATCCTTGATTACATTAAAAAGCGTTGTACACGTCTCCCTTAGTGCCAGACTTTTATAACATTCTTATTATTTTATGTGAGATGTCGCCAGAAATATGCAGGGCGACTGGTGACAAATTTTAGACTGGAAGAGAGTATTCTGTACTCGGTTCTGGTCATAATTATGTAATAAAAGTAAGTTATTAATTTTTCACTTGAATCCCATGTAAATAAATACAGTTTTGTTACTATTTACTTTACTTACGCCTGAGTCAATCGCGGCACGTGACCTGGCATCGCTACCAACGCTAGTGTAACCATGCGTTGCGTAATCAATTCTTTAACTTTCGGTTTAGTTTACTCAGTAAATAATAAAATATTTATTTTTTATTATATTTTTTATCTTCATGTATGATCTTAAACTATCACGTCCTCGAATTTGTAAATTATAGTTAAAAAGTATCTTAATAATTGTTTTAAACTATATCGGTTATTTTCAACCGTATCTTGTTAAATGATGGACGACCTGGAGCTGAATCAAACATGTAAAAGGGTCCAACCCAATCGTCATTCTATCGTCGATCGACGGTGTCGATCAATGATAGAATGGAATATTCAACGTCGATCGATCGTTTTTACATGGCCAAAAAAACCGGTCGACATAGATCATAGTGACAGACTGGGATATATTGTCAGAAGTCATTGTCTTGCGTAAATTTTGATTGTAAAAAGTACAGAAGTTTTTTATCAACTAACATTTCATATTATGGCTCATGGATCAATTTTCATTGAAATTTAGACACCTATACATATTTGAAGTATGACATTAAGGTTTTTTATCATTACGAAAACTATTGCACAGGGAACCAAGAAGTAGGTATCTAGTAACTGTAAAATTGCAGTAAAAGAAATCATTAAAACCAACACAAATATTTTTGAACTAAAGACAAAATTCAAATAAAAATAGTTGAGATGTTCATGAGGAAACATAAACGGATTTTAACAAAGCATTCGACCAAGTGAATCATAAAATATCATGAAACGTTCTGAAGCTTTTGAACTGGACAATTGCGTTCGTGGAAATCTCTTGTGGGAGTTTATGTTTCGTACGCTAAAATGAACAAAGAAGATTGTAATAAATGGCAAGGACTCAAATTTCGTAAGTATTAGTGTTGGTGTTCCGCAAGGATCAATTTTAGGGCACACATTTACATAAAGACTTTTATTTTTTTTAATCTACTACGAACAAAATAAAAATGCTTTGTACTACAAGACAATCTAAAGCAATTCACTGTTTAAAAGTTCGGCTCACTATGGTAAGTCAAAACTTTCTTCGCGGAAGGCTCACCGAAAAATAAATTTCACATCTCGCTTCGTATCAGGCGTTGCATAAAATTAAATGTAGGTTGGTTTAGGATATATTAATAACGTTTACCAAAAATCGAAATCTAAAAAAAGTTTCGACTTAATATTGCATGCTCTTAAAGCTGAAAAAATCCTTCATTTACATAAAAAAATATTGTGTTAAAAAGTCTGATTGTTGAAGAAAAATTCCTAATAAGCAAACGAAATAAAACAGAGGAAAAAACTAAAATAATAAAACCTAAAAACTCTTTAAAATCGAATTGTCTATAAGCGCTTGTCACATGAAAGATATAGCATTAATCAAAATAAGAGCAGCGCTCGTAATCATGAGCAAAACTTCAGAAATGGCGCCAAAACTAATAACATCCTTTACCAAAACTGAAACTGCAAATAAAATGACATGTAATCGCATAAAATCAACACAAACTAGGGTAAGTTTGCGCGGGAAATGAAATCGTATCGGAAAACATGGCGTAGTGCCAATTCCGTGGAAATGTTGAAGCACAATTAAAATAGTTCCATCCAGCCGGCGGCGATATATTTCTTATCTTGTCATGTTGTTAATTTATGACAGGGAATAATAATTTTGCTGTCACTTTAGCCGAGTGGTTTAAATGTTAAATGAAAGACTTTTTTTACCGCATTCCATTGCTAATAGTTATATTGTACGAGCATATTTAACTCGATGTTTTGGTGTCATTCATTACTAGTTGGTCACTGGACTATTAATTGTAAGTGATGAAATTCACAAGTCTCAAAATTAATATCATTAATTGTTGTCACATAATATGAGATTTAAATATGGTTTTTATTTATTTGGAAACTTAACAGTTTATTTTATACAATACTAGACATAAATAACAACACAATACAAAAAAACACAAAATACATTATCTAATAAATTTAAAAAAAAATTCAAAGATAGAGTTTCAAAGCGTGCTAAATATTTATATTTTCAAAATAGATAGATAGATAATTACTTATTCACATCAAGCACACATACAACAACATTATAAACAACATAAAACACCAAAGAAAAAATAAAATTAGAAAATGTATCCAAAAGATCTTCCTTTTATTAAATTTTTCTTTTTGATTCAGGACAGTTAGTGTATATCGGTTGATTAGAATACAAGCAGCAAATTAAATGTACAATTTGTAATATTTTATGGTTAAAATCATTTAATACAATAAAAGTATTCCCTTTACTGTACGTAGTTAAATGTTCTTTAAAAAAATATACTTTTTATTCCATTTCGTCTATGAAATACATTGCAT
The DNA here is from genome assembly GCA_944452665.1 of Stenoptilia bipunctidactyla. Taxonomy (NCBI): domain Eukaryota; kingdom Metazoa; phylum Arthropoda; class Insecta; order Lepidoptera; family Pterophoridae; genus Stenoptilia; species Stenoptilia bipunctidactyla. The sequence continues at coordinate 17,806,119 of OX101747.1, read as the reverse complement.
AGAGTATAAAAGCCTTAATATCTTTCCTGGCAACACCGCCGGAATACGTGCAATACTCGCATATAGGCAAAGGCTGGCACCGATCCGTATTTAAATGAAGCTCGCGCGAAGTCACACCGCAAAAGCCTTTTTATAGTCCAATTTTGTTAGGTGTGTCGTTATGTTGATAGGAACAAATATCTTTTTTTACTCTAAGGATGGGACTTTGTCTTCCATAGCACCTAGTGGAAGGTAAACATGCGGACCAAGAGGAACCTATTCACGCGAATACCCCTACATACATACATAAGTTCACGCCTGTATCCTTTATGGGGTAGGCAGAACAGAAAAGGCTACAAAACCATCTGATGTCACGTTTGACAAAATTTGGAGGTACTATAATGACGGAGAGAGACTATTGCCGTGACAAGGGGTCAGCCTGTTGACTTACTTACTGACTTTTACAGTACGCCCGGGAAGAGAAGCAGCTGATATCTATATTTTTCATTCGCTCCCAGTCCAGCGTAGAAGCACGCGCGCGACTATATCATCATCATCATCATCACAACTCTTTATAATAAGCCTACTGCAGGGCTATGAGTCTTTCCTCTAGGTGACGAGGAGGTTTAGACCGTAATCCACCAAGCTGGCCCGGTGCTGTTTGGTGGATGTCAGATATTTCAGGGCGCAGAAATGGCTTCTGAAAAACCCTAACGACTACTGTATACAAGTATACAGCACCCGGGACCGACTGCTTAACGTGGTCTCCGAAGCGCGGAAGTCGTCGTGAGAAATGAATGGTCGGTGGTCACCCATCCTAATACCGGCCGCGCCGAGCGCGCTTGACCTGCGATATCGTTTGATATGCGCAGTAACCACGGCGCCACGACGACTTCGACTATCGTGCATGAGAAATTAATGGTCGGCAGTCACCCATCTTAATATCGACAGCACTGAACGTTGCTTAACTTGCAATCTCGATTGATATACACACACAGGAGCCAGTACGCCACGTAGATCTTTAATTAGGTCATGGTATTCTTAAGTACGATCTCAGGGCGCAAAAGTGCTTCTTACTCTTTTTTCTTTGGAGGTGGCATCTCAAGAGACATCTTAGAGTTATCGTTTTTATCTAGGTCAAAATGCTTTGTTGCCGGGCCATTCGTGCATTCGGGCCGTTCTACTACTTAGACTCAACAGTGATACTTAAAGCTCATTAAAATATTTAATCTTAGAACACTTAAATTTAAGAGAGTTGGCATGACAACCAAAATCCAGATCGCTATTATAAACAGTTATCACCTCTTGCAGGCAGCTTCTCTATATCAATCAATCCCAACAACATTTGTACTACAACTTTTAAAATTTTAGTTTTCCCATACAAAAATATTTATAGCTTCTGTTTAGAGGCGTAACCGCGTAACTATGTACGAATTAAATCAATAACAATACATTTATATACAATTCTAAAAACATAAACATTAACAAAATTATTACGCAACACGCTTCTGTTTGAACTTAAACTTCCTAACCTCTAAAAAATTCAAGAACCGAAGGTAGATGCAGCGAATAGACTACTAAATATGTTATTTTACAATCTTTGCGAGGCTACATGAAATTTTGAGTTTATTTATACCTTGCTTTGTTCGGAATACGTTTTTCATGATTTATTAGGTTGTCTATAAATAAATAAATATTTCTGACACTCATAAAACATTATCTAAACCAAATTAAGTTTCTTAAAGAACTTGTGTTATGGATACTAGATAACTGATATACTTAAGACGACACATCGAAATGTTTTTTCTTGAAATCTTAGCACCTTAACACGCCGACATTAGGTCGCGTATTGCATAGAAATCGCCACCATCGACACCGCTCAGACATTGAAATCGTTTCAAAAATCGATAAAAAAATAACGGTAAATGCTATGTAAATTTTGAGCAACCAAAGTCCGAACAAGTGAAGATTGAATTTAAGTAAATTCTAAGCATATGGATTGCATAACTACGTAGTAATTTTAACAAAAGTATGTTTTTAGACGTCTTTTCGAAAAATAAAAATATCGAGTCAAAATCATCAAATCATGTTTTTGAGCAGGCAAAGTATAGATAAAGATATGAATTTACACATATCAAAATGTCAGATCCACTCGTCATGTCATATCCTCATAGTTTGCGATGAAAGTCGATGCATTTTTTCAATATGTCGCCTTAAGAAATATATAAACATACATATTGAATAAATACATATTTTTTATTAGAAAATAAACTTAAATAAACATATAAACTTCCTTGACGACTAATATCTGTGTTCATCACACAAATATCCGCCGCCGTCGGGATTCGAACCCAGGACCTCTGGCATAGAAGGCAATGGTTGCCTGGTAGAAATCGCTTCCTGGCGATAAGGCCGCCCTTTATACATTGTTTTCTTTTTATTTGTTCTTTGTTCTGTACTTTTTATTGTGTATAATAAAGGTTAAATAAATAAACAATGTATGTATGTTACCACTACACCTACCAACGTCTATGGCCAAATACATTAAGGCGGGAGTCATGGCTTTGAGTTCGGAAAAGAAACTCGTTCAAAATGATATTTTTTTCTGGATTTTTCTTAGGATTCCCTTAGTGTTTATTATAAAGTTGTAACATGCAACCTAAATGCTCCTCCGACAGGTGCCAATAGATGGCGCTGGTAGTTTTTTAAATCGCGCATACACTGTTCGTTTTAAATTAATTATCTCAATGATGTTTGATGTACATATTGTATATATATATATTATTGGCTTTCAAGATACGAGCGAATATTCTCCATAGCACCGCCAGTACGGAGTTTCCGTCGAAACGCCTTCTGTGGTCATATAGAGAATCCCACGCACAGTGCACAACTGCACTCTCTGTAATATTAATAGTAAAACGCCTGAAATCTGCACCCCGTACTACACTACTTGTTACCACAAAGTGAGGTTTATTTTTTTTTATTTTGTACCGCTTCATTTATTAATGGGGAGTTTTCTGACAGCTCATAAAAATTAGTTCAAAAAACCTCTATAGATGGCACTTTTAAAAAGCCGAAGGCGTTAAGTCTGTAAACTATAATGTAGGTAAGTGGTATCTACCATCTATGGTTATTTATACGTTCAATTTCTGGTACAGACATCAATTAATTTATTTTACTTTTAAAAACGCAGTGTGGAATAAATTCTTCGCCTTCGCCTTTTGTAAAGCGCCATCTATCGAAGCCTTTTGTACCAATTTTGTACAGTTTCGTTTTTTTAATGAGCTGTCAGAAAACCTCTCATTAGCTTAGTTGTTGTCCAGATATACGGAAGGCAGAGAGACATTAACGAAGTACTTTTTTATTGGGTTAAAATAGACCTACTATCTCTGGAAAAGTGTGTCGTAAAATGCGACTAATTTGGAGTGACCCTGCTTTATAGTAGAATCCCTTCAGATTTCCATATAAAGTGATGTGTTCCGGTAACAACTTATGAAGAGCCAGTTTTTTTATAAGCCCTTATACTGTCACGATTGACTTATAGTAATAGATACTGTATAGTATTTGATAGTATTCACACGCAAAATGCACACGCAAATGAAGATTTTCTTGTTAATAAAGGCCGAGTTATGCACTGTTAATTTTTTTTAGTGAAAATTACATAAAAGCTTGGGCAACGAGAGTTAAATGTTGGTGTAGTTTTACATGAGAGATGTAATTTTATATTACATAATTGTGTATTTTTTATAATTTATGGAAATTCACGTATATTTCGGCAATTTTATTCCTTTTTAAAGTATATTTTCACATTTTTTAAGTATTGCTTCTGTAATAATCCCAGTCCATGTGTAAAAATACAAATTATACCTAAACACGTTTTAGGTATAATTACTTAAAAATCTGTAAAATTATTTTCTTTTCCACAATTTACTGAAATTTACAGCTGTTTTCGGTACATTCTACAGGTTTATGTACTTTTTTTGCATGTAAAATCACATAATCAATCAAACAGTGTGTCTATACCTATTACGTACTTATTCTGTGCCAAAGCTCATATACTCGATAACCACGAAGTGATTTTTCGGTACTTACATACATACATAACTTATGGGGTAGGCAGAACACCAGAGGTTATAAAAACATCTGATGTCACGTTTGATAAATCTGATAGAGAGAGACTATTGCAGTGACAGTGAAAACGCCAATAAAACCTCTGCCCCTGAAGTGGCTTTTACAATATGCCCGGGAAGAGAAGCAGATAGCACTTTCTATTTTTTTCTTTCGTTACCATTCCAGCATGGAAGGTACTTTTTAGTAACTTTATTATTAAACGAGCGTTTGCCCGCGACTTCGTATACCTACGCATAAACTCAAAAGTCCTATATTTTCCGTTCCCGTAAGAATTTCGGGAATTCCTTCCATAATACAAACAGACACTTATTAAGGAACCTTTATACCAAGTATTACATCCGTGCACTCAAGGAATAAGGCTTTTTCATACAAACTTAAACATCGAAAATTTCCCGTTCCCATGGGAATTTCGGGAATTCCTTTCATAAAACAACCAGTTACTTTTTGAAAAACCTTTATGCAAAGTATCGTATCCGTACACTCAAGGAATAAGGTTTTTCATACAAACTAAAATGTCCAATAATTCCCGTTCCTGAGGAAATTTCGGGAATTCCTTCCTTAGTGCACCTCTACATCCCCTAAAGAATTTATGTTCCAAATTTCATCTCTCTACGCCTAGTAGTTACGGCTGTACGTTGTCTGTCAGTCACTCAGGTTTTACATATATTGATTATTACTAAGTACGCCAACGATAATTTTCTCTTCTCCGACATATATGTATATCGACATCTAAGAAAATATTATCGTAGCAAAAAACAACGCGCTCCATTTAAACAAAACAGGTATTGCTATTTCTAGACATTTATACTACACAGTGAAAAACAGTTTCAAGTGATTTATCTCATTCGATGCCACTTCTTAAACCGCTCAGTTGTAAACAAACCGAAACGATATCGTGAAGACTACGTCATACATATGTCGTAGCCAACTGGTTAAATTAGCCACTCAATTGGACGCCTAGGCCGTTTCAACTGGCTTAAGGACAATTAGTCAAGTCGTTGATCGCAACGTTTAACCAGTTGGCTAAACGTTGTTTAGCCATTTAGTTAAATTGGATATTGTTAAATTTATGATGTTTGGTTAGGGTGTTGTGATTGTATTGAATAGTCGTCCATAAAAGAAGATACTTAATAGTTTTTATATAAAAACCGATATATATTTTTTTAATATTAAAACATTAAAGCGGAACTTATTTTATTACATTTATGATATTTATATTTACGCGCGAGCCTGAGAAAAATAAAAAAAAATCTAATATAAAAAAAAATTTTGCTTGACTGGTTTTTCCGTCATGACAGATAATTTTCTCATGACCTACTTGTTTTATTACTTTATCCAAAACTGTACCAAATTTAAATCACTTGGCTGCATTTTGGTCAGCCGTCTTCAAAGGGCTAACTTTCAACACGCCAAGTTGTTAAACGTTGAGTGTTTTGTGTTCAATCAACTATCTTCTTGCATCCGGATATCTTATAATAAACCTTTTCTTTCACATAACACTTATCCTTAAATCTATCGAAGAGTTAATCTTAAATCTTTTGGATTTTTGTTTTAAAATAAAGCATACACATTGACCCATGAACGAGTTGGTGATCTTCTGGAGTCTACTATTATATTTATACAATAGGCAATCCAGTACTAGATAGAAACGTAGACATAGATATAGAGGTAAAAATAGAAGCAAAGATAGACGTAGCGATAGAGGTGAGAGAGAATACAGATAATATGGATGGAGATGAGGATAGTCGTGGACAAAGACAGGACGTGGACGTGGACATGGAGATGCGGGATATAAAGCGTACCCATGAACGAGTTATTGTCTTTGTAGAGTTTACTTTTACCTGTAGCCAGCTAGATTATACATTAGGTAAAGAAGTAAACCAAGAGGTAAGTAAAGAGGTTGCCAGTTCCTTACTAAGCCCGTGTGATTATGTGAGATTGAGGTAAAACGAAAAAACCATCACCGAAAAAAGAAAACATATCATGTGTGTCGATCGAACTTTGACTGAAATTCAAAATTCAAATTCAAAAAGTTTTATTCATCTTAGGAATTTCACAAAACACTTGATGAACTCAGTCATCACATACTTCGGCTTTCACTAGTTGTTGATAGTTGTTAAATAAGATATTACAGTAGACCAAGAGACAAAAAAAGCCGGCGGAAAAAAAACTCTTGGCACTCTTTTTCAGTCAGAATTATCAAATTAATACAAATAGGTACAGTACAAATTGACCGTGACATGAAAAAAAAACAAACACAAGACAGCTGATTGTGAGAGCCAATGTCATGGTAAAACCAAATTGCTTACATAGTAGGTGCATTAAGCTATGGATGCACAACACGAATTTAAACAAGAATGGAATAAAATAGTCATAGTATTATCAGCAAAAGGATATCTACTACCTCAATACTACCTACATGACTGAACTCATGCGATCAAATTGTCGTCAATCCGTATGCCGGAAAATAAAATTGATTTTAGACGACTTCTCGCCTTACTCAGCCAAAAACTTTGGAACCCGTTTCAGTAGCTGTTTCAATTCGTAACATATGAACATTCAAAACTCGTTGCAAAAGAAATCATTCTTTCTATAAGTAATGTTTTGCTTATCTTATGATTACGCGCATTTAATGTTTTTAGTAACTCGTTTACGAAATCGTTTTTGTCTTAAGTTTTCGCGATACTATTAAATAAAACACTTTTTAACCGGATTTATTGCGTATATTTACATTTTAAATTTTAACTCGACGTTTCGGTGTCTGCAGACCCCGTGGTCACGAGCGACTCAGTCGCGTGTTTTATTTAATGAAATCGTTTTTTTTGCTACGATTTGCTTAGCGCTTGTCAAAGAACACTTATAAAAAACGGTAAATTGAAGAGCACTATACAATGAAAATGAATTTGATTGCTCAAATTAGCTTATACATATAACACCTTACAATACATTGACCCTACACGGACAAAATTTTGGCCCTAACTAAACTGAGTACATTGTACTAAAAATATAATAATAATGCAAGTTGCGTGAAGCAAATAACAGATAAATTCCGATGCCATTAAGTATTCTGAATATTTAGATAAAAAGTATTTTGGCATCATTCTAAACTAAAATAGGTACTTCCACACTGGACTGGGAGCGAAGAAAAAGGTTTCATTGAAGGTTTCGTAGGTTTAATAGGCTGACCCCTCTCCCTGCAGTAGTGTCTCTCCATCATCAATATTCCTTATTGCTTCCATAAAAGTTACATACTAATAATATATCTTCCAAATTTGTCAAATATCAGATGGTATTTAAGCTGTGGCGTTCTGCCTTCCCCATAAGGGATACAGGCGTGATGCTATATATGTATCTAAACTAATATTTAATGTTTTTAAGTTATAGCTAAGACGTGCCAACAGCCACTTGCCTGTTAATATTTAACATGTGTATGTCTGTTTGTGTTTGTGTGTGTCGTTTCTCCGTAGGTTTTTTTTATTATTTTTCATTATAAAAACTTAAAGAAAATACACTAAATTAGCTTATCAGAATGAGTCATGTTGAACTTTCATCCCCAATCTAAACCCTTTCAAACCTATATACCCGACTACGGTGAAGCAAAAAAGAGGGTTATGATTTTGACGTGTATGTATGTGGGTATGGATGTTCATCTGTTCCCTCAGAACTTCTAAACTACTAATCATAATTGGACAAATGAGGTGTCGTTGGAAGCCTCTTCACTGTCCGATGGTTATAGGCTACATTAAGTTATGTTAAACTAGCTGTTGCGCGCGGTTTTACCGGTTTTACAAAGGGGACGGTTTAACGGGATAAAAAGTAGCCTATACGGATTCGGAGGAATCCCTCTAAGTAATGGTAAAAGAAATTTTGAAATCGGTCCAGTAGTTTTTGAGCCTATTCAATATAAACGTACAAAAATACAAAGGTTTCCTCTTTATAATATTAGTATAGATTGACTACAGCGCTCTCTAGAGGACTTAAAGTGAAGAACAAAAAAAAAATCTTTTAGGTTTGTGTGGTGTACCAAATGAAAGAGCTATGTTAGCACAGCTCAAATATGTAAATTAATATGTATATTACTCCAAAATAAGTGAAATAATAAAGGTCGTATGCTACCTTTTATAGCAAAACCACTGACCTCTATATTTACCACTGGACTGGCTGTTCCGTAAGTTTGACAGCTATTTTTTTGTGCCTATTTGAAGCGCCACTAGCGAGTAGCGAGTGTCCGCAGAACTAATTTTGACGTATATTGCAAGTGGCCGCCAGAGAAGTGCTTGCTTATTGTTAAGTGATTTTATATTTTTTTTATATAAATACGAATTTTATGTTGTTATTGTTATAAGCATTATATAAAAGTTATCAAGAATGAGGACATGTGTATATTGAAAGCGACTAGTTTTAGTACCACGGACACTCGCTACGTCCGACAGCGCCAAAATGGCGATTATCAAACGGGCACAAAAGCACTTTGACAGCCACCAGTCCAGTGGTAAATATAGAGGTCAGTGAGCAAAACAGATTCATTTTAATAATAAAATACAATAAAAATGGCATACGATCACGGCTACCCTTTCAACATATCTCTATCAATGTAACACATAAATATTTCAACGGAGACTATTACTTGTTTAATCCTACTTTTTAGAGCGTTTTTTTAGTAGTCGAGTTTTAGTTTTTGAACTTATTTTTTTACTTAATATAAGGTAGCCTGTATTAACTCGCAACCTTTAATCTATGTCAAATTTCATCAAAATTCTGTTTATCAACCGACTTCCTTTTTTGGAGGAGGTTCTCAATTCGCCTGTATGTTTCTTTTTGTGTCTTTCTTACACGATATTTCAGACAATTATGAATAGATTTGGAAATTTATTGTTTCATATGATAGAGAATACTTCATAGTTCTCATATAAATTTCATCGAAATCGGTTAGGTACTTCATTTAAAAATTTCAAACTTTTGAAAAAATATGTATGATGTCGGAGAATGTTTACGTTGATGACATTCTCAACTTAGCCAAAATTTTGACGTGGAGTCGGTTTTTTTAATGCTCTGTATTCGTTGATTATTGAACTTATTTTTTTTTCTTAAAAAGGTAGCCTTTGTTAACTCGCAACCTGTAGTCTATGTCAAATTTCATCAAATTCTGTTTATTTATACTAAAATTTCTGCCAAAAAATCTGCGAGTGGAGAGTTGGCTCTTCCTAATATTATCTTACTTCTTACTAATATTATAAATATGACATTTTGGATGTATGGATGTTTGTTCCTCAATCACGGTAGAACGGCTCGACGGATTTAGATGAAATTTTATATGCGACAACTTGGAATTGGTGCATAGAAATGTATATTTTGTTTATTTTTAGATATAAATCACTGTTTGTTTTCCGAATAAATAAAAATAAATAAAATAAATTTGACCTGGTGTACAGATACCTAGTTTAAACATCCGCTTTCTAATACATATGATTACTAATGGATGACTGCATATTTTAGCAGAAATCCTGTTACATTTGTTGTGAAAACACTAAATGTTTAATACCTTTAATCATGGATTTGAACCCCAGATCGTGGAATTTGATTATCACGAAATAGCAGCGTGTTTTCAACATAGATATCACGTGTTTGGATCAGTTTATACTGAAATGTGGGCTTGTCACGTCACGGAATATGAACAAGTAATAAGCTATAGGTCATTGTTTTTTTTTAATTAGCAATTTCAGAATAAGAAAACGATTTTTTTTTGTTTTTTTTTTGTGTAGTTAATCGTGAAAACTTAAAACAATATATTAATAGCTAACAAATAATAAAGGGAATCGGAAAAAAACATTTTAAAATTTTCGATTTAAAATAAATGAGCAGGTAGAGTAGAAGTTTATGCCGGAACTTAATTTCAAACGAAGACCACTTTGGCGATGGGGTAAACCTAGCTGCCTCAGACGCCAGTGGTTGCGGGTTCGATTACAGCACGGAACAAGAAAAAAAAATTCCGTGTCTGGGTGTTTATCTAATATGTATTTTATATTCTAGGTTCCCCCCTAGTTCGCTACATGGTATCCCAGAAACTAACATTTAAATTTGGCTGGTGACTACAAATCAACCCTGTATAATTATGACCAGAATCGAGTAAAGAGTGCTCTCCAGTCACCCTGTATAAACAAGATGACATCACACGAGTTTAAAAAAGAACTTGCTCGACATTTAGATTGATATTTAGATTGTAAAGAAATGCTTAAGGCTTTTGTTCCTGTAAATTCACTGACTTTTACTCCCCTTTAACCGGAACGCAACTGCTCTTTTACGCAGTATCTGTGGCGGGTAAAACAAGAAGGGCTGTATTACCGCCCCAGGCATTGTACTCTCACATGGACACTACTACCACAAAAAAAAACTTTATAAGTGAATTCTAAATAAGTACATACATACATAACTTCGGGTAGTTTCCAGTAGTTTTTTATTTGTTTTAAAGAAATACCGAATTAAATCTGCATTTCGGTTGTGATGGCAACGCTCAGACATTTAAGAGTATACAAACAAGGACTTTGGATTGAAATTCAATATAAAAGATCACTAGTTGGTTTCTGATGAACACTTTTCGCGGGATCCACTTTTCTTTCAAAACACACTAAAATAAAAATAATATTAACAGTACAACTTTGATGTCCCAGTAGTTCAACTTTCGGGAGGATTGTACAAAGTTGAACTTCTGAGACATCAAAGTTGTACTGTTCAACGAGTTGAACTGAGCAGTTGAACTACTGGAAACTACCCGAAGTTATGTATGTATGTACTTATTTAGAATTCACTTATAAAGTTTTTTTTTGTGGTATCAAACTTATAAAAAATACTTATAAAGTTTTGTGGCCATCAAACCTCTCTGTGACTGAACTTCCAATAAATAAAATGTATCTTTTGTTAAGTTTTATTTTACTATTAAATAAAACACTTTTTAACCGGATTTATCGCGTATATTTACATTTTAAATTTTGGACGTTTCGGTGTCTTTGCAGACCCCGTGGTCACGAGCGAAATATACGCGATAAAACCGGTTAAAAAGTGTTTTATTTAATAGTATGAATCGCGAAAACTTAAGACAATTTTATTTTACTATCGAAGAAAACTTGAATTACCTCTGTAAGGTACTTTCAGGGTTCGGCATACCAACCTTTCAATTTAGCCATAGACATTGGTCGGGTTTTATTTACTCCAATACTATGTATTAATGGCGGGTTTCAATATAATGAAAACTGTTCGTTTTGCCTACGAACAATAGAAATCACTACCAAAATGCCTTTCTATATTCAAACTGTCGAATTCATAGAGAATTTGTCCACGTTAAAACAGCGTTACAGAGGGTTTACAAAGCACAACCAAAAAAAGGTGATTCATAGACGATAAATGACATTGTAAACATACTATAACGGCTTTCTAAACATGTCAAATTTACAATCAGCATGAGGCTTCTTTAAGCCCATTTTACCGGCCGAGTCTACCCGAAGGTTAACGAATATTAACGAGTTATTGAAATTCATAATTTGAGTTTCACAGTTTTACTCTTCGTCTTCCTTCCTAGTTCCCTGTGATTATTTTTTTCGTCGCGTCAATTTGTGGTCAGTGATGGATGGAAGTCGTCGTGGCGCCGTGGTTACTGTGTGTATCATATGATATCACAGGTTAAGCAACATTCGGCGCGGTCGGTACTTTGATGGGTGACAACCGACCATTCATATTACTCACGACGACTTCCGTGCTTCGGAGGGCACGTTAAACAGTCGGTACCGGGTGCTGTATACTTGTATACAGTAGTCGTTAGGGTTTGTCAGAAGCCATCTAGGCGCCCTAAAAAATTCTGGCATCCACCACCCAGCACTGGGCCAGCTTGGTGGATTATGGCCTATACCTTCTCTGCACCCAGGGGAGAGACTCATGCCCTGCAGTGGGCTCATTACAAAGAGTTGTGATGATGATGATGATGATGGATGTGATGAACAATTTGATTAACATACAGCTGATAGCTCGTATTGATGCAAATAGAGTGCGACGTAGGAGAAAGGAGTACCGACGAAGAAAAGACCCTTTTACTCTAGACGATATTGAATTTAAAAAGAGATATCGCTTTAATAAAGATACTGTACGGCGTATTACCGATTTAGTTCGTAATGAAATTACGCGATGTCCAAGAGGTTTTGCAGTATCCCCTGAGCTACAGGTGCTGACAGCGTTGCTGTGCTGGGCGAGAAATGAGGTTAGTACAGGGAGTGTGTTTCCATCTGAGTGCGGTGAGAGGATGTGAAGATGAGTCTGTTGTAATTATATTGACCATTTCTGGCTCTTTATTTTCCTTGCCTCACAAAAGAAAATCTCACTATAAGGCGATAGGTATTACAAAGAGGATATCTCTTGTGAAGCAAAGCCATGTACACCCTGTACAGAGTTCATATTTTATTGTAATACTTGTACGTATTTCACCCACAATAACAATATTTTATTTCAATAATTTCAGGTTCAGGATGACAGTGGTGAGCTTCATGGCATAAGCCAAGCTACTGTATGCCGCATTTGCGCTAGAGTAGCAAGAGCTCTTGCCCGATTAAGTAAAGAGTTCATTTTCATGCCCAACACTGTGCAGGAGCAAGAACAGGTGATGAGGGAGTTCCGAACAATCAGGAACTTCCCAAATGTAATCGGGGCAATAGATTGCACACACATCCGCATTAAAAAAACTGGTGGTATTTTTCCAAGAATAGTCGGGAGTCGGGGCACAGAAAATTTAAATAAACGAAGGCACTGAACAAGGCGATAAATCTATAATAATTTGTGACGAAACTGACGAAAACAAAAATAAGTAATGAAATGAAATGTCTGTATCGACCTGTCAAATGCCAATTATAACTGCAAGTAAATGAAATATCCATAGCCCTAGGGCAAAAAAAACACAATTTTATCTCTGGTGCAATGAAATGCGACGTTTCCGCTCATGCGTAATGTAATCCGTATAATAACGGTGTATTAGTTAAAATAGGATTTTCAGATGTCTATGAATCACCTTCACTTACAACACACTATAAACCTTAAAGAGTGTTGTAGCTAAAATGCACTTTAAATGCTTTTTAACTATTTTCTATGAATTTGACTGAAAATCTTGACATCTAAACCACTGCTTACGAACTGTTTGACTGTAATGGGTTGCTAGGTTACATTTGACCATTTACAAAATAAGTCATTTTATCTAGCCAACGCGTAACAAGTTACTAATTTAAACCAATGAGGTAAAGGAGGCATGGCGGTCTGCTGCGGCCAATGGTGAGTTGAGTTTTCATTACATATGTATGACCAATTACAAGATAATTCATTTTATCCAGCCAACGACGTTACAATTTATTAATTTAACGAAATATTCTATCAAATATATGTCAACATATCAATAATCCAGTTTTCTCTTTCTAAATAATCTATAACTGTCTTTGAGAAAAAGGACGAATATTATTGAATGAAATAATTTTTCTTTTAAATATTTACTTTGACGTCATAAAAATGTGATTTAACCAATGGCAAAATTAATCAAAGGATTGGCGTTTCGTTTTACGTCAACTATTAACAAAAAGCTCTAAAAACATATTATAATATATTTATCCAATACCAAAACATAGAAAGAATAATTTGAATAAGTTTATATATTTCTTTAGTTCAAATATCATACAAATAATTTGCAAATGCGTGATATTCTATAAATCACATATCACCTATTTTCTTGGAAAAACGTCATGTAAGGAGGGCCCATGCCAAATTGCGTGATTGTGAAACGCTATTTTTTTCTACCAGTTTTATACCTGTACCGGTTACTCATACCAGTCAGTTGAATATTGAATCCCGCCATTAGTAAACATACGATTAATAATTCCTAGTTCGAAATATCAATCAAAAACTACAGTCTTGTTTCCATAGCAATTGAAATATAGCAAGTGAAACTGCCAAAACATTTCGTGAATTTCATACGGTGTAAATAGGCACAATTAAAATGGCGCCAGGCGCTATGACAGCGCGGGAAAAACATCCGTCAAAGTGACTGCTGCATTAGTTGTGATTGAAGCGGGAACATAGTGATGGATTTATGCAGACTGTATTTATTGTAGTAATTTAAGCAAAAAATAAAATCACTTTTGCATTGGTTTTTATTTTGAATCATTTTTATTGTTAGTAATTGGAACTGGTTCTAAATAAAATATAACGAGGAAGTATAAACGGCGTAGCAGTTAATAATTTTTATTTTTGCACCTTGCTGATTTTATACGGATGCTGGTCGCTAGCCAGCCATGGATTCTTAACCTTATTACCTAGCACTACGTATTAATTTGTTACTGACATCTTACTAATATAAATGTGAAAGTTTGGATGGATGATGTATGGATGTTTGTTCCAATCACGGCTGAACGGCTTAATGTACCTATTTGGATGAAAGGTTCCGTTGCATTCCTGGCCGCAACCTTTGCTAAATTTTAGGATCGTGCATATTATTCACAAATCAAACAAAACTACAACTTTAAAGTTGAATCAGTAATTTAGGTGTACAAATGAAAAAACAAAATGATGGTATTGCCATAAATCTCCACAGTTATACATAATGGCCGGAAGTACTTACTGTATGTACATACTCAATCTATCAATAAAATGTGTTAAAAACTTATAGAGATTTGTCTTTTGTTCGTAGCATGTATAAAAAAGTAACAAAAACTTAAAAATATATTATGACTTCGAAGTATACTAATTTTAAAACAAAAAGTTATAAACGGTTAATGAGAGAAAGATGATCCTGAAAGGTCAACATAATGTACGGAAGTGACATTTCACACAAAAATACACAATATTTTCTGAATTCAGATTGCTTTTCTAGTTTTTTTTATTGAAATCACATTTTACGTCTAGGCAGAGATCAAAAATATGGGAATATCAGTGGAAATATGACTTAAATATGGCGTCGTCAGTCACCTGTGGTCATTGTCGATTCAAGTAGTTTTTCTTAATGTACATTAAAAGTAACTAACAATTTAAACAGTTATTTTAAGTGTTTTCATAATGGTATTCCACAACTATTTTATTTGGCACAGGTGCTGGCCAGACGTCCATACTAAAATGAAACGTGTTATTTAGTATTGAGAAAGTGTACCGTCCAGAATAGCATAAAGGCTTTTTATTCCGCTATGCCCCGGGATTCGAAATTGCGCGGTTTAAAACGAGCGAAACAGCCAGTTATGTTTAAAACGTTTAAGTATATTCTACTACATTGGTTGAAAAGTTCGCGGCCTGGCCATTAAAAAAAAACTTTTGTTATTTTTCTGCCGTCATTTTGAACTGTCATTATTCAATTGTCAGCCCGCGAATTTTCAATTTGATATCTTGTTTAAATAAAATTTTACGAACAATATAAATACGTGTGTAGAACAAATTTTCACTAATGGAGAAATTTGAACAACGTGCTGTGATTAAATATTTGTTTCAAAAAAGATTAACACCAAAGGAGATCCATGATGACATGCAAACAACATTAGGGGAATCTGCCCCGTCTTATACCACTGTGAAAAAATGGGTTGCAGAATTTAAACGTGGACGAGAGAACATCGAAGATGACCCTCGCTCCGGCAGGCCAATGACGTCTACGACCGAAGAAAACATCAATAAAGTGTGTGATCTCATATTGAAAGACCGTACATTGACTATCAGAGAAATTGCAGACACTATAGGCATCTCATATGAACGAATGCAAAACATCATTGTCCATGAACTCGGCTTTTCTAAGGTTTCGGCTAGGTGGGTCCCCAGATTGCTTTCAGTAGAGTAAAAGCGAATTCGACTCACGATTTCTCGCGACTGTTTGGAGATGTTCGAGGCTGATTCACAAGGTCCAGTAGTTTTTGAGCCTATTCAATACAAACATACAAAAATACAAAGGTTTCCTCTTTATAATATTAGTATAGATGTATATGTCTATACATATATAACAAGATAATATAATGTAAGTGGGACTATTTTCATTTCATGGACCCCCAAATTTTTTTTCGCAGTCGTAGACCCCTCGCACGTTGTCATAGACCCTTAGGGGTCGATATAGACCACTTTGGGAATCACTGGTCTAGACTATAAGAGTCTAGATTACGACACGGTTATCTATGGACTGTAGGGCTATTCTAGATTCAAAATTCCAAAATATTTAAGATTTACTCTTTGATAGATTTAAGAATACGGTAAAACAAATGTTGTGTGAAAAGGACTACTATAAAGATATCCGGATGCAAAAACATAGCATTCGCTGGCTGTAAACTGTTATTGTGTATTTTTAAAAGATGATTGCTGTTGAGTTTCTTGGCACTTCTTCTCAACAGATCGACTTTCCGAAGTGGTGGTTGATTCAGTACAATTTGTAAATAAATCCTTAAAAAGTTTGACTTATTTTCAAGTGTATTTAAATAGTTACGAAATACAGAACTTTTTGACAGTGACTTTGCTCCCTAGATAAATTTTAATGTGATAAAAGTTGTGAAAAGTCACAGCAGTTAGATAAGCTTCGAATATAAATATTCTCATGTTTGCATCACACACAGCAACTATCTTCACGCCTGTATCTTTCACGAAGTAGGCAGAACACCAGAGGTTATATAACCATGTGATGTCACGTTTGAAAAATTTCAAATTTGGAGGTATTATAATGATGGAGAGAGACAATTGCAGTGACAGAGGGTCAGACTATTGCCCACAAAAAAACCCTTCGACAAAACCTCTCTCCCTTAACCGACTTTAAAGTATGCCCGGGAAGAGAAGCAGCTGCCACATTCTATGTTTTCCTTTACTCCCAGTCCAGCATGGAAGAAAATACCTTTAATACTATAGGAATAAATCAAATCTAGCCGGAATTCACAGACGACTTATCTTAATTCTTATCTAATAAAGTTTCAGTTTATTTTCCAAGATTTGCCCTCAGATAAATATAAGATAGGTACTGCAAAGTGAAAGATAAAATATATGAATACATGACAAATCCTTAGAAGGAAATCGTTTTGAATAGATGATTGATGTTGAGGTTTTTGCCACTTCTCGACTTTCTACTTTCTACTATATACTCAAACATTATTCAAACGTTATATCGAAATATAAAATGTTAATCACCATATTCGCAACTAGGCTGTGACATGATATCAGCAAGCACAGATAGCTGTCTTCTGTTTGTTTATCCATGTCATAACAGAGCTGTATTTCTGCCAAATTGTTGCCTGCGGGGCCAGCATGCTACCGTCGACAATGATAAATCGGGCCTTTTATCGATATTTTCTTAGAATATGGTATTTAGTGTATGTAATTTATTAAGATTATGACATAATATTTGGTTCTGTGGTCTTAATCATGGTATCAAATCGAGTAATTCTATCTATTATGGTGCGCATATTAGCTTACATAATAGGATAAAATAACAAAATAATATTTATCTTGTCGATTCGACTATTTATCGATGGTTGCATGCTAGCCCTGCTGGAAGAGATTTTCTTTAGATGATTAGGCCGCCTATTGTGTACTGTACCTATAACATTGTTATTCAAATTATTTCTTACTCCATATGTACAATGAAGATACTAGGAACTCTACTAAGAAATCTTGACAAAAAAGTGTCGAGAGTTTTTTTTTCCGCCGGATTTTTTCCCTTGGTCTACCTAGGTTTCTAACTTTATTGCCAACGCTGCGTCCAAACTGCTACGTCCGTACCGTATGCGCGTAAGGGCTTGCTCCCGGGTGTACTACACGCGCGTACATCGTTTCTAGATTTTAATCGAAGTTAAGCCTAATAGTACGTAAGAGGTTAAGTATTCCATTGACACGACTATACAAGCATACTAATAAAACAGTACGCGCGAACGATATGGACAATGTTGGCACTTACTTCGTTCTTAAAGCCGAAGATATAGATATTTATCATTGTGACCCGAGGGACACACATTGCTGCTGGACAGAGGCCTACCCCAAGATTTTTCGAGATTCTTCATGTCGTCGCCAGTTCCCGCGCCGCCCTCACCCAGTGTTTGTGATCACTAATCATACAATTTTGTACATACATAATATCACGCCTGTCTCCCTTTGGGATAGGCAGATTTTTGATTTTTTTTTGCTTTTTTTTTCGGATGGATTGTATTATCTTAAGTTTTCACGATTCATAACTTAAATAAAAACAACTTTGTAACCGGATTAATGGAGTTTAATTTATATTTTACATTTTAACTCGACGTTTCGGTGTCTTTGCAGACCCCATGGTCTTTTTACACGATTAATACGGTTAAAAAGTTTTTTTATTTAAATTATTGATTGCTTCTAATACGAATCTATAATTTAGCAAGATTTCTGACTGGATCCCATAGGAAAACTCTTTAAGTAGTTCAAGGTGTTAGATAGTTCCCGGAAAAGGAATGGTATGCCGCGGCCCGCGGCCTGATGGTTGTTTTTTTTTTGTTTTTCCGTCACAGAAGACTACCCCTCAGAACAGCCGCAGGCCTATTGAACGTACGAGAGTTCACTGAGAGGAGGAGGAGAGTACGTCAGAAGTACGTAGGAGCACTTGCCAGGGGACAGGTCTTTAGCCAGATGATCTCAGACAGTGTGAGACTTCTAGTCACTAAACTCCCCCTTAATGATCTTTTGTCTTTCTACAGACAATCGACCGAAGAAATGAGCGACAGCCAGTTGGTGGTGCAGGCTGCGCGTAGAAAAATATATAAAAAGCACTTCGTGCTGAATCGAATACTTGTTGTCTTTCAGCTAGGAGCTGGCAGACAGAAGATTATCCAGATCTGAAGACGACGGTTGTCGTCGGGAAGTCGTATATATACCGATCGCTATTAAATTAGTTGATAGCGCGATCTGGGGTCAAACACCGTGTGGTCATCGTCGTTGCTATGTACCATCGCTAGAAGTTGCTACAACTCAAAGCACTTTCCATTACCCGCTGACTTTAAATTCTATTCTGATTCGAATTAAGACTGCTCGTATTCTATTCTCTACGTTCAAATATAAGTGCGTTCAACCTTGTTTTTCACCTACACAGCTACTTTTATACACACAACGTCAAGACGTTCCACAAGTGGAACAACAATATTACCCGGAACAGTTAAATTTAGATGAACAAGTATGTTTTCAGTCTATTTCTATAGCAGAAACGATTTGAACACTCCCACGCATCAATGAGAACAGATATACACTCTTTTTCAAGTCTAATGAATTGGAATTTCAACCTTATTACAAGTGAATAAGATGCGATGTGTATACATTTCATTAGACGTATAGTAAATATCATTATACGAGTTTGATATTCATATAATCGAAACAAATTTGAAAAAAGATATGTCTCTTATATTTAGAAAAGTTATTAATTCAAAATGAAAAATCAAAAACGAAATATTCTTTTACATATGAAATATGTCATATTTATTACAATGAGAGGTTTTCTGACAGCTCATTAAAAAAACAAAACGGTACAAAAATGGTACAAAAGGCTTCGATAGATGGCGCTTTACAAAAGGCGAAGTCTTGTCTGTCATATAGCCATTTATTCTACACTGCGTTTTTAAAAGTAAAATAAATTAATTTACGTCTGTTTCAGAAATTGAACTTATAAATAACCATAGATGATAGATACCACTTACCTACATTATAATATACAGACTTCACACCTTCGGCTTTTTAAAACTGCCATCTATACAAGTTTTTGAACTAATATTTATGAGCTGTCAGAATATTTCTCATTTGAACTGAATCTACCACCACCTCAGAAAGTCAATATGTTAGGAGGAAGTGGCAAGAAACTCAACAGTAATTATCTGTTAAAATATTTTATTTATTTATTTTATTTTATTTTATTTGGAAAACATACAGTAAATTAAATCTAAAAAATATAACACTAAAAACTACACACCATTTAAACATTTTCGCATAATCTCAAAAGATAGAAGTTCAAGTATCCAAGTATACATCGAAATAAAAAAGAACAAATAAAAGTAAAAATATTTAAAAGAGCAAAGTAATTAAAACGAACAAATAAGACACCTATGCTAATATCAAATATTAAAGTAAACATACACAACAAATTATGAAGATGAGGAAGAGACACATAAAATTACACAGAAAGTTATACTATGCTAGAAACAAAAACAAAAGACAAATTAATGAGAAAAATAACCAAAAATATGTAAGTAAAGAGATTAATGAGGAAACGTATTCATTCAACACTTTAAATCATTTAAATCATCACTTTTAATCAAGCATTTCTTATGATAACGGCAGAAGAGGTAAGCAAATGAAATTCAGGATAGTCAACCATATTGTTGACTAAATTAAAAAAAGAGTTTTGTCTGTAATTAGAGGCTGCTCTAGGTATGTAACAGACAATTTACAGCCACGGAGTCAAAGTCCTTAGGGGCTGATATTTTCACTGTTACTGCATATTTTTTATTCAAGACAAAGGGCCAACGTATTGTACGCGCGTACGGTACGCGTGACGAAATTTCGCTAGTAAAATTTTATGAGTGTGCTTGTACTGTCATCATCATCATCCACAACCTGTAGACGTCCACTGCTGGGCATAGGCCTCCCCAAAGGTCTTCCACGTCGCTCGGTCCCGCGCCGCCCTCATCCAGCGTTTACCGTCGACTTTGACCAGGTCGTCGGTCCATCGAGCGAGGGCCTGCAATCCTTCTGGCTATGTCGGTGACTTTGGTTCACCTGCGAATCTCCTCATTTCTGATTCGATCTCGCAGGGAAACTCCGAGCATAGCCCTTTCCATTGCCCGCTGAGCGACTCTAAGCTTGTTTATAAGGCCCATAGTTAGCGACCACGTCTCACTGTCGTGTCAATGATATACTTAACCTCTTACTGTTTGGCTCAACTTCGATTAAAATCGAAAAACGATGTATGGGTAGGCTGTATGTATGTATGCCAACTTTTTTTCTAGAAATAAAGTACTTACATTTATGTTTGAAAAGAATATCAAACAGTATTTTGGAAAAATAAACAGTTTTCAATTTATTTACATACATACATACATAACGTCACGCCTGTATCCCTTATGGGGTAGGCAGAACACCAGAGGTTACAAGATCATCTGATGTCACGTTTGACAAATTTGGAGGTATTATAAAGATGGAGAGAGACTATTGTAGTGACAGGGGGTCAGCCTATCGCCCACAAAAACGCCTTTAAAACCTCTGTCCCTTAACTGACTTTTACAAGTCTAGCATATACAGTATTTAGCTTCTTATGCTATGCATTTTTAACTAAAGATGGAATTGTAAAATTTACTTCTTATTTCAAACTGTAATCTTTGAATTATGCTATGGAAGGTCTGGGTCTCCTTGCACAGGCTCTTCGAGCTTAAAAAGAGGCTCTTGACCTATATGTTCAAATGTACTTTTTGATGATGAAATAAATGATTAGGCTGAATTATTATTATTATGCTGAAAACAGTATTTTGTATACTTTCTTTTTGTTCAACAGTAAACAGTATAATGTAGTGAAAAACAGTGAAAAACATACTTAAATAAATGAAAAAATTTGTTAAATAAAAATCACCCGACCAGGACACGAACCTGGGACCTCTCGTTTGCCGGACGAGTGCTCCCCCACTGAGCTACCGGGACCTGGCGGTACGCCTCGAAATTACTTAACACATTTGTTTTGTATTTACCTTATATTGCTAACGTAGCTCCATCTAATGGTATAGCTTTGCAGCTAAGACCACCCGAGACCAATTTCTTTTATTTAACACATTTTTTCATTTCATCATTATCATCATCACAGCTCCGTGTAATGAGCCCACTGCAGGGCTATGAGTCTCTCCTCTGGGTGACGAGGAGGTTTAGGCCGTAATCCACCAAGCTGGCCCAGTGCTGGTTGGTGGATGTCAGATATTTCAGGGTCCGGAATGGCTTCTGACAAACCCTAACGACTACTGTATACAAGTATACAGCAACCGGGACCGACTGCTTAACGTGCCCTCCGAAGCACGGAAGTCGTCGTGAGAAATGAATGGTCGGCGGTCACCCATCCTAATACCGGCCGCACCGAGCGCGCTTAACCTGAGATATCGTTTGATATGCACAGTAACCACGGCGCCACGACGACTTCTCATTTTTCTTCTTTTTTCATTTATTTAAGAGTAATTAAGCGTTGTAAATGCAAAAACTTTAAAATATTATTACAGTATAATACTGTTAAAAACATTATGTTTGGCAACCCTATGTACGGGCGTGTAGTACATGCGGAAGCAGGCCATGTACCACGCGCGCGTAGCAGCTACGTCCGTAGCAGTTTTGTAAGAAATCGCGCGTAGACAGTAGTGACGCAGCGTTGATCCTAAGCCACCCTAAGCTAGTGTTTGACCTCAGTTTAATGAAGAGCCAGTTCTTTCCTAGGCCCGAGTGATTTCATCTTCACTTACATGAGATGTTATTGATGTTAAACTCGAGTTTAGTATTAAATAATAAAATATATTAAAAAACAATTGGCAAAAAGTACACTAATTCTTTTACTTTTATACATAACTGAGGCATATGAAAAGTGTGTGTTGCGGCAGTACAAAAAGGCCATGGCTCAGTGAGAAGTATTGCTCTTGCGAACAAATCACTGATAATTCTGCCATAGCCAAGGAACGTTCATAGGGAGATAAATAATATTATATTAAATTATTTACATTATACAATAATAATAAACATATAATAATGTGCCAAAATAAAAATATGTAAAGTGCATAAATAATAAAAATAAACAGGATGAAAGCAGATACAATCAATATATATAAAACTGTTCCGTTACTGACTGAGTGACTGAGGTACTGGGTGACTGAGTGACTGACAGACAACGTACAGCCGTAACTACTGGGCGTAGAGAGCTGAAATTTGAAACATACATTCTTTAGGGGATGTAGGGGTGCACTAAGGAAGGAATTCCCGAAATTCCCACGGGAACGGGAAATATAGGACTTTTTAGTTTGTATGATAAATCTTATTCCTTGAGTGCACTGATGTGAAACTTGGTGTAAAGGTCTGTCTGATGTGTGTCTGGTTGTGTTATGAAAGGAATTCCCGAAATTCCCACGGGAAGGGGTTGGACTTTTCAGTTTGTATGAAAAAATCTTATTCCTTGAGTGTACGGATGTGATACTTGGCATGATGGTTCTTCAAAGAGTGACTGGTTGTGCTGAGAAAAAAATTCCCAAATATCCCACGGGCACGGGAAATATATGATTTTTAGTTTGTATTAAAAAAACTTCCTTGAGTTCATGGGAGTGATACTTGGTATAAAGGTTCTTTCAGTGGGTGTCTGGTTGTATAGTTTCTGTTTAGTCAGTTAAGCGCATACGAAGTTGCGGGATAAAGCTAGTGAATAAATAAAATAAAACTAGATACATATGAAATGTGACATAACCGACAAATAGTTTCCGAAATTTACGCAAGCACGCAAAAAAAATCAACTTTTGGTATTATTATGGTGAAAAGTTGTACTATATTTGTGACTTTATAAAATACACCAACTATTGATTCACTATGTTGTTGGCATATTAAAATTCATCGTGACCTATTTTCTCGAGATTTTCGCAAGCTGAACGATTGCATGACGTAGCTACTTTGATAGGGATGGGAAATTATCGATAAAATAACGTCGATCAAATAAACTACTAATAGTCAACCAATTGATAACTGCATAGCTATCCTCCTCACCAATAGCACAGTACAAATATCTACAAGTAATTCAACTCGGCCGCATCTTTGAAATAAATGCCTACAGCGCCGCGGTCCGTTCACATATGGTAGGGCTGGCCGACTTCAGCATTTAAATTACATTAGTCTATTTTGTGTTTACTTCCATATGGTTTTATGACTGCAAATATATATTTTTTTTATACAAACAAATAAAATACTTTGTGAATTGAATAGGAAGTGCTCAAAAAAATTTTCAAAAAATCAAGTTTACGTTTGAATAACAAAACGGTCTTATAAATTAGCGACCGAAATATACTTGCGGCTTGACTGAGACGTACGAAAAGATGTATTATTACATTTTAAAGTATAAACAATCCGCATATTAACGTAAAGCTCAATCAACTATATTTTCGGTATGCAGACACTCGCGACTGGCCGCATGCCGAGATCGACCCGCGTAGGTATAGCTCGCGTTTCGTCTGTTTGTATGAAGTTGAATTACTGTAGATATCTACCTATACTATGCTAATAACGTCGCTGCAACAGCAACGAGTGACATGATACTAGCGATGAATGACGGCGTGAGTAAGATCTGTTATTCGTCAAACTGTTTGTCATTTTTTATTAGGTTTTGGTATTCTAGTAAATAATAAATAAAATAAAAAATCCCCAGACAATCACACCAACTACATGGCCCGAAAGTAAACATAGCTTTTGTTATGGGATACCATGTAGCGAATTAGGGGGCGTCTGAGGCAGACAGGTTATACTGATACATTCAATGTTTTTCTTTTGCTCCCAGTCCAACATGGAAGCATTATAAAAAAATATAACTATATAAAAGTTTTGCTTTACCCATCTGTTAAGAGAAGTCCGTTTTATGTTTTTATGTAACTTTTACATGAATCCATCATAGCAATATCTGTTTGAAATGTTAAATTAGTGTTATGTTTGAGACTTTTTTTTATCGCGCCAATTTTCATAAATCCTGTTTCTATGTATACACAGCGGTTGGTTATATGGATAATTTTTGTGAATATTTTTTTCAGACTCAAGATCAATACATTGCTGGGTATATTATCGTTCAAAAAAGTGTCAAAACGCTGCGTCCTCGCCTTAAATAAAAGCAGTTTTATCGATAACTTACATCACTAGTGAACTAATTTGGTTTTTGTCGGAAACAGAGACCGCTCTTGCATTTCCTGTCTGCCCTCCAGTCTGCTTCAGCCAATTTTAAATTCACTTCCGAATAACAGTTGGCTATTAAATTTAAATGTTTTTCATAGAATCATCTACGTAACAGCGGCGCGGCGTCCTATTAAACGCTTTGGTTAAATGTTTTTTTGTTTCTGCAGAGTCTAACAATGTCATTTATTTATTTATTTATATAGTTCACCAACGCAGTGGTCACCAAAACAAGGTTTAACAAAGAACATATGGCATTGTGATACAATTCTAGCGCCACCACACTTATAGGTGGAGACAGCATGCAGTATAGTTTTGCGAATAGTAACAATTAAATAATAGAACAGAAAAAAAATGATAAAATTACATATTGATTCAAAAAATTAAATAACATTACGAATTGATTTTAAAACATAAGCACAAATTTTTTAAAACATTAGTCATCAAAATAATGAAAATACTTAAAATAAAAAAACGAAAAGGTAAAATCTATACTAATATATAAAGCTGAAGAGTTTGTTTTTTTGTTTGTTTGTTTGAACGCGCTAATCTCAGAAACTACAAGTGGCTATATAGGCAAGTTATAGGCTATATTTTATCCCGAAATTCCCACGGGTTCAAAAGTTACGCGGGTAAAACCGCGCGCGGTGTCTAGTTAATAATAAAAATCAAAGTCATATTAAACTTCTAATGGAACTTAGGTTTATCTGTATTGAATCTTACTAATATTATTTATTGTTAAAATTTGGATGTATGGATGTTTGTTCCTCAATCACCGCAGAACAGCCCAACGGATTTGTATGAAATTGAGCATCAATCCATGGCGCCATCTGTCAAATGCACGTGAAACTAATCTTTTCGTGGCTTAAGCAAACGATAAGAACAAAACAATAAAGTAGATGTCGTTTCCTACTTACTGCACTGCAACAAAAGGGTTTTTGTGCGTTGAGATCGGTGGACCAGGGTTGAGACCCTGGACCATAGTTGTGTTGTTTTACCAGTAACTAAATATTTGTCTTAGATATTTGCTTTGTCTTTTTTGGGTTTTAAGAAGAAAAAGCAAATATTTAAGACAAAAAATTAGGTATATAACAGTACGAAAAGTTCTACGAATTTTCAAAACTGGAAAGCAGTTACAGCATAGCGTTTACAGCACGATGGCTGCCAAGATCTCGTAAAACAAATTGATTACCGTGTCTCGCAACCAAGCGATCATCACTCGGGCAGTTAAATCGAAATAACTATCAAAACCAATAAATAAACAAGTATTAAATAGTTTTATTTCCGCGGCTTGCTTTGAAATGGTATAAATCAAGTCACAAGTCTTCTCTTGCATTCGTATTTTGTTAATGTTTAGTTGCTGATTCGTGATTCAGTCTTGTTCCCGGATACTGTATCTTATTCCTTGAGTGCACCGATATGAAACTCGGTAAAATTAATATTTAATACCTACTTGCATTATGGAAGGAATTCCCAGGGAATATAGGGCATTTTAGTTTGTATGAAAAATTTTATTCCTTGAGTACATCGATGTGAAACTTGGTTAACCTATTGGTATCTGGTTGCATCATCAATATATTCCCGAAATTCCCTAGGGATAAGAATTAAGTAATAATAATAAGCTGGTACTTGTATTAAGTAGTCGTTAGGATATTTTGGAAGTGATTTCTTTAAACTTTTACGTAAGATTTAGAAGTGTGACTAATATATTCATATGAGGTATATATTCATACACATAATAGGTACACGGCAGAAATGTTATATTCGGTAATACGAACATTTCTATATTACGTTATTCAATAATAGTCAAATAATAGTGAGCGACGTTGCATGCACTCATCGGGTCCGGGTGTTAAGGTCCCTTGTGTGCGACGCACCTGTCGCGGACGCCCTCAAATTCATTTTAATGCGATAAAAAACAAATAAGTTGCATAATTTTTATCCCAAGGACAGACAGATAGGTTTAATTTAATTTGGTTTAATTTAGTTTTGGTTTACATAATTTAATTTGTTTTGATTGATTTTATTGATTGATTTGATTGATTTTGAAGTCGTCGTGGTGCCGTGGTTACTGTGTTTATCATGCGATATCACAGATTAAGCAACGTTCGGCGCGGTCGGTACTTGGATGGGTGACCGCCGACCATTCATTTCTCACGACGACTTCCGTGCTTCGGAGGGCACGTTAAGCAGTCGGTCCCGGGTGCTGTATACTTGTATACAGTGGTCGTTAGGGTTTGTCAGGATCCATTTCGGCGCCCTGAAAATTCTGGCATCCACCACCCAGCACTGGGCCAGCTTGGTGGATTATGGCCTAAACCTCCTCGTCACCCAGGGGAGAGACTCATGCCCTGCAGTGGGCTCATTACAAAGAGTTGTGATGATGATGATGATGATGATGATTGATTTTAATTGGAGTGGATTTATTGTTATTTAGTTTGAGATGATCTCATTTGATATAATTTAATTGGATGCAGTGCGTAACCGTTATTACTCTAAAAACCGTACAATGAGTTTCACTACCACAGACAGACACACAGATTCTCTTTTGCTATCGGGGTTTAAAATACACCAGTCGTGTGTACCACGGTGCACTAAAAATAACTTGATTATTCGCAGTAATGGCTGCTGGTTTGACGTTCACAATTCTATTGCTCCTCCATTGTTTATTGATACCGACTAGGACTGTACCGTCAGCAACTCAAGAAGTTTTTACGTACCTACTCTTTACCTAAGTTTGTTTCTAATATCTGCTGGACTGGAAATTCTTCCATGCTGGACTGGGAGCAAAAGAAAAACATAGAATGTGTCGGCTGCTTCTCTTCCCTACTGTAAAAGTCTGTTAAGGTTTTATTGGAGGCTTTTTTGTGGGTGATACAGGCTGACCCCCTGTCACTGCAATAGTCTCTCTCTACGATTATAATGTGTCCAAATTTGTTAATCGTGACATCAGATGGTTTTATAACCTCTGGTGTTCTGTCTATCTATAAGGGATACAGGCGTGCAGTTTTGTATGTACCTCATAATTACTATAATATACTATAGTAGAATTAATTTATTCAAAATAATTCTACTAATGTTTATATAACGGCATTTTGTAGATTCAAATATTTATAGAACGGCATTTTGACCTCAGCAATAATTTATTGACGTCGGCAGAAAGCTGCTGTCAGCTCTGCATAGCTCGCTCGATCGCAGCGCCATCTATCACGACTGTCTGAAGCTAAAACTGCTGAGTCAGGATCCGATGTCGGTCTCAAACTTTTTAGTGGAATACTGAATTTTAAATTTTCAGTGAGTGTGAAAATAAATGAGTATAAAAAACTTAATACCTCTACAGGGCTAGTTTTTAATGAACGGCCAAATTTTTTTTCATTTATACAGAGTTGTTTTTTAGTCAACGGCCAAATTTTGTTTATACAATAAGTATCTTTTCAACACACTTGCTCGTAAAGTGAGCCTTATTCTATTGAATTTAGAACTATAAACTGGGCTATACGTCACGTTTGCATAATATATTATACCCTAGTGCATAATATAATGAATCCTACAAAGTTGAATTGTACCTTAGTGCAAATTACATGCGAGTAAACAGAGCATATTTTATTGATCCGGGTTACATTAAATATTTTCAGAAACAACAAAGAGATTTTATACCACTTCAAATCCATATACATTTTTAAATGTTTGCGCCTTATTAAACAAATTTGTATATCAAACAATTTATTCACAATTTACAATAATTTGTTATAAAATATTAAAATAATAATGTAGAATATAAGTTTGTTAACTGTACCTTCAACAACTACTTCAAATAAATTTTATGACCACGTATGTCTGTCTTTTACTCACAAGTGTGTTGAAAAACGTCGTATGTAACTCGTGAGCGTGACTCATTATTAAGCATTAGTAACACCAATTGCTTCGGCGTACGTTCGCCTAGGGCGGCCCCTTCCGACAGCACCATCCATTCTTGCTATGTACACCTCTTTCGTAAATCTACTTTCACTCATCCTTTCCAAATGTCCAAACCACCGTAGCATACCCTTTTCAATCTTACTAGAGTGTTCAAAAAGTAGTGAGAATGACGTAGTAATAGAGGGTACTTGAAAAAAAAAATTACTATCACGGAAAGTATAGGTCTTTGTTATAATACCCTCAAATAATTAGCTTTCTATCTTGTCCGTGTCAGTTGTATTAATTATTTGCTTGTGACGTGTCGATAGCTCTCGCTAAAAATGGATAAAATTGAAATCCGTGCGGTGATAAAATATTTTTGCTTAAAAAAGTTTACTACGGAACAAATTTTTAATGATTTACGTGAGACATTGGGGGAGTCTGTTCCTCCATATTCCACAGTGGCTCGATGGTGTGCAGAGTTTAAACGTGGTAGAACATCGGTTAAAGATGACCCGCGCTCGGGCCGCCCTTCGACGTCAGTCACTCAAGAAATGGTCGAAAAAGTTGAAAAAATTGTTCTGGATGATCGTCGTGTAACAGTCCGTTTTATAGCTGAAGAGTTGAAGATTTCAACTGGTAGTGTGCATAGCATTTTGCAAGATCACTTAGGAATGAAAAAGGTATCCGCGCGTTGGGTCCCAAGAATGCTAACGGACGCACAAAAGCAAACGCGACTCAACATTTCAAAGACCTCATTGGAACTGTTTCAACGAGATCCTGATCTTTTTTTGGCTCGATTCGTAACAATGGATGAAACATGGCTTCATCATTATGATCCAGAAACGAAACGGCAATCAATGGCCTGGAAAAGACCGTCATCTCCCACACCAAAGAAATTCAAGACTCAACCATCTGCTGGCAAGATCATGGGCTCAGTTTTTTGGGACAGCCAGGGGTTGATAATGATTGAATATCTTGAACATGGAGCCACTGTCACAGGAAATGTCTACGCAGATCAAATAAAAAAATTACGTCAGGAAATCATTGAAAAGCGACGAGGAAAACTCGCGAAAAAAGTTTTGTTCCACCAGGACAACGCACCGGCGCACAAGTCTGCAGTTGCCATGGCGGCAATCCAAGATGCTGGCTTTGAGATCCTCGATCATCCGCCATATTCACCGGACTTGGCCCCTAGTGATTTCTACCTATTTCCGCGTTTGAAAGAACACTTGAGAGGCACAAAATTTGAAGATGACGAAGAAGTGAAGGTAGCCGTAAACGATTTTTTAAGTACTCAAGATGAAGAATTTTTTAAAAAAGGAATCTTGGCTCTAGAAAAAAGATTTCTTAAATGTATTGACCTAAAGGGTGATTATGTCGAAAAATAAAATAATATTAAATAAATAAATTTTTTAACATAGCTATTCTCATTACTTTTTGAACGCCCCTCGTAGTCACTACATCTTCTTTCAATCCGCATCTCTTTCTTATTTCACTATCTTTTATAAAAACGATTTTTGCAAAAAAAGGTATGTATTTTTTAAAACGAAATAAATATAGGTATATTTGCTAACATATTAAGCAAAGTATGGTCACTCTAAATTATTAAGGAATACCATTAAAATTAGGACGACTACGCGCTACTACAAAACATCTTGTAGTACTACGTCGTAGTATTAACAATGCAATGCCGTGCCGTACTCGTTGTAGCTGTGTTCATCAATAGCGACTATTTGTTAAAAAGTTTGTGGTGTATAAAGTAAAGTAAAAGTGAAAATATTCTTTATTTAAGCCGAGTAAGGTCGGTTTCAATTTGAATAGTCCTAACCTTTGAAGAGTTCATCTGGCTTTTGAGGATAAACGTGGGTTGATTTATCATGTTTAATTATCTACACATCAATATAGAAGATTCATCAGATCAGATTCAGATCATAAAGAAGACCCTGTATAATGTATAAGACCATGACAGTTAAAAACATATATTTTCACTTTGTTTAAGATCTGTGGCTGAGAAAATGTCATTATCTCTATTCATACATACATACATACATACCTTCACGCCTGTATCCCTTATGGGGTAGGCAGAACACCAGAGATTATAAATCTGATGTCACGTTTGACACATTTGGAGGTATTATAATGATGGAGAGAGACTATTGCAGTGACAGGTGGTCAGTCTATCGCCCGCAAAAATGCCAATAAAACCTCTGTTTCTTTACTGACTTGTACATGCCCGGGAAGAGAAGCAGCTGGCACATTCTATGTTTTTCTTTCACTCCCAGTCCACTATTTTCATATATGTATAAAAGCCAATCGGCCTTGTAGGTGCATTATAAAGCAATGAATATCGATCTGAATAACTACACAGTCTGGGTACCACTGCACATGTGAATGCAACTAAAGTGGATGGCTAAATTATTAGGGACAATGCTCGTATTTATGAAATTTACAGTTAATACTATTTTTTGAATAAATGATACTATTTTGACGACCGGCTGGTGTAGTGGTAACATACATTGCCTTCTATGCCAGAGGCCCTGGGTTCGAATCCCGGCGGCAGCAGATATTTGTTCGATGAACAACAACAGATGTTAGCCGTCAAGTCATGGATGTTTATATGTTTATTTATGTTTATTCTAATAAAAAAATTGTATTTATTCAATATGTATGTTTATATATTTCTTAAGTATATCAGTTAGCTAGTACCTATCCATAACACAAGTTCTTTAAGAAACTTAATTTGGACTAGATAATGTTTTGTGAGTGTCAGAAATATTTATTTATTTATAATTTACTATTTTCGAAGTGTTGTATTTGATTTTATTTTCGCACGTCCCATATTTCGATGCTGTTACAAGTCCACGATCATGGTGCTTGATTTAAAGAATCCCGTAAATTCATTAAAATTATAATGCAAAAACATGTATCGAAAGCATGCCCCGACGCAAACAAGCTCTTATTGCAGCAAAAGGGCGGCATCACGAAATATTAAAAAAAAAACTTCATTTTATATGCGTATATATTTCATATTCTATTCCGCAAAACCTGAAGACCAAAGTCTTCAATCAGTGCGTCCTGCCTGTGCTCACGTATGGAGCCGAGACGTGGACCCTAACAGTAGGGCTAGTTCACCGACTTAAAGTCACACAGCGCGCTATGGAAAGAGCTATGTTAGGTGTTTCTCTGAGAGACCGGATCAGAAACGAGGTTATCCGACGGAGAACTAAAATAACCGGATTAGCACGCTAAAGTGGCAGTGGGCTGGCCATATATGTCGAAGAACTGACAATCGTTGGGGTCCAAAGGTTCTCGAATGGAGGCCACGTCAAGGCAAGCATAGTGTGGGACGCCCCCCGGCACGTTGGGAAGACGATTTGCGGAAGACGGCTGGCAGGGACGGGATGCGCAGCGCTAGAGACCGAATTCGGTGGCGCGCGTTGGGAGAGGCCTATGTCCAGCAGTGGACTAGCGCGGGCTGAGATGATGATGATGATGATATATTTCATAAGTACCTACGTATAAAATATACGGTTTTGTATATATTATTTTATTATTTATCATGTCAATAATGTAAAGATTCAAATTATGATTATATAAGAGATGCATAGAGACTATTGCAGTGACAGGAGGTCAGCCTGTCACCCACGAAAACGATAGTAAAACCTCTGTCCCTTAACTTACTTTTACAGGTATGCCCGGGAAGAAAAGCAGCTGGTACATTCTATGTTTTTCCTTTGCTCCCAGTCCAGCGTGTAAGCTGGATTACATGTAAGCAAGTAAGAGGATTACTGGTAGATATCACCAATCTGGGTTATCCACTAAGCAATGAAAAGAGCCTGAACTAAGGCGCCATATTGAAAAAAATGCATTGACTTTCATCGCACACTATGAGAGTATGAAAAGATGAACGGATCTGAAATTTTGATGTGTGTAAATTCATATCTTTATGTTTACTTTGATTTCTCAAAAATAATATTGATGATTTTGACTCGATAGTTTTTTTTTCTTATTCTTAAATTACCACGTAACCTACTCGATGTTACGAAATCCATATGCCTAGAAATAATTTAAATACGATCACTATTGTTCGAACTTTAGTTGATCAAAATTTACATAGCATTTACTTACTATTATTTTTTTATCGATTTTTGAAATAAGTTCAATATCTAAGTGGTGTCATTCTGCCGCGCTTACGAAAAACGCATTAACTAGCTTTTGACAAGTTCGAAAAAGCGCGTTATATGAAAATATTGAAATGGTCTCTACGGCAAAGTTTAAACATTTTCTTTATTGCAAAATTGAATTATAAACATATTTGAAATCAGGAAACAGACAATATCAATATTTTTATCAAAACCTATTTTAATGCGTTTTTCGTAAGAATTTCAAGTAAAAAATGTTCAATATGCGCCTTAATAAATAGGTACCACTTAACGTTTGTAATACGGTAACTTAAGATCAACCCTTAATCGCCAATTTAGGAGTTAAGGCGACATATTGAAAAAATGCATTGATTTTCATCGCAAACTATGAGAATATGACAAGACGAGTGGATCTGACATTTTGATATGTGTAAATTCATATCTTTATCTATACTTTGCCTGCTCAAAAACATGATTTGATGATTTTGACTCGATAGATTTATTTTTCGAAAACACGTCTAAAAAAATACTTTTTTTTAAATTACCACGTAGTTATGAAATCCATATGCTGAGAAATTACTTAAATTCAATCTTCACACTATTGTTCGGACTTTGGTTGCTCAAAAGTTACATAGCATTTACCATTATTTTTTTATCGATTTTTGAAACGACTTTAGTGTCTGAGCGGTGTCGATGGTGGCGATTTCTATGCAATACGCGACCTTATGTCGGCGTGTTAAGGTGCTAAGATTTCAAGAAAAAACACTTCGATGTGTCGTCTTAAGAGCGTTTTTGACCGACTTCCAAAAAGAAGTCTGTCGGTCTTTTGTCGGTTTTTTTTTATAATTTTATATATATTGTATGTTGTTACCTACTCAATTAATTGGTCATTTATTTATCAATTTTGATGATTCTTGTTTCATTTGACAGAAGATACTTTCTTTACACAATAGCTTCGATAAAGTACTTTTAAAAAAAAAGTAATTTTCGAAAAAGTATTAATGTAAACGAAAAATGTACTTACGCGTAGATGATGTTTCACTTCAGTCAAGTTTTAATAAGGACTAGAAAATGTGGGTGAATTCAGTTTTTTATGCTTTGAATTAGTTAAAAAATAAATAAAAATAATAATGTAAAAATAAAAACCCCAGACAATCACACCAACAGGCACATGGCCTCAAAGTAGGTACCATGTGTTTTGAGATACCATGTGGCGAACTAGGGGTAAAATAAAAATACATAAATAGATAAACAGTCAGACTCAGAACATTTTTTTTTCTTGTTCCGTGCGGGAATCGAACACGTGACCTCACGATTGGCGCAGTAGCATCTACACCGCTGCACCACGAAGACCGTACTTAATTATATTAATAGGCGGCTAAGAGCAGCTATCCTAAGTAACCCCCTAGGAGTAACTTTGACAATATTACACAACGCCCTCGTCATATTAATGAATAATGCAAAAGGTTAGTGAAATATAAAGTTATGTTTTAAATTAGGTTACTTCCCTAGCGGCCTATTAACACCCGCCTCAAGGGTTGCATCATAACGGTTTAGCATTTTATGAGTTCTGAGGTGCTCGTCATGCATTTGTTATGTTCGGAAGTTTGTTAGAGAGCCACAGCTGGATAGACTTTTGAATAAACTAGCAGTAATATTTTTAGTGGCTACGTACTGGGACACGCAGCTTCGGCAGGCCCTCCGCAAGATGGACTGACGACCTGGTCAAAGTCGCCGGTAAACGCTGGATGAGGGCGGCGCGGGACCGAGCGACGTGGAGAACCCATCTACTGGCTGATGATGATGATGATAAATATTTTTTAGTCGTGGCGCAGTTTTTCCTGTGTGTATCAATCGGTATCGCAGGTTAAGCAGCGTTCAGCGCGGTCGGTACTTGGATGGGTGACACTGGTGATTTATTTCTCACATTTCTCACACTTATAACGTGAGAGCACCGATGTGAAACTTAGTGAAAAGGTTCATCAATGTTTGTCTGATTGCATTATGGAAGGAATTCACGGAATTCTCACGGGAACGGGAAATATAGGACTTTTTAAATAAAACACTTTAAAGACGAGTCGCTCGTGACCACGGGGACTGCAAAGATACCGAAACGTCGAGTTAAAATTTAAAATTTAAAATGTAAATATACGCGATAATCCGGTTGAAAAGGGTTTTATTTAATAGTATGAATCGCGAAAACTTAAGACAATAATATAGGACTTTTTAATTTATGCACGTAAGAAGTCACGGGCAAATGCTCATCGCATAATAAACATGTAGACAAATTAAAAACCTCATTCTTTTAAAAGTCGGTTGAGTGCTAAAAACAATCCATAGATAAGTAGCTATATTTAAAATCGTAGACCTTGTAGCGTCAGTAATGGCGAACTGGATAGACGTTGTTTAGTTCACATTTCAATTGCGCCTCTATTGTTTATTGATGGCGAGTGTACCAACAGCAAAACAAGAAATTTGCACGTATCTATTGGTAGGGTAAAGGTAAACCGATTTGCAAATCGTGGCCGTCTGAGTATACCTATACAGAATTGTTTTATGCCCGCTTTGACCTCAATCTCAAAGTCAAAGTGAAAAAATAATTTATTTCGTAGATACTTACATACACTTGAAATACGTTAAATTATTTACAAATTGAACTGAAACTACCACCACTTCGGAAAGTCGATCTGTTGAGAGGAAGTGGCAAGAAACTCAACAGCAATCATCTTTTAAAAATACACATTAGAGTGCGTCCGTTGCGGGAATGCGTTCCTGACAGCTCCTTATGTCCACTGAATAAAGTTTATTTCCGATTCGAAGGGGAAAAAAACTATGATTTTGACAGCTGTCAGGGACGCAAACTCCCACCGACCGCACCATAACTGCTTACAGCTAGGGAACCCCATCTTATCTTCCATGCTGGACTGGGAGCGAAAGAAAAACATAGAATGTACCAGCTGCTTCTCTTCCCGGGCATACTGTAAAAGTCAGTTAAGGGACAGAGGTTTTATTGACGTTTTTATGGGTGACAGGCTGTCCCCTTGTCACTGCAATAGTCTCTCTCCATCATTATAATTCCTCCAAACGTCGTGTCAAACGTGAAATTAGATGGTTTTATAGCCTCTGGCGCTCTGTCTACCCCATAAGGTGTATAGGCGTTTAGTTATGTATGTATGTATGTAACCCCATCTTCTTGCATCCGGATATCTTATAGTATTACTTTTCACACACTTATTTTACCTTAAATCTATCG
Organism: Stenoptilia bipunctidactyla; assembly: GCA_944452665.1. NCBI lineage: Eukaryota > Metazoa > Arthropoda > Insecta > Lepidoptera > Pterophoridae > Stenoptilia > Stenoptilia bipunctidactyla. The sequence continues at coordinate 17,769,801 of OX101747.1, read as the reverse complement.
AAGGGTAATTTTTAAATATTTTTGGAATTTAATTGTAAAAGCGTACACATTGACCCATGACCGAGTTAGTGACTTTGTGGAGTGTGCTATTATTATAGCCAGCCAGTTTATACATTAGGTAAACTCACCAGGTGGCAAGCGAAGGTAAGGTCGAAGATGACAGCACACGGGGCTGGGAAAGAACTGGCTCTTCATAAAATATTGCCGGAGCACATCATCAGCGGTGGTATTTACTTGTGTATTTACTGGTGTTTACTGGTGGTTTATACTTGGTGGTAGGATCCCTTCTGGGTCCGCCTGGCTAACGACCACCCTTTATATAAAGTCTGCCGCCAAATGTTACCGCTCCGGCGGTAGTGTGTTCCGGCAATATTGTATAAAGAGCCAGTTCCTTCCTAAACCCGTGTGCTTTCATCTTCGACCTCATCGTCACTTACCATCAGGTGAGATTGAGGTCAAACGCGGGTTTAGTCACATAAAAAAAAAATTTGGCGGCAGATTTTATATGAAGGGTGGTCGCTAGCCAGTCGGACCCTGACGGGATCCTTCAACCAAGCGCTGGTCACTCGGATTAGTCGTCTTTTACGACACGCTATCCAAGGCTGGTAGGGCTGTTCTAAACCGTCCATACACGAACAAAAATATGTTTGGGAATATATTCTTACAGTGGACTCTATGCTGGACTGAGAGCGAAAGAAATACATAGAATGTACCAGCTGCTTCTCTTCCCGGGCATACTGTAAAAGTCAGTTAAGGAGGTTTTATTGGATTTTTTTTGCGGGCGATAGGCTGACCCCCTGTCACTGCAATAGTCTCTCTCTATCATAATAATACCTCCAAATTTGTCAAACATGACATCAGATTGTTTTATAGCCTGGTGTTCAGCATACCCCAATAGGGATACAAGCGTAAAGTTATGTATGTATGTCGCCACCGTTGAACTATTCCTATGGAAGTTTACGCACTAGGTCGTTTCTATCTGCCAGGTCGTTTTGCTAATGATACTATGACTATTTTATTCCATTCTTGTGCAAATACTCTGGTCCCAGTTTGTCATGTTCGTATTGTGCATCCATAGCTCATTGCACCTACTATGTAAGCACTCACAATTAGCTGTCTTGTGTTTGTTTTTTTTTTTTCATATCACGGTCAATTCGTACTGTACATATTTGTATTAATTTGATAATTCTGACTGAAAAAGAGTGCCAAGAGCTTTTTTTTTGCCGGCTTTTTTGTCTCTTGGTCTACTGTAATATCTTATTTAACAACTATCAACAACTAGTTAAAGCCGAAGTATGTGATAACTGACTTCATCAAGTGTTTTGTTAAATTCCTAAGATGAATAAAACTTTTTTTTTTTTGTAGATCCGTCATACGTCATTTCATAAAAGTTTTCTATATTCTTATTTTCTCGGATTCAGATCGAATAAGAATGGGATGTAGAGCATAAACGCTCTTACCCTTCTGCCTGATTTTCCCGTGTTTGACGTTTCATCACTTAAGTCACTTTATTTAGGTCAAGGCCGTGTAGAGTCAGACTCATTATATCATCCTACTGAACAATAAAATATATTTGAATGTTTTAAAGAAATTTTAAATTAAAAGTCCTTTTTTTAAATACTCCTAGAACTTTACATATGAGATAATTATAGGTACGGGTTTAGTCACCTATAAAAAAAAAAAAAAAAAATGTACCCAGTTTAAATAAAGTTATATTCTGTTATGATTTAGCAAACCTTGTTTCATTTAAGGAGGTTCTTTTCAAATATTAACTTAGGCACCTATTTTTTTAAACGTTAATAAAAAAAGGTGTCCTAAATCCTCCTTTGAAAAATACTTTTTTTTATCAACGATCAACGATGTTTTTTGTGTGTGATATTGATTAAAAAAGTAAGTAAGTATTAGTTTTTTTATTATTGAGCTAATACTTATTTATTTATTAATGTGTAGAAAACCTTTTTTTTTTATTTATCATAAAGTATCTATTACAAAATACCTACCCAATACAAAAATGCTCTGGATTGGTGCAATTTATGAATCTCTTGGTGATTTAAAAAAGGAACTTAAAATAAATGATTGATATAGTCTAGATGGACTTACCACAAAAAATACTAAATCCAACGTTCGAGTCGGGAATACCACACTAATCGCGAACGTCAAACTATATTTTAAAAATGAAACACGATATTTTTAACACACTCACATACATTTTACAGTTTCAATCCCACTTTCTAATTGAAAACCCTATTTATGTTCTACTACAGCCTATCCTTGTTTTATGTCCTCTCTCTCACTCAGATCCTTGATATGAAATAAGTAGTCCGGGATTCCATTCCGAAAACATTCTAAAAGATAAATTTATGACATATTTAGCACTGGATTAGTGTATTTTTATTCATTGCAAGCGTAACCATGTATATTTCTATACAGCCCGTTGGTCCATCGCCTCTTTCGAGGCGGGCGCTTAAAAAATCGATACGGAAATGGCGCGAAACAGCTGTAGCGTCCCGGGGTCGGGCGGCGACTGACTGGTTAGAATCGTAGACAGTGCTGCCATCTTTTGCTTTATTGATGTACGAAATAAATGAAAGGCAGGGAGTGAAATTACATGCATTTCCTATTTCATGAGCCGCTCTATGATTTATTACTTTGCCTGTTTCATAAGTGGCCAGCTATTCGGTGTTGCAAGTTTAACGAAGTTAATGTTTTACGAGTTCGCGCTTTAGTTCTGCGTATTATTAAGTTTATATTTAGAATTGGTTTATCTGTAAAAGTATTCATAGAAACGAATTTTAATACTTAACCTAGTATCAAATACTGTTGGATCTACATAAATCTTTCTGTCCGACAAAAAATTAAATTAAAGTAGACGACCATAAAACTTAGAAGCGTTAGTGTAAAAGAAACAAGTTTTTCATATATAACATAAGTACTGTAAGTATGTGTAATATATGACAGGATGTAAGGAGGGGTAAGGCGCAAATCACTACATTAAATGCTGAATTGGTTTAAAAGATTTTAAGCTATTGCATAGCTTCTATCGCGGGCCTTGAGCGTGGGGACCGAATCCAGAAATTCCGTAACGAAAAAGCACAGGGGTGATACTTTGATTTTATAACTTTACATGCGGGCTTTAATAAACAATCAGCGCCATCTACTAGGAACTTGTGGAACTGCATATTAGATCAAACATTACTGCATTAATAAAATAAATAAATAATTATAATTGCATAAGTTGATAAAAATGCTATGCAATAGCTTTACCGCGGCAGTCTCCGAGTACCACACGTCTTTTATTTTTTTAAGCAGCACACAGTTTGTGTTGCCTTATCTTGAATTTTTAACATTCCCGCCTTTTACTTGCACAGTTTTCGTTGGTCAGGCTCTAAAACTCATATTCCAAGCTTACTGAAACTGAACTCTACATAGGTACTCATAAATTTTTTGACTTTTCTCCATGGGGACTTGATAACAAATTTATGCTAAACTCATATATAATGTATTGGTAAGCTTTCGTAAAGTGAATAATATTGTGCGTAGCAGCATGTATGTAACATGGAAAATGTCTATTTCTATTAAAAAATAAGAGTCATTAGCTAGTGGTCATTATAGACGACCACTTTGGCGATGGTCTAAACTACCTAGTCTACCTGCAGTGGTTGCGGGTTAGATTCCCGCCCGGAACAAGAAAAAAAAATGTTCCGAGTCTGGGTGTTTATCTATATGTGTATATTTATATACTAGGTTCCCCCCTAGTTCGCTAAATGGTATCCCATAACACAAGCTATGCTTACTTTGGGGCCATTTAGTTGGTGTGATTGTCTGGGGTTTTCTTTTATTAGCTTTAATACCAAGGAAGTCTGTTCAATCTGTCAATATATTTATATATTCTGTATTGTACAATAACTAAAATAGGAAACAAACAACATGGAACAAAACATACAAAAGGCGGTCTCACCACTCTAGAGAGATCTCTACCAAACAATATAATGAGCCTAGCTGGCTCTTATATGTTGAGATTACTGTAATGTGTTTATTTAATATTGTAAACTGTAATAAAGTGAAAAAAAAAAAAAGTAAAAATTGAGCTGTCAATTTGTTTGAACTCTCTTGAAAAATGAACTTCTATGAAACCAACAGGCACTTAACATCCCAAATCTTGAGGAAGGTTGTGATTTATCAAGGACCTTGCCCTTCTTTACTGAACTAAGACAAATACATTTCTGATTTAAAAATTGTTTTTGAGATGGACACACTACAGTACCTACTTAGTATTGTAATTTGTATTATCATTCGCGAGCGCTCTTAATACAACGCTTAGTTAAAATATGACATAGAAATGTCTTTTTACTTATCAAGAAAAATTCTAAAAAAAGCGATAAAAGCCGGATAAAACGGTATTTTATATATAAAATTCATACATAACTTCACGCCTGCATGCCTTATGGGGTAGACAGAATACCAGAGGTTATAAAACCATCTGATGTCACGTTTGACAAATGAGGTATTATAATGATGAAGAGATAATTGAATGAGAAATTGCAGTGACAGGGGGTCAGCCTATCGCCCATCAAAATGCCAATAAAAGCTCTGTCCCTCAACTGACTTTTACAGTATGCCCGGGAAGAGGAGCATCTGGTACATTCTATGTTTTTCTTTCGCTCCCAGTCTAGCATGGAAGCATTGCTGTTTTGCAATTTGGTTATTTTATATTTTATATCCAGGAAAAATACCCTTACGTAACTAAAATGTGTCAGAATTAATTGATAAGTATTTTGATTATTGAGATACTTATAATTATTATAAATTACCCGAAGTCTTCGTGGCACTATAGTAACTGTATAATGTGTATCATACGATATCGCATGTTAAGCAACGTTCGGCGCGGTCGGTACTTGGATGGGTGACCGCCGACCATTCATTTCTCACGACGACTTCCGTGCTTCGGAAGTCACATTCAGTAGTCGGTCCCGGGTGCTGTATACTTGTATACAACAGTCGTTAGGGTTTGTTACAAGCCATTTCATCACCCTAACATCCACTGACCAGCACTGGGCCAGCATCCCTCCTCATCACCCAGAGGAGAGACTCATAGCCCTGCAGTGGGCTCATTACAAAGAGTTGCGATAGTGAATATTTTAGTCGCAATTTATAGAGGTCTACGGATTTTTTTACTACGAGACTACGAAATTGCTACGTAAATATGTAACATTAAATAAATATTTTTTCAATCCATTGTATTATAATCGGTTATTTTTTCGGAATATTACATTGTATAAATGTGTATAAATAAATGTGTCTAAATGTGTAAGGAATTAGAATGATGCATAGCTCTCATCCTTACAGGGTTCCACTATCTTTCTGTGTTAAACGGACTCCCTTCCATGCTGGACTAGGAGCGAAAGAAAAACATAGAATGTGCCAGCTGCTTCTCATCCCGGGCATACTGTAAAAGTCAGTTAAGGGACAGAGGTTTTAAAGGTGTTTTTGTGGGCGATAGGCTGACCCTCTGTCACTGCAATAGCCTCTCGCCATAATTATAATACCTCATGAGTCAAACGTGACATCAGATGGTCTTATAACGTCTGAGGTTCTGCCTACCCCATAAGGGACACAGGCGTGAAGTTATGTATGTACATCACGATATATGTACAGTAAGCATTTGAACGGATAGAGGTGAAATAAAGGTCATTTTAGCGCCTGAAGATCGGTTAAGGCTGTTACCTCAATAAGCGATCGACCGTCAATAGACGCCGTTGGTCGATGGTCGCCTGGTCGACGTCGTTGAGCTGTTTGTTTAGAAAAAAAAATATAAACATTTCATATATCTATACTAATATACAAAGCTGAAGAGTTTGTTTGTTTGAACGCGCTAATCTCAGAAAGTACTAGTGGGATTTGAAAAATTCTTTTTGCATTTGATAGCCCAACTCTTGAGGAAGGTTATAGGCTATATTTTAACCCGAAATTCCCACGGGATCAAAAGTTACGCGGGTAAAACCGCGCGCGGTGGCTAGTTGTAATATAAATATTTGACGACCGGCTGGTGTAAGGATAACGTACATTGCCTTCGAATCCCGGCGGCGACGGATATTAGTGTGATGATATAATTAGTCGTCAAGTCATGGACGTTTATATGTTTATTTAAGTTTATTTTCTAATAAAAAATATGTATTTATTTAAAATGTATGTTTATATATTTCTTAAGTATATCAGTTAACTAGTATCCATAACACAAGTTCTTTAAGAAACTTAATTTGGGCTAGATAATGTTGTGTGAGTGTCAGAAATATTTTTTTATTTATTATTTATTCATCATATTTATTCAGTTTTTAGTAAAAAAATTATTGCATCTCATTTTAAGTGAACTGCACCTTGTCCTCTTCTGGATACATTTCGAAAGAAACTGACGTCGACTCACCGTCAAACGGTGTCCGTCGATAAATAAATAAATAATAAATAAATATTTCTGACACTCACACAATATTGTCTAGCCCAAATTAAGTTTCTATAAGAACTTGTGTTATGTATACTAGATAACTGATATACTTAATAAATATATACACATACATATTGAATAAATACATATTTTTTATTAGAATAAACTTAAATAAACATCCATGACTTGACGACTAATATCTGTGTTCATCACACAAATATCCGCCGCCGTCGGGATTCGAATCCAGGACCTCTGGCATAGAAGGCAATGTATGTTACCGCTACACCAGCCGGTCGTCAGTCGATTGTTTAAAGCTACCAGACTTATCAATCGGCGTCGATCGATGGAATTGATTGATTGGTTAGTCGAAAGGTATCCGTTGATCAACGAAAGCTAGTGACGAAAACTACAAGACCAGTCGCCCGACATTGATTTGGTAACACATAACGACATTTGTACTGTACCTATTTGTATTAATTTGATGATTCTGACTAAAACGAGTGCCAAGAGTTTTTCCGCCGGCTTTTTTTGTCTCTTGGTCTACTGTAATATCTTATTTAACAACTATCAACAACTAGTTAAAGCCGAAGTATGTGATGACTGACTTCATCAAGTGTTTTGTGAAATTCCTAAGATGAATAAAACTTTTTGTATTTTGAATTTTGAATAACATCTGAAGAACAGCCCTATCGCCCCTGGACAGACGTGAGATAAAAAGCGATCATCTTGAATGAACACCGCTTGGTGTTGAGACCCCCTCAGAGTTCTTGCTATGGAGCATCTTATCTTACTAATATTATAAATGATGTTTGTTTGTAGATGTTGAAGTCATCGTGGTGCCGTGGTTACTTTGCATATCAAACGATATCGCAGGTTAAGCGCGCTCGTTGCGGCCGGTATTGGATGGGTGACCGCCGACCATTCATTTCTCACGACGACTTCCGTGCTTCGGAGTGCACGTTAAGCAGTCGGTCCGGGTGCTGTATACTTGTATACAATAGTCGTTAGGGTTTGTCAGAAGCGATTTCATCACCTTGACATGCATTGGCCAGCACTGGGCCATCTTGGTGGATTATGGCCTTAAAACTCCTCGTCACCCAGGGGAGAGACTCATAGCCCTGCAGTGGGCGAGTTACAAAGAGTTGTAATGATGATAATGAATATTTTAGAGATCTACGGATTTTTTACTACGATACTACGAAATTGCTACGTAAATATGTTACATTTTTTCAATCCATTGTATTATAATTGGTTATTTTTTTCAGAGTATTACATAGTAATACATCACGATATTTATGTACAGTAAGCGTTTGAACGGATAGAGGTGAAATAAAGGAGCATCTTATCTTACTAATATTATAAATGTGAAAGTTTGGAAGTATGTACTTATGGATGTTTGTTCCTCAATCACGACAGAACGTCTCAACGGATTTGCATGAAAGGCAAAGTGATGTAGTACTGTCTGAAATATTGTATAGGCTACTTTTTATCCAGATATTGCCACGGGTTTCAAAATTGCTCGGGTAAAACTGTCCGAAACAGAGAAACAGAGTACTTCATATAAAAGCTACCACTTAATATAATGCCAATTTATTAGCCATTTCTTCGACCTCATCCTGATTTTCTATCAGCATAAAATAAACATCACGAGCGTTTTCCCGCATCTTCGTACGCGCGTAAACATAAAAGTCTTATTTTTCCCAACCCCGTGGGAATTTCGGAAATTCCTTTCATAATACAATCAGATACCTATCGAAGAACGTTTATACCAATTATCACATCCGTGCACTTAAGGAAAAATATTTTTTCATAAAAACTAAAACATCGTATATTTCCCGTTCCTGTGGGAATTTTGGGAATTCATTTCATAACACAACCAGACACACATTGAAAAACCTTTACACCAAGTTTCACATCGGTGCGCTCAAGGAATAAGATTTTTCATACAAACTAAAAAGTCCTATATTTCCCGTTCCCGTGGGAATTTCAGGAATTCCTTCCTTAGTGCACCCCTACATCCCCTAAAGAATGTATGTTCCAAATTTGAGCTCTCTACGCCCAGTAGTTACGGCTGTACGTTGTCTGTCAGTCACTCAGTCACTCAGTACCTCAGTCACTCAGTCAGTAACGGAACAGTTTTATATATATTGATTGATTACATACATACACACACATAACTTCACGCCTGTACCTATTATGGGGTAGGCAGCACACCAGAGGTTTTAAAATAATAGAAGATCAAACGAACTTCTTAAGTGAAGTTCGATCGATATTATATGAGTTGCTTCATTCGAAGATATATTCATTTACCAAGTAGTCCCTTTGACTCACACGGTAGCACGCACGAATTTAAGAGTTATGAAATGACTAAAAAGGTCAAAACACGTGTTTTCGATCGTTTTAGTTAAAATTTTTCACACCAATCTGGATCCATAGGATGCGCCTCTGTCGAGCTCATTATTTTAGAGTTCTTCATTTCATAGTTATGGCAAAACTTTAAGGGCAATAGTTTACTACATTGACAGGGCGGGTGGGACCTTAATATATCTTCGAATGAAGCAACTCATATAATATCGATCGAACTTCACTTAAGAAGTTCGTTTGATCTTCTATTATATTTCGTTGCTTCATTCTTCAGATATATTCATTTACCAAGTAGATGTTCAGAGCATAAGGTAAAGTTTTGCCTTATAAAAAATCATTAACTAATATTCAACAGTTATTTAATCAACTCAATGTAAATGTATAACTTTGAAACATTTTATTTACATGCATACTGAATAAAATTACTTAAAGTAAATTAATAATTAAGGATCAACAAAGGAGTTTACTTCTACATTTGATTGAAAAACTGCCCTTCCAAAATTACTTTTATTGATCGACCATGGGGCGGTTATAAAACTTAGCGAATGTTTGAGACTGAGCGGTCCTGCAGGCCGTGCTGCGAATGGCTAGCAGCGATAGGCCGCCACGCGCTCTGGCCGCGGACGTTGCTGCGCGTGCCGCGTGCTGTGAGCGCTGAACGCCGCGCGCCGCCGCCACGCCCGCGCCGCTAGACCCCATGACATGCTTTATCCAGCGACTGATAGACGGTGAGATCGTTGTTTTGTAAGGTCGCTTTGGTTTGACTATAAGGCAATCTACACGCTCTGGCCTAAGTTAACTCGTTACAAATAACTAATTTTCTAAAGCTAATGAAGGGCATATACAGGAATGGCATGTTCATGGAAATATGACAAAACTAGAGTTGGTTACTAGCAGTAGCTGAAATTATAATCAAATCCAAATTCCCTATTTTGATTTCATTTGCAAAAATTATAAGAGAAATTGCACACGGTGTGCTAGTGGCCTAAAAGCCAGTAAAAATACCAGTTACTGTGTGTGTACTTTGCTCAAGAGTTAAATAACTATTGGGATACCATTTTGAAATATAATCTTAAAACGACTTGAAGATCTTAATCTTAAACCAAGTGTAATTGTGTTATGTTGGTAATGGCCTTAACCTAAGGTAATGGATTAATTAGTTCATGTGATCCTATATTGTTTCCTAATAATAAGGCCAACCTATGACTATTTACTATATCTATTAACTGTTTTTATTAGTTTTACTTTAATTGTTCCTTAAAAAATGATAAAATTCAGTGAAATCGAACGATTAAAGATATCTCCACTGTTATTGTGACAATAATTCTAGTACCGATACGTTGTACCATGCTACGTTGTACTGAGCTTAAGTTTTGTTAGAAAGCGACGAGACCACGACTAGGTACTGTGGTGACCGCCTACACGTCTTCTCTTAATAAAACCGAGCCGGGAAGCCTCGCTGGTTCGTTCTGGAAAGATAAATAATTTCTTTTCAAAATCGTTAGCTCAGTAAAAGAGCACTCGTTCGGCAAGCGAGAGGTCCCAGGTTCGTGTACTGATCGGGTCTTTTTTTTTTTTTTTAATTTATTTTTCCCGTTACCTATTTAAGAATAATTGAGCATTATTAAATGCAAAAATTTCAAAACGGCTTGAATGTTTTAATTTAAAGCAATTTGGAGAGAGAGTAAACGCGTCTATAACCGTAGCTTCAAGATCTCGTTACCAAGAAACCTATTGTGAGCATTTAACATTGGTGCGAGAAGCAAACAGATTTACTTGAGGTTGACTGAAAACTTTGATACGCATAATTGGGTAGTGCTGTATTTTTTCCCGAGTTGATATACGGAGCAAATAGTCAAATATTCATTTTCTCAAACTATTACCAAATACTTTTAGCTAATGCATTTAAATGAGGAAATCGAATTCCTCCCATTAAATTAATATAGATAGTACCTACATACAGCGCAAACGTGTTTATCCTTTGCAAAACACTGTAACCCATTAAAAGCTGAAAACATGTCTCACTATTTTTCCAGTTTCCATTTGCATGATTATCTTTATAAATTACCCCCCCCCCCCCATCAGGCTGTGACGCAAATATTCGCTAAATATTTCCCTTTTCTGGCAACGACACTACCAGCCGCACTACCAGTAGTGTCGTTGCCAATTGAACGACACTACTGGATGAAATTGTACAGTCAACACAACCCCGTAGTATCATCTGCACCATTGGCCAGCACCATTAATTGGGCAAACGACACTACCATGTACCGTTTGCACCATTCTGCTTAACGAGCTAGGAGGAACAAGACATCATTCGAGTCACCTGATTTTTTAAAATATAAGCAATAATTTTTTTTTTATATAATACTTTTTTAATATAAAATCAAGTGAACGTCGGAAAAACAATTGAACGTCGGAAAAAACAAGTGAACATCGGAAAAACAAATGAACATCGCAAAAACAAATGAAAATTGCAAAAACAAGTGAACATCGGAAAAAACAAATGAACATCGCAAAAACAAGTAAGTATCGGAAAAAAAAACAAGTGAACATTTTAAAAACAAAAACAAGTTCAGCAAACAAGCAAAGACCTTAATGACATGTCTCGGAAAATTTGTTCATTAGTTTTTGCGATGTTCATTTGTTTTTCCAACGTACAATTGTTTTTCAGATGTTCACTTTCTTTTTGTAATTTATAACCTGTAGGTAACTGTATCTCCTTATCTGAGTTTATCAAGTGCATGGCCTAAGGTTATCTCATTGTTTATGAGTTGCATTTGCACATGTAAGATGAAATCGTCACTAGAGATAACTCGTTTAGTTCTTTTAGTTTTACTATTTTGAAGTTTTATGTCTGTAGTTTTAGAAAATTTTTGTAAAATGTTAAGTAAACGTAACAGATTTACAGTATTTTTGTTTAGACATTTATTCAATTTAGAATTCCAGCCTTCGGAGATATTGTTAGTACGATGATGTTCTCCATATACACATAGCATGGTACTGAAATATGGTGTCATCCAAAACCTCTCAATATAATTTATGAATTTTGACATATCCATGTCGATACTTTCCGACTTAATGTACTCCCATCCTTCTTTAATAAGTGGCTGTGGAATCAATGGCAGTGCAGCCGTAAGCGAAATAATTCTTTTTTCTGCCTTACATTTTGTGTAGCCCAAGAGTTTTGCCCTCTTCCAGACACTTTTCGACCAGTGATAAAAACAACCCTTAACAATAATGTCTTTGTAAATTTCCGTCAAAGCATTTATTGGTGCTATTTCATAATCGCAATGAACTTTTGCGGGGGAGAACTTCGGTAGCTGCGATTTGATTAGACTAAATAAAATATAATAAATTGTTGTCTTTTTATCCGTCATTAAAGCAAAAAATAAAGGTCTCACTTTGTTTGAATTGATAGAACTACCAACATCGCCGTGAATTATGTAAATCTGAACAAACGGATGCGGGCAGCTGCTAAAAGTTCCATCAATAAAGATCTCTTTTATATTTTCAATTTTCTCACGTGCATCCGCATCCAACCAGCAAAACGCTATGATTCGATTACCGTTATCATAGTAGTCGGCTAAGATTGACTCACGAAATTTCAATGGTACAACAACGCTTTCTACATCTGTGAATGTGCTTCTAGGGACATCATTTGCTTTATGTCGAGCATCATAAAGGATACGGGAAACACTAGGAAACGGAGGTAGTTTCATTACAAACGGATGATTGCCGCTATTTTGAACTTGTGACAGTTTGTCATCATATATTTGAGTAACTGGTATGTCCGTATTTCGTGTTCTCTCCTTTAAGTCAACAATTTCCCTCAATAATAAGTTTTTCGAAATATCTGGATTGCAGGAATGGTCTTTTCTTTTTTGGATACTGTTGCCCTGAAGACGAGAAAAAATTGAAATGGTAGTTTGCTGCATGGTAGTTTCATACATGATAATAACATACTTAAAACATTGTTGTACATACCTTGACCGTAACCGTTCCTAAACATTTTCCTTTTTTGTAATTCGAGCACCTCCAAATAGATGCACCATTTTTGTATTTTTTCAGTATATGATACTTGTACTTGCCCAAAAGCAACGCAGTTCCACCATTTGTTGGTATGTATTGTAAATCTGATTCGTTTTCTAACGGATCAACTTGCGACATTTTACAAACGCTACGTAGGTATATTATGAAGATAGAATGTAGATAATGTGAGTAAATAGTCAGGCAAGTAATTACATTTCTACCATTGAAAGTCAAAACAAATTATTGTGAATGTCATTTGATAATTGCGTCATTTTTATTTCGTAATAATAAAAAGAAATTCTGAAAAGAGGTTGATCTTAAGTTACGACTTACAGTTAATCTCTTTGGTCTCAGTCTCAGTACTATCGAAGGAGATGATTACAGTCGGTTACTTATAATTAATATTTCTTTTTTATCTAAGTAGGACTTAATTTTTAAGATAGAGTAAAAAACAATGAGTTACACCCTCTGTCCACTAGGATCCACCATCTCGATCCACCAGTGGATCCAATAGGACTCCGAAGTCCACTAGGATCCACCATTGATCTTGGTGGATCCTGTGACACTTTCGTCAATAAATTTGATCCACCATGGGATTAATCGAAGTAAATACAATTCTTATATTTATTTGTGTTATAAGAATTACTTAAAATAGCGTTGTGTTGACTGTACAATTTCATCCAGTAGTGTCGTTCAATTGGCAACGACACTACTGGTAGTGCGGCTGGTAGTGTCGTTGCCAGAAAAGACATCTTGTCTATGACAAGATGTCTTTCACATGTTTTTCCACCACTGTAAATTTTCTAAAATCTTACTATGTATTTGTATTTTTGTATCGTTATTATTGCTATTTTTGAGAGCTTTGTATCTATCCTTTCGAAAGTTTGAGTGGTAGTATAATCACTAATATTTAACCGTTGGACAAGCTGAAGTTAATGGTTAGTTAGTTGTGAATTGTGCTAATTCTCTGATGGTGCAACACCTTACTTTTAAAAAGAAGGCAGGTGAATTATGACCTGTCAACTGATTGAAGTGATTGATAGCCGAAAGACGCGTCTTAGTTTCAAATATATCGCAAAAAAACTTAGATTTTTCACTGATTTTAAAGCAATTAAAACCGTGATCAGACAGTCCATGGAAAAAAAGAAAATAATTTTTAAATATTTTCGAGAAATATTGTTTTTGAACGCAGCCAATCTATTGTTTTAAGTTTAACAGAAATTAACCCTATGAAGGGCCGAAACTAAAAATGATATCAGAGCAAAGATCATGTAAAAATAAAAATACTATTATGTTAGTAAATACATACTTATTTCATTGTAATTAAACATTAAAGCTGAACGTAGCTATAAGATATGAGATGCGGGTGTGTCACTCACATAGATCAATCAGACCTCATCGTCAGATTTGATTGATATATATTTTCCTGCAGTCCTTTTTGTGCCTTGTTTATTATGTTAATTCTTTTTACATTGCAGTAGGCTTATTATTACGCAAGGATTAAGCTAATATCCTGATATTTGATACTATCCGGCTGCGAAACTAACACAATTGTTAGTTTTATAAGTCTGAGTCTGAATTGAAGTCTGACATTGACGGGTAGGGCTATGTATTTATTTTATGAAATAATTTTATTTCTGCATCGAATTCAAAAATATTGATAATATATTTAGATACTTAATACAATAAACAACCGTTTGAAGCACCAACGAATACAAGACGGGGTCAATAAAAGAATTTAAGTGACAGGTTTTTCAATGTATGGAAGGTGACCAATATTCTTTGATCCTTACTTTTTAAAACTGAATTTAGGATGGCAACACAGATTTGAGATAGTGAACACTGATTGAAACTGGTTGATTCGATATATGTTTTTATACGTGTTGTTATTTATGACAAATTGTTTTTTTTTTTTTTTTTATAAATTATGGATGGGACGTTTGTCTTCCATGACACCTGATGTTAAGTGAACATGAAGACTAAGGTGGTACACGTCCATCCACGAGAAACCTATTCACTCGACGCTTAAAAGTACTAGGACTATATTGGTCAGGGAAAATAGACGCAGGCAGTTCATTCCAAACCTTGGCGACCCGTATCAAAAAGGAACTGTCAAAGCGCTTAGTTCGACCTTTCGGAATATCTACCACATACGGATGGAAGTTCTGTCTGCGTCTAGTAGTCCGATGGTAAAAGGGTGAGGGTTCAATTTGTTCAAACAGAGCACTGGCGCACTCACCAAAATGTATCCTGTAGTACACGGTTAGACACGCAACCTTACGACGATGCTCTAAGGTCTGCAGTTTTTTGGTTGTAAGGTCGACGTCGTTAATAAGTTTACGGGCTCTTCGGTCAACGGAGTCCAGCGCTTCTAGTTGATACTTGGCTGAACCATCCCAAAGATGACTGCAGTACTCCATGCATGATCGCACTTGAGCTGTGTATAAGTTTAGAAGCTGTGCAGTGCCGAAGTACCGCCGCACCTTCGAGATGATTCCCAACTTTTTCGAAGCTACTTGAGCCATGGACACAATTTGTTGACCGAAGTTCAAACTGGATGTTACAGTTACGCCTAAAAGCCCCAGATGGTCAGTGATGGGGACAGATACATTTTGGAAAGTGGGCGTAAATGTGAAGGTGCTCTTTTTTGCGGAGAATAGACACGCCTGAGTTTTGGACGCGTTGAATTTGACCAAATTCGACTCACCCCAATCGGATACTTTTCGTAAGGTCAAATCAACGCGCTCAATCATTGACTTTCTCAAACTCTGGATTTCACGGGGGCTCGCTCGCGCATTGGATACGTATCTCTCTACAACAGTGCTGTCATCAGCATAACCAATAATGCCCGGTGTTAAAAGGTCATTAATGTGCAGCAAGAATAATGTTGCAGAGAGAACAGATCCCTGAGGTACCCCGGCATTAATTGCCATTTGGTCGGAGGAGTAGCCATCTAAGACTACTCGAATTGACCGTTCCCTCAGAAAATCAGATATCCAGTCGCAGAGCCTAATCGGTATGCCATATGCTGGAAGCTTACTTAAGAGACCATCATGCCAGACCCTGTCAAAGGCCTTGGAAATGTCTAAGGATACAGCTATTGCTTCACCATGACCCTCCAAGGCCTCACTCCATAAGTGAGTGGCATACACGAGAAGATCGCCGGTCGAGCGTCCGTTGCGGAAACCATATCGGCTATCGCTTAGGAGCTCGTTGGTCTCGAGGTATGCCAGGAGTCGATTATTCAATACACGTTCCATGACTTTGCAAAGTATGGAGGTGATTGAAATTGGTCGATAGTTGACAGGATCGGCACGGCTTCCCTTCTTCGGTATTGGCTGTACGTTAGCAAGCTTCCAGGACTTGGGGACCTTACCCGATTCCAATGAAAGTCGATAGAGGCGCGTCAAAACGGGAGACAACTCAGCTGCGCAGCGTTTTAGGACCACTGCAGGAATACCGTCTGGACCACTAGCTTTGTTTTCGTCTAGGTGCAGCAAGCATTTAAGAACCTCCTTTTGGCGAATGTGAACGGTACCCATTGTAGGTCCGAACTGAGGTAATTGGGGTGGGATTTTTCCTTGGCAATCTAGACGAGAATTTTCCGCAAAGATACTAGCAAATAAATCTGCTTTCTCCTTAGCAGTGTGGGCCAGAGAACCATCGGGTTTCCTCAGTGGTGGCAGCGACGGGCGACAAAAGTTCGTTTCGACCGACTTGGCAAGGGACCAGAAAGCTTTACTTCCCGAAGGGTATGCTGCTATTCTGTCTCCGATACGGCCTATGTGGGCAAAACGAGCTCTTTTGATCACCTTTTTGCAGGACTTGGCGGCAGCGTTGTATATTTTCTTAAGTTCATGCGAATCCAGGGCTTTGCTTCTGCGAGCATTTGCCCAGGCTTTGTATGCTTCCCGCTTTCGCTTTTCAGCGGCAAGGCAAGCACTATTAAACCATGGGCAAGCTTTGGTTTCAAGGGATAGGTTAGCGTGGGGAATGTAGTACTCCATTGCTTGAACTATCACACTTGAGACAGCATCAGCGCAGCACGATGGATCGGTTGATGTAAAACAAGTTTGCCGCCATGGATAAGATGCGAAGAAATGTCGCATTTCATCCCAATCTGCTGACTTGTAACGCCATACTCGCCTGGAGCCTTTTGGGCGGGTGTCAGGTGGCGAGTACAGCGATACAGATTTCACCATACAGTGATCGGATGTCCCTAAAGGAGCAGTGACGGACACCGAGTATCTGTCAGGATCGGTTGTCAGCAGAAGGTCCAAGCAATACGCAGTATGGCCAGCAACGTCGGGGATGCGCGTAGGCTCGTTAACAAGCTGTGAGAGACCATAAGTCAGCGAAAACTTAAAAGCCTCTCTGCCAGCATGGTCAGTGTCCTGATACGGGTATAACCACTGCCCGTGGTGAGCATTAAAATCCCCCAGAAACACCAACTGCGCCGTGGTAAAACGTTGCTGAATCTTATCTGCTGCATTGCCAAGGTATTCCATAAGCCTCGTTGTCTCCCGATCTCCGCTATGTGAACGATAGATACAGGCGTAAACCACTTGGTCTAGGCCAGTATCTATGTGAACCCACATGACTGAAAGGTCCGGCACTTCCAAGTAATGGAGACGCTGATAACAGATCGCGTCACTGGCATACATGCACACCCCGGCGTGCGGGCGGAAAAGAGACTCCAGGATATAGCCTGGGTAACCAAGGTATGCCGAGTCTGACGGATCGCAGATCTGCGTCTCCGTTAGAAAGAGTAGGTGTGGTCTCTCCGTCTCAAGATGGTGGTGGACATCATTCAGATTGGAGTGCACTCCTCGGATGTTACAGAAGTGCACTTTAAGGGAGAGGAAGTGCAACCGCTGTTGAACCGTACTCTTTTTAGGACCTTTCATTGTGAATTGGTAGTGGAGTGAATAGGGAGGAGAATAGAAGTTGAGTGAAGCGCTGCAAATGGAACCAAGCAACTCGTAGGGAACAACGCACCATTAGGGAACTCGCCTGGAGACTGCGGGGACGCCCGAACCCCCCCGAGGTCGCCATCGGGTCCTCTCCAACCGGTCGCCAACCGGCACGATGGAGCCTCCCGGGATTTTTCGCGAGGTGGCGGGGCAGCCTTTCTCATGTGGCTGGCATGCTACTTGGGCCCCCTACTACCTGCGGTCGGCCAGCGGTGCACCGTGCTTCGGATCCCGCTACCCTCCAAAACGAGTTACCCGGTGAGTCACTATCCTACGAGTTGAAAACAGTTCTCCAATGCAGCACGATTACTCAGACCTACCCTCCTAAATGGCTACACTAAACAACATGCCGGAACGCGACTAAGTCACTTGGCGGCATGGTTTTGTCTAGTGGGTGGTGACAAGCCGCGGCCGAAGCCTACCACCAGATGATACCGCTCGTTTAGCGCCACCCAGGGACCACGTACAAGGCATCGAGGGCTAAACCTTGCGGACGCGAGCAGTTTTCAGTCCCTTCGTATTTCACTTTTTTCTTGCAAAATCACTGGTTATATTTCCACGGAGCAGTATTAATTATCTTTACTAATATTTGCAATTCACTTTGAGTTAATTTTAATATGTTGATATGCGGCTTTGTTATAACTTTTCCAAAAATCTTTAAGAGACCGCGTAAACACTGTATTCTGACAGATCCGAGTTGAAGTCCTCGAATTCATAAGTTTGTGGTAAAAACTGAAATCGTAATTATTTACGATGTTCCTTTAATATAGGAACTAAAAGATAAGATTCTCTAAAATTAATGCAAGCTAAAAAGGACTTTTTTGTCACTATGCTCAGGGAGGTTCTAAAATGTTCTTTTAAAATGTGATTTGTTATTAAGGAATTTATAAAATTTGTAAAGATTTAAAATAAATCTTTTGTCTCCATTTGATTTTGGTGCAAAAAATATATTCGGAACAAACTGATCAGACTGAGGAGAGCAGGAGACTATTGCTCCTAGATTAATTGATTTATCTATGGAGAGAGCCTATCTCGAAAGTCTGATTTTATTTAGGAGCAAAATTGTTTATAGGAGTTACGATTTGTATAACTTGACAGATTTTTGGTAATGAGACGCCTTTGGAGATCCACTTTAAACCAACAGAGTCATTGGTAATAGCTGTACCAGAATTATAAAAATATGCCATTTTATTGATTTATTTATTTATACTTCATTGCACACTTACAAAATAATAAAAGGAAAAGAATACATTAGAACAAAAACAGTTTTGAAAGGTACAATAGGCGGCCTTATCGCTATAAAGCCATGTACCAGCGTTAACTATGGGCTAGGGATCATTGTCTCGTTGATATCGTCCACCGAGTTCGGGGGCCGTAGCGCTGACAATAATACTGTTGCGTAGTTGCGAGCCGATATTCGGTCCAGTTACCTTGAAACCGCGGGCGTGTGTTCGCTTGACATGTGGATATTTTAAGCATTTCAACATGCTTTTTTATCCCTTTCTTCATTTTCCAATATGTTAACAAATCTAGACCTTCATGGCAGTTTCGTTCTTGTTTCAGTTTAAAAAAAAAAATGTAAATCAGACAGAACTCTGCAATTCTCCACTAGGAATTTTATTGTGTTTACTTTAATATCCAACCAAAGAATAGTCATAGCTTGGCTTATGGCTTGTTGTTCCGAGCCCAAGTGCTTACCTTCAAATTTTTGGTTTCAGACTAAGGGTTTTCAATAATCTGGTTGATCTTAAACCTCTCTGGGTAGCCCTTTGCGCAATAACGGCAGCCATCTTTGAGCTAAATCTTGGTGAATACATTCGCCATGTTTAGGGCCTTTGTTAACGGGAATTACCAGAACCGTTAAGATTTAAATTGGAAGCGTTTGTATTTCCGCTTGAATTATTGGGTTTTAAAGGCGTTTTTGCGGGCGATATGCGGACCACCTATCACTACAATAGTCTCTCCATCTTTATAATACCTCCAAATTTGTCAAAAGTGACATCAAATGGTCTTGTAACCTCTGGTGTTCTGCCTACCCCATAAGGGATACAGGCGTGACGTTATGCATGCATGCATGCGTATTAGTTTTTATTTGACCTCCGTGTCGATTTATAAAATCAACATCCTGGGTACTACCTCCGTGTCGATTTAAAAAATCAACATCCTGGGTATTTTATCCTTCGTGTTAACGCTAGTTAAAGTTCCTGAAGATATTAAACAGTTTCCTTGAATATCGTTGTATTTGAATACCTCCGTGTCGATTTATAAAATCAACATCCGGGTACCACCTCCGTGTCGATTTAAAAAATCAACATCCGGGTGTTTTATTCTTCGCGTTAACGCTAGGTTAAGATCCTGGAGACATTAGATGCTTTTCTTGAATATTGTCTGTATGAAATCACTCGTCTATGATTTTTTCCGCTCCAACCTTCTAAGCTTGCGTTTATAATATTCTTCTTTTCTTCGGCATTTTTATGACAGGTGTACTTGCTACTGCGCACGAAAAAGCACGGCTGGTAATCTCCATAGTGTATATTAGCATTAGTCTATGGATATTGTCTATGGGTTCACATAATGATATTGACACTTGATAGCTTGAATTGGTTGAATAGTTTGATTGCATTGAAAGTTTCAATTCGAATTGAACAATCTTTGTAGAGATTACAATTTCTTTACTACACAATTTATTACTATACAATTTGATTACATTATCTAGCCTAAATTAAGTCTCATTAAGAACTTGTGCTATGGATACTAGATAACGGATAAATAAACTTAAGAAATATATAAACACATAGATATTTTTTATTATATATAGAAAAACATCCAGACCCATATTTATTTATTTGTAAATTTTATTATTTGGCAAGGAATTAGAAAGAAAGAAAAGAAGAAAGAAAATAATTTATTTTTTAACATCATCATAACATTTAAGAAAAGTAAAAGTAATACATTTAAAAATAAAAATAATAAGGCGAGATGTTAAAAAAATGGTCTCCCTCTCAGCATTTGGCAAAGTGTATGCTATAAAGAACATACGCCCTGCCGCTGATATTATGAGGGAGCCAAAAAATTAGAAAAACTTACCATCTAATTCAATAAACTAACAAAATAAAAACTTTAAATGAATACCTATATAACCACAAAGCAGATACATAGTAGAGCTGCTGTAAGCAAAGTTGCACAGCTTCAATTTGGGTTGTCCTGACGTCACAGCCTTTAGTGCAAGCTATTCCTCGCTAGAGGCTCTGGCGTCAGTTCGTCGCTGACTTCTGT
This sequence comes from Stenoptilia bipunctidactyla, assembly GCA_944452665.1. NCBI lineage: Eukaryota > Metazoa > Arthropoda > Insecta > Lepidoptera > Pterophoridae > Stenoptilia > Stenoptilia bipunctidactyla. Next base: position 17,748,717 of record OX101747.1, on the reverse strand, counting down.
GAAGTATGTACACGCGTAGATATTAAAAAAATTAAATCCTCCATTTGTTTCTCGATGTAAAATTTAGTTTTCTATACTTTTATAAAGGCATTACATTGACAATCCAAATAAAATTAACTTAACACGAAGATACTTTCATTCATAATTATTTTTTACAAATTGTTTATTTTCCAATTATTTGTGTCCAAAATTTCAGATTGTTATTTGTTGCCTAGGTGATTTTTATGCCGCGAAAAAAGGTTGCGTTATCTGCCGTCAAGTAGAAATACTTTTATTTCGCGGTTTTTTCTGACAGATTTGGAACGTATGAAATTTCGTTAAAAAACTAGAGCCACCTAGTAAAGTATAGCTGAACTTTTTTGATGATCATGTGAATATTTTAACCTTATGTTTCAACCGGTTTTTACTACTCGCTACTAGGTGACTAATGCCATCGCCTGTTTGCCTATGATTGGCCATAACCTACCGCTTACCCCTCCCGCACCCCGCGCGTAAGCTTCACTTGAGTCCCTAAAAAAAACCGGATAGGGCAGCTCCTCTATATATTTCCTCCGTGTATATAACTATACAACAAAAATAATATTAAGTATAAAATAGATCAACAAAAACTTCAACAGTGAAAAACAAAGAAAAATGTAAAAAAAAAAATATAATACTAACACTACTAAAACTAAAACTAAGCATTGTTCGCATAACAAAATATATGTAAACATAAGTTAGGTGCATAACGCTCACTATCAAGGACTTTAATAATATTTATTACGTCTTCTGATTTTCTAAATATAATGCCTTGATTTTATTGACAAAACTAATTTTGGTTTTAAATTACCTATAGGCATTACATACTAAGAAAGTTCTTTGCCATGTCCGTAGAAAAAAAACTGCTACACCTCATTGTGTAGAATAACATTTAAAAAAAAACAAGCTGTCAAAATCAATATGTGAGCCTCGTATAGAACGACATCTATGACAAGGGAGTTGTCCGTCTGAACTTGTTCTCCTTATTAGTCTGTGCGAAAAAGGAATGAGCTCGACAGAGGCGCATCCTATGGATCCAGATTGGTGTGAAAAATTTTAACTAAAACGATCGAAAACACGTGTTTTGACCTTTTTAGTCATTTCATAACTCTTAAATTCGTGCGTGCTACCGTGTGAGTCAAAGGGACTACTTGGTAAATGAATATATCTGAAGAATGAAGCAACGAAATATAATCTTTAAAATTAAAGAACTCTGAAGGGTACTCATGCGGTGTTCACACGACTTGGTCACTTTTTACTTCACGTTTATTCAACAGGCATGCGACCATTGACAACGGTAAATCGGGCCTATATATCGATATTTTCTCAGAATATGGCAGCTTTAGTTCTTTGAACTTAAGCATGGTATCAAATTGAGTAATTCTGTCTATTATGATGTGCTTGTTAGCTAACATGATAGGATAAAATAATTCATCGACGACCGGCTGGTGTAGGGGTAACGTACATTGCCTTCTATACCAAAGGTCTTGGGTTCGAATCCCGGCGGCGACGGATATTTGTGTGGTGAACACAGATATTAGTCGTCAAGTCATGGACGTTTATATGTTTATATAAGTTTATTTTCTAATAAAAAATATGTATTTATTCAATATGTACGTTTATATATTTCTTAGTATATCAGTTAACTATGTTGAATTGTTTTCAAATGATTCCTGACACTGACAGGTGGTACTACGAAGTAACTTTTGCAGAACCTAAACGTAAAGTGTGATTGAGATAATTTCTTGCAAATGTTATGAATTGTAATAATTCCAACGAAATATCATTTTATTGGAATATAGCTACGTAAAATAATAAATGCCATTTTTAGAAGCCTCCAATACGATTCTAATGTAACGGTGACGGCACTACAAGGTTATGTTGTGGAAGTTATTGTCAGTGTCATAGGGATCAAGGTTCGCCGCGCCGACTATAGTATCCATAACACAAGTTCTTAAAGAAACTTAATTTGGGCTAGATAATGTTGTGTCAGAAATATTTATTTATTAATTCAGTATTATTTATCTTGTCGATTCGAGTCTTTGTCGATAGTCGCATGCTAGTTCTGCTGGGGCGGTAGGGCTGTTCTTAACCGACCTAAAGCCGCTAAAATGACCTTTCTTTCACCACAGAGGGCACCTCTTTCCTTTCAAACGCTTACTATACATGAATATATTTTGTTTTGTTCATTAATGATATTGATTCTTGTTTTAAGCACTCCAATTTCCTATTGTTCGTGGATGATCTGAAAATTTTTAACACAGTAGCTCATATAAATGATTGCAAACTAACACAGGAAGACCTTGACAGATTCTACCAATATTGTCTTAAAAATAAATTACAACTGGCTTTAGCAAAATGTTCTTGTATTTCTTTTACCAGAAACAGAAATACTGTAGAGTTTGATTATAGTATAGGCAATCATAAGTTAAATAAAGTCAAAACTATTAAAGATCTAGGCGTTACGATGGACCACAAGTTTATACTCGATGCACATATTGACACCATCTCTAAAAAAGCACATAAAATGTCAGGATTCGTTCTTCGGAGTGCAAAGACTTTTCATAATGCATCATCCTACTTACTGCCAAATAAATGCTTAATCCGCCCGTGCCTCGAGTATGGATCAGTCATCTGGAACCCATGCTATGACATATATTTACATCAAAAAAATCGAAAACATACAAAAGAAATTTCTAAAAGCAGTAAACTACAGACTTTACCATGGTAAATTATCGTATGATGATCTACTAAAACAATTTAGCATAACTAAATTAACTGATCGACGAGCTGCTTCTGACGTAATGACTCTTTATAAAATATGTTCCAACCACTATAACTGTCCCGAACTAGTGCAAAAAGTAAATTTAATGTTCCCAAACGCAGAACTAGACATTCAGCACTTTTCGCTTTGTCAACCCGTAAAGCTAACCAAGGACGAAGAGCTCCACTCTTCAGGATATGCGCAACATATAATACTAAACTTCCTAATGTTGATATGTTTCACACAAAAACAACTCATACACTTAAACAATACATTTTCAAATCACTGAGAGAGTTGTCTAATTAAAGGTTTTAAATTGTTAATCATTACATTTGTTCTTCATTGGAGAGTAAAAACTCTACTAATTTTATATAATGTAAGTCCTAGTGAGATTTTCTTTGGATATATATGTTAAATAATACTTAATTTCCACTTTTTATGTATAACTGCAATGTTAATATATCTGTGTTTTCTCCAAAATCAATAAATAAATAAATATCGTGATGAATTATTATGTAATACTTCGAAAAAATAATCGATTATAATACAATGCATTGAAAAGATATTTATTTAATGCAAAATATTTACGTAGCAATTTCGTAGTCTCGTAGTAAAAAAATCCGTAGACCTCTATAAATTGCGAGTAAAATATTCATCATCATCACAACTCTTTGTAACTCTCCCACTGCAGGGCTATGAGTCTCTCCTCTGGGTGAAGAGGAGGTTTTAGGCCATAATTCACCAAGCTGGCCCAGAGCTAGCCAGTGCATATCAGGGTGATGAAATGGCTTGTGACCCCTAACGACTATTGTATACAAGTATATAGCACCCGGGACCGACTACTTAACGTGACTTCCGAAGCACGGAAGTCGTCGTGAGAAATAACCAATCGGCGGTCACCCATCCAAGTACCGACCGCGCCGAACGTTGCTTAACCTGCGATATCCTATGGTATACACAGGTACCACGGTGCCAGGAAGACTTCGGGTAATTTATAATAATTACTAGCTGACCCGGCGAACTTTGTTCCGCCTTAGACGCCATACCTAAATGAGCACATTTTTGATTTTATTAAGTTAATTGTTTTATTATATAAAGTTGTCAGGTTGATCTAGCTCACCCGATAGTTATCACTATGAATATTGAATTCGAATTGGTATAATTCATAAAAAGAGTGTTTTTTATTCTAATGCTTAATGGTATACAACATTCTTAGTTTTTTTATCTTGCGCTAATATAAACAGTTTTGTTGGTTTACCGACACGGGAACAGGCGACATATAATTGGCCATGTGTAAAACATGGATTTTCAAGGTTGATGCCGCAAATAGTTAGGGACTGCCCTTGAGATTTATTTATTGTCATTGCAAATGCTAGCCGCACTGGAAATTGCAAACGTTTAAAGTTGAATGGCATGTCATTCGGAATCAAAAGAATCCGTGAAATCAAAACGTCTTCGCCTTTGTACTTTCCTTTCAAAATTGTGGCTTCGATGACGTTGTTCATTAATTTCTTCACCGCAAGTCGGGTGCCATTACAAAGACGTGGCTGGTTTATATTCCGCAACATAATGATTACCGTACCGATTTTAATTGCAGGTTATGAAGTGGTAATCCAGGTAACTCCAGCGAATTTAAAAACTCCGTTGGATAGTTGACAACATCATATTGGTTAGTAACGGAATCAATCGATTTGTATGTCATTAATTTGCCAACTATCTTATTTTGAATCTGAAAATTCATTTCGTTGACATCAACGTTTTTTGCAGCCAATATAACTCTTTCGCTCAACCATACACGATCTCTGTAATTTTGAGCAATGTTTGGTAAAACCTCCTCGATGAGTTCGGTCTTAGTTTCAGTAAAGTGACAAAAATTGGTAAGAAATGTGATGTATCCAGACGATGAGTCAACAGGTATTTTGCCATTACCAATATCGAGCAATTGTTTGGAAAAAACTTCTCCAGAATGGTCGTTCTGCAATTCCACTCGCATGTTTATATTTTAATTTGAGCGTTTTAACGTCTTTCCATAAAATGGATGACTTTAAAAATGCGTTAAATTCGTCGGCTGGCGTTGATCGTGGTATTGCTGGTAGTGTTTGACGAAAATCACCTGCCAATAAAATCATTGCACCACCAAACCGGTTCTGGTTCTTTCGTAAATCTTGCAACATGCGGTCTAATGCTTCCAAAGATTTTTGTGTGCCATCGTGCACTCATCCCAAACTATTAATTTGCTCTGCTGCAAAACTTTGGCCATCGCAGAATTTCTCGAAAGGTTGCAAGTTGGTGTTTCATTAATTTGGATGTTCAACGGCAATTTGAGCGCGGAATGAGCTGTTCGACCGCCTTCCAACAACGTAGCTGCAATACCTGAAGAAGCAAGTGCAAGTGCGATACCGTTTTGCGATCGAATCGTTGCCAAAATCAATGTTATTAAAACGTTTTTCCAGTCCCACCGGGAGCATCTAAGAAAAAAAATCCGCCAGTTTCATCGTCACTTTTATTAGCGTATCGTAGGCATATTTTTGTTGCTAATTTAAAAGGGGAACGTCAGGAGCTTCATTTTTAAATTTAAATGCCTTGCAATATTGACACACAACGTTCATTGTTCCAATAGTAACGATTTGCTGTGAACTGTAATCTATTTCCACGTTATAATTGAATGCAGCTCGATAGGGGTTAAACGCAACATTTCTATGTAGTTGATTTCGATTCCATCGATTCCTTTCTACTTCATTCCGCGCTTCGCGTTGCTTGTCATTTTGACTTGCTCTTGTATATCTTTGACTCGCAGCATTGCGAGTTCTGCGACTTATGTTTGTACGTCTAGCTGCTGGCATTTTTATAAACGAACATTCATCTGTAAATTAAAATAAAACTATTGTATTCTTCTTTATAACCAAGTAGGTATACAACGTGTAACAAAATGGAGAGATAAAACTTTAGGGTTAGCTTCTATAGCATACGTAGAATGTACAGTAAAAGAATTAGCATGATCAGTGCTGGTATAGACTTTCATACAAATTTTTTAAATTATTTTACAATGAAATATTTTGACAACCCTAGTCAACCTAACAAGCTAAAAATCGACTTGCGCCGCAATCAGTGACCTTATGACCTTTCCCGCACCGGCTGAATAGCGAGCGATACGCGCGGATATCAGCTGATTGTTACTTACCTATCGTTTGGCACATTGAATGACACAATTTTTATCACACTACCTAGCTAATGAAAACAATAAAACAACATGTTAATACAAATTTCAAGTTTCTATTTATTAATAATAAACGGGTTGCCCGGAAGAAATCGGGTTGCCTGAAAGAAAGCGCTTAAAGCTTTTTAAATCGCTTAAATATTGTGTACATAATTATTTCTACGTTTAATGACAATAAAGAGTGTTTGTTATAATTATTACAACTTAAATTTGTAATATCTGACAAAATGTTATGGCAAGTATCGCACTTATTTCAATCGACATTCAGTTCACTTTGCGTAAAAACACTCACAACTGTATCTAGGGTTTCCCTTACACTTGGCCAGAATTACAAAAACGGCTAACAATTTCTGCCTTTTTTTTCAATACACACACATCCACATGACGTTTGTGCCACCGACAAAAGCCTAACCGGAGAGGTCACAAATCCGCTGGTATCAGCTCTTGCGTCCATCGGGAATGATAAGGATGTTGGCCATCATCACTAAGCGTGCGCCATATCACCATGTGATTGACATCCAAAAGAGCGCCGACTCGCCGAGTGCTGCTCCTCGGATCCTCCTCGAAATGATCCAAGACTTGCTCTTCTAAGTTCTCGGAACGCGATGGTGGCCGCGCTGGGTTTCGCGTGAAAAGAACCGGCGCGCTGAGCCGCAGACTCATGCTTCCAAACACGCCATAGCCGGGTAAGTGGCGCTGTTCAGCTGCCGGCCTGCACTCCACAAACCGCTGCCTGTAAAGCCTTCGAGTTTCGTTGATGCTGTGGTTACTAGCGGCTCCAACATACAGTTACATTTGTTGTTTGAATACACATGTCGTCGTGCATTACCTCCAATACTTTCAAGTCGAGACATTTTAAGAAAACTTCGAAAAAAATTGCGATAACAACTGACGTGTACACTTGAAAACGGACACGAAAGCACTGAAATAAATTTAAACAAATACATAAACCGAACCAAAGCAGTTCTAGTACCTACCTAAAATTTTTAGGGTTCTTCCGTATAGCGATACGATAAACAAAATCTTAGTACCCAATTTATTTCATAATACAGTGAAATGACTTCATTATATTATGTTTTTGTATTGTTAAGTTATTCTGTTACAAATAAATAGTTTTCAATCGTGAAATCACTTAAATAGTTTTTAAGTTGTTTGTTCAATACCTATCAAAATATTAAAAACTGTTATTTGTTAATTTACGTAACTTATTTTTACGCTTCACACATTTTAAATAAAGAAATTAATCCATTTTGTTTCTCAAGAAACAGAATAATAATAAAAGATAAAGATTCCTCATAAACAAATAAAGTTTCAGGACAGGTATACTTAGGATATTTTTCCCTATAGCGTTTGAAAATAATTTCAGCTGCCTGAAACAACCGCAACTAAAATCAATAATTAGTTAGTCATCAGTAATTTAACTTTTTTAAATAAAAAATTTAGTTGAGTTGAGAATTTGTTCATAATAAATATTGAACGGAACAACCTTTAGTTTGGCTTGGAAGCGACGACGCGGCGGCGGTAAATCTCAAAGGGTATAATTCCGAAAGGCGCAAGTTCGCGACGAGACGCCGAAAGAAGTCCCGCGATTTGAGCGATAATACACCTTGTGTGTTTGTTATAAGAGCTATTATATTTTTTCACGGGTTATCTTTTATGAAAACGACTTTACTTAGTTGCTAATTTTATTAATTTAAAGCTTTGTTGTCGTATGTATTGATAGTTATAAGTATGGGAGAATACAAGAAGTACAAGAAGCTGTAAGTATTGTATCATAGTTTGAGGTTTACAAAATCATAGGTATTTACCGAATATGTTTCCTATTATAATTCTAAATTAGAAAGTTTGAATGTAAGAGAGAGAGGATATTTCTTCGTTTTGGGTAAGTTTGATTGTCTATTTGAGTCTCTCTTTATTAGGTAGGTATAAGTTGCGATTTGACGCCGTGCGAAAAAATTTCCACGTAATACCTACCGATAGATTTTTAATAATTTCATATTAGTTTCTTGCAATAGCGTATTTCTAAAGAAATGTGATAGTTTTTTGTATGACAAGTTTGATATCATAGTTTATTGAGAGTACCTAAATTAATGTTTTGTTTTACGTTTCTCTTAAATTAATTTGCTTAATGCTTAATTTGATAACATTTTTGATTTTAGTCGTAAATGTATTTCGATCATGTATGTTGTTAAGTATTAGAAATAGAAGGCTACCGAGCCTCAGCATCCGTTCATAACCACAAACAGTGCGTCTAAGAATAAGTATTAAACGTTTTTAAAATACGTAACACTTAAACGTCAGAGCCCGGGAGTAGCGAGCGAGCGATCCGCGGCAGACAAAGGGCATCGAACTTGCTATTTCATAGACTATAGAAATTATGCAGAATGCTCGATTACTTAAAATTTATTTCAAGCTTTATTGTATGGTGGTGATGATAGTTGTAAGTGTGTGAGAATAAACAAGAAGTAAATTATCCTTGTCAGTGATGCATCATATTTTAAGGTTAAGAAAATATATTCTCACGGATAGTTAAAATTAACGTGTTGTCGGTTCGAACGTGCAAATCTATTATTTCAGTAGAGTTTTAAATTGGTAAACCGCGTGATAAACGCACATATTGGTGAAAAGGTAGTTTTAAAAACATTCTGCACTTAGATACTACCGAAAAAAACATTCCCGAGACGTTGTTGTCGTCTAATTTAGTAGGCACAAAATTACACTTTGTAGTATCTCTCTTGGTTACTTATCGCTTTATTTTAATCGGATAGATTCTATCAAAAGGTAACAGCTGTTTTTAGGGTTGACACTTCGATATTTTGATCTAAACTTTGAACTTGTTTTCCGAACCAACCGTAAGGATTACAAGTTTATGTTACTGTTACTTATAAACTACACCACCAAACATACAATCCCCTTAAGGTGGTTGGATGAGCCTACAAAAAGCTAAAGTCCCGCTAGATGGCGCTAGATCCACAAATTTCTGGTTTTTATTTATTTGTGAAATCAGCTTTCCAATTTTCTGACTTTAAAAATAAACCGCGATATCTTTATATGAATATAGAATTTCCAAAAAATAATTCACACGATTTATTGTGTTGTACTATCCAACTAATTCAATTAAATGTTTCTTTACGTTGTGTAAGGATAACGCACACATGCACAGAAGAAACTCCCACAAGTGCGACAGAGAGCGCAACAGATAGCGTCCTTTTTTCATGTTTTATGGCCTCCTCGTAGCGAGTGTTTGATATTTAGTTTGTTATTATTTATTTACGAATCTAGCATGTTGGCGTTTTATGCGTGGGCCCAGATTATAAAGCTGCGAGTTCTCAGTTCGAGCACCGAATTTCTTTTTTTTGTTGAGATAAAAAAGATGTCTATAATATAGTATATTTTTACTCGATTTCAAATAAATACAAAAGGAGTTTGCGAAATTCTGGTGTACAATATTTTGTTTCCGTCTATGGTATTGGTATAATAAATACCCCGAGTAGTAATCCATGGCGCCAAAGAAAGCAAGGTTTGTGTTATGGATTATCATATTATGAATAGCCAACTAGGCGGGTACCTAAAATTGCGACTGTTCCGAGTGACTCCCGCTTGGTCACTACTACTGGGTCCTCCTGGCTAGGTCACTAGCTAGCCAGGCGATAGACCCTTCAAATAAAGTCTGCCACCAAATGTTACCGCTCCGGTGGTTATGTGTTCCGGCAATAATTTATAAAGAGCCAGTTCCTTCCTAAACCCGTGTGCTTTCATCTTCGACCTCATCGTTACTTACCATCAGGTGAGGTTGAGATCAAACGCGGGTTTAGTCACATATAAAAAAAATACATAGATGTTGACGGACGACATCCGTGGCGCAATGCCTAAAGTGCTAGCTGCAAGATAGTGAGGTCAAGGGTTCGATCACCGCACAGACAAGAATTAAAAATAAATATGTTATGGCTCTGGGTCTTGGATGTGTATTTATACAGGTAGATTTGTAAAACGCTGGTGAAACTCTATAGGGTGGTCAGGTATACAGTAGTTACACTGTAACCAAGAAGTTACAGTGGATTTCATTTGTTACGACCTTGGTTGTAGCGAATGTAATCATTTGTAACAAATTCCTAGAAATCCCATGCAGATATTGCGACCGAAGTCGGCCGCCAAAGACACAAAGATTTCTTTTATTTCACAAACATTTCTTATTTTTTGTTTACATACACACAGATGGTCAGAAAATGTGAAGACCTTTACCTTTTGTTCATAGATATCAGCTAATTATGTAGGTAGGGAAGCGTGTACGTTTCGGAGTTATTGTTCAGTTACAAAGTGAATTATGGTTTATTGTTTATGCAATTTATGGTTCAGTTACAAAATATTGAATATTTTTCAGTAGGCAATTTTATTTATATTGTAATAAATAAATTAGGTGTTTATGTAGGAAATAGGATAGGAAGCAGGATTATTGCGATTAGAAGTCAAGTCAATGATAAAAATCGAAAGATACACAATAGGTCAAATGGGTTTTTATTTCACGGAAACTTATTCTAGATCGATACATTTAGCTCCCTTTGGTATTCGCCTTAGTATTATTTCTGGCAATATAGAGTTTTTATAAAAGTAAACTAGTTTCTCTAGTTTAGCTCTAACCCTTTTTCTAGATTTCGTTGGGCCGGAATATTTGTGTCTTCTGTAAAGTGCCTTTGAAGTTCCTTTTATTTTATTTATTTTCACAACTAATTGGCGTTTTGTAATCAACGACAAAGTAAATGCACAAGTAATTCGGAAATAAATAAACTACAAATATGAGTAAAGACGCGATGTTGATATTATTTGCAATGAATGAATAATAAAACAAAGTAAGCTATAGAGTGACTGATTGAATGACTCACGTTGAATTGGACGTAGCTTAGCAATAACGATCCATCCCACACTGACTATGTTTTGAGATATTCAAAGTTTAGGAACAAATCATGTTTGTAAATAGACGACAGAATATTATTGTAATTATAATTGTCAACTTTTAGGATTGGTTGTTGAATTTTTAAATACAAGCAACATTTTTAGAATTTACTGACTAAAAAATGATTTTTTTGAGTAAAAATGTCTTTGGATCCTAATTTGCTTTGTTCATAGCACTTATTCAAATTCAGTTTAACTCAGGTAATCCAATGTTTACAAAATAATTTAATTACAGTTATTTATTAAACAATTCTATTTATTTAATCAAAAATTTTTTACTATAGGTTAGGGATTTAAGATGAAACTCAAATAGTTTTTATTATTTATATATTACGATGATTTCCAGCTTGATATAACTCGATCTTGTGAAAGACCTTTTTTAATATAGTTTAACAGTATATATTAACAGAGATAATGTTATTAGGTACTTACATTAAGAATTTATACCTAAAAGCATTAGAATTATGAATGACTACTTATATCTGCTTACAGTAAGCAGGTTTGTTTATAAAAAAAAAAACAATTATTTAAAATAATCCATATAGCTTGGCTCTTTTTTGATAAATTTTAAAAGAATTAAAGCAAATAAGTTGAATTATCAAAAATGATCCATACAGCTTGGATCTTTTTTGATAAATTGTAAAAGAATAAAAGCAAATAAGTTAGTTTATCAAAAATGATCCATACAACTTGGATCTTTTTTGATAAATTGTTAAAGAATAACTGCAACTAAGTTCAATTACCAAAAATGATCCACACAGTTTGGATCCTTTTTGATAAACTGGAAAGAATAATTATAGAAAATAAGTTCAATTATCAAAAATGATCCATACAGCTTAGATCTTTTTTGTCATTTTGAATCGCAAAAAGCATTAAGTAAAATTTTATATTCTAAAAGATCCAAGCGGAATGGATTCTTTTTGATAATAGTTTTTTTGTGACTGGCCATATATGTGGGATGGTATCGTAACAGTTTTTGTAATGTCATTTTTTATATTTTTCTTTGGGTGTTTTTACTAAACCATAGCATTATACTCTGTTGCTTGTTCTGCATACTTAGTGGGTTTTTGACTTTTTTGTGGGTTGGATCCTTATTGCTAAACTACGTCCAATTGAATGAGCGAGCGCGACTGAACAGACAGTAGTAAAGAAAGTAAGAACGGCAACATAGCACACGAGCAACTGTCCCGCCCGCCCGAGCGTTGTCTCTGTCGGTGATTGCATGGAGCGGCAACGTCGCTTATCGTGTTATTTTCACACACGCATTCGCATTTTAGATGAAAATTTTCAGTTGATCTATTTGTGATTTCTAAATGAACGGTATGTTTTTTGTTCATCTAGCGACAAATTCAACTAGAAAATAGTTTGTGGAACTCATAATTAAAACTTTAAACCATATCCTGTATCAGTGAATACCAATTGTTTTTTGTATGGAAGTCCAACCACCTTAAGTATTATCTCTTCATTATGTTACACGTTGTATACCACGGAGGAAATATATAGAGGAGCTGCCCTATCCGGTTTTTTCTAGGGACTCAAGTGAAGCTTACGCGCGGGGTGCGGGAGGGGTAAGCGGTGGGTTATGGCCAATCATAGCCAAACAGGCGATGACATTAGTCACCTAGTAGCGAGTAGTAAAAACCGGTTGAAACATAAGGTTAAAATATTCACATGATCATCAAAAAAGTTCAGCTATACTTTACTAGGTGGCTCTAGTTTTTTAACGAAATTTCATACGTTCCAAATCTGTCAGAAAAAACCGCGAAATAAAAGTATTTCTACTTGACGGCAGATAACGCAACCTTTTTTCGCGGCATAAAAATCACCTAGGCAACAAATAACAATCTGAAATTTTGGACACAAATAATTGGAAAATAAACAATTTGTAAAAAATAATTATGAATGAAAGTATCTTCGTGTTAAGTTAATTTTATTTGGATTGTCAATGTAATTCCTTTATAAAAGTATGGAAAACTAAATTTTACATCGAGAAACAAATGGAGGATTTAATTTTTTTTAATATCTACGCGTGTACATACTTCACAGAAGTCAGCGACGAACTGACGCCAGAGCCTCTAGCGAGGAATAGCTTGCACTAAAGGCTGTGACGTCAGGACAACCCAAATTGAAGCTGTGCTACTTTGCTTATAGCAGCTCTACTATGTATCTGCTTTGTGGTATATACCACTTGTTATGTTAGTAACGTGCATGTTAGTCTATCCAAACTTACCAAAATTCCATATTAAATTGAACTTTTAATTATAGGCCTGATGGCTCTAAAGTAACCGTCATGTGAACTAAGAAAATCAGGTTTCTTAGATCCTTTAAGGACGCGTTTCCGCAAATCTTCAAAATAGGGTATTTTCTGGTACATATTGTGATAAAATGGCGCAAAGTTTAGTATAATTACAAGTACTAATAGATAGATAAGACTTTCATCTCCATTTATGATATAAAAATAATATAAATAAATTTGTTTTTGTGGCTTAAAAACTAATTTTGCGATGCCTCGTCGCACGAAAATGACGATTTTAAGCCAATTTACGGTACCACTTTTGGTATGAAAACACAAGTATTTATGAATAAAAAAAATACTATTCGATGGTTGACATGTTCATTTTTGATAATACGCATTTTTTTCTTTGAAATTACTACTAAAAACCCTTTAAAAAAAAATAAAACCAAACACGTAATTTTCTTCATGTTTGTATAAATGCGTAAATCTTAACACACTGTGGTAAGGGTTATTATACTTTAGCAAATAATGTCAATATCATTCCAAACAAAAACTAGATATCTTCAGTCTGCGCTCAGCCGCTGTCGAGAGTGGACCTGTATCGCTTTTGAGTTATTTTTCGTGCTAAGAAACATCGCTGTACATACACATTTTATTACATCAAACAAGTCTCGATACTTGACGCTCTCTGAAAGTTGAAAAGGTAATAATATAATTTTATTGAAAAAAAATATTACAAAACCTTTTATGATTAGGATTGAATTTGGAAACTTGGAATCATTATGTTTGTTAGGACTAAACCTTATCTCCAGTTCTGGTAGTGGGGTCTGAAGGTATACCTCGAGGTGCTACTGGTACTCCTAGACGGGTAAAGCTCGGAATATCGAGTTTGGGCTCATTTTGATTCGAAGGAAGAGACCTTACCACCAGTTTTGGTAGTAGGAGCTGAAGGTATACCTCAAGGTGCTACTGGTACTCGTAGACCGATATAGCTAGGCATGTCAAGTTTGGGTTCATTTTGATTCGCAGGACGAGACCTTACCACCAGTTCTGGTAGTGGGAGCTGAAGGTATACCTCGAGGTGCTACTGGTACTCCTAGACGGGTAAAGCTAGGTATATCGAGTTTGGGCTCATTTTGATTCGAAGGAAGAGACCTTACCACCAGTTTTGGTAGTAGGAGCTGAAGGTATACTTCAAGGTGCTACTGGTACTCGTAGACCGATAGAGCTAGGCATGTCGAGTTTGGGTTCATTTTGATTCGCAGGACGAGACCTTACCACCAGTTCTGGTAGTAGGAGCTGAAGGTATACCTCAAGGTGCTACTGGTACTCGTAGACCGATAGAGCTAGGCATGTCGAGTTTGGGTTCATTTTGATTCGCAGGACGAGACCTTACCACCAATTCTGGTAGTGGAAGCTGAAGGTATACCTCGAGGTGCTACTGGTACTCCTAGATGGGTAAAGCTAGATATATCGAGTTTGGGTTCATTTTGATTCGTAGGACGAGACCTTACCACCAGTTCTGGTAGTGGGAGCTGAAGGTATACCTCGAGGTGCCATTGGTACTCCTAGACGGGTAAAGCTAGTTATATCGAGTTTGGGTTCATTTTGATGCGTAGGACGAGACCTTACCACCAGTTCTGGCAGTGGGAGCTGAAGGTATACCTCGAGGTGCCATTGGTACTCCTAGACGGGTAAAGCTAGTTATATCGAGTTTGGGTTCATTTTGATGCGTAGGACGAGACCTTACCACCAGTTCTGGTAGTGGGAGCTGAAGGTACCATATTTTAAAAGAACTGAACAGGACACAAGGAACTGAAATCTATAGGCGGTCAGATTTGGTGGAATCGGGTTTTCATATTTTAAAAGAAATAATAAAATTTATGGACAAAGGATAATGCAAGTGATTGGGCTCCAAAAAAAAAGTCATTGTGCAGAGATGAGATGAGAGTCAGATTAAAGATTAGACACATGTCATTCATATTTGTTAGGACGCCAAAAAAATTAGCCCTGGGAAAAAAAAGATATGACCAAAAATACATTTTGCGTTTAATAGAATAAAAATCGTTTTCTTTTATGATACAGAAACTGAACGCCCGTAGATTTCTACGAGTGTATTCGTATAACCTTTACAGCCATTGACTACGAAACTAGTGAATATTGTAAATAAATACGATTATTGGTAAAAAAAAAGTGCTTGTGTGATCCTTATAAGTACCTAATGGGTTGGCTACACAGTAGTAAACCGCGATTAGTTCGTCTCTTTTCTTAGTATAGCGACTTCCCTTCTTATTATCGTCGAGCGAGACAGCAGTGCGCTGTCACAAAAGAGATGTTATTAATCTGTCTCTTTTCTTACTATAGCGAACTTTTTGCGGCACTGGTTCGGCGACATTGGAAGCACGGTTTACAACTGTGTAGCCACCCCTTTTGATTTGATTTGTCTTTTTTCTTACTTTAGCGATGTCTCTTATACGGCACTGGTTCGGCGACATTGGAAAAGCAGTTTACAAATGTGTAACCACCCCTTATGAAATAATGGTATGTATGGTTTATCTAATACTGCCATTTAGAATAAGCTAATGTGTTGGTATAAGTGGTTATCGTTAATGAAAAAAGTAAGACTTTTAAACACATGATTTATTATTTCATTCATTACCATTGGTAAGAGTTCTTAAACATAAAATAAGTACTATTTTTGAAGACGTTATTCATTATTTCAGTACAATTAAACAAACATCATAAATTATAAAAGGAATATTACTTTTAAACACATGATTCATATTAACAATACAATTAAATATCATAATCATAAAAGAAGTTCGACTTTCGACTTGAACCCCGAAATGTTTCGAATAAAATGGACAATGCGCACTAATAATGTGCTCCGAGAAAGAGATAGAGAGCGTTAATGAAATCTAGTTGTAATAATTATATAACCACTATTAGACTTTATTAACCACTTATAGCAACATACTAGCTTATTCTAAACGGCAGTATTAGATGAACCATACATACCATTATTTCATAAGGGGTGGTTACACATTTGTAAACTGCTTTTCCAATGTCGCCGAACCAGTGCCGTATAAGAGACATCGCTAAAGTAAGAAAAAAGACAAATCAAATCAAAAGGGGTGGCTACACAGTTGTAAACCGTGCTTCCAATGTCGCCGAACCAGTGCCGCAAAAAGTTCGCTATAGTAAGAAAAGAGACAGATTAATAATAACATCTCTTTTGTGTGTCGACGATAATAAGAAGGGAAGTCACTATACTAAGAAAAGAGACGAACTAATCGCGGTTTACAACTATGTAGCCAACCCATTAGGTACTTATAAGGATCACACAAGCACTTTTTTTTACCAATAATCGTATTTATTTACAATATTCACTAGTTTCGTAGTCAATGGCTGTAAAGGTTATACGAATACACTCGTAGAAATCTACGGGCGTTCAGTTTCTGTATCATAAAAGAAAACGATTTTTATTCTATAAAATGCAAAATGTATTTTTGGTCATATCTTTTTTTTCCCAGGGCTAATTTTTTTAGCGTCCTAACAAATATGAATGACATGTGTCTAATCTATAATCTGACTTTCATCTCATCCCTGCACAATGACTTTTTTTTTGGAGCCCAATCACTTGCATTATCCTTTGTCCATAAATTTTATTATTTCTTTTAAAATATGAAAACCCGATTCCACCAAATCTGACCGCCTATAGATTTCAGTTCCTTGTGTCCTGTTCAGTTCTTTTAAAATATGGTACCTTCAGCTCCCACTACCAAAACTGGTAGTAAGGTCTCGTCCTACGCATCAAAATAAACCCAAACTCGATATACCTAGCTTTACCCGTCTAGGAGTACCAGTGGCACCTCGAGGTATACCTTCAGCTCCCACTACCAGAACTGGTGGTAAGGTCTCGTCCTACGAATCAAAATGAACCAAAACTCGATATACCTAGCTTTACCCGTCTAGGAGTACCAGTAGCACCTCGAGGTATACCTTCAGCTCCCACTATCAGAACTGGTGGTAAGGTCTCGTCCTAAGAATCAAAATGAACCCAAACTCGACATGCCTAGCTCTACTCGTCTAGGAGTTCCAGTAGTACCTCAAGGTATACCTTCAGCTCCCACTACCAGGACTGATGGTAATGTCTCGTCTTATGAACTCGAACTTGACATGCCTAGGAATAGGAATTCCAGTAGAAGCCCTCGAGTGTACCACCAGCTCATCAGGTTCGATGGTGAGGTTTTATCGTTACGAATAAAACGAGCTCAAACTTTCCGAGCGCTTTAATTAATCTTACCCAATTTAATCGTTTTAATAAAAGAATTTGCAAATATTTAAAACTAAAGTATCAAAACTGTTCAAAACCTTTCGTCTTTTTCACGGCACGCTTGTGTGCGTGAATCTTATACATGTAGTAGTAGAATTCGATACCTAGCCTTTTCGGAAACGCATCCTTAAATTAATTATTTTAAATGTATTGTTTATCAATAAAATAAGATTGACAAAAGAATCCGTTTTAAACGTCATTTTTTTTTCATCCTCTTTGACTATATTTGCAGCACGCATTCAGTCAATTCTATGTCAAATGTCTTAAGGTTACATTAAAAAGGTTTAATAATTTTATATGGTGGTCAAATAATTTTAAATTTTCTAATTTTCCGCGCAATTTCCTTAATTTTTTCTTTCATAAGAACCTTCTCCTGATAATAACGAACAGAACAAAAAAATAATAAGCGAAATCGGTCCAGCCGTTCAGGCGTGATGCCGTGACCAAGGGAAATAGGGATTCATTTTTATATATATATAGATATATAAGTATCTCAATAGGTATAAGTATCAATTAATTGTGACACATTTTGGTTACGTAAGGGTATATTTCAAGGATATAAAATACCTTTTTAGCCGGCTTTTATTGCTTTTTTTAGAATTTTTCTATATAAGTAAAAAGACATTTCTATGTTATATTTTAAAAAGTGCTCGCAAATGATAATACAAATGAAAATGCTAAGTAGGTACTGTAGTGTGTGGCGCATCAAATGAAAGAGCTTTCTTGGCACAGCACAAATATGTAAACACTATTACTTCCAAAATATGTGAAATAATAATCAAAGTACAAAATAAAAAATAATGTGGGTTATCAAATGACAGAGCTTTGTTAACACAGTTTAAATATGTAAAAATTACTACTCTAAAATAAGGGGAAAAAAATTAAGTTTAAAAGCTAAAACACGACTACTAAAAACACGCTCTAAAAAGTAGGAAAAATATTTATCTAAATTTATACGTCATTCTGGTCATACTCATATGTTTACAGGATAGCCGTGGTCGTATGCCACCTATAATTATAGCAAAACTGATTCATTATAATACCTACCTAAATAAAATCAAAGTGTAAAACATATTAGTAAAAAACGTATTTTAATAAAAAAGAGAAACATTGATCCTTCCCGTGAATTTTCAGGTTTAGAGTAGGATTTGCATACAGTAAATTGACCAAAAAATATAATGATTTACCGCCCAGTTTACTGCATTCAATTAATTCCCATAAAACACCATAGGATTAAGGCTTTTCGGCAAATGCAACAGTGTTGGCTGACGGCCATTTTCTGATGCACCCTATTCACGAACGATCGCTTTAATATGTTCCCTCAGACCTAATAGATTATAGTTAATATACATATACGAAATAAATAATAATTATACCTAATTTTTGTAATTATAATTTCAAGTCTCATAATTATTAATGAAAAACTTTTTAGACCAAAACGTTGACGTTTAAATATTTCTAAAACATTAACTCGATCGACTACACTTTAGAGAATCCATGGGCTCAAGTGGCACTTAATGTTTTTGTAGTAGTTCGAAAGTGGATAAAACTGAGCCACTCGAAAGCTTTTGCTACCTATGGAGAATAGCCTGTGGGTGCAACTTGAAAACTTTTTCCTGCCCTGGCAGCGATCATCCATTAGTCGAAGTATAAGAGCTATTCAAAGTGGATTGGAAAGCTGATGTGGCATTGGGTAGGGTTCATAGCTCGCAGAACAGATGGCCGTTAGGGCAGTTAGGTTAAAATAAAACACTTTTTTTAACCGGATTCGTCGCGTATAATTCAGTGTCTTTGCAGACCCGGCCACGAGCAACTGAGATGTCAGGCGTCAGGTTGATAGGTTGATAAAACTTATATCGGGTCCGCCAAATAACTTTTTTTTTTGAAAATGCTATAAAAAAAAAACTACTGAATATTTTCTCAAATTTCTTTTTTTATTTGAAAGTACAATCCTTCCGGTTAATAAAAGAAAATAATTTCATTCAAATGGCTACCTCGGCTGGCCATGCCTACACGATCGGTCCAATTTTTAAGCACATTATTGATTGTGTGCAGCTGTATTTCACCAATGGCTTCACGAATATTGTCCTTTAAAGCGTCAATTGTCTCTGGCTTGTCGGCGTAACAGTTATCTTTGAGGGCACGCCACAAATAATAGTCCAACGGTGTCAAATCACAGCTCCGAGGTGGCCAAACGACATTAGCTCTGCGGCTGATAATGCGATTTTCAAAAACAGGGCACAAATCATCGAGTGTAGGTTCGGCTGTGTGGCGCATAGCGCCGTCCTGTTGAAACCAAATGTTGCTAATATCCTCCTCTTCAATTTTTGTGAACAAAAATTCGTTCAACATGGCCCGATAACGATCGCCATTGACTGTAACGGCCACTCCTTGCTCATTTTCGAAGAAAAATGGCCCAATTATGCCTCTGGACCAAAATCCGCACCAAACAGTGACTAGTTTTGGGTGAATCGGCTTTGAAATGTATGCGTGCGGGTTTTCTGTGCCCCAAATGCGACAATTTTGCTTGTTTACATACCCGCCAAGATCAAAATGAGCTTCATCTGAAATAATGTTTTTTTGGTAAAATCAGCATCTTCTGTAAGTCGATCGCAGGCCCAACTAGCGAAGCGAAAACGCATTGGATGGTCAGTTGTTCAAGCGTATACACAACCATATTCGTTCAGCGGAAGGATAAAACTAATTATCTGTCAAATCAGACATGAGCTAAGTGTACCATTCACAAAATAAGCACTAGTTGAAAAAAAAAACGTTACATGGCGGACCCTGTACATCATCTGCATCTGTTTCTCAGTCTTCGGGCGTAACATTCAGGGTTAAGACAACATGAGTTCACAGTAAGGTTCTCGAGTGGCGACCACGAAATGGGAGACGCAGCGTTAACTGCTCCCCTACAAGGTCTACCGACGACCTTGCCAAATAGCAAAGGACAGAGCGACGTGGAGAATCTTATGGGAGGCCTATGTTTAGCAGTGGACGTCTCCTGGCTAATGAGAGTGAAGAGCTATTCCTGTCAATCGTAAATGGATCATTTTAAACACTGATACGTTAATAGATATATACAACGTTATGTTTTGTTTATACTAAACTTGATAACAGAATCGCTTACAGTAATAAATAATAATAATAATAAATTCTTTATTTGACTCATTTTTTTATTCATTTTTTTATTTTTTTATTTGTTTATTTCATAGTTTTGATACCATGTTAAATTTGAACTAAATCATCTCTAAATAACCTTTGATAATGTGCACACTTCCCAGGATGAACCTTTAATAATGTACACACTTCGACAAGTAGCGAGCGAGCTCTGCGCACTGGGTGTCCTTACTCGCACGACAAAAACATGACACTACAAGAGACTTGAAACTTGCTGAGATTTTAAGACAAGATTATACATGGTGTTTTAATGGCTAGATAGGCATAGCTGATGATCTACTCTTCGACCATACCAATTTGGGAGGCAATGGACAAAAAGTCTTGTATATTTTTGTTAAATATTTGAATCGTGTTTTAGGTTTGATATGAATAAAAAATTACGTTGAATACATACATACATACATATCCTCACGTCTGTTTCCCTTTGGGGTAGGCAGAGACAAGGGAACATCAATTGAGTCGATCCAGACATACCTCTTTCGCTTCCTCCACGTGCATTAATCTTTTCATACATGATCGTCGGTTACGGGTACTTTTAACTAGGCCTTTTTTAAGAACGTCGCCAATTTCATCGGTGTACGTTCGTCTAGGGCGTCCCCTTCCGACAGCATCATCCATTCTTGCTCCGTACACCTCTTTCGTCTACTTTCACTCATCCTTTCCAAATCTATCTATACAGGGTAATTGGAAAAATGCTGGTGAAACTCTACAGAGGGATTAGGTATCGATAACCAAGTATATTTAAAATGTTAAAAAAATTTAAAAAAATATTTAAAAAAAAATAAAAAAATTCACTATATTTTTTTTGTCACTTAGAGATAAAGTTCATCAATTTAAACAACTTTCCCCAAGAAACGATGTATCTAAAACGCATAAGAAAAAAGCTATTATGAATTGTTTTTACGTGAGCAGTCAGCTGCTATGTGGCACAGTGACCTACTTTTGCGCCCGACTTCGCAACCTGGCGTCAACGACCTCGAGCGGCCGCGCCGCGCGCGCCGCCGCAGCCATGCCAAGCAGCACCTTCCCCGTGCGTTTACCTTTACTTACTGTAGGTATGTGCAGAAGGCAGCACATAAACCGTAACTAAACTGTCAAATTTCCTCGATCGATTTTCAACTTAAAGTCCAACGCATAGAGTTCATACCCTATTGAGAAATTTTGACAGTTTAGTAACGGTTGATGTGCTGCCTTCTGTACCTCCGTGCCAGCTCGGTCAAACTACGCGAAGTTATTTCTTTAGCAATAAGGTTCAATTCGTTTGAGTCCGTCGTCTTGACATACGCTATTATTCTTCGTTCCTTAATTGTTTGTTTAATGATTAATTACTAAATCGTATTGTTTTCTTAAAGTAAAACAATCTTTTTCTGATTTTCGATAGATATTTGTAATTATTTTATTAGCATGTTGGTCGATTGTAGTTTAGTGCACACCTTCACACACGGGGAAGGTGCTGCTTGGCATCGCTGCGGCGCGGCGGCTCAGTTGCTATGTGGCACAGTGACCTACTTTTGTGCGCGACCTGGCGTCAACGACCTCGAGCGGCCGGCTGCTCACGTAAAAACAATTCATAATAGCTTTTTTCTTATGCGTTTTAGACACATCGTTTCTTGGGGAAAGTTGTTCAAATTGATGAACTTTATCTATATGTAACAAAAAAAAATTAGTGATTTTTTTTATTTTTTGAAAAGTATTTTTTTAAATTTTTTTAACATTTTAAATATACTTGGTTATCGATACCTAATCACTCTGTAGAGTTTCACCAGCATTTTTCCAATTACCCTATATATCTACGCAATCGATCGCAGGCGGTTGTGGTTGCTGGTCATCGTTCTGACTTCGTAGATGTCCCATCAGGTGTCCCACAGGGATCTAAATTGGCTCCCCTTTTATACGCTGCATATCTGTATGATATTGGTCAATGCTTTAGCTTCTCAAAATATTTGATGTATGCAGATGACACCAAAATTTACGCCAACATTAAATCTACTCATGATACTACCAAATTTCAGAGTGATGTTAATAAAGTTTGTGATTATTATAAAGCCAATCGTATCGGCATCAATGTATCCAAATGTTACAAAATCACTTTTACACATAAAAAGAAAATAATATCTTCAAACTATACATTAGATGGCAAATCCTTAGTATCTACTGATACGGTGAAGGATCTTGGTGTAATTTTTGATTCGAAAATGTCTATGTCTCAGCATATTGCAGCATCCACAACCAAGGCTTATAAAAACCTCGGTTTCGTTCTGCGGGTTACTAGGCCGTTCTCTGATCCAGAATGCGTTAAACTCTTATACTACGCCTACGTCCGCAGCATACTGGAGTACTGCTGTGTATTCTGGAGTCCTCACTATGTAACGCATGAACAAGATTTGGAATTCATTCAATCGAAATTCGTAAGAGCTTTGAACTATCGAACTCACTCAAAAAAGTGTAAATATGATGAACTATGTGTTAACCATAATTTACTTTCATTAAAAGATCGGCGTATACTGCTACAGATGTCATTTTTGCACGATATCTGCAATAATAAGATTGACAGCTCGGAATTGACAGCCCTTACCTTGCAGTTCAGAACACCTTCACGACGTACGAGGCATTGCCCTTTATTTCACGTTCCAATCAGCCATAGCAATTACGCCAAAAATTCAGTACTAACTAGAATGCTGAACCTTTATAATAAACAATTTGAAACTCTAGATCTTTTTCATTCACCTAAGCACTCATTTAAAAAGAAGGTTACTAATTTGTTAAAACTTAAAACTTAATTTAAACAATTATAAATGATAATGGTATAAAGGGGCTATTTTTAGTGTATTTTGTCAGTACAATATTCAATATAATAGTGTATATGGTCTTACAAATATTTAGTCACATCACATTTTCTTACTTTTCCAAGCATTCACACATTCATGATCTTGCTCGCTTATAAATACACACACACACACGTACACACACACACACACGCATACACACAACTAAAACTGCAGGTTGTACTATGCTTCTCTTTATCGAATATCTAATCTGTTCTCTCAAATTTTGTGTAATTACTTTATTTTAATAAATTTCATTCTCATTATGTCAATTTAATCATTAAATAATTAGTTGTCACTTAGAAAATCAATAATTTTAACAATGTACTGTAGTCAACTTCAAGCATTATTCAATTATGTAATTTATCTGAAAGTTGTGAACCTGTAATTGGCAGTAAGAATTGTATTTTTAAGATTATTTTATGATGTGAAAGTGCTGTTGGTTCTGTATGAATAAATAAATAAATAAATAAAATAAATAAAAATGTCCAAACCACCGTAGCATACCCTTTTCAATCTTAGTCACTACATCTTCTTTCAATCCGCATCTCTTTCTTATTTCACTATTGCGCACCCTATCACTCAATTTCACTCCACACATGCTTCTCAACGCTCTCATCTCCACAGCATTAATCCTGCTTTCATGTCTCTTCTGCCACACCCAAGATTCACTACCATACATAAGCGTTGGCGCCAAAACATCCTCAAGTACGGCAAGACGAGCCTTATTTGGTATAGTTTTGCTTGCCATTATCGATGTTCAATACGTAAGTTTCAAATAAGTTAGAAACGACAACTATTACCAATACCTCCTCTTAAGCTAGAAGTAGAATAAGGGGTCTGTTAAGTGGTAGTTGGCGTCAAAATATCTGCTAGCTAACGAGCTTGCTTTGCCAATTGGGAATAATTTATGCTTTTTTATGTGGTAAAATTAAGCACTGTTAATTTTTAAAATGATTTTGATTTATATGACTGGGTGGGGTACCATACTTGCATTTATTTAATATAATAATGTTTATTATGTGTGGGTTTTGGGTACTGTAGTGAAAACATTCAAACATTCAAATCAAGTTTATTCTTAATATTGTCTTAAGTTTTCCACGATTCATAATTTAAATAAAACTACTTTTTAATCGCGTATAATTTATATTTTACTTCATTTTAACTCCACGTTTCGGTGTCTTTGCAGACCCCGTGGTACCGAGCGACTGAGTTTATTCTTGCGGTAAAAACACAAATTTACATTAAAAATCACAATAACAGAATCTGAAAACTAAAACAGCAAAAACATGACATACAGCGAACAGACGCTCTTACTTATCTATACTAATATATAAAGCTGAAGAGTTTGTTTGTTTGAACGTGCTAATCTCAGAAACTACAAGTGGGATTTGAAAAATTCTTTTTGCATTTGATAGCCCAACTCTTGACGAAGGTCCACAATTCCCACGGGATCAAAAGTTATGCGGGTAAAACCGCGCGCGGTGGCTAGTTTAAATATAGAACCTTAGCAATGTTGCCACTCGCTATATTCTCCCCCTCTAGTACAAGTAAGTGACCTCGCTCCTGTACTAGCACCGAATTGCTATAGATTCATTAGGTAATGTTCACATGCCTTACGCGACGTGGACGGCCATGTTGCTACTCGCTAATATGTTTAATTTTAATTTTCGGTGAACCCAGGTTTAAATTCCATCTCATAGGACAGCAAGTAAAGATAAGATCGAAGATGACAACACTCGGGCTGAAAGAAACTGGATCTTCATAAAGTATAATAATAAAGTGAGTATGCCACTCACTTATGGAGCGAGGCCTTGGAGGGTCATGGTGAAGCAATAACTGTATCCTTAGACATTTCCAAGGCCTTTGACAGGGTCTGGCATGATGGTCTCTTAAGTAAGCTTCCAGCTTATGGCATACCGATTGGGCTCTGCGACTGGATATCTGATTTTCTGAGGGAACGGTCAATTCGAGTAGTCTTAGATGGCTTCTCCTCCGACCAAATGGCAATTTATGCCGGGGTACCTCAGGGATCTGTTCTCTCTGCAACATTATTCTTGCTGCACATTAATGACCTTTTAACACCGGGCATTATTAGTTATGCTGATGACAGCACTGTTGTAGAGAGATACGTATCCAATGCGCGAGCGAGCCCCCGTGAAATCCAGAGTTTAAGTAAGTCAATGATTGAGCGCGTTGATTTGACCTTACGGAAAGTATCCGATTGGGGTGAGTCGAATTTGGTCAAATTCAACGCGTCCAAAACTCAGGCGTGTCTATTCTCCGCAAAAAAGAGCACCTTCACATTAACGCCTACTTTCCAAAATGTATCTGTCCCCATCACTGACCATCTAGGGCTTTTAGGCGTAACTATAACATCCAGTTTAAACTTCGGTCAACAAATTGTGTCCATGGCTCAAGTAGCTTCGAAAAATTTGGGAATCATCTCGAAGGTACGGCGGTACTTCAGCCCTGCACAGCTTCTTAACTTATATACAGCTCAAGTGCGATCATGCATGGAGTACTGCAGTCATCTTTGGGATGGTTCAGCCAAATATCAACTAGAAGCGCTGGACTCCGTTGACCGAAGAGCCCGTAATCTAATTAACAACGTCCATCTTACGACCAAAAAACTACAGACCCTAGAGCATCGTCGTAAGGTTGGTTGTTTAACCGTGTACTACAGGATACATTTTGGTGAGTGCGCGAGTGCTCTGTTTGAGCAAATTGAACCCTCACCCTTTTACCATCGGACTACTAGGCGCAGACAGAACTTCCATCCGTATGTGGTTGATATTCCGAAAAGTCGAACTAAGCGCTTTGACAGTTCCTTTTTGATACGGGTCGCCAAGGTTTGGAATGAACTGCCTGCGTCTATTTTCCCTGACCAGTATAGTCCTAGTACTTTTAAGCGTCGAGTGAATAGGTTTCTCGTGGATGGACGTGTACCACCTTAGTCTTCATGTTCACTTAACATCAGGTGTCATGGAAGACAAAAGTCCCATCCATATTTTATAAAAAAAAAAAAAACTCAAACCTGGGACCTCTTGCTTGCCGGACGAGTGCTATTCCACTGAGCTACCGGGGCCTGGCTACACGCCATGAAATTACTTAGCATACTTTTATTGTTACATTATATTGCTAACTTAGCTCCATCTAGTGCATAGTTTTGCAACTAAACCATCCACCAACCACCATTCTTCATAAATTATTCCTGAAAAAACATCTGATATTGGCGGCCGATTTTACACGACGGTGGTCGCTAGCCAAGCGATTCCTGAAGGAGTCCAACCACCAAGCGGGCTTCGCCTGGATTAGCCGCCTATTGAAACATGCAGAGGCGTCAGGACTTCCGCCCGTTCTCTTGGGTAACGCCAATGGCGAGACCATGGACTGAACACCAAAGTACACCTGGAGGTTTTTAGATGGACCGCCTAGCCTCTTCTGGATCATCCTCTGATAACCTTCCGTTCGTCCTTGGGCAAAGGAAAAAAAGTAAAATGGGCATTAAAATGGCATTCTTACGCTAACCTATCATATTTCACAAATACTTAATTACTTATTTGTGAAATATATGTGTTTAAATTAGTTTATAAGTTGGAAATTGTATGACAAGGCGTAGTTCCATCGATGGCCGCTAGATGGAGCTAACTGTCGAAACGAAATCGTTTTGTTTATACTCGAACGGTTTTAAATGTATTGAGTGTAGCGATTTAGGAATTAACCTGAATCTGTATATAACATCATTTTTTTTTTGTGGCGTTCATTTCGTGTCTCCCCTCGGGTACCTGAGTGAGTTATAGTTTGATCATCAAATCAGGCAGCACTGGATTTACGCTGCTTAAGCGAAGTTAATATTATTAATAATAGGTTGGGGAAAAAGTCTTTTCGCATTATTATTAATAATAGGTTGGGGAAAAAGTCTTTTCGCATTATAGTATGTATGAACTTATAATAAAATCTCTTTGGCTATAGTATTTGTATCTGGCTGGTTTTGGTATCATTGAAAGTTAAAATTTTAAAGAACATAATTCCAAATTCAAATTAGGAAAATGTGTGATTTTCATTTGTTTTTCGTACTGTCAAGATGAGTGAATCTAATGAAGAAATTCGATACATTTTAAAAATGTTCTACAAAAAAGGTAAAAATGCAGCGCAAGCCGCGAAAAAAATTTGCGATGTTTATGGACCTAGTGCAGTGTCTGTGAGAGTAGCACAAATTTGGTTTAAGCCTTTTCAATCCGGAAATTTTGATGTCAAAGATGCAGCTCGCTCTGATCCCCTGATATTACGGATAAAATGGATGCCATTTTTGAAAAAGTGGAGCAAGATTAACATATCAGTAGTTGTAGTAGTAACTGAAGAACTGGGAATTGACCACAAAACAGTTTTGGCGCATTTGAAAAAAGCTGGGTACACAAAAAAGCTCGATATTTGGGTACCTCACGAGCTCACTGAAAGAAACCTAATGAACCGTGTACTCATTTGTGATTCTTTATTACGACGTAACGAAACCGAATCATTTTTGAAGAAGCTGATAACTGGTGATGAAAAGTGGATCACGTACGACAAGAACGTGCGAAAAAGGTCGTGGTCAAAGGCCAGTCAGGCTTCACAGACTGTGGCGAAACCCAGGTTAACTCGCAATAAGGTGATGTGTGTGTGGTGGGATTGGAAGGCCTTCATTATGAGCTGTTACCACCAGGCAGGACTATCGATTCTGAACTCTACTGCGAACAACTTATGAGATTAAAACAAGAAGTTGAGAGAAAGCGGCCGGAATTGATCAACAGATGGGGTGTGGTCTTTCATCATGATAACGCTAGACCTCACACATCTATAGCCACCCAGCAAAAAGTAAGAGAGTTTGGGTGGGAGGTGTTAATGCATCCGCCGTATAGCCCTAACCTTGCACCTTCATATTTCCATCTGTTTCGATCTCTTCAGAATTCTTTAGGCAGTGTTAGGTTAACATCACGAGAGGACTGCCAAATCCACTTGTCGCGGTATTTTGATGAGAGGTCCCAAAATTTTTATAGCAATGGGATCATGTCCCTACCTACAAGATGGCAAAAGGTTATCGAACAAAATGGTACATTCATACTTTAGTTAAATGTCAATAAACTATATTAAAAAATGTTTTGAATTTTCTTAAAAAATGCGAAGAAACTTTTTCCCCAACCCAATATCTGCACACATCGAATACGTAACGTCCTCCATTACGTCCATAAATAAATAGTGAGCCTTATTCGACAAGTCGACGTCGATCAATAGTCTTTCATCATCACAACTCAGTCAGGTACAGACACGCACATTAATCAGTCATGTGAAATAAGTATAATATTGTAAATAACTGAATACACGTCAGTACCGTATATCAGTGTTTTACTTGGTCACCTCACAATACTTACACACAGACTAATTATTTAATTCTCGTCTACTAAGTGGCGTCTCCAGTGCAACTGAAGTAGTCTGCAACCACTGTTCGAGACATCCACATCAATATGATTAAATTTTATTAAAGACTGAGCTGATGGTAAGTGAAAATGAGGTTGAAGATTACGGGCACACGGGCTTAGGAAAGGACTGGCTCTTCGTAAAATATTGCTGGAACACAACACCGCCGGAGCGGTGGAATTTGGCAGCAGTTTTATACGAAGCCTAGCCAGTCTGACCCTGACGGGACCTTACCACCAAGCATAATCTTTTTGCATAGGTAGGTACTTCCGAATGCTCGTATGGTGTGGAGTCCGTTGTAAGTTTGAAGTAACATTGTACTTTATTAATTTACACTTGTACAGATTTAAATTTTAACCGGAGCAGTTTTGCTTTAAACCCACAACATTCGTAAACATACGAATCGATAAAGATTCGTGATCACATGGCAGAGAAACCACACCTTTGACTTTATTATTGAAACTAGTCAATGAGTATAGATGTAGTTTTTGATAAGTAAAATTATTATCAAACTTATCAATGAGTTTTATGTGTAAAGTGCTATTTGTGTAGAACGTAATTTATCAATACTTCTCATATATAATTTATTAATACTTCTGTCCCGGCGCGGGCCCTTTGTGGCTAATTACAATAGAAAGCCAATTGTGTCTCATTAGCGGTGATTGAGAGGATAGGTATATGATATCTTTGCTCGCAACGTCGCTCGCGTTCTATAAGTTTTTTGTAGTAGAATTCTACTTTGTTACCTGTTTAGCAGGATAACCGATAACGAAGCTGACGTTCAATGCAATGAATGCTCACAAAGATAATGGTAACGACAGATAGTCACCGTACGACATCAATTGAGAGCATACACGACATTATCAGTCGTGTATGCTCTCCGGACTATGAACATAAAGGTTCCTTGGACTACTCACGCTGAAGCCGACCTTATTCATTGTCATAGCGTCACATAAAACTACTGGAAATTGTACCTCTCTTAACCTGAGATGGGAAATTGTTCGGAATTATCACTCATGGCCTCTCTCAGCTTGTTGACGAGCGTACGCGCATCCAAGACGTTGCTGGCCACACTGCTTACTGCCTGGACCTTCTGCCGACAACCGATCCCGACAGATATTTGGTGTCCGTCACTGCACCCTTAGGGACATCCGATCACTGTCTGGTGAAATCTGTATCGCAGTACTCGCCACCTGACACCCGACCAAGTGGTTCTAGGCGAGTATGGCGTTACAAGTCGGCAGATTGGGATGAAATGCGACATTTCTTCGCATCTTATCCGTGGCGGCAAGCCTGTTTTACATCAACCGATCCATCGTGCTGCGCTGATGCAGTCTCAAGTGTGATAGGTCAAGCAATGGAGTTCTTCATTCCCTACGCTGATCTACCCCTTGAAACCAAAGCTCGCCCATGGTTTAGTGCTGAATGCTCTTCCGCTGAAAAGCGTAAGCGAGAAGCGTACAAAGCCTGGGCAACCGCTCGCAGAAGCAAAGCCGATGACTCGCATGAACACAAGAACAGGTACAATGCTGCCGCCAAGTCCTGCAAGAAGGTGATCAAAAGAGCTCGTTTCGCCCACATAGGCTGTATTGGAGACAGAATAGCGTCATACCCCTCGGGAAGAAAAGCTTTCTGGTCCCTCGCCAAGTCGGTCGAAAAGAACTTTTGTCGCCCATTGCTGCCGCGACTGCGGAAACCTGACGGTTCTCTGGCCCACACCGCTAAGGAAAAGGCGGATTTATTTGCCAGTATCTTTGCGGAAAATTCTCGTCTAGATAGCCAAGGAAAAATCCCACCCCAATTACCTCAGTTCGGTCCTACAATGGGTACCGTTCATATTCGCCAAAAGGAGGTTCTTAAATGCTTGCTGCACCTAGACGAGAATAAGGCTAGCTGTCCAGATGGTATTCCTGCAGTGGTGTTGAAACGCTGCGCAGCTGAGTTGTCTCCCGTTTTGACGCGTCTCTATAGACTTTCTTTGGAATCTGGTAAAGTCCCAAAATCCTGGAAGCTGGCTATCGTACAACCAGTACCGAAGAAGGGAAGCCGTGCTGATCCTGTCAACTATCGACCAATCTCAATCACTTCCATACTTTGCAAAGTCATGGAACGTGTATTGAACAATCGACTCCTGGCATACCTCGAGACCAACGAGCTCCTAAGCGACAGTCAATATGGTTTCCGCAGTGGACGCTCGACCGGCGATCTTCTCGTGTATGCCACACACTTATGGAGTGAGACCTTGGAGGGTCATGTTGAAGCAATAGCTGTTTCCTTAGACATATCCAAGGCCTTTGACAGGGTCTGGCATGATGTTCTCTTAAGCAAGCTTCCAGCATATGGCATACCGACCGGGCTCTGCGACTGGATATCTGATTTTCTGAGGGAACGGTCGATTCGAGTAGTCTTAGACGGCTACTCCTCTGACCTAATGGCGATTTATTTATTTATTTATTTTATTTATTTATTTTCACAAATTCCACAGCCCTTAAAGTAATATACAATGAAATTATAAGTAACACTTACAGCCAATTATGGAATTATATTTTTTATGCATAACGGTTAGCAGACATGTATAAGACTAGAAGTTCTAAATTACAAAGCATTAAAAAATTGAATTACATTAAAAAGTACGTGAAATTATGATTACGTTATAGGTACATATTAAATTACAATAAAATTAAAATTACAGTAATTATAAATTTAAGAATAGTAATTATTAATGACAATAATTACTAAAATGAATCAAACTAAAATAATGAAGTACAAATTTATATGAGGAGAAAGAGAAAAGTAAATACAGAATGAAAAGTGACATATGTGTTTGTTGGTGTGTGTGTGTGTGTGTGTGTGTGAGAGAGAGAGAGTGTGCATACTAACTAGTGAAGTGAGCTATAATTTCCTGCCTAAACTTATCCCTACTACTACTAAAAATGTCTGAGTTTTGTGAAAATGTGCTATTGTAGGTGTTATGCATTCTTGTGATTATGGAATTTTTCGTGTAATTTGTTTTTGAGTATTGTGAATGAAAAAGTTGTGTGTGTCTTGTTCGGCTAGAGGGAGTACGCAAGTTTAAGATTAGGCAGGTGAGCTCATTGCTATCTACGACATTGTTGCAGATGTTGTGCATAAAGAGCATGTCCAGCAAGCAACGTCGATTCTCCAACGACAGCAGACGGTGATACTTACAGGCTTCAGGATATTGCATATTTGACAAGTGTTGTCTATAATTCAAATGTTTGACGAATTTCTTTTGAATGTTTTCAATTGTGTGTTTATAGACAACGTAGTTTGTGTTCCAGACCGAACTGCAGTACTCAAGTATACTTCTAACGAACGAATAATACAGTATTTTTATGCAAATTACATCAGAGAAAGGAGCCGAGGTCCTCAATACGAAACCCAAATTTTTGTACGCTTTTGTTACAATAAATCCGATGTGTTCAATGAAATTCAGTTTTTCATCGAAGACCACCCCCAAGTCACGAACAAGATCAGCTCTAACAATTCCTATTCCATTAAAAAAGTATGTAGAATGTAATTTTTTATTTTTTCTAGTGAAAGTGATAAGTGAGCACTTGTCTACATTGATGGTTATGCGGTTGTCAGCGTAGTACTCCGATAATCTATCCAAATCCTCTTGTAACCTGAGACTATCGGCGGTATTCTTTATTTTCATGTATATTTTTGTGTCATCTGCATACATTGCGAAGTTCGCGTGGTGGATGAATTGTCCGATGTCATAAAGATATACAGAGTAGAGGAGGGGTCCTAGAATTGATCCCTGTGGAACACCAGATGGGATAGAAATATAGTTGGATCGATGTCCACCCACCTCAACTGCCTGAGAACGATTACGTAAGTAGGACTCTAACCAACGCAACAAATTACCACATACTCCTACTTCCTGAAGCTTACGGAGAAGGATGATGTGATCCACACGATCGAAAGCTTTTTCGAAGTCAGTGTAGATCACATCAATCTGTCCACCGCCCTCCATATCATAAAGTACGTCACTTGTGAAAATTGCGAGATTTGTACAAGTTGATCGGCCCCTCATAAAACCGTGCTGTTGAATAGGGATCATTTTACTGACTATTGGGTATATTTCATTATAAACTACTCTTTCTGCCACTTTAGCGAGGACGTTCAACTTGGAAATGGGACGATAATTATGGATTGATGTTTTTGGCCCCTTTTTGTGTACCGGTGTTATGTGAGCTGTTTTCCATATTGTAGGAAAGTAACCTTCTAAAATGCAGCGATTAAGTATGTACGCAACTGGAACTGACAGACTTTTCGCACATTTGACAAACAAGAGAGGCGGCAGGTTGTCCCCCCCTGGGCTTTTAGTTACGTCCAAAGCTTTCAACAATTTCTCACAGTACTCCACACTAATAGAGAAGTTACCAATTGATTCAGTTACATGCAAACGGGGAGTAGTGTGTGTGTCATCATAAATATCAAGAGGAATACTGAAGTTTTTTAAAAAAAAGTCATTGAAAGCATCGCATATATCAGATCCGCCACTAATGTCCACACCATCGTAGGTCATATGTGTTGGAAAGTTCGAGCTACATTTCCTCCTCGACTTCACATAGTTCCAAAAATACTTACTTGATACTTTGATTTTGTTTTGTGACCATTCAATGTAATTAATGTGACATTCTGCAATTAACTTTTTTTGGCGCGCACGCAAGGTCGAAAAAGAAGTATAGTCCAAAGGGTTACCATATTTTTTCCATAGGGAGTGATATTTTGCCTTTTCTTTAGTAATTCGAATAAGTGCTTGACTGTACCATACTGGATACTGATGAGCAACTGATACTTGAGACTGGGGTACATGTATGTCAATTAAATTAAAAAGTAAATTATAAAAAATATTCAATGTCATTTCAATATCAGCGTCCTTAAATAAAACTGACCAATCACACTTAAGCAGTTCTGTATTAATATAGTCATAATCGGCCCTTCTGTATAGATATCTTTTCTGAGGCTTCAACTTTAATGCCGGAATCACAATATCAGAAATATCGAGCTCGACCGAGGGGTGGTAAGGGTCTTCAGGTACAAGCGGACTCTCAGATCTCCAGATATTAACTTCAAAGTTTGAAAAAACTAAGTCTAATGTGTTAAGTTTTGAATTTAAAATTGTATTGGATTGTTTTAAACCGTGAAAGTATAAAGAGTTTATCAAATCCGCAGCAACATTTTGAACTTCAATTGATCCTTTCTGTAAGTAAATTGGATCCGACGTAATCCACTTTAGGCAAGGTAAGTTAAAATCACCCGCCACTAAAAAGCTACAATTAGGGTGTTTATCTACAATATCACTGAACATATCAATAAAACAAAATATACGTTCCACTAAACTTCTATTTGGCGGGATATAAACCGTGGCGATATGCAAATCAGGTTCTGCGGGGAGGCGGCTGCGAGCGGCGAGGCTGCGACCGGGCACGGTTAACCATACGCACTCCAGATCGGCGCGTTGCCACTCAGGGCGCGCACGCGCATGCATTTGCTTATCGCACAGCGCCATGACCCCGCCACCCAGTCCGCCCCCGCCGCGGTCTCGCCGGAATACATCAAATTGTGCATTGCAGATCTCTGTGTCTAAGATTCCATCACATAACCAAGTTTCTGTGATTAAAGCTATATGAATGTTGTGTGTTAAAAGGTTATTAAAAAAAGTGTTCGTTTTTGTCCGTAATCCACGAACATTCTGATAAAATAAGTGTAACTTATTGTTGTTTAGTGACATCGTGAGATCTGGAATGTGTTGATGATACTTTATAGCAAAACATATTATGTTGTATTTTAGGTTGGCTTATAATGTGAATGCATAAACGATTATGGGATGAAATCGAGCAGTACTTTAAAATAATATATGATGGAACCATATTGTTAGTAACATCGAGGTAATTTGCAGGTTTTTGAATGCTTAATATACTTGAGTTATAATTCATAAAGCAGTATTTTCTCAAAAGTAACGATACGACTAATAGTAAATAGATAGGTAAGTTTATTTTATAGTTAGTATGACTGTGAGAGTTGAAATTTTGTGTAGTGGGAAGTGTATAAATGTGAAGTGTAAATGTGTAACAATATGATGCGCAGTAAATAATTAAAATTTGATTAGATATTAAAAAACATATAAAGACTAAACATTTTGCGTTTAAACATCTAAACGACACCTTTATGCCATTTTTTTTAAGTCGTTTGTAGTTAATATGGGTATGGGTGGTGATGTCTCGTTTTTTCGAGCGTATATTATGCAGTTTTTTGTCCAAATGAATTTATAGTTTAGTTCATGTGCTTTGTGCTTACAGTCTTTCAGTAGCTTTTTATTCGCGGCGGTTAAATGCTCATTAATATACACTTTACTCACGTTGAGATCACCACCTACTCCTATGTCTCTGGGAATAAAACCTCGGGTCTTCCGTGCTGCAGCTACCACGGCATCCTTGGTAGAACGATGCTTGAAGCGGGCGACGATAGCGCGGGCGTTTTTGGTAGCAGCCGTAGGTCGACGAGGCTGGATTCTGTGGGCAAACTCAACATCTTCTGTTGAAATCAGACCAAGATGTTTAGCAGCCCGTACAACAATGTCGACAGTGCACTCAGTGTTAGATTCAGGGATTCCTATAATTTCAACATTCTGTAAGCGCGACCATTGTTGCTGCCGAGCCATGTCGGATTCAACACGGCTGATGCGAGCTTCATAAGCTTCGATGTTACGCTTTAAGGTTATGTTTTCATCACGAAGCGATTTAATTTCGGCGGTATTCACATCAAATCTCTTGAGAATATCTTCGTACTGAGAACTTATAAAGTTTATCGAAGATTCTAGGCTACTTATTTGTTGTTTAATTGGTTGTAGTTCGATTGCTAAAGCATTTTTAATAAGATTTGGTAATTCTTTTACAAGGGCCTCGAGCGTGTACCCAGGCGAATCACCTAGTGGTTTTTCATCCGAAAGCGGTGATTTATTTCTCCTAGTGCAGACGTTGCTACGAACATCAGGACATAGCCGTGATGATTGTGATGAAGGCTGATCATGTTGCTTGATTGGAGTATTGCTATTGTCGCCTTTTGGTAATGATGATACACAAGCTGAGCATACCCATTTAGCCTGTTTTTTAAAATTGCTAGCAGTAAGATTAACGCAAAGATAGTGATACGGCTTTGAGCATGATGAGCCGGTGCAAGTAACTTTTTCATTTGCATGGAGGGTAAGCTTACAAGCTGCGCAAACTGTCATCTTGTATGTTCGGGCGTCTTCGTACAAAACGCAGGAGAGAGAAAGTAGTGCAGCGGGTGAAAGTGACAGTGATGCAGATGGTGTTACTCGTTCTCACAGGAGGGTTCGCGAGGAGCGGGGTGATTTTGACACAGCACGGTTTGAAAACACTTTATGCAATAAAGACACTTAATAACTGCAGAAACTAAGACTTCCGTATGAGTATTGGATGAACTAGGACTAGTAATTTAAGGAGAATAATGCGTATACGTCTGCTTTTAAAGGATTTTGAACGACGAATGAATGAATGAACGATAAATGCCGGGGTACCTCAGGGATCTGTTCTCTCTGCAACTTTATTCTTGCTGCACATTAATGACCTCCTAACACCAGGCATTATTGGATATGCTGATGACAGCACTGTTGTTGAGAGATATATATCCAATGCGCGAACGAGCGCCCATGAAATCCAGGTTTTGAGAAGGTCTATGATTGAGCGCGTTGATTCGACCTTGCGGAATGTGTCCGATTGGGGCGAATCTAACCTGGTCAAATTCAACGCCTCTAAAACACAAGCGTGTCTATTCTCCGCAAAAAAGAGCACCTTTACTTTTACGCCCACTTTCCAGAATGTGTCTGTTCCCATCACCGACCAACTAGGGCTGTCTTGGCGTATGATTAAAATACTTTTCTTGACTTTTAAAATTTAATTTCAGAAAATAATTTTATTACAATGATCTTCTAGCGTGTAGTTCAAAAATTTTGTATATGTGGATTACACAATTAAAATGTTGAAGGACCCGGGTTGATGACGTTGATTTTTGACACCACTCGAGTGGCAGATGCGTAGATGACGCGATTAGGAAGCACTCCGATTGGCCGATGCGAAAATGATGCGACTTCCATCCAATAGGATACCCGCTGTCACGTGACCACTATGTGAGTAGGGATTCGTTTAAGGCGAAGCATTTCTTAAGGCGAAGCCTGTACATGCCCCCGGCCTTGGAAGCACCGACGTCCAACATCCAAGCAGTATTTCAATCTTGGAAAAGCGGGCATATGCGAGAGAAGGCTCGCCTGATAACGCCTGAGGTAGTTTGGATGTCAGCAACTCGTGAAATTCCATCTTTACCTGGCTTAGTCGAGAGTATACGACCTAAGCTCCATTTCAGAGGTGGATTGTGCTCTTCTTTGATTAGTACTAGTGTGTTTGGCTGTAAATCAGGACTATGTGTTTTCCATTTTGTACGAATCTGCATCTCTGATATGTATTCCTTACTCCAGCGTGTCCAGAAATGTTGACGTATTTGTTCTAATCTTTGGTACCGAGAAAGCCGGCATTCAGGAACCTCTGCTAGTTGTTCAGTTGCTGGCGCTGTTAGGAGACGACCAACCAGGAAGTGAGCTGGGCTAAGGGGAAGGAAGTCATTTGGATCTGTGGATAATGGACTTATTGGACGGGAGTTTAGGATTGCTTCAACCTGCGCTAATACAGTGCTAAACTCTTCAAAAGTCAAATGTGCATTGCCAATTACTCGTACCAAATGATGTTTACACGATTTTACCCCAGCTTCCCAAAGTCCACCAAAATGAGGCGCATATGGAGGGATAAATGAAAATTTAATATCATGACTAGTTGCGTATTCGATCATGTGAACAGTTTATTAAGAATTTTGAAAACTCATTAGATGCACCCACAAAATTCTTACCGTTATCGGAAACGATTTCTAGAGGTTTACCTCGTCGTGCGATGAATCTCTTTAAAGCAAGGATATACGCATCAGTTGAAAGGTCACTAACCAACTCTAAGTGTACAGCACGAGTAACGAAACAAACGAATAAACATATATAACCTTTAATAAGCCTCGAGCCTCTACCTTTACGGTTCAGTGTGAGCACGGGTCCCGCGTAGTCGACCCCGCAGCGCAAAAAAGGGAAACTTGGAGTGACTCTCCCTTGTGGTAGGTTGCCCATCATAGGTGTTAAAGTTTTACCTCTCAATCGTGTACAGATAACACAGTTATGTACAGTGCGCCTACAGAGATCCCTACCCCCTATTGGCCAGTAGCTCTCTCGGATGTTGTAGAGCAAAGCTTGTGATGCAGTATGCTGTAGTCGCTCGTGTACGTCGCGGAATAACAATACTGAAAACCAATGTTTAGCAGATAATAACATGGGATGCTTTTTATTATAATCGAACTCAAGTGAATTTTGAATTCTCCCACCAACACGAATAATTTTATGACTATCCATAAATAAATTTAACTTGCTTAAATTGTGTTTTGATGGTATGTTATTTTTGTTAAATAATAAACTATAAGCCTCAGGGAACGATTCCTGTTGACTTAGCCTAACCAACACTGTGTTTGCCTTTCGTAACTCATCGACGGTTAGAGCTCCACTGAGACGATTTTTACCGTTTTGCGAATTATTAATAAATCTTAATGAATATGCGCATGTGCGTTTAAGACGATTGTATTTTGAAAAACGATCAAAGGGAAATAACGTTTTTTCGAATGTAGAAACCAGAGAAAGTACGGCCTTCTGCTTTATTTCAGGAATATCTTCCTCCACTGCTACCTTTGTTTGATTTGAAATAGCTTGGCTACATTGAAAGTCTGGATCGTGAAGAAACGATGGTCCCTTCCACCATAGAACAGAAGACTTAAGGTCTTCTAGCCTGACCCCACGAGACACTAAATCGGCTGGATTGTTCCTACCGCTAACATGACACTGTTATATATGTATATTGTACATAGTAATGCAATGCTGGCTGCTTACTCAGCAAAACCGTATTATATCCCATAAACTTATTTACAGAAAAGTAAGTTCGGTTCAAGCTTCTCGCGGTGACACTTGCCTCATATATTAAATCTGTAATTTCGATTTCCAGTTTTAAATAAAGTTCCTTTTTTAAAAAGTGGTTTGAAATAAACTCCCTAACAATTTGGTGGCAGCGTAAAGGGATATTAAAAATTGTGATATCCACGGTCCGTCTCCGTATCCGTATCCGAATTTCAGTGCAGTGTCATCCGAACTTTTCGAACTCACCTCTGTATCCTCTGTATCGTGTGAACTCTGTATCCTCTGTGTCGTGTGAACTCTGTATCCTCTGTGTCGTGTGAACTCTGTATCCTCTGTGTCGTGTGAACTCTGTATCAAGTGAAGAAAGAAAAAAAAAACTCTGTATCCTCTGTGTCGTGTGAACTCTGTATCCTCTGTATCAAGTGAAGAAAGAAGAAAGAAGACAACTCTGTATCCTGTAACCTCTGTATCAAGTGAAGAAAGAAGAAAGAAGACAACTCTGTATCCTGTAACCTCTGTATCAAGTGAAGAAAGAAGAAAGAAGACAACTCTGTATCCTGTAACCTCTGTATCAAGTGAAGAAAGAAGACAACTCTGTATCCTGTAATCTCTGTATCAACCGAAGAAAGAAGAAAGAAAAAAAAAACTCTGTATCCTGTATCCTCTGTATCCAGCGAAGAAAGAAGAAACCCCTGTATCCTGCAAAATCTCTATCGAATAAACTCTGCATTCTGAAAAAAAAATATATAAGCAAAGAAGAAAGCTCTGTATCCTGTACCCTCTGTATCGAAAAAACTTTGAACCCTGAAGAATAAGTATCAAAATAAATCTCTGTATCCTGTATCAACTCTAAACTCTGAATCCTGTTGAAGTAGAAAGAAGAAAGTTCCTGTATTCTCTGTTTCGAATAAGGAAGTACCTAAACTCTGTATCCTGTTCATCTCTGAGTCCTGCAAGAAAAGCTACTTACCGCTGATTCCTGTGAAAGAAACTTATGCCCTTTGCTACACTCCGTATCCTGTAAAACAAACACGCCGAGTCCTGTAAAAAAAAAAAGAAAGCTCCGTGTCATCGTGATCTCTGCATCCTGACGAAGACTATCCCTACGAATTCAGTCAAAGAAGTCATGCTCCTACTTCTCGTCGGATTGTGAGTTATTTTAGCTAATTTTACAACTTCATACTTTATAACATTTCAATTCTACATAGTCAATTTAATTCTAAATCATTTTATATTTTATTCAAAAATTCAAATTCTATTCTTAATTCAAATTCTATTTTTTGTTCCAAATTCATTACAATAGTTAATTCATTCTATTATCCAACCTAACACAGTTGATCATTCTACTGTAAGTTATAATAATTGTTCCTAGAAATTTAATGCTGACGCGCTTATCGCAAAAGTTCCAGACAAAAACATTTCACGGTCAAGTTTGCGTGACCGCCTGTTACACCGTATCGATTTTAATTCTATTCAAGTTTTGAATTAATTGTTGTATTTTAATTTTTTGTTTCGATTATATTTAAATAAAATGTCTGTAAAACCTGAAAAGGAAGTTGATTCTATTCAAATTAGCACATTATTTAAGTTTATAAAGCCTTTTGATGGCTCCAGAGATAAATTAAATTCATTTATATCCCTTTGTCAAAGTGCTATAAATTTAGCTACAGATTCTCAAAAGCCTATTTTACTTCAATATATTTTATCACAGCTTGAAGGAAAAGCTGAGACAGCATGTTCAATTAAAGAATTTGATGATTGGAAAGCACTTAGTGAATTTTTAAAAAGCCAATTCGGTGAAACCAAGCATTATGCACATTTACTCGCAGATCTTCAAGAATGCCGTCAATTACCAAATGAACTAGTCAGTCAGTTTGCTCTTCGTTTAGAAACGTGTTTATCTAAATTGTTAACCGAAGTAACGTTGTCCAATAAAAAGAAAACTGAATTAACAGGTCGTTTAGGAGCAATGGAAGACTTAGCGCTTCACACTTTCTTACTTGGCCTTAAACCTAATATTTCTAATCTTGTCCGAAGTAAAAATCCTCCGAATCTCAATAGTGCTATTAATTTTGCAACGTCGGAAGAAAAAATTCAACAACTATTATTCAGACGGAATACACATACTTCTCCACATAATTCTATGTCACAGCGTCCTCCTCAAAGATTTAATCATTTCAGACCAATTATTCACAGCGTTAATAACGGACCTCACTCATATAATTCTATTCCAGTATGTCGATACTGTAAGAGTCAAGGACACACAATCGAAATTTGTAAAAAACGTCAATTTAATAACCACGGATATTTAAATAAACCTCAAACGTCTCATTATTCTAATTATCAACCTCAACCTCAAAATTCACATCCATTTCATCATCCCCAAAATAGATTAAATCAGAAACCATTTAATGGTCAGTCTAATCGCGTTCACTTTGTAGACGATTATAATAATCAAGTGTTTAACTCTGAAGTATATCCCCAAGAATATGACTCTCAAAATTACGATATTCAAAATTATGACTCGCAGAATTACGATTATCAAAATTATGACTCTCAGAATTACGATTCTCAAAATTATGATTCTCCAGGAACGTCTCAACAAGAACATTTCGACGTTAATCAACACAATGATACTGATAATTTAAACAACTAAAGGACTCACGTAATAGGTGTCTCGTGGAGTCCAAGCCTAAGTTTTGTAATGACGCCTCACTCAAATCCTCTGCGAATTCCTCTGATATAATAAACAAAATTAATAATCCACTCCAAAGAAAAGAAATACCTGATAATTCCGATTTTAAGCTTAAAAATATTATACAACATCCTAAATCTACATCTCAAACTAGAAAAAATAAAAGTACTCAAGAAGTACCTCAAAGCTACTCAATTCCCGAAGAAGTTTCAAAAGTCGATAAAATTTATGAAATTACTTGTGATCCATCTAAAATATTTCTGCCTTATATTCTTCTTAAAACCTCTATTTCTGACGAACCTCTGACTTTTCTCGTCGATACTGGCTCTTCTATTAGCCTTATAAAACAATCTTCGCTACAGTCACCTGGCTTGAAGCTAAATAAAAATAATATATTAAAACTTAAAGGTATAGATAACAACAAAGAAGCCGTCCCTACACTTGGCGACCTTGATATTAATCTCTTCTTTGGAAGAGAATCAATTTCATTCAATTTCCATGTGGTGGATAAAATCAATTTGAGCTACGATGGCATTATAGGTAACAATTTATTCACTCAGTATCAGTGTAATATTGACTATAACCGCAAGATACTTAATATAATCAATAATAAAATAAAACTAAACTTCAATGATCCTATTTATCACATTCCACCTCGTTCAGAGATCTTAGTTGAATGTTCTGTTCGTAATCCCGAAATCAAAGAAGGTCTCATTCTTGACGAACATCTCACAGACTCTCTTTTAATAGCAAACTGTGTGGTAAAAGTTAAAGAAAACAATAGAATAAACCTAACAGTGCTTAACACTTCTGAAAAACCTACAAAATTAATATCTAACCTTCAACTTACTTTACATCCATTTGAAAATAATACTTATTATTCTAAAACTAATTATCAAAACTCTCGAACCTGTCTAAACAGAACTCAAGAAGTTCTGAAACATTTACGAACTTCACATTTGAATCCAGAAGAATGTAACGCCTTACGTGACGTATGTACACGGTATTCTGATATTTTCCACCTTCCTGGTGATCAATTAACATCTACTGACGCTATTGAACATCAAATTCGAACTACATCCGATCAACCAATCAATGTTAAATCATATAGATTCCCTGAAGTCCATAAACAAGAAGTACGTACACAAATCGACAAAATGCTAGACCAAAAAATAATTCAACCTTCTCTGTCTCCCTGGTCCTCTCCTATCTGGATTGTACCCAAGAAAATAGATGCATCAGGTCAAAAGAAATGGCGCATCGTCATTGACTATCGCAAATTAAATGATATAACAATCGGTGAAACTTATCCTATTCCGAACATTACAGAAATTCTAGACCAATTAGGAAAATCTAAATATTTCTCAACACTAGACCTTGCTTCCGGTTTTCATCAAATTAAAATGAACCCTCTAGATTCTTGCAAAACAGCGTTCAGTGTTCCACAAGGTCATTTCGAATTCTGTCGAATGCCTTTTGGCTTGAAAAATGCCCCTTCAACTTTTCAGCGTCTAATGAATAATGTCCTCACTGGCTTACAAGGAGAAAGATGTTTTGTCTATCTTGATGACGTTGTCATTTATTCTCATGATTTATCTTCCCACATAGAAAATATATCCGCCGTTTTTTCAAAAACTCCGTATTTTTAATCTCAAACTACAACCAGACAAATGTGAGTTCCTAAGAAAAGAAGTAGGTTACTTAGGACACATAATAACCAAAGATGGATTAAAACCTGACCCAAATAAAGTTAAAAGTGTAAAAGAATTCCCTATTCCGAAATGTCCCAAGGACATTAAATCTTTTTTAGGCCTCATATCTTATTACAGAAGGTTTATACCCGATTTTTCCAAGATATCTAAACCCCTTACTGCTCTTTTAAAAAAGGATATTCCGTTTATTTGGTCTAATGAGCAGCAACTATCTTTTGAAAGTCTGAAAGATAAATTAATATCATCTCCAGTCCTTACTTATCCTGACTTCACGAAACCTTTTAATCTAACCTGCGACGCTTCTAACTTTGCCATTTCCGCCATACTTTCCCAAGGTCCCATTGGCAAAGATAATCCTATAGCTTACTCCTCCAGAACTCTTAATAAAAACGAAACTAACTACAGCACAACAGAAAAAGAACTCCTTGCAATAATCTTTGGTTGTAAAAACTTTCGTCCCTATCTTTTCGGTAGGAAATTCTTCATTATAACTGACCATCGCCCTTTAAAATGGCTTTTCAATCATACAGATCCTAGTAGTAAAATGCAACGTTGGCGTCTACAATTAGAGGAATTTGAATACGAAATTATATATCGAAAAGGAAAATTAAATACAGCAGCTGATGCCCTATCACGGTATCCCACCTATCCTTTGACCCACGGGAATCCTGAAAAACACACTAATGCTCCTGATTCTACAAATCCTATCCTTCCAGCATCTAATGAAGATACTCAACTTCTCCCTTTTAGCCCTTTAACCTTAGATGATTTAGACATACAAATAACTGACAACGAAAACATAAATTTTGA
The DNA here is from genome assembly GCA_944452665.1 of Stenoptilia bipunctidactyla. NCBI lineage: Eukaryota > Metazoa > Arthropoda > Insecta > Lepidoptera > Pterophoridae > Stenoptilia > Stenoptilia bipunctidactyla. The sequence continues at coordinate 17,704,469 of OX101747.1, read as the reverse complement.
TGAGTTACCTGCATTAGATCTCTTAGATGATGACGATTTATTCCCCTGTCATGATGCTTCTACATCTGCTAAATCTTTAAAATCTACTGATGTTCAACCTGCAACTCTCCATGAAACCCCAACAACTTCTACTCTTCCTACTGTAATACCTGATAGTAATGACACTTACTCTAAATTTCTTAAATCCAATATTTCCTGCAAAACTGTCATAATTGAACACAATGATAGCCTATTAAAAACACTAAACAAAATAATTGTAGTTCCCACTTCCCTCGATCTTGACGAATCCGTTCCCTACGTTCAAGACATCCTATCAGAATATCCTGAATCAGAATCTTTTATTCAAGCTGAAAAAACGTTACACTCGTTTAAAACACTTTCACATAATAACAAACACTACTTTTTCTTATTCACAAAAGTACATCATTTTGACGATTGTACCTATTCCGATATCTTTGAAACTCTTAAAACGTTTAGAAACCATTTGCTTTCAAGCCCTGAACGAGAACAAAAGTTCAGCATAACTGATTTCAGAAACCCTTTTGATCGGCACATTTATTCGAAAATTTATAACATATTAGCGTATTTATTTCATGAAACCGGAATAGATATTCATATTTACCGTAATAAAATATATTATCCTACTCAAACCGAAATTAAAAAGATCCTAAAAGATAACCACGATATACCAATAGCCGGTCATCTTGGTTCTAATCGAATGTTTAATAAAATCCGCGAACAATTTTATTGGAAAAATATGCGCAGTGACATAGAAAAATATGTAAAAGAATGCTCATCCTGCCAAACTAATAAAGCACTCCGAAAAATAAATAGAGCCCCAATGCAGATTACAAGCACTTCTACTGTTCCGTTTGAAAGAATTTCTTTAGATATTGTTGGCCCACTTCCAGAGTCAGGAACTGCTAAACTCAAGTATATTTTAACCATCCAAGATGATTTAACTAAATATTCCGCTGCTTATCCAATTAGAAGTACAACTGCAGAAGAAACCAGCGATTGCCTCATTCACTTTATTTCACAGTTTGGCATCCCAAAAACCATTCTTACCGATCAAGGTACCAATTTTACAGCTGAATTATTCAAAGAAACCTGTTCATTTTTAAAAATCAAGCAGCTGTGGTCTTCTCCATACCACCCACAGACCCAAGGCGCACTAGAAAGAAGCCATTCCACTTTGAAAGAGTATCTAAAATCATATGTCAATGAGTCCCAAACTAATTGGCCTCGATACGTTTATACCGCTATGTTAGCGTATAATACTGCTACACACTCCACTACAAACTTTACTCCTTATGAACTACTTTTTGGCCATAAGCCGTATCTTCCAAATTCTATCTATGAAACCTCATCTTCTAATGTTACATATTCTGACTATGTCCAAATGCTGAAACACCGTCTCCAGTACACCAGATCTAAAGCTGTAGAAAACATTAATAAGTCTAAACAGTCGTCGAAAACCTATTACGACACTAGATCAAAACCAATCAATTACAAAGTAGGTGATTACGTTTTCCTTAAAAATCATCTTAGGCTTCGTAAGGCACTTTCGCCAATCTGGAAAGGACCTTATAAGGTTGTGAAAATTAATGGTAGAAATACCCTCACCTTATTAATAAATAGGCGGCATGTGACTCATCACTTTGACGAGGTCAAACTAGCTCGTCGCGCTGGAGACTAATTTTAGTAAGTTCCTCTAATAGTAAGTTTTAGTCAGATTAAGTAAATACTTATTATTCAATTTCAGTTTCGCAACAGTAGTAAGCGGAAACTACATCCAGCCTACTTCAAAAAGTTCCGGAATTCATTTTGACCCCATTGGATCATTAAAAATAACCAGTGGTTACCTTAACGTCGTTATCCCTACAGACATTTCATTTATTAAACCGCACCTAGAAAACTTGAACGGTGTGATAGGCACCTCACGTTACTTATGCAAACAAAGCAGCGCTTTCAACGAATTAGAGTGTTACAACATGTTAGGACCTTTATCTGTACGATATTACGACATTGTAAGAGACTTTGAAGCTATTTCTCACTTACTAGAAATAAGATCTAAAAGATCAGCCTGGTTTAGTGGCATAGGCACTGCTTTCAAACATTTATTCGGAACTATGAATGAAGACGATGCTATTCAATATAGCAGCGCCATTCAATCAGTGGAAAATAACCAGCTTAAATTGTCAGAATTAATGAAAAATAACATTTTAATAACCGAATCAACCCTTTCATCATATAAAAATATAATTGATAATATTGGAAATAACGAAAAAAGATTAAATAGTGCTATTGAAAGTTTATCGAGTAATTTAAAGAATTTAACTTTATTAACAGACAAAATATTAATTAAATCAACATTTTATGAAATGTTTAATATGTTAGAAAGTAGTTTACTTACCTTATCATTTAAGTTAGAAGACATAGTCAATGGAATAATGTTTAGTAAGTCTAATATTCTGCATCCGTCAATAATTACTCCGAAACAACTTTTTTCTGAATTAGTTAATAACTATCGGTTTTTACAAGATTATAATCAATTTCCTGTCAGTCTATCTCTAGAAAATATGTATATGTTACTAAATATATCTGAATTAGCTAGTTTTTACAGTAAGTCTAAAATCGTATTTGTTTTAAAGGTGCCACTTGTGAGTCCCAACGAGTTCAGCTTATATAATTGTTTACCTGTTCCGGTCATAAATAAGTATAATAATAAGACTTATACCACTATTATTCCATCGACAAAATATATAGGTATAACTAGAGATAAATCATTGTATTGTAAATTAAATAACTTAAACCAATGTAAAATAATATATTATATGTTTTATATTTGTTCAATTCCTAATATTTATTCTAGCTCTACGAATGCAATTTGTGAATCCGAAATTATATCTAAAGCTTTGTATTCTGTACCAAAACAATGTGAAATTAAAATGTTTACAGGTAATGTAGAAATTTGGCAACGGATTAATAATAATAAATTTATTTACGTAATTTCGGAACAAGCAAAATTATCTATTAATTGTCAAAAAACTGGAGATAGCGAATTATACATTTTAGGCACTGGAATATTTGATCTTCCAGTCGATTGTATAGCTTATTATAAAAATTTCATATTAATTCCTAAATCAACTGTAACTATTGATATTCCAACTATAAATTCGACATTTGATTTAATAAATGATAATTATTGTAACTTAACTTCATTGCATCAACTAGAAAATAATATACCAAACTTAACTTTGAGAAATACCGATTTGAACTCTATTGCCATGGAACATCATCGAGCTACCAGTCAGATTGTTAAAAGTTTAAATAAAATAATTGAAAAGCCTCATATTATTCTGTATGGTCAATATTATTCTTATACAACGATTTTGATTTCTGTGTTAGTTATATCCATAATTTGTTTTCTTTTATATAAATATTGTAAAGGCAATTGTCATCGAATCTGTAACAAGAAAAATAAAGATAACGCCGGGATAAATAATGTTGAATTAGATATCGTTGAAACCCCGAAAGTACAAACAGCCCGACTCAGATCTTCCTAATTCTTTTATTAAACTTCACTCTTTTAAGGTAAAGTTTAATCTCAACCTTGGGGGCTGTTATATATGTATATTGTACATAGTAATGCAATGCTGGCTGCTTACTCAGCAAAACCGTATTATATCCCATAAACTTATTTACAGAAAAGTAAGTTCGGTTCAAGCTTCTCGCGGTGACACTTGCCTCATATATTAAATCTGTAATTTCGATTTCCAGTTTTAAATAAAGTTCCTTTTTTAAAAAGTGGTTTGAAATAAACTCATGGCAAGTCCTTTGTTATACTATGAATCTCGGCAACTCTATTCTGTACAAATGTTTTGAGGGAATGTGGTGCCATGCGCAGCCAACTCAGTACGATAGTAGAGTCGCGCCAGAATATTATACTATCAAATTTAACGTCAATCGAATCTTGTATTTTATTAAATAATTTTGCACCCAGTAATGCACCACACAGTTCAAGCCTAGGTATACTTACTGGGTTCAATGGTGCCACTTTACCCTTAGAACAATATAACCTTACCACGATGGATGCGTCATGAGTTATAGTGCGTACGTACACACATGATCCATACGCAGCTTCGGACGCGTCGGTAAAGATGTGTAACTCAATTCGCGCAGGATTGTTGCCTATAACCGGTCGCAGGATGCGAATATCTTTAAGAAAACTTAGTGACTTTGTAAAACTCTGCCAGGTTTGAACAATATTAACAGGTAAATCATCATCCCACCCTATCTTAAGCAACCACAGACTTTGAAGTAGTATTTTAGCTAACATTATCACTGGACTCAATAGTCCTAAGGGATCAAAGATTTGTGCTATGCTTGACATGATAAAACGCTTAGATATAGGTTTATTTTCATATTTAAATTCTGTGTTATAATACAATTCATCGCTTTCATTAAACCACCATATACCTAATGTTTTAGAATTAATATTTTCACTTAATGCCAACTTCTTTTTAGAAAGTAAGTCGTTATTTTCGACATCACTTAACTGAAAGTTAAACATCCATTTGCGTAGTAAAAAACAACCGGATTGCAACACAGCTGTAACCTTTTGACAGTCTTCTAATAACTTAGCCTTATTGTCACCACCTGTCACCAGATCATCGACAAAAAAATCATCGCGGATGATTCTAGCTATGTTACTATCCGCGCACTCAAACGCTAGCTGTTTCAAACATCGACAACTTAGAAAAGGCGCCGAAGCTGTGCCGTACGTAACTGTATTTAATTGATAGACGCGTAAAGGGTGCGACGGGTCATCACGCCACAGAATTAATTGCAGGTTGCGCTGCTCCCTGCTCAAGGTCACCTGCCGGTACATTTGCATAATGTCAGCGCAGGCTACGTATTTATGCTGTCTAAACCTCAATAAAATAGAGATAAGGTCACCCTGTATAGGCGCACCTACCATCTGCAACGCATTGAGTGAAACACCATTACTAGTTGCCGAGCTGCCATCGAATACCACACGCAGCTTCGTGGTGGTGCTGTGCTCGCTAAGCACACCATGATGCGGTAGGAAATAGTATGGTTTATTATATTTATTTATTAAACTCATATGGCCTAAGCTTTGATACTCATTTATGAAATCACTATAAAGTTTTTTATAATCTGGGTCCCGTTGTAAACGCCTTTCAAGCGAAAAAAAACGACGTTCAGCTTGTAAGTAACTATCACCTAACGTATCGGGAGATTCTTTGAATGGAATTTGTACACAAAACCTTCCGTCACCATCGCGCATAGTATTGGTGACGAAATGTTCCTCGCATGTACGTTCCTCATCAGTGCGTAAGTCCTTAGGTACAGGTACTTCCTCTAGCTCCCAGAACTGCCTTAATTGCGAATCAATTGTTTGCGAAAAATTACACTGAATAAGCCTATCTAAACGCGTATTAGAACAAATAGGTCCAGATATAATCCACCCTAATTTTGTATCTAGTAGGAAAGGCCCATTCGATAACCTAATTTTATTGTTATTAATTAAATCCCAAAACTTATCTGCGCCTATTAAAATATCAATATGTTGAGATTCATAAAATTGCGGATCTGCTAAAGTAATATTTGTAGGTATATCAAATGAAACGTTTTGTTTCAACAGAGCAGGCAAAGCCGAAGTGATGTTGGGTAAAACAAAACAATGTAGTCGCGTACTATAAGGGTTAGTGCGCGATTTAATTTTAATATCACACATTTGCGTCGATGTTGTGATTGAATCACCAACTCCTCTTATTTCGTGTGTGGACTGTATTACCGGCGCTTGAATAATATTAATTAAAGATTGAGTAATAAAACATCTCTGACTGCCGCTGTCTAAAAGCGCGCGCGCGAGATGATAACAGTTGTTTACGTCGGCTATCTCAACTAGCGCAGTAGACAACAATACTGGCTTAAAAAAAGGTGAATGAGTACTGTTGTGTGCATTGTTTACGTTAATCGCCGGCACCCGGGCGGCAAGCGCGGCAGAGGGGCGCGGGGCAGGCGGCGCGGACGCGGTAGAGGGACTCACTCCCGCGCTTGACGTAGCATTGATCGCAGATGAATTTTTTACTCGCGCGGACCCGCAACTGATACTGCTATCATGGATTAATGTATTGTGTTTGTTATTACACAGACGACACGGCCCAAACCTACAGTTAACTACAGTGTGACCTAAACGTAAACAATTAGAACAAAGATTCCTTTCTTTCACAAAATTAAGTTTAGATTGCAAGTTTAAATCGATAAATTTCTGACAAGAATATAGTGGATGATTGGCGTTACAGTACAAACATAGCCTTTTAATAAAATTATAATTATCTTGTGCCTTGTTGGATGTTACATTACAGTGAATTTTCGAATGATTATTTGAGGAAGGCTTTCTACTGTCGTTATTTAATTTACTATTTGATATTTGCAATGTTTCTAATAGATCGGCGCGGTCTCTTAGAAACTGCAATAGGTCACTTACTTTAACATGTACCTTTGAATCATCATTTTTTAAAATTAAAGAGCCTTTATATTGTTCCCACTCGCGCTCCGTGGTTTGGTCTAATTTTGTTATAATAATATAAATAACTAGCGTATCCCATGAGTCTGTGGGTTCACCTAGCATTTTTAATGCACGTAAATTTTTTAAAACTGTGTCTATTAATTTTCGTAATAAAACTGGTGATTCCCTACTTACACTTTGCATAGTAAACAATGATTTAACGTGGTTTTGCACTAACAACCTACTGTTATTGTAACGATTGAGTAGCAATTCCCATGCCACAATGTAGTTATCACTAGAAAATTCGATTGAGTCAATCACCAACTCCGCGCTTCCCTTTAATGATGATTTTAAATAATGAAATTTTTCAATATTAGTTAGTTCGCTAGCGTTATGAACTAAAGATAAAAATGTGTCCCTAAATTCAAGCCAATGCTCATATGAACCGTTAAAAGAGGGCATAGAAATAGTTGGTAACTTTATAGATTTAATTTGTTTATTGGTGCATCCATCTGACCTTTCAACAGCCTGATTTTTATTTAATAAAAATTCCGCTTCCGATAAAATATTATAATAACTATCTTCAAACAGTTCTCGTTGGGTCAGTTGCTCGTCGATCTCAGATACTGATTCCTCGAGCTTAGATTGGATTTCATTGAACTCATTAAACAACATATTTGCCCCCTTAATTCGCAGTTTGAGATCAATGTGCTTCTGACCCGATAACAATTCACCTCGAAGGGTCATTACGTAATTGGCGAACTTTGTCAATCGACCTTTAATTATGCCACGTTTTTTCACTAATTCTTTACTATCTAGCGCAATAAGTCTATAAGGCGATTTATCACGAGACTTTGATACATCTTGAATCTGTTCTAAACTCATTTTGGTTAGATTTAGGGAAGATGGAGTACTCACAGTTAATTCGGGCACGCAGTAGATTCAGGCGAAGTACTTGGCAAAGACACAGCAGGTGCTCACTGAAATTAATATTAGACCACAGATTAACGCTGGAAGTGGTGTATCGGGTAGGAATAGGCAGGATGGTTGATCGTACCTAAGGTCGCGTGTAAGGTTGCGTGGCAGGTCACTCAGGCACGTCACTCAGGCAGGTCACTCAGGCAGGTCACTCAGGCAGGTCACTCAGGCAGGTCACTCAGGCAGGTCACTCAGGCAGGTCACTTGCTTCCGCAGGCAGGTCACTCAGGCAGGTCACTTGCTTCCGCTGAATTGGTAGCTTGTCCAGTTCAGTTCTGCTTGGCTACGGCTTGGCTGCATAAGCTGCTACATCCACTCCACACTGCTACATCCACTCCAGGCTGCTACTTTCACTCCCAGCCGCTACATCCACTCCCAGTAGGTATCCTCCACGACCGAAGAGCGTCGGACTGTGGCTTCCTTATTTCTTCAATTTTGTCGCTGGTATTTTCGTATTTTTTGATATATTTGGCTCAGAAGGACCAAATTTATGTCTTGGCGTATGATTAAAATACTTTTCTTGACTTTTAAAATTTAATTTCAGAAAATAATTTTATTACAATTATCTTCTAGCGTGTAGTTCAAAAATTTTGTATATGTGGATTACACAATTAAAATGTTGAAGGACCCGGGTTGATGACGTTGATTTTTGACACCACTCGAGTGGCAGATGCGTAGATGACGCGATTAGGAAGCACTCCGATTGGCCGATGCGAAAATGATGCGACTTCCATCCAATAGGATACCCGCTGTCACGTGACCACTATGTGAGTAGGGATTCGTTTAAGGCGAAGCATTTCTTAAGGCGAAGCCTGTACAAGGGCTTTTGGGCGTCACCATAACGTCCAAATTAAACTTCGGTCAACAAATTGAGTCTATGGCAAAGACGGCTTCCAAAATATTGGGTATCATCTCGAAGGTCCGGCGGTACTTCAGCCCTGAACGGCTGCTCAACTTATACACAGCCCAAGTGAGGTCGTGCATGGAGTACTGTAGTCACCTTTGGGATGGTTCTGCCAAATACCAGCTCGAAGCGCTAGACTCTGTTGACCGAAGAGCCCGTAAAATCATAAATAACAACAACCTTACAAATAAAAAATTGCAGACGCTGGAGCATCGTCGTAAGGTTGCTTGTTTGACAGTATTTTATCGGCTACATTTTGGTGAGTGTGCGAGTGCTCTTTTTGACCAAATTGAACCCACCCCTTTTTACCACCGGACTACCAGACGCAGACAGAACTTCCATCCCTATATAGTGGATTTACCAAGAAGTCGAACAAAACGCTTCGATAGTTCCTTTTTGGTACGGATTGCCAAGGAGTGGAACAATCTGCCTGCGTCTGTTTTTCCTGACCACTACAGTCCTGGAACTTTTAAGTGTCGAGTGAATAGGTTTCTCGTGGATGGACGTGTAACACCATAGTCTTCATGCGCACTTTCCATCAGGTGGCATGGAAGACAAACGTCCTATCCTTACAGTATAAAATAAAAAAAAAGGAATCAAATGAATTCTAGGAATCAAAACACTTTCCCCAGCACCAAAACCGGTTAAAATTTCTGCCTTAATATGTGAACACTCAAGAATAATCTGCACTTTATCACTATTCCTAGTAATGCCACAAATGGGATTTTCTGTGCGATCAAGATCGATAGGTATTTTACACATAGTAAGTATGAGCTATTTTTCCTCCTGGTAACAATGTCGCTGCTATTCCTGCTAAGTATTCCTAATTTAATTTCTCATAAAGTATTATTAGCACTAAGTCGTGAAATGAATAAAATTTTTAGCTCGGATGTCATATTCGTAACTCTGTTTTCCAAAGTTTCTAATAGTTCTTCAGGATACTCCTTAATAATAAGTACGTTCGAATAGCTATCAACACTGATTTAAGGCTAAGCTGAAATATAAAATCTATACAGTCTACGCCTTATAATAGTAAACCTAAGTATCTACCTAATTAAAAATATGAACTCAATAGGTACCTAACAGAAAATAAAATACCTACCTACCTAAATAAACCTATTGCTGATGATAACTAATCTAAACTTAATAAATAAGCAAAATCCCTAAAAACTAACATCTATACGAATGACTAATCCTACCTGGCAGTATAATAAAATAACCTACGATCACTAGGTACAATAAAATTAAAATCTATACCTACGACTTATACGTTATAATATAAAAAAACCTTAAACTGTACTTAGTAAAAACTAAAAGGAATAAAAAGGTCGCACTGGAAAGCACGGTTTAAAATCGCAAGTAACCGTTAAAACGTAGAATTTATAGAATGCTAATAAGAAAGAACGCTCGTCACTTGACTTGTGAAACGTTCAAATTATATTCAGAAAACCGTCCTTTTACTTACCTATACAGTAGCGATCCGTGGCGGTCGCGCACCACACGTGTGTTGCGAACGGTGCAAGCCAAAATCAACCTTCAGCACTACATTTACAGCATAGCTTAGAACTTAGTAAACTGCGTGTTACGTAACCTACGAAAATCTTAAGTATTATTTGCGGTTGGTACCTACAGTAATCGGGTCTAGGGTCTTAAAATTAAGTTTGTTTTTTTTTTATCGTATATACTTTTCCGGGATAAAAAGTACCCAGTTTGGTGCCCAGGATATTAAAGAATAATTATACCAAGTTTCATCGTAAGTAATCGAACTGGTAGTTTTTGCGTGATGCCTGAACAAACAGACAGACTTTTTTATTTACATTTTTGAGTTCGGTGTCGTTCTAGTAACACCCCCTGCCATTTATTTTTTTGATATTTTCAACGTACAGAATTTTTACTTCTACAGATTTATTTTAAGTATAGATAGATATGCCATATTAGAGAGTTACCTCCGTTGCTACTCGACTGAAGTGAAAATCATCTAAGATCATAATTTAACTAGCATTACCTATTTATAGCGGACAGTAATATTTGCGCCGTTTTAAGACTGATAAAAAAAACTGAATCCGAATCTGTTAAAAACTTTTAATTTTAACATAAGATGGTCGAGATAAAGTAAAAAACGTAATTTAAGTAAAATTATGGTCGTAGATATTATAAATTTTATTAATTTAGTGTAAAAGTTGCAAAAATAATGCCCTTAAGAGAAAGACTCCGCCGAGTGGAGGTTTCTTTGCAGCTTGATTGTGACATAAGTAGGAATAATGGGAGGTTTTCTGACAGCTCATTAAAAAAACAAAACTGTACAAAATTGGTACAAAAGGCTTCGATAGATGGCGCTTTACAAAAGGCGAAGGGGAAGAATTTATTCCACACTGCGTTTTTAAAAGTAAAATAAATTTATTCAGGTCTGTATCAGAAATTGAACGTATAAATAACCATAGATGGTAGATACCACTTACCTACATTATAGTATACAGACTTAACGCCTTCGGCTTTTTAAAAGTGCCATCTATAGAGGTTTTTTGAACAAATTTTTATGAGTTGTCAGAAAGCTCCCCATTGATTGAATCAGGCGTTACTTTGCTGAAATCCATGACAACTACTTTAAGAAAGTTACCTTGCTAATTCCGCGACTTGTACTTGCACTAGTGATGCAGGATTTTCATGCGTAGGTTCACCGCCCTCCCTCTTTCGGTGGTGGTCGTTGCGCCCTGAGGATGCTTCTGGTTGAAGCGAAACACGTGTCGGTGATAGTTTGTGGTGTGGGTTCCAAGTGTGTGTTCATTGCATGTCTTGCTTCTTGTTTGAGGGAGGGAGGGCGGTGAACCTACGCATGAAAATCCTGCATCACTAGTTCAAGTACAAGTCGCGGCATTGGCAAACTAACTTTTTATAGTATAAGTAGGAATGTTAGAAGAATGTTTTTTGTTTTGGGGAATAGAAAAACAATAGAACTAAAAGTTAGTATCTATTTATTGTTCATCAGAGTTAACTTTGGTGAACATCCCGCTGGCCGGAGGTCCGTTAGAAAAGCATATGAGTATTTCCGTTTTTCAAACGGAACAAATTCTTTTATCAGCTTAATTCAATAGAACATCGTTATGAATAGTTGTCGTTATAATATACCTAATAGCATTGAATTAGTAGTTTTTCATAAAATCATTATTTTATTTCCTAAATAAAATCTGCCTCTTCGCTGAACTCAAAACTTATTTATCTTCAGAATAAGATTAAGAGAGTATTCGTTAATTATGTATTATTTTGTGTATTTTATTATGCATTATACAGTTTATTATTTATTATATATACAGTTTATATATGTTATCATATGTAGGTATATTATGTTTTATATCGTTATTTCATTATGTGTTACTTATTTTTATATTATGGGTCGATACGATATACTGATACCTAAAGTTCACATACTGACCTATTTTATAATGTTTCTCGTTTTGTTTTTTTTTCGTGTTTTATTGTCAACTGCTAAATACTTTTGTATAATTTTGTAAAGTTTGTCTGGTAGAGATCGCTCTAGAGCGATAAGACCGCCTTTTGTACCTTTTGTTCCATGTTGTGAATTTCCCATTTTTGTTACTGTACAATAAAGTGTAAATAAATATATAGAACATATTCAGACCTAATTCTCTGAATCACACATTGGTCTCCCAGAAATGGGACCTCGCTGGATGTAGACACATGTTTCAGCCATGTAGATAGCTTACAGCAGCCCTACCATTCCAGCAACCAGTGTGAAGTGTCATCTTCGACCTCATGCTTACCATCAGATGAGATTGAGGTCGACCCAGGGTTAAACCAAAGATAAATACAAAACTTCACGTCTTATCCCTTATGAGGTAGACATAACACCAGGGACTTCTTCTTTCTTATAAAACCTCCTGGAACATAATGTTGAATTATCATAATGTTGGATTCTCAATGGTACGCTTGGTGGTAGGATCCCTTCTGGGTCCGCCTGGCTAGCGACCACCCTTTATATAAAGTCTGCCGCCAAATGTTACCGCTCCGGCGGTAATGTGTTCCGGCATTATTGTATAAAGAGCCAGTTCCTTCCTAAACCCGTGTGCTTTCATCTTCGACCTCATCGTCACTTACCATCAGGTGAGATTGAGGTCAAACGCGGGTTTAGTCACTTATAAAAAAAAAAAAAGGTTGAATCTCATAATGTTGAATTCTTAAAATGTTGGATTAAGGGTATTTAAACAAATTGGGTTATCACTGGTAATTGGTAATTAAGTATTTAATTTTAATTACTTTCGGACCGATGATGACTTATTTTCCGAAAAGTACTAGGGTAGCTGAAGTATATAAGAGATCGCTAAATAAAGTAAGTCATAAAGAACATGCAGCTTATTGCATGGAGTTTCATAATACTGCTAACTTCTGTAATCCGTATTATGATAAAAAAATAATACAAAAATATATGATAAAGATCGTTAATTTAGGCTGTAGTAACATTTTAATTATAACAGTTTTTATTGTTATTACCCAATTTCTCCTTAACAAGAATCTGTCATAAAAAGAATCTTCCGTAACCTGATGCCACGTTTGATTTGAGTGATATTATAATGGTGGAAAGAGACTATCGCAGTGACAGGGGGAAAGCCTATCGCCCAGCTCACGACTGGCACAGTAGACTCTAGACCACTGCATCACGGAGACACAGGGAGATATTGTAAAACCTGGGTTCACAGTTTATGCCCATATAAATTTAGACGACCGGCTGGTGTAGGGGTAACGTACATTGCCTTCTATGCCAGAGGTCCTGGGTTCAAATCCCGGCAGCGACAGATATTAGTCGTCAAGTCATGCACGTTTATATGTTTATTTAAGTTTATTTTCTAATAAAAAATATGTATTTATTCAATATGTATGTGTATATATTTCTTAAGTATATCAGATATCTAGTATCCATATCACAAGTTCTTTAAGAAACTTAATTTGGGCTAGATAATATTGTGTGAGTGTCGGAAATATTTATTTATTTATATTATTTATTATTATATAACGAAAAAAAGAGAGAGAGAAATAAAGCAACAGCGAGTATCTCAATTTTTTTTATTAAAAATCAGTATGAAAATAGCCTTTATAAATATTGTAACACAATTAAAATATGGTAATGGTATTAAATTAGTACAAATTTGACTTGATAACAGCATGCACTGCAATGTAACTTAAAATTAATATTATAAAAGTTGATTATTGTTTCAATGCATTTATACAACATAATATTAAAAAATTCTAGCTATCACACTTTTTGGAATAAACCTTGGCAAATAATTCAATGCAGTAAAATGACAGTTCCTGTGTGCCCACTTTCGGGAAGAAAAAAAATAGTGATGTGGTTTAAGTGAATGAGTGTAATTATTTTTTGAATAATAATCTTATGTATGTATGTTATGTATATCTTAATGTACGGAAATAAAATATTTTGGCTCACAAGATTTTTCTTTTCTTATGGTGCTGTTAGCGATGGGCAACTCCTTCAAATTTCATTTTTAACGACAAAACGAATTAAAAAAGCTAGAACTTTTATGTTTGGTAATTAATTATTTTCATTATAGTTACTTTATAGTATACACATCAAATTCAATTACTTATTAGGCTATTGCATAGCTTCTATCGCAGGCCTTGAGCGTGGGGACCGAATCCAGAAATTCCGTAACGATAAAAACCTAACACCCCTCAATCCGACCGGCTCAGCGGTGATACTTTCATTTCATAACTTTACATGCGGGCTTTCATAAACAATCAGCGCCATCTACTAGGAACTTGTGGAACTTCATATTAGATCAAACATTACTGCATTAATAAAATAAATAAATAATTTAAATGGCATAAGTTGATGAAAAATGCTATGCAATAGCTTTACCGCGGCAGTCTCCGAGTGGCACACGTCTTTTTTTTATAAATTTCTTTATACTTCTTTCTTTACTGCATTGAATTATTTGCCAGAGTATAGTTTCTTGTACTTTATTATTTATATATTCATATAACAGACAACGTCTCATTAATTCAGTTGTATAACTAGTTTTAGATCAGTTTTTATAACACTGATGTTTTCCAAAGAAAATAAAGTACTTAGGTAAATACATGTTATAAAAAGAGATATTCAAACGTAACTACAAACACATACAAAGTTGATTCAAGCGAGGGGCATTAAATGAAATAACATATTTTGTGTATCATTATCAGGCTACACAACAAAAATCAGATCAATGTAAGCAATAGTTTAGACATAGGAACGTTTTTTAGCTTTTTGTTAGTTTAATTTTAACACCTTTTCATTTTTTACTTAAAGGTATATCTAGTTTCATTTATTGCCTCTCGCTTGTACCAACGTTGTATATCTGTCGTAGCCAACTGGTTAAATTAGCCACTCAATTGGACGCCTAGGCCGTTTCAACTGGCTTAAGGACAATTAGTCAAGTCGTTGATAGCAACGTTTAACCAGTAGGCTAAACGTTGTTTAGCCATTTAGTTAAATTGGATATTGTTAAATTTATGATGTTTGGTTAGGTTGTTGTGATTGTATTGAATAGTCGTCCATAAAAGAAGATACTTAATAGTTTTTATATAAAAACCGATATATATTTTGTTAAATATATATCGGTTTTATTTTAAATATATATTTTTCCGTCATGACAGATAATTTTACCATGACCTACTTGTTTTATTACTTTATCCAAAACTGTACCAAATTTGAATCACTTGGCTGAATCTTGGTCAGCCATCTTCAAAGTGCTAATTTTCAACACGCCAAGTTGTTAAACGCTAAGTGTTTCGAGTTCAATCAACTATCGGCCTAGGCCGTTGATTCGGCCTAGGCGTCCAATTGAGTGGCTAATTCAACCACTTGGCGACGACATATCTATTGTTATACATTTTCACAGCCAGGGTTCCCAACCACGTCTCATAGCTCCCAGTATTTCAGGAGCAGTGCATTGTCGAAGGAGACACGTTACCTGTCCAATAATAAAATCAAATAAATAAACCACCCAGAATGGCACACCAAATACAAGGCCCGAAACTAAGCAGAGCTTGTGATATTACAAGTACCGAACTAGATGGCAACTTGACGTACAGTCACGTCTATTAATATGTATACATTTTCATTGGACTTTAAACCTTATTGCAACCGAATAAGTTGCAAAGTCTGTACATCTTATTGCACGTGACTGTACAGCCATAACTACTAGTCTTAGGCCCTCTTGCACGAAACACAGGGTTAAAATGATAACTTTGACGTGTACAGTCTGCAACAGAATTATGTATACCACCCAGTCTTCCGCACACATACAATATGCTTGTAAATTGTATGGGTGCGTGAGTCTGGGTGGTATACATAATTCTGCTGCAGACTGTACTAACTAGTCAAATGCTTATTTTTTTTAACAGGAAACGTGTTGCACCAACCAAAAATTGCTCTGGGTTATTCAATTTTAACAATATTCAAACCAAATTATGTTTACAACTGGACATCTGTTATTGCTTCAAAGTAGCCTAAAATTTTTGAGAATACCGCGACTTAACCCTGACACCTTGAAGAGTTAAATATTTAGCAGTTTAACTCGCGCTAAACTGCTAACCCTGGATGGTGCAAGACAACTTATCAAATTAACCCGGGTTATCTCTTACCCTTGCGTTTTAACGCTTATCCTGGTCTGTGCAAGCGAGCCTTAGAGAGCCGAAATTAGGAACACACATTGCTTTAGGGATGTAGGGATGTACAAAGGAAGGAATTCCCTAAATTCCCACGGGAGCTTGAAATACAAACTTTTTGATTTGTATGAAAAATCTTATTCCTTGAGTGCACCAATGTGAAACTTGGTAAAAAGGTTCTTACTTCAATTAGTGTCTGGTTTTATTATGGAAGAAAGAACAGTGGCAGCGGGCCATACATGATTATAGTTGATGTTATTTTGAGGCGTTTAACAAACAAAAATATATTAGACTATTCGGAATTCATTCCTGAGTAACTCAGTGCAAAAAATACTCATAGACGAACGTTACACGAAAATACGTACATACATACATAACTTCACGCCTGTGTCTCCTATGGGGTAGGCAGAACACCAGAGGTTATAAGACCATCTGATGTCACGTTTCACAAATGAGTTATTATAATGATGGAGAGAGGCTATTGCAGTTACAGGGGGTCAGCCTATCGCCCACAAAAATACAAATAAAATAATATACTGCTTTAAATATTGCACGCTATATTTAAAGCAGTATATGATCGAACCAAAAATTTTGTAAACATCTGTTGTAACGCTCATACTGGCAAATAGAGAATTATTATTATTATTATCTGTTCCTTAACTGTCTTTTACAGTATGCCCGCGAAGAGAAGAAGCTGGGACATTCTATGTTTTTCTTTCGCTCCCAGTCCAGCATGGAAGCACACAAAAATATATTTTGAATATGTTTGCATATGTTTTGCATGTCACTTACAATTCAATTTTTGGACGAATTTTATTCAGGTATTTTAAAAACGCTACACACTTAAACCAATGAGTTAAAAGTTCTTGAAAGAATAAGCTATTAAGACAAGTGATGATTAGATTTCGAAACGCTCCTTATTTCACGTAACCAAGGATCCACCTTTGTTCTTTTTGAAATTCTTATGGTGCGTACAGATTGCTGTAATGGAACTTGTAATATAACATTCTGCGCACGTTGCGTATTTGGACGTGTATCAATTACAGCAATCTGTACGCACCATAAGAAACAGTAGTTGTAGCGCTTTAAAGTTAGTATGAAAACCACAGACTAAGTCACTTAAAAGTATAAATAAATAATATTCACCTGCTCCTGTACATCATATACATCTTTTTTCGGGTGTTCTTTAAAAGTCCTGTTCAGTAGCGCCACGTAATGCTCCTTATTTGGTATCGGCGATTTCGTCAGGACGTCGCATGTTACCTCGTGGGGTAACATTTTACCTTCCACGATATTTCGTACGTAGGTTAACTGTGAAGTGTAAAAATAAATTAATAATACTTTATATTTATTACTATATCTATTAAAGACATACATACATAACGTCACGCTTGTATCCCTTATGGGGTAGGCAGAACACCAGAGGTTACAAGACCATCTGATGTCACGTTTGACAAATTTGGAGGTATTATAAAGATGGAAAGAGACTATTGTAGTGACAGGGGGTCAGCCTATCGCCCACAAAAACGCTTTTAAAACCTCTGTCTCTTAACTGACTTTTACAGTATGCCCGGGAAGAGAATCAGCTGGCACATTCTACGTTTTTCTTTCGCTCCCAGTCCAGCATAGAAGTTACTATACATTATCTAGCCCAAATTAAGTTTCTTAAAGAAGTTGTGTTATACTGGGTGTTTAGCGCATGGGACATGAGGACAAGTTTTCTTGTGGCATTACAACCACAAATAAAAAGGTCATACGAGTTAAAAGCATATTTTTTTGTTTTTTTACAAAACATACATCAACCACCGTGACATATAAGACATACCGGGGAAAACTAGCGCATGACCCCCTCCAACCCCCCCAAAAAATCCTGTCGTTCCATGCGTCAATCACTCTGTAGATAATAGATAGATGATCATCGGCCAAATTTTTTTTACTCAATAAGTAACATTTATAGAAACCATTTTTGCGAAAAAAAGTTTTTTTTTTTACAAAGCAATAAATATATCCTCTAACATATTAAGCAAACCATGGTCACTCTAAATTATCATTATGATAAAGTCAACTACGCGCTACTACACAACATCTTGTAGTACTACGTCGTAGTATTATCAATGAAATGCCGCTTCGTAGAACGACTATTTGTTTTTAAAGTTTGTGGTTCCATATTTTTACTTTTTTGTCGAAATAGAAATAGAAATAAAGTTTATTATCTCAAAATACAAAAGTTTACAAACACAGAAAAATAATTAAACACAATTTGAGACAATAGGCCATGCCTCAGCATAATGCTACTGGAAACAATTATTTCCAGTCGCGTTGGTTTTCAGGCACAGCCGTGATACACTACTTTAATATCGTTAACGTATTATCATTAAGTCCATTCGAAGACATTGTACTGAAGAAATTGTATTGAGCGACGCTAAAATAATTTCATGATTTGACGGTTAATATCTGTGTTCGGAAGTCGTCGTGGCGCCGTGGTTACTGTGCATATCAAACGATATCGCAAGTTAAGCGCGCTCGGTGCGGCCAGTTAGCACAGGTTGATCAAGCTGGCCCGTTGCTGGTTGGTGGATGTCAGAATTTCAGGGTGCCGAAATGGCTTCTGACAAACCCTAACAACTACTGTATACAAGTATACAGCACCCGGGACCGACTGCTTAACGTGGTCTCCGAAGCCGCCGTGAGAAATGAATGGTCGGCGGTCACCCATCCAAGTACCGACCGCACCGAATGTCGCTTAACCTGCGATATCGTATGGTACACACAGTAACCACGGCGCCACGACGACTTTTAGAGTTATGTAATTTTTATCATTTATTTTATTAGTTACAGTAAAATAAGCCAAACTACACTCGCGAGTATAAAAATCGACTCAGGTTACAAGATGGAATAAAAGTGTGTTTTTTTTATTAAATGGCTCAAAATATTTTATTCAAATATATAGGGTTGTTTTTTGGTTACCAGCCAAATTTAAATGTAATATTCTTTGATACGATATGAACATACCTGCATATTTATTTTTGTGATGCTCGCGAGTGTATATGATGCTATACTCACCTTGTCTTTGTATATGTCTTCGAGAGTATCGACAGCAACTGTCATGGCCGCCATAAAGAACGCTTGTTTGGAGTTTCGTAGCAAGCCCAACGTTTGCTGAAGTCTGCATTCTAGCACTGAAATAGTGATGATATTATCTTTACATCTATACATATAAATAAAATCAGAGTGTCTGTTTGTAATATTGAGATAACCGTGTTTTACTAAACAGGGTGACTGGTGGGTCACTTTCGAAATTCAAGGACGTGATAGTTTGAGATCATACATGAAGAGAAAAAAAATATAATAAAAAAAATATATTAATTATTTACTGAGTAAAGTTAACCGAAAGTTAAAGACTTTATTATGCAACGCATAGCTACGCTAGCGTTGGCAGCGATGCGCGTGCCAGGTCACGTGCCGCGATTGACTCAGTTGTATGTAAAGTAAATAGTAACATAGTAGTATTTATTTATGGGGAGTTCTAGTGAAAAATTTAGTTCCTAATTTTATTACATAATTATGATCAGAATCGAGTACAGAGTGCTCTCCTTCAGTATCTAAAATTTGTCACAGTGCACACAGCCAAATATTTTATTACAAAGTTTGTCTGGTTGTCTGTCTGTTCCTGTTTTTACAATATTTGTCTGGTTGTCTGTCTGTTCCGGTTAATCTCTGAAATAGCTGGACCGATTTTCACGGGACTTTTAGGGTCAGGTAGCTGATGTAATAAGGAGTAACTTAGGCTACGTTTATTTTATAAAAAATCTTTCATTGTCGAAAATTTAAGTGATGTTGCAATATTCAAGTAATGTCCAGTACCGCGCGCAGCTCACGGGTACAACTATTGCCAATAAAAATATAACTTAATTTGGTATTGAATGTCATAATAAAAAAAAAACAAAACACAAAAAATTTCGATTGTCACGCGAAACGAAGTTCGCTGGGTCAGCTAGTTAATAAATAAAATCCCCAGACAAGCACACCAACTACATGCCTCAAAGTAAGCATAGTTTGTGTTATGGCATACCATGTAGCGAACTAGGGGGGACCCTAGAATATTAAAACTTACAAAGGGTGACCAATATTTATCTCATTTTCATAACAAAAGTTGAAAAAAAAACTTGCATAATTTGTGCTACGTCTGGTATGAATTTAGTCATTATTATTATTAATCAACAATATACAACAAAATTTTCTTAATCTAAATAGTGCCGATAAACTGCACGTTTGTCTCGGCATCTTCGTTCGTCATTCGCCATTATGAAAAACCTATGCGCTGAGTTCTGGAACGCAAAGTTAGTTTTACCGTCGCCAGCGATAATTTTATATGGAGCGCAGCTGATTGAGACGCATATTTAAATTTGTAACCGGTTCCGAAATCCAGCGCGTAAGGCGAGGCAAGTATCGCACCGGCCTACTACAGAGTTTATACAGGAGGTAAAATATTTTTTGAACTATTCACATTTACAAAACAAGATATTGTACTTCGTTATAAATGTAGCTTTGCGATTAAAATTTATATAGTTTATTTATAGATAAAAATAAAAAGTTATAATTTTTTTAATATTATTATATAAACATCAATTTGTTGAGATATTTATATTCACATAGAGTAAAGGTTACAAATACATATAGGTATATAATTAATATATTAATTTAATAAAAATCAAGAAACAAGGCCCTATCAGTACCAACCTGTAAGATCACAGACAGCCAGTAGGTTCCTTGTGAGCCTCGCTGGGGGCAGCTCGTATTCAAATAGCGAACCCCAGTCCACGCAGCAAACCGACCCGCCAGTCGTGTCCATCATTATGTTGTTTAGATGTCTATCTGCTAAGCCTAAGGGGGTTTCAACTGTGGTTATTAATCTTAATTCATAATATTTTAAAGTTTTTGCATTTAAAGTGCTTAATTACTCTTACATAAATGAAAAAAATGTGTTATTTATTTTTTATTTTATTTTCTTTGGAAAACTTACAGTATAACATAAAGCAATCTTAAAACTACATGTTAAAAATTAAATAAAAACCACCCGACCAGGACTTTTTTTTCATTTATGTAAGAGTAATTAAGCATTTTAAATGCAAGAACTTTCAAATATTATTAAATATTGCAATGCTTTACTTTAACTGAGATTCACAATTTCTGAAAAGAAATTGGTCTCGGGTGGTCTTAGCTACAAAGCTATACCATTAGATGGAGCTACGTTAGCAATATAACGTAAAAACAAAAATGTGCTTAGTAATTTCGAGGCGTACCGCCACGCCCCGGTAGCTCAGTGGAAGAGCACTCATCCGGCAAACGAGAGGTCCCAAGTTCGAGTCCTGGTCGGGTGATTTTTATTTAACACATTTTTTTAATTTATTTAATCTTAATTATATAAAACTGTTCCGTTTGACTGACTGAATGACTGACAGACAACGTACAGCCATATCCACTGGGCGTAGAGAGTTAAAATTTTGAACATAAATTCATCAGGAAGTACAGGGGAGCACTAAGAAAGGTATTACCGAAATTCCTACGGGAAGAGGAAATATTGGAGTTTTTAGTTTGTATGAAAAATTAAAAACTTGGTATAAAGATTATTTCAATGGGTGTGTGGTTGTGTTATGAAAGAAGTTTTTAAAATTCTTACAGGAGGGGTAGTTTAGCGCGTATGAATTTGCGGGTAAAAGCTCGTACCAAACAAAGTCGATCCCGGCTGGGACTCAAACCCAGATCTGCCGGGCGACTCAACCGACTGAGCTAACGGTTCGGTTCGTTGCCCATCGAAATTATTTGGAATGTTAGATATTTTTTTCGTTATAAGCGAACGTTGCTCCATCTTTAGTGCAGCATAACATTACCACCAGAAACTGGAATTCTTTGCAGAAAAAAAAGAAGAAATATTGTAATCGGAAAAAAAATTAAACCTTTATCTTGCATTTATCAAGCTTCAATATAAATTTATAGATAAAAATTACAAATTAAATATAATAGAAATAGATTTTTTTTCCTGGCCACTACAGTCCTGGAACTTTTAAGTGTCGAGTGAATAGGTTTCTCGTGGATGGACGTGTAACACCATAGTCTTCATGCGCACTTTCCATCAGGTGGCATGGAAGACAAACGACCTATCCTTATAATATAAAAAAATATAAATAATATAAAAATAATAATAATAATAAATAAAAAAAATAGAAAATGTTTTATTGTTCTTTAGCACACACACTTTTACACTTACGAACTTATAATAGGGTTCTTATAAATAACAGTTTAAGTAACTATAAACTTAATTCACTAACTATAAACTATAATTTATGTATACTAAAAAACAAAAGGCGACGACTCAGCATAATACTTTGCTATGTAGGTAGCAAAGCTCTGATTTTCAGTCGCTGTCGCTATCAGTCGCTTTAAAGAAAAATAATACTAATAAAGTACACCCGGAATGCGGGCGATCTGGGTTCGAGTCCAAGCCGAGATCAACTTTATTTGGAATTTTTATCTGTAAAATTATATTTAAGCATTATAAAATGCAAAATAATCAACGAATGCAGAGCATTAAAAACCGACTTTACGTCAAAACTTTGATTAAATTATTTGATGGTAAACGATCTCCGAATATATACATACTAGCCACCGCGCGCGGTTTTACTCGCGTAACTTTTGATCCCGTGGGAATTTCGGGATAAAATATAGCCTGTAACCTTCCTCAAGAGTCGGGCTATCAAATGCAAAAAGAATTTTTCAAATCCCACTTGTAGTTTCTGAGATTAGCGCGTTCAAACAAACAAAAAACAAACTCTTCAGCTTTATATATTAGTATAGATTTGAAAAAAAAAATCCGGAAGTACTCAATCAATTTATACGAGACCAAATGGGTATCCTCTATCATATAAAACAAGAATCATCAAAATCGGTAAAAGTTATGAGGTAACAAACATAAAAAAAAAACCTACAGACGAATTGAGTAACTCCTTTTTTTTTAAAAATACTTGTATTTCAACGATGGTAATGCATACCAATATTATGAATGGAAAAATCTGTCTATTTCGCTTTTAATTATTTAAGGCTAATTAATTATTAACCTATCTAATATGCGCGAAATGAGAGCACCAATACAGGGTGACTTGTGACCAATTTTAGATATATGACGACCTGCTGGTGTAGCGGTAACATACATTGCCTTCTATGCCAGAGGCCCTGGGTTCGAATCCCGGCGGCGGCGGATATTTGTGTGATGAACACACAGATATTAGTAATTATTACAGATATTCAAGTCATGGACGTTTATATGTTTATTTAAGTTTATTCTAATAAAAAATATGTATTTATTCAATACATACATACATACATAGTTATAAGACCATCTGATGTCACGTTTGACAAATTTGGAGGTATTATAAAGATGGAGAGAGACTATTTTAGTGACAGGGGGTCAGCCTATCGCCCATAAAAACACCTTTAAAACCTCTGTCCCTTAACTGACTCTTACAGTATGCCCGGGAAGAGAAGCAGCTGGCTCATTCTATGTTTTTCTTTCGCTCCCAGTCCAGCATGGAAGGCAATATTTATTCAATATGTATGTTTATATATTTCTTAAGTATATCAGTTATCTAGTATCCATAACACAAGTTCTTTAAGAAACTTAATTTGGGCTAGATAATGTTTTGTGAGTGTCAGAAATATTTATTTATATTGAGCATAAAAATATGTAATTAAAGTAGGTACGTACTCAACTTTTACCTATCTATACTGATATATAAAGCTGAAGAGTTTGGTTTTTTTGTTTGTTTGTTTGTTTGTTTGAACGCGCTAAGCTCAGAAACTACAAGTGGGATTTGAAAAATTCTTTTTGCATTTGATAGCCCAACTCTTGAGGAAGGTTATAGGCTACATATTATCCCGAAATTCCCACGGGATCAAAAGTTACGCGGGTAAAACCGCGCGCGGTGGCTAGTTTTAGATATTGAGCAAAAAAACATGTAGTAAAAGTAGGTGCCTACTCAACTTTTACCTATAAATAAATAAAGAGACATTACTACACTTTTCAAACGCAAAGTGAAAAGAACTTTTGAAAACTTTTCGTTTTCAAAAAACGAAAAGTCAAAACGCATACAGCAGTGTTCCCGCCACACGCACACCACCCTCGATAAGTATCTATTGCATCATTCTTATGTAACCATGCGCTGCGTGATCAATTCCTTAACTTTCGGTTAAGTTTACTCAGTAAATCATTAATTTTTATTTTTTATACTATTTTTTCTCTTCATGTATGATCTCAAACTATCACGTCCTCGAATTTCGAAAGTGACCCACCAGCCACCCTGTATTTATAAGCTCCTTAGTATACAGAGTGGTCAGAAAAGTAACGTTCAAAATTTTTTTGTACGTCCTCAATGGTGAAGTTATTGGTCCGATTGAATTGCCGTCAAGACTTTGATGGAGATACTTACAAAAAATTCTTAGAAAATGACATAGTATGAAAAATCGTATCACATTTGAGATTCAGATATCTCTCGACATCTAAAAGAAAGAGGAATCTAAAAAACTTTCTGGACGTCACTTTTTTGGCCTGCCTGTATACTAGGTGTTCCGCTTGATTTCCCATAACTCTAGGGTATTAATGGGACTATGTAATAGAATCAAATAACATATGAATAATTTTTCATTTCTTTTGTTTTTATTTTTTAATTAAGTCAAAAAATCTTATGTAAAACACCTTTATGCGAAGTATGACAACGTGGCATTTTCTATCCCCTTTTTCAACCGACTTCCAAAAAAGGAGGAGGTTCTCAATTCGTCTGTATGTTTTTTTTGTGTGTCTTTGTTACACGATATTTCAGACAATTATGAATCGATTTTAAAAATTCTTTATTCATATCATAGAGGTACCCATATAAAATTCATCAAAATCGGTTGGGTACTTCATTGAAAATTTAAATTTTTTGAAACAATGTGTATGATTTCAGAGAATGTTTACGTGGATGACACTATTAAGTCGGCCAAAGTGTTGACGTGAAGTCGGTTTTTTTAATGTTCTGCATTCGTTGATTGTTATCGCTATGCACAGGTACAGTTCGCAACGTTTTGCGTTGTACATTGTATGAAACGTTCCTCAACGTTTCAATTTTTTTGTTGCTTATTATATGTATTTCCAGTGACGTGTCTATTGAATGAATGTTACAGAGATTTTACAAGGGTGATAATTTATGAACTCATTTTATTAAGATTGATGGTATCTTGGAGAGTATGCACTTTTGATCCACATATTCTTTGGCAAAAAGTATTGTTTTTTAGTAAGGAAC
Organism: Stenoptilia bipunctidactyla; assembly: GCA_944452665.1. Taxonomy (NCBI): domain Eukaryota; kingdom Metazoa; phylum Arthropoda; class Insecta; order Lepidoptera; family Pterophoridae; genus Stenoptilia; species Stenoptilia bipunctidactyla. Next base: position 17,679,031 of record OX101747.1, on the reverse strand, counting down.
AAAACCTTAAAGTTATGGGAAATCAACAGGAACACCGCGTATAAATATAAAATTATTTTTTTTATGAAAAAAGAAGCTATTGAATATTGAAACCTACATCAAAGGTTTGTCAGAAGCCATTTTGGCGCACTAAATTTGTTATCATCTACCAACTATTACTGGGCCAACTTGGTGATTTCCGGCCTAAATCTCCTCGTCACCCAGAGGAGAAACTCATAGCCGTTGTAAAGATTATTATTGTTATAAGCAAATCGTAAAATTTTACGAAGCTATATTTAATAAGGGACAGGGGTTTTATTAACGTTTTTGCGGGCGATAGGCTGACTCGTGAACGGGTGCTGCTAGCGGTGTCAGGTCGTTTTGCTGATCATACTATGACTATTTTATTCCGTTCTTGTTTAAATACTCTGGTCCCAGTTTGTCATGTTCGTGTTGTGCATCCATAGCTCAATGCACCTACTATGTAAGCAATTTGGTTGTGGCATGACATTGGCTCTCACAATTAGCTGTCTTGTGTTTGTTTTTTTTTTCATGACATGAAGAAATTGTACTGTATGTAACTATTTGTATTAATTCGTATAATCCTGACTGAAAAAGAGCGCCCAGAGTTTTTTCCGCCGTCTTTTTAGTCTTTTGGCCTACTGTAATATCTTATTCAGTAACTATCAACAACTTGTTAAAGCCGAAGTACAAAATTGTGACTTCGGCCTCGTCAAGCGGCCATTCGATAGTCTTATGATGAATAAAAAAAATCATTTCATTACATTCGTTACTTGTTTTTCTATCTTGAAATGTGGAAAATGTGGACCGTAATATGTATGTATGTTTCCACAAAAGTTTTAATCAAGTACATCGAAAGCAAAAGCAAGTGCATATCCTCGGAGAAATTGTGATATCCATTTTCTAAAAAACTTATGACTACATAATGACACATTTCCATTTTCTTTTTTGGATAAAAATCGCTATAAAATTAACTTTTACTATCGTATTTGACAGTTATTTTAGTATTGATTCTGTGTCTTATCTCTAATGTTTTTCTTTAATGTTTATTTTATATGCTGCCTAAATTTGATAGATTAATTAATTTTGATTATCTGTATATGTATTTGATCGCCTTCGGCTTTCTATGTATGAAATGTTTTAGTATTAATTTATTGCTTTGTGTTTATTGTCTTCTTATTTTGATTTGTATATATTTTTTTAATTTTATAATTCTGTTCAGCCCAAGCCTTCAAACTTTTTTTTTAACAAATGCTATCTTAAGTTCTTTTCATATTTTTTGTAATATTTATAATGCTTGCTGAATGCGCATGTATTGGGCTAAAATTGCAGACGCTGGAGCATCGTCGTAAGGTTGCTTGTTTGGCAGTATTTTATCGGCTACATTTTGGTGAGTGTGCGAGTGCTCTTTTTGACCAAATTGAACCCACCCCTTTTTTACCACCGGACTACCAGACGCAGACAGAACATTCATCCCTATATAGTGGATTTACCAAGAAGTCGAACAAAACGCTTCGATAGTTCCTTTTTGGTACGGATTGCCAAGGAGTGGAACAATCTGCCTGCGTCTGTTTTTCCTGACCACTACAGTCCTGGAACTTTTAAGTGTCGAGTGAATAGGTTTCTCGTGGATGGACGTGTAACACCATAGTCTTCATGCGCACTTTCCATCAGGTGGCATGGAAGACAAACGTCCTATCCTTGCAATATAAAAAAAGGTACAATTCAACTTTGTAGGATTCATTATATTATGCACAAGGGTATAATATATTATGCACGCGTGACTTATAGCCCAGTTTATAGTTCTAAATTCAATAGAATAACGCTCACTTTACGAGCAAGTGTGTTGAAAACCAAATACTGTTGTCAGCATAAAAAGCTAAACAATTTATGTGCTTGACTTAAATTAGTAATTTGTGCAAGAAGCTTTAAAAATATGTGTTTAAAACATTGAATAAATTTGATACTGTTCATTTTTCCAAAATACTGTTTGATATTCTTTTCAGACTCAAATATACTTTATTTCTAGAATAAAAAGTTGGCAATATTAGATAAAAGATACTTCAGAAGTGGTTCCATTTAAATCGAAATCGATTGAGTACCTTTTGAAAAATTTTAAATTTCCGAAAAAATGTGCATGAAAACGGAGAATATACAGGGTGACTGGTGGGTCACTTTCAAAATTCCAGAACGTGATAGTTTAAGAAAAAATAAATATTAATTATTTACTGAGTAAACTTCTCCTAAAGTTAAAGAATTCATTACGCAACGCATGGTTACATTAGCGTAATACAATAAATACTTAGCGGGTGGTGGTGTGGGTGGGGCGGGAACACTGCTGTGTGCGTGTTGACTGAGGCAGCGCGTCGGGAAAAGTGTAGTAAGGTCTCTTTATTTATTCATAGGGATTTCTGGTTGAAAATTAAGTACCTACTTTTATTACATAATTTTGATCAGAATCGAGTACAGAGTGCTCTCCTTCAGTATTGAAAATTTGTCACCAGTCACCCTGTATACAAAACTCGTTACTGCCATAATACAAATCAAAATAAAATATATATCGTGACATACAGAACAACCTATCTGTAGGTTTTGTTCTGTTAACCTTATACTTAAAAAATACTTACAAAAAATACAAAATTTTGACAAGGATTTAAAAATGCTTGTGATATCAGTTTTTTAATGCTCTGCATTTGTTGATTATTGTAATAACAGCTGTAAATTCCCCAGTTTTATATAAATCAAAATATGTAGATAAATGACTTGTGAATCTTACCTAGTATCCAAGAGATGATGGACATAACCGCTAGCGAATCTTGGAAGTTGCTCTTCCTCATCACAAAGTCCTCGAGAGTAGAGCTGTCTCGTTCTATTGCTGTTCTGCAATGATAAAAATAAATAAAATCCCCTGACAATTACACTAACTACATGGCCTCAAACTGAGCAGAGCTTGGGATACCATGTTGCTGACTAGAGGGGAACCTAGAATATAAATACATAAACAGGGTTGTTTTGTAGTCCCAGCCAAAGTTTTTTTAAACAATGTATAATTTATAGAAACGATTTTTGCAAAAAAAGGTATGTATTTTTTCATCGCCATCATCATCATCACAACTCTTTGTAATGAGCCCACTGCAGGGCATGAGTCTCTCCGGTGATGAGGAGGTTTAGGTCATAATCCACCAAGTTGTCCCAGTGCTGGGTGGTGGATGTCAGAATTTTCAGGTTGCCGATACGACTTCTGACAAACCCTAACGACTACTGTATACAAGTGTACAGCTCCCGGGACCGACTGCTTGGCGTGCAGATGAAATGTCAACGAAATGATTGAAAAAAGTTGGTAAATTTATAAAAAAAGTCTAAAAGTCTACGCCATTTTCATATGGATGAGAATCTTGGCCACAACATACGATTTTCGTACACTCTTACTTCCAGACGAACTCCGGTTAACGGTTTATCCATTCACTAGCCACCGCGCGCGGTTTTACCTGCGTAACTTTTGAACCCGTGGGAATTTCGGGATAAAATATAGCCTATAACCTTCCTCAAGAGTTGGGCAAACAAATGCAAAAAGATTTTTTCAAATCCCACTTGTAGTTTCTGAGATTAGCGCGTTCAAACAAACAAACAAACTCTTCAGCTGTATATATTAGTATAGATAATGAAAGACTCTGGATATTTCTTAAGTTTATTATACGTTATCTAGTATACAAAATATAATAATGTTGTGTGAATGTCAGAAATATTGATTTATTTACAAACCAGAAAGTACCAGCTGCTTCTCTTCCCGGGCATACTGTAAAAGTCGGTTAAGGGACAGAGGTTTATAAAACCTCTATAGGCTGACCCCCTGTCACTGCAATAGTCTCTATCCTTCATTATAATACCTCCAAAGTCAAACGTGACATCCGATGGTCTTATAACCTCTATACCATAAGCGATAGAGGCGTGAAGTTATGTATGTATGTATGTATATATTTACAAACCTCAAGGCATTAGCTGGGGTAGCTTTGCAATACTGCTCATATCTTCCAATGAGTGTGGCGGTAGATGACAGGATCAGTTCCTCGTCATTCGCTGGACCGACGTTCAAATTCACCACCGCTGTTATGGAAAAAAATATTAACTTTTTTATAGTAGATTATTGCAACGAGCACAAAGTAATTTATTATTGCACCGAGTGCCTGATTTAGAGCTCTAATCCAACAGGCACGAGGGCAATATAAATTACTTAAGGCGAGGTGCATAATCTGCTTTTCTTTCAACTATTACCTATAGGAATAGTAGATAAAATTAACAAAGTTCCCGCCAAATCACTTTTTTAAATTTCTTTCATTTTTAAATCAGAGTTAGCAGCAATCATTTTTAAATTTGGAACAAGTAGGATAGAAACGAATAATACGTACGTAAAAAAAAAAGTATTGATATTGGCTGGCTGAATAGATAATCCATTGAGATTGGCACCTTTTGGTGCGATTAAAAAAAAACTGTGCAATAATGAAATTTCATAAATTTTTATTGCCCTAGAGCATTAAAGACTTGCTTTGTACTGAGTTTTTAGTGTGATTGTGATGAAATTAAAGCATAGTTAGAAGAAAAGTTATTTATTTATTTAAATACATGAAAACGTTCTTATTTCTTGCTATGAAGTCGTAAATTACAAATGAAACTTAAATTTTGTTTTGATAACTTTTGTAATTTAAACGCACACATAATTCTTAACGTGCTCTTAAAATATTGTACACTATTTCAGCAGGACCCCACATAGAAGGATTCAGTGGTTCATATACAGGGCGACTGGTGGGTCACTTTCGAAATTCGAGGATGTGATAGTTTGAGATCTTACACGAAGAGAAAAAATAATATAAAAAATAAATATCAATTATTCACTTACTGATTAAACTTAACCGAAAGTTAAAGAATTCATTACGCAACGCATGGTTACATTGGTACGGACGTACGCACGGCGCTATCAACACAGTCCTCTATAGACCACGTTATAACCCATGGTCAAACTGAAGCAAGTGCTTTTTCATATCACGATCTGATCTTCCTCTCCTATAAAGTTAAAACTCCAAAAGTCAAGAAAAGCACGCTTCTGCAACGATGTTTTGGGGGTATAGATTTGGATAATTTACATCGGGATGCACAGGAAATAGACTGGAGTGCTGTAGTAAATGCTGAAAACCTGGATGACCAAATTGCCATATTCAACTCTTTACTCATTCAACTTTACGATCAGCATGCCTCAGCTCGACCTGTTAAAATAAAACATCTTCCTGCTCCGTGGCTCACTGAACAAATAAAAAAGTATATGAGAAAACGCAACAACGCAAGGTTGAAATATAGAAAATATCCAAGCGAAATAAATCTGGAAAAGTATCGACTGTTACGCAATCGCTGTAATACTATGTGTAGGGACGCACAAAGACGCCATATCCATGACTCTGTTTCGAAGGGAAATCCGGCGAAAGCCTGGAATTTTCTTAAAACCTTAGGTGTTGGCAAAAACAAAAATATAACTCTACCTCACAACTTCGATCTTAATTCACTTAACCATCATTTCACATCTTCCGGCATTATTGAAGCTGAAACTAAACAAAAAACATTGAATCGACTTTCAACTTAGCCATTGCCTTCCTACGAACAATTTTCTTTTAATCAATTTACTGAATGTGATGTTAAGAAAGCGATAAATTCCATAACCTCCAATGCCGTCGGGTCAGATTGTATAAGTCGGAAAATGATTACTCTCCTACAAGATCTCCTCCTACCAATAATTACACGTGTACTTAACAAGTCTATCTCTTCGAATGAGTATCCGACTTTATGGAAAGACGCTGAGATTATTCCATTACCCAAGAAAACAACTCCTTCTTCTTTCAAAGACATCCGACCCATCTCTAAACTGCCTTTTTTATCCAAAATTCTCGAGCGCCTTGTCCACCTTCAATTAACTAGCTTTATGACGAAAAATAATATTTTGAATCCATACCAATCCGGCTTCCGAACTGGACACAGTACGGTCACCACCTTAACCAAAATCACAGACGATATAAGACATGGTATGGAAAACAAAATGCTAACAATTTTAACACTATTAGACTTTAGCAACGCATTCAACACAGTTGATTTTGATATCTTGCTAGAGTTGCTGCGCTCTCTTAACATATCTCCATCGGTAATTGAATGGTTTCGCAACTACTTGTGTGGACGACGCCAGCGTATAGTTGCACAAGATTGTTTCTCCTCTTGGGCCGAAGTGCGTGCAGGAGTCCCACAAGGTGGCGTATTGTCTCCTCTCCTTTTCTCTATTTTCATAAATAATATTTCTCATGAACTTTCTTCGTCCTACCATATGTATGCAGATGATGTACAAATATACTCACAGTGTAGCCTGGATAACTTACCTCAAACAATTGACGCTGTTAATTTAGACCTAACAAAAATTATGTCATGGAGTACACAGCATGGTTTAATAGTGAACCCCTCAAAGACCCAAGCAATAATTATTGGCAGTCCAAAGCTGATAAATCGGATAGACTGGTCGCTTTGTCCAAAAATTACATTCAATACAGTCACTATCGAATTTAGCCGGAGTGTCAGAAACCTTGGTCTAATATTTGACAATACAATGTCGTGGAATACCCAGATGGATGAAATGAGCAGGAAGATGTTTTCGGCTGTTAACTCGCTCAAACGCTTGCGCCATCTATTGCCCATTCCCACCAAAATATCGATTTCGCATTCCCTTTTTCTCCCTATACTTGACTACGCAGACGTTTGCTATCTGGATATCACTGAAGACCAGCTTAATAAGCTTGAGCGCCTTCAAAATCTCTGTATAAGGTTCATATTTGGATTGCGCAAATATGATCACATATCTGAATATCGCACTAAGCTCAAGTGGCTTCCTATTCGCTTTCGCCGGAATATTCATGTTCTTTGTCTCCTGTATCGCATTCTGTTCAATCCCATCATACCAAGCTATCTACAACAATACTTTAAATATCGTCACGCTCAACATGAGCGGAACCTACGATCTACTCACAACCTCATGCTCAGTACTCCGATACATTCTACGGACTACTTACGAAAGTCATTTATGGTTCGTGCAGTAACTTTGTGGAATGAGCTACCTCTGAATATTAAATCTGCCGAATCTCTTCTCACATTTAAAAAACGTTTAAAACGACACTATCTCTCAGTATGTGCTGTCGATTAATGTAATTTAATTTTCATATACTTAATTATGAATACTTATGTTAGTATCTTTTTATATATTATATGAATTTATTTATGGGTATATATTATTTATGTATTTCAAGCTTGTTATATGTTTATATTGTCTATTTATGTATGTCATTTTACATTATATATGTATATTCTTATTTAGTTTATTTATATTTAAAATTAGGTATGCCTTAATCCCAACTCTCTTTTTACAAGTTCTTTGACCCTGGTTGTCTGGCAGAAATCGCTTGTTAGCGATAAGACCGCCAATTGTGTTACTGTTGAATAATTTTATTTCCTGTTGTACATATATGTTTTTTCTTTTGTAAATATGCAATAAAGTGTATATAAATAAATAGTGTTATATCGGGTAGTGCGGAACAGGGAGACAAGTGAAACGAGCAAAGGCTGTCAACGCACTGACGTTTATTTCAATGTTATAAATATATCACGTGGTCGCCGCCACGGCTACCAACATAACATTCCTCCCCTTATAATATAAACTACTTAGGTAAACTACGAACTTTAGAAATACTTTTTGTAATCGACCTTGGGGCGATTTCTCCTTGGCACTATTGGTTGTAGGTCCTTTTCTGCGTTCTCCTCGACGTCAGGGTCAGGTCCTATCGCCTCTTGAAAATCATCGTCCTCGTCTTCAGACAGCTGTGGACGGCGAACTCCTCTCTTCACAGTTACGTAAGACGGCGAGTAAGGCTCTTCGTTACTTTGAGAAGAAAACGTAGGTGAAGGGTCGTCCTCTACTGAGTCATCTCTCTCCCCCGAATATGTACCTCGCGGGGGCGGCGGCGGTGTTGGCGTCGGCGTCGGCGTCGCGGGGCTTGTTAGTTCTCGCTGTGTCGCGCTGGGCGGGTCTAGGCCAGAGAAAACATCGTCCCAAGGATCGCTAATTCTAATTTCTGCACTAGCATTTCCTTTATACAAAACAATGTGATCTATGTGTTTTCTAACACTTATGTTTAACAAACTATCTTTCACTAGATACAGTATTTTTCCAATGTTTCGTAAAATTACACCTTTGCACCATTTAAACCTATCTTTATTACAATATTTTTTGTATAGTACATGTTGTCCAGGTAAAAAAATTTTTTTATCATTTCCACCTCTGCTTTCAATCTGTGAAAACTGTTTAGATTTCACCGTTTTAGTGAGCGAGGTAGATGAGGGGGGCGATGAAATAGGATTTAATAAATCTAAGCGCGATCTCAGTTTACGGCCGAACACAACCTGCGCTGGGCATAAACCAGTAGTTGAGTGAACGGAGTTGCGATAGTCAAAAATAAATTTGAGTAAATTTAATTTACGTTCTCTTACATTATTGCTACTCAGTAAGCTGGACTTAATACCCTTTTTAATTATTTTCACATAGCTTTCCGCTTGTCCGTTACTTGCTGGGTGGTAAGCCGGTGACGTAATATGAGAAATACCATTTAACGAACAAAACTCGGAAAACTCACGCGAAACGAACGATGTACCGTTATCCGTAACTATAGTTTCTGGTAACCCGAATCTTGACATGTACTCATATAACGTGTCAATTACCACTGCTGAACTATAGGTACCACCCATCTGATATGCTTCGACCCATTTCGAATACGCATCCACGATCACCAAGTACATATGTCCATAGATGGGGCCGAGAAAATCGAGATGTACGCGTCGGAAGGGGTGAGGGGGATACTCCCATGGCGAAATAGACGCCCGAGGCGGTGACACACGCAGCTGCAGGCACACTTCACACGAGCCAATCATGCGCTCGAGGGCCTCGTCTATACCTGGAAACCAGAATCTAGCGCGAGCCTCTGCTTTTGTTTTTACTATGCCCATGTGAGAGGCATGCAACTCCGATAGCACCCTATGTCGAAGCGCTTCCGGAATAACTATTTTATGACCACGCATTAAACAACCATTCTCGCAAGCGAGCTGAAACCTACACAGACTATAAGGCTTTATTTCTGAGTCTAAGACTTTCCTTGGCCATCCGTTAATGACATATTTGATTACCTTAGAAAGAGTACAGTCGTCACTAGTTGCTTTCTGTAGCTTTTCTAAGGAAATAGGTAACGCGCCTTTTATCACAAAACAAACGTACGCTGTGTTATCATCGCACAGATCGAGGGCCGCCGAACCGCCGCGCCCGCGCCCCGCACCGCCTGCCTCGCCCTCTGCGCTGGCGCCGGGCAGGCTGGCGCGTGATAAGAAATCTGCACTATTTGCCGAACTTTTCACATATTCAATTGAATAATTATACCCGCCTAGAAATAATGCATACCTCTGTAGTCGATTGGCTGATACCTCTGGTATTCCCTTATGCGGTCCAAATATCGATATTAATGGCTTATGATCAGTACGTAATATGAAGGGCGATGACCTACCATATAGGTACTGATGGAATCTACGCACGCCAAAAATTATAGCAGTCGCCTCCTTTTGTATTTGAGCATATTTTTTTTCTGCGCTGTTTAACGTTCTCGATGCAAATGAAACTGGTTTTTCTATGCCGTCGCTATCTATTTGTGACAATATGGCTCCCAACCCGGTAGGCGATGCGTCGACCGTGAGAATGACCTTCGCTAAGGGATTAAAATGCGCTAAAACCTGATCAGACGCCAAGAGGTTCTTTATTTTTTTAAATGCCTCCTCTTCAGTACTAGACCATTGCCACTTAGTACTTTTCTTTAATAAATTATACAAAGGATATAGAATAGATGAAGCATTTTCAACGAAACACCTATAGTAGTTAACTAACCCTAAAAATGATTGTAACTGGCTTGAATTTGTAGGCGTAGGCGCTTCTAAAACCGCTTTAACCTTTTCAGGTGATTTTTTTAGCCCATTCCTATCAATCACGTAGCCTAGGTAATTAACTTCATCTTTGAAAAATTCGCATTTATCTTTTTGTAACGTCAAACCAGCGTCTTGTAATCGTTGTAGCACCTGGTGAAGCCTATCTAGGTGCTCGGCATCGTCACGACCTGTAATTAGCACATCATCTAACAGACACAGCACGCCGGTCATGCCAGCAAGTATATTTTCGATTGCTCGCTGAAAAATAGCAGGCGCGCTTGTTAGACCGAACACAAGCCGTGTGTATACAAATAAGCCGCGATGCGTATTAATACAAGTAAGCTTTTGAGACTCCGAATTTAATAAAAATTGATTGTAAGCCATAGAAAGGTCGAGTTTAGTAAAATATTGACCGCCATAAAGCCTAGAGAAAAGTTCGTTGACTGTTGGTAGTGGATATTGTTCTACGACTAACTGTTTATTTAAGCCGACAGAGTAATCCGCACAAATCCGCACTGAGCCGTCACGTTTTAAAACAGGTACAATTGGGGATGCGTATTCGGAATGGTCTACAGGCCGCAATACTCCAAGGTCAACTAATCGTTGAAGTTCGCTTTCTACTTTACTTTTCAAGGCAAAAGCAACGGGTCGCGCTTTGAAAAAAAATGGTTTAGCGTTTTCCTTTAACGAAAGTTTCACTTCGTATTTGTTAAAACTTCCCAATTTACCAGAAAAAGTAAAGGGGTATCGCAACGCAAGTGATGATAATTCCTGATGCGTTTGTCTACAGTATTTTACTGGTGTTAATTGTAGTTGAAAACTCGCAATAAAATCCCTCCCTAGTAACGGGGGGCCGCCATTGCGGACCACGTATATGTGCAGGTTGTTCGTGCGACCCCGCCACTGCAGCGCCATCTGCGCACGACCTACACAACCTAATACTTCACCAGTATAGCTCATTAACTTCCTTTTTGTAAGTGATAACGATATATCTCTAAAATACAAGTTGTATGTGCTTTCCGATATAACTGTCACAGCCGAGCCACTGTCAATTTCAAAATTTAAATTAACACCGTTAACGTTCACACACTCAACTAACGGTTCGCCCATAACTGAACGGATATTAAACAACTTACCGTCATCACCCGCCTCATCCACATCGCCCACATTTACATAATTAACTTTTTTGCACATTCTACGTAAATGCCCTTTTACGTTACACTTTTTGCACTTGTAATCGGCGAATCGACAGTCAGATGCGGAATGATTCGCATAGCCACAAACCGAACACTTGGATTTATGTTTAACACTAACACTTTTGTTTCCTTTTTCGATTTTATATAAATCAGCTGTTACGGCGGTATCGGCGGTGGAGTGTGCGGCGGCGGCGCTGGCGGAGGCCGCGCGCGCGCACCGCACATTTTCTGCTAACTCGATCGCTTTTGCTAGCGATAATCCCTTCAGATCCTGCACGTATAATTTTTCTTTTTCCACTCCCGGCAGCATTCCCATGATAAACCGGTCCCTTAATACTTCTTCCACGTTTGTGAAGTGGCACTGTGCAGTTAAACCACGTAACCTAGCGGCCCACTGCGACGGTGACTCGGCTAACTGTTGAGTAGCGGCATGAAACTTATGGCGCTCGCTGAACCCAACCTGCTTCGGGGTAAAATGGCTGTCCAATGTCGCCAAGATATCCTCAAAAGGAACTTCTTCCAGTTCTTTTGGCAACACAAGGTCTGAGGCAAGTTTGTATGTGCCATCGGTGAGTGCGCTAAGTAGAATAGCCCGTCTTTTAACTCCTGTCGCATCTTTAGTCGCATCTATGTCATTTGCGACAAACCACTGCGATATTCTGTTCTTGAATATCTTCCACGATTGAGTTTCGTAGTCAAAGTTAGGTACTGCACTGAAGTACGCCATTTTAACTTTTGCACACGCGGTTAGAAAGTCGCCACTGTTATATCGGGTAGTGCGGAACAGGGAGACAAGTGAAACGAGCAAAGGCTGTCAACGCACTGACGTTTATTTCAATGTTATAAATATATCACGTGGTCGCCGCCACGGCACTATCAACACAGACTAGGTAGGTATGTATAGACGGCTTCACTAACGGTCGTCGGGCCGTGAAGCATTAGTGAAGTCTTTATTTATTTTTAGGGAATTCTAGTGAAAAATTGTTATAAATATATCACGTGGTCGCCGCCACGGCTACCAACATAACAAATAGGTAGGTATGTATAGACGGCTTTACTAACGGTCGTCGGGCCGTGAAGCATTAGTCAAGTCTTTATTCATTTTTAGGGAATTCTAGTGAAAAATTTAGTACCTACTTTTATAACATAATTATGATCGGAATCTAGTACAGAGTGCTCTCCTTCGATACATAAAATTTGGCACCAGTCACCCTGTATAGTTATACAGGGTAAATTTTGATTAACGCATCACCTCTTACGGGCAGTTTCTCCACAGCAATCCCAACAACCTTTTGTTCTACGACTTTTTACAAATCTTGATAAATAACGCAAAAAATAAAAACAAATAAATTTTTGCTTCTTACTCTACATTTATATTATAAATAAATAAATAAATATTTCTGACACTCACACAGCATTATCTAGCCCAAATTAAGTTTCTTAAAGAACTTATGGTATGGATACTAGATAACTGATATACTTAAGAAATATATAAACATACATATTTAATAAATATATATTTTTATTAGAATAAACTTAAATAAACATATAAAACATCCATGACTTGACGACTAATATCTTTGTTCATCACACAAATATCCGCCGCCGCCGGGATTCGAACCCAGGACCTCTGGCAAGAAGGCAATGTATGTTACCGCTACACCAGCCGGTCGTCAAAATTATGAAGCGATATTTTATTGCCCAAAGTGCGTGGCATACAGTAAATAGAGTTACGCCCCTAATCAGAGGCTATAAATATGTTTTGTATGTGAAAACTAAAATTTTTAAAAGCCATTAATTTTAAAAACTCGTAGTACAAATGTTGTTGGGATTGATGTGGAGAGGCTGCCTGCAAGAGGTAATGGGCTAATTAAAATGAACCCTTTATAAAAAGGCAATTGAAAATTTCACATATCATGGTAAAGCCACATAGTTGCTGTATCAGTTTGTGTTCATTATTTATTATACTTACAAATACATAATATATTCAACTTAAAACTTACATCTCGGGTCGCTTTCAATAATTCCCTTGAGGCGCTGGTGGTCCTCTAAATACTCAATCAATGCTGAGTCTTCGTGCAGAACTGTCACCTGTCAAGCAGTTGTTACTGTCAGTTGTCTGTTTCGACGGTGAGTTTTGACGATATACAGGGTTGTTTTTAAGTCACAAGCCAATTATTTTTAACAATTAGTATCATTTATATAGGAACGATTTTTGCAAAAAAAAATGTATGTATTTTTTTACAAGAAAATTAATATATTCGCTACCCTATTAATCAAAGCATGGTCACTCTAAATTGTGAATGAATACTGCGAGTGAATTTATATGCGTGTTCTCATCAAATTGTATGGGAGACCGGGTCAAAGCCGTATAGCTAAGGGCCTGGGCATGAAGCTCATCCGTTTTATAACGCAAAGGTATTAAATAAATCAGACTTTTAAGACTTCTACTTTTTACAACCAAAATATTTAAAAAAATATGAAATTAGACAACAATTTCAATTAAAACATTGAAAATTGATTGTGCTTGATCAACGAGCAGCGCTGATGAAAATATGAAATATTTTGATTTTTTCATTACTCAATTAAGTATTTTCTGTAAAATAATCAGTCTACAATAAAATACGTCATTGATTGTACTTTATATAGTTTTATTACATGCACATTTTTTCATTTATTTAAGAGTAATTAAGCATTTAAATGCAAAAACTTTAAAATATTATTATACATTTATGTGTATGTTACAGTGATCACGGTGTTTGAAAAAGCACCAAAAAGTACACGGACTTGGGAAAGAACTGGCTCTTCATAAAATATTGACGAAACACATCACCACCGCAGCGGTAATATTTGGCGGCAGATTTTATGTGAAGGGTGGTCACTAGCCAGTCGGACCCTGACGGGATCCTACCACCAAGCGGGGGTCACTCGAATTAGGCACCTTTTAGGCTGCAAACTGGACGGTAGCGACAGCGGCGCGGGGAATCTGGGTCGTTCTGGACGCCAGCTGGCGTGAGAGCGATTTGTCACGGTTTTATACAAATTCAATACTAATATTTTTTTTAAGTTTTTGCATTTAAAATGCTCAATTATTCTTAAATAATTGAAAAATGTAATAAATAAAAATTACATGACCATGATTCGAACCTGGGACCTCTCGTTTGCCGGACGAGTGCTCTTCCACTGAGCTACCGGGGTCTGGCGGTACGCCTCCAAATAACTTACCAATTATTTTTTTTACGTTATATTGCTAACGTAGCTCCATCTTATGGTATAGCTTTGCAGCTAAGACCACCCGAGACCAATTTCTTTACAGAAATTGTGAATCCCAGTTAAAGTGAAGCATTGCAATGTTTTAATAATGTTTTTAAGTTTTTGCATTTAAAATGCTCAATTATTCTTTTTTTCAATTATTTAAATTTAATACTTCCGGAAATCGCTGCCTCTGTCTCTGTCGCTGCCGTCCAGTTAGCAGCCACACGACACGCTCCTCCAGGGTCGATAGGGCTCTTCTAAGGCTCGGCGCAAATTGGGCCACCGACCACAGCCACCGGTGGCCAGCCACCGCCACTTAACACACTTTTTCATGTGTTTTATATAGACACGCCGCACACTTGTGGCCGGTGGCGGCCACTCGCTACGTTAGTGTCAGCGACTCGCCACAAGTGGTCATTACGAGTCACACTAAACATCGACCGCCCGCGCAGTTAACCGTTCGACGTTCTACGTATCGCGCGCATACCATCATGGAGCACGACTATAATCTATACATATAATAAAATGGTAGGAAAGTCAAAACTGTACATTGAATATTTTTTTAAAAGAATACTTGGGGTATGATCTACAATCGAAACAGAAACAAAAAATATAGTTTTTAGAATTTTTGTCTGTTTGTCTGTTTGTCTTTCCGGGATAAACTCAAAAAGTACTGCATGGATTTACTTCAAATTTGGCATGAAGATAGTTAAGAAGTCGGGTCAACATATAGGCTACATATTATCACGCTAGCAGTGTTATAATCGTAGGTGCGTTTGGTGCTGCATAGCGTTCACGCAGACGACGTCGCGGGCAGCAGCTAGTAGATGATATGTTTGGTACCGAATACACCTTCAGACTGCGCAGCAACGAGCGGGTTATAAAATGTGGCGGCTTCCTGACACCGGTGGCTGTCGCTCGCTTCTGACACTCTAGAAATGTGGCGGTAGCGCGACAGCCACCGGTGGCTGTGGTCGGTGGCCCAATTTGCGCCGAGCCTAAGCCAACCTTACACGGCCTAAAACGTCTAGCCTCTAATACTCACATTATAATACGTGGATTTCAGTCCAAAGTCGCTCATGAGTTTGGCAATTCGTTGCGCGGCAGCGTCTTTTCTTAGGGGCTCCCCTGTCTTGTGTATGTATGTCTTGGTGCGTCCGTTAGACAGCCTGGCTCGTAGAACTACGGGTCTACGGATCGAATCCACGTACACTTTTACCTGCAATACAATATATGTATATTAAAACATACGCAAGTATGTAAATCTATAAGTCGCTGATTCGATTGCAGCACGGAATAACAAAAAAATGCTCCAGTACTGGGTGTTTTTTTATACAGGGTCCGCTTATAATAGTCAATTATATTTTAATAGCAAATTAGGAATGACGAGTGGGTCTGAATTTTGAAAAAAAAGTATTTTTTATAATAGTTTTCATAAATTAAAATTTCAAAATTCTTCTCTGTCGGTAAAATTTAAGATTAAGGCGACATATTGAAAAATGCATTGACTTTCATCGCAAACTATGAGAATATGACATGACGAGTGGATCTGACATTTTGATATGTGTAAATTCATATCTTTATCTATACTTTGCCTGCTCAAAAACATGATTTGATGATTTTGACTCGATAGTTTTATTTTTCGAAAACACGACTAAAAACATACTTTTGTTAAAATTACTACGTAGTTATGCAATCCATATGCTTAGAATTTACTTAAATTCAATCTTCACATTATTGTTCGGACTTTGGTTGCTCAAAATTTACATAGCATTTACCGTTATTTTTTTATCGATTTTTGAAACCATTTCAGTGTCTGAGCGGTGTCGATGGTGGCGATTTCTATGCAATACGCGACCTTACGTCGGCGTGTTAAGGTGCTAAGATTTCAAGAAAAAACATTTCAATGTGTCGTCTTAATCTACATTTTATGACTACGAACAATTAGATGGAAACGTTTTTATTACTTGCTGTGTAGTAATAAACTACAGATCAAACTTAAATTTTGATCACTTAAAAGAATTTTGAAATTTTAATTTATGAAAAATATTAATTTTTTTTTTTTCGTATTTGTGACCCACTCATCAGTCTTGATCTGCTATTAAAATATTATTGACTATTATAAGGCGACCCTATATATTCTAGGTTCCTCCCTAGTTGTCTCTCATGGTATCTCATAACACAAGCTTCGCTTACTTTGGGGCTCATGTAGTTGGTGTGATTGTCTGGGAATTTAATATTTATATTTACAAGAAAAATTAATAATATTTTAAAGTGTTTGTATTTAACATTACTCTTAAATAAATGAAAATTTTCAGTAATTAGGCATTTTGAATACAAAATCTTTAAAATATTATTAAACATTGCAATACTTCACTTTAACTGAGATTCACAATTTTATGTAAAGAATTTGGTCTCGGGTGGTCTTATCTGCAAAGCTATACCATTAGACGGAGCTACGTTAGCAATATAATGTAAAAACAAAAATGTGGTAAGTAATTTCGAGGCGTACCGCCAGGCCCCGGTAGCTCAGTGGGAGAGCACTGGTCCGGCAAACGAGAGATCCCAGGTTCGAGTCCTGGTCGGGTGATTTTTATTTAACACATTTTTTCATTTATTTAAGAACAGTTGATTTACAAAACGGTAAGTACACAACAGTAAATAACTAGAATATATTTACTTATTTATTATGCTTATAGTGGATAATCGCTCCTATTTAGTCAAGGAATATTTCTAATATAAAGAGTGTGAGAAATACTTTGAACCTAAACTAAGAAATCATGACATTATTATAAAAACCCCCTGATTTATACATACATACATAACGTCACGCCTGTATCCCTTACGGGGTAGGCAGAACACCAGAGGTTACAAGACCATCTGATGTCACGTTTGACAAATTTGGAGGTAGTATAAAGATGGAGAGAGACTATTGTAGTGACAGGGGGTCAGCCTATCGCCCACAAAACCGCCTTTAAAACTTCTGTCCCTTAACTGACTTTTACAGTATGCCCGGGAGGAGAAGCAGCTGGCACATTCTACGTTTTTCTTTCGCTCCCAGTCCAGCATGGAAGCTTGAAGCCAGTCCCCTGATTTATATATGTATTTATTTATAAATAAAAATATAAAATCCCCAGACAATCACAACAACTACATGGCTCCAAAGTAAGCATAGCTTGTGTTATGGGATACCATACAGCGAACTAGGGGGGAACCTAGAATATAAATACATAAATAGATAAACACCCAGACACGGAACATTTTTTTTTCTTGTTCCGTGCGGGAATCGAACCCGCAACCACTGGCGTCTGAGGCAGATAGGTTTACCCCATCGCCAAAGTGGTCGTCATTTAATTCTCACAGAACCAACAGCACTTTAGATTACAATAGAAAGAATCAGATACCTACATAAAACTTACTGCTAATAAAAGGTTCACAATTTTTACACATTTGTTTTCTTTTTAGAGTAGGTAATAAATTATTCATGTATTTAGAATAATTCTTAATTTGATTGATAAATGAAAATGGTAATCTAATAATGATGGAATTTTCTAAATCATGATATTATAAATAAATTTTAAGAATTTAAGTGGTGAATATTGAAATAACTAATTTATATAATTTTTCATTTCTACTATTAAGAAATAAAAAAAGAATTTGAACGCCTTGGTTGAAGGTTTTTCCAAACACAAACCATTTGTAAGACCCCTTGATTTGTGAAAATCTTTCGAAGAAATATAATTTCAGTTCAATCAGTTTGCAATCACATTACAGGTAGTTTACTCTAATGACAAATTTTCAACCGACTTTCAAAAGGAGGACGTTCGTGTGTATTTTTTCGTGTCTTTGTTACACGATATTTTCGGACAATTATTAATCGATTTTGAATATTCTTGTTTCATATGATTGAGAATACTCCAGAAATTTTCCGATATAAATTTCATCGAAATCGATTGAGTACTTCATGAAAACTTTTTAAAAAAATGTTTACGAATTCGGGGATATTTACATTGACTTCAGCCAAAGTTTTGACGTGAAGTCGGTTTTTTAATGCTCTGCACTTGTTGATTATCTTAATCAAGAATGATCTATACAGGCGCGGTCCCAGGGGGTGCTCACAGGGGACATGAGCCCCCCCAAAATCATGAAAAGATGAACATCTTATAAGAAAAGAAGCTAAAAAAGATACTTCTGATAAAAAAAAAAATTTTGACCAACATTCAGATGTGACCCCCCCAAAAATTCAGTCTGCGACTGCGCCTGGATCTATGTTAAAGTAAAAGTAAAGGTACCTGTTTCTCAAAGTTGACAACAGTAACTCCATCTGGTAAGTTCAGTAACTTAGTTAAACCTTGGTCATTCTCTAAGTTCATGGCCAATCGCGGGCACAGCTGAGACAGCAACAGTGTAGGTCTTGCGTTAGAGCGAGACAGACTTTCGAGGATCATTTGTAGAGTGTCTTTAGCTTTTTGCCGGTCAGTTGCGTCGGTGGAATCTTTATAGAAGAAAAAAAACATATTTATTTATTAAGATTTTTTTGGCTTTGACCTACATTACTTACCTTGTATTTGATTGATCATAAACAAGGTCTTGCAAATAGAGTGTAAAATATTTTGAGGGTAGCATAAAAATGACGTGATTTATTGACTAATAAAAGGACTTTGCCACGCGCCTGATCGATTGCGTGACCTACTTAGCGCGGAATCAGCTGTTATTACGTAATTTTTCTTAAATAAATAAAAAATATGATAAATAAAAATTACCCGACCAGGATTCGAACCTGGGACCTCTCGTTTGTCGGACGAGTGCTCTTCCACTGAGCTACCGGGGCCTGGCGGTAAGCCTCGATATTATCTACCACATTTTTTTTGTTTTTGCGTTATATTGCTAACGTAGCTCCATCTTATGGTATAAGTTTGCAGCGAGTGCCCTTCCACCGAGCTACCGGGGTAGCTCCATCTAAGGGAGATTTATAGATTTTCAGCTAAACCACCCGAGACCAATTTCTTTACAGAAATTGTGAATCCCAGTTAAAGTGAGCCATTGCAATGTTTTAATAATGTTTTTAAGTTTTCGCATTTAAAATGCTCAACTATTCTTAAATAAATGAAAAATGTGATTCTAATTTCCCATCACACTTACAGGATTTGAACTGATAAAGTAATTGTTAAATACTGTTTTACTGGACTTTACTTTTTTACAAGAAACCTAGAAAAATACTTCTTTGCTTTCATAAATGGAATCTACACGATGTTCTTAATGCCCACTTAAAATATTTTACACCATTTTTGTATGACCCCGTATGCCTCTAGCTAGAGCCATATAGATCGTTTTGACATACATAATTGGAAATAATGCAATCAATCTATATTTACCTCTGTATCTATGTCTACGTTTCTACCTAGTACCTCTTTGCCTAATGAATGTATAAGTATATATATATAATATAAGACGGCCGGCTGGTGTAGCGGTAACATACATTGCCTTCTATGCCGGAGGTCCTTGGTTCGAATCCCGGCGGCGACGGATATTTGTGTGATGAACACAGATATTAGTCGTCAAGTCATGGATGTTTATATGTTTATTTAAGTTTATTCTAATGAAAAATATGTATTTATTCAATAAGCATGTTTATATATTTCTTAAGTATATCAGTTATCTAGTACCTATCCATAACACAAGTTCTTTAAGAAACTTAATTTGGGCTAGATAATGTTGTGTGAGTGTCAGAAATATTTATTTTATTTATAATAGTAGACTCCAGAAAGTCACTAACTCGTTCATGGGTCAATGAACAAGTTATAATAAAATTCCAAAAATATTTGAAATTAACCCTTCGACAGAGTTAAGGATAACTGTTGTGTGAAAAGGTCTTCTATAAGATATCCGGAGGCAAGAAGATGGGATTCCCTGGTTGTTAATTGTTATTGTGTATTTTTAAAAGATGATTGCTGTTGAGTTTCTTGCCACTTCTTCTCAACAGATCGACTTTCCGAGGTGGTGGTAGATTCAGTTCAATTTGTAAATAGTTGTACTATTTCAAGTTTATTTAAATACCTACGAAATAAAGTTTTTTTTTGACTTTGACTTCAGTGTAAAAATAATTCGCCTGCGACATGCATTCTTGACGAGTTACTTGCCAAAATATTAATAGGAACTCACCGAAAACGTTTTCAAGTTTGTACAGATTTTTCTTATACTTGATCAAGAGTTGATAGTCTTCTCCTGCAAACTCATTTTCAAAAACGACGCGTTTCATATCCATGAAGTCTTTCTTCCATTTCATCTCATCTATAAAACAATTATAAATAAAATAGAGACATAAAATTTCATGTAGTTGACATTCTAAATTGCTGAAAGTTCTATTCATGGATCAATTCAATTATACTTTATTGTATAAAATATAATATTATTATTTATTCTTTTTTGTACACATATTTCAGAGACTGCATAATACTCTATAAATATACGGGGTTAATTTTTATTAGCTCGCAGGCAGCCTCTCCACATCAATACCAACGACTTTTGTTACATACATAGATAACGTCACGCCTGTATCCCTTATGGGGTAGGCAGAACACCAGAGGTTACAAGACCATCTGATGTCACATGTGACAAATCTGGAGGCATTACAAATATGGAGAGAGACCATTGCAGTGACAGGGGGTCAGCCTATCGCCCGCAAAAACGCCTTTAAAACCTCTGTCCCTTAACAGACTTTTACAGTATGCCCGGTATGAGAAGCAGCTGGCACATTCTATGTTTTTTTTTGGCTCCCAGTCCAGCATGGACTTTTGTTCTACGAATTTTTAAAACCAATAATTTTAAAAAATTAAGTTTTCCCGTAAAAAAAAATATTGTCGCCCGTTTTTTTTGTCTCTAAGCTGGCGACACTCTATTTACACTGATGCCACGTGCAGAAGGGCACGGAGTTGCGGGGTGAAAAATTATTTACCAAGATTATAAAGTCGTAGAACAAATGTTGTTGGGATTGATGTGGAGAGGATGCAGTGAGGCCTGCCCGCTATCATACACAGGATGCTTTTGGTGCTCCCACGTAGCGTAGAAGCTTTGGAAATGCTTACAATACTTGCTTTCAAGACAATACTTCTTTACAGAAATTTAGAGATCTCGGTTCAGATGAAACATTGCAATTAAACAAATATTTTAAAAGATTTTATTTTCACAAGGCTTAAATGCGATTTTATAAATAAAAATACCAAATAAAATAAGAAATAAAATGTAATTAATAAAATGCAAAATAAAGCTTTTGAAATATTATTTTAATAATTCGATAACTTAACACATAAACTTCTATGCTGCGCGAAGGAAAATCTTAGAATGTGCCAGCTGCTTCTTTTTCCGGGCATACTGTAAAAGTCAGTTAAGGGACTGAGGTTTTATTGGCGATTTTGCGGGCGACAGGCTGACCCCGTCACTGATATAGTCTCTCTCCATCATCATAATACCTCCAAATTTGTCAAACGTGACATCAGATGGTTTTTATAGCCTCTGGTGTTCTGCTTACCCCATTAGGGATACATCCTCCGTCCCTTAACTGACTTTTACAGTTTACCCGGGCAGAGAAGCAGCTGGCACACTCTATGTTTTTCTTTCGCTCCCAGTCTAGCATGGAAGATAAAGGCGTGAAGTTGTGTATGAATGAATAAACTTTCAACACTCACCTTCTTTCAACAAGTCATATTTCAAGGCATCACAATATTGCATCAAAGTGTAACTAGCGTCCCTTACTAACTGCAACCAGAGGGCGGTGTTGTGTGTACTGAGTCTCGGTTCTAAATCTCGTAATATCGAGTCTTCGAGTTTCAATGGTAGTCGCGATGCGAGCTTCCGTAGATACTGTAGTGCACAGTCGTCTAATCGAGGAAGTAGGGGCTGGAGCTGGAAAAGTATCAATAAATATCTGAAAAATACGCCAAATAAAATCACCTGACCAGAACTCGAACCTGGGACTCCCGCTTGCCGAACGGGTGCAAAAAACTTCAAAATATTATTAAAAATATTTACAATTTCTGAAAAGAAATTAGTCACGATATATGACATTATACGAGCTACGTTAGCAATAATAATAATAAATCATTTATTTCAGGTAATTTACACCCATCACAATTTGATATTTACAAACATATAGGGTCACGCACATAAACAAATAAAAATAAAATCTGAGTAAAACTAAAATAAAATAAAATCACAAAAATCCAATGAAATCAAATAAAATCACATAAATTCTAATATTTAAGTCGATTTAATATAACGTTAACATAATATGCTAAGTAATTTCGATGGCGAGTCCTGGTCGGGTGGTTTTATTTAGCACGTTTTTTCAGTTATTTAATATAATAAAATCCGCAAACGAACACACCAACTACATGGCCTCAAACTAAGCGAAGCTTGTGTTATGAGATACCATGTAGCGAACTAGGGGGGAACCTAGAATATTAATAAATGTATGTATAGATAAACACCCAGACCCGAAACAATTGCTTTTTTTTTGGAACTCAATTGGAGCACAAGCTATGCTTACTTTGGGGCCATTTAGTTGGTGTGATTGTCTGGGGATTTTATTTATATTTATTTACTATTATTATGAATGTAAATGTTTGGATGGATGGATTTTTGGATGTATGAATGTATGGATGTTTGTTCCTCATCACGGCAGAACGGCCCAACGGATTTGGATGAAATTTGGCATAGTGATAGTGTACAGTATGGAATAGCAATATGGTTTATTATATAAGTAAGGGCCATGTATATCTCATTTAATCATACCTTTCGAAACACCGCTGCTAGTCTTTCAGCATCCGGCAAATTCACCAAATTTTCCATCAGAACTAATAAAAGGTCTGCATAGCATACTGATGGCTTCGACGACACTTCGTATATATGACAGACTATGTCACACATATGTGACAGATAGTCTTTGGTGAGGTGATGATCTGTGACAAAACGTAGAATTAAAAAAAATTTAATTGGCGCTCATGTATGAAAAGATTAATGAACGTGGAGGAAGCGAAAGTGTGTCTGGATCGAAGCAATTGGTGTTCCCTTGTCTCTGCCTACCCCAAAGGGAGACAGGCGTGAGGTTATGTATGTATGTGAAATGTATGTATGTGAAAAAACTTCGATTATCAAAATATAATAAAATTCCAAAGATATTTAAGATTTACCCTTCTATAGATTTAAGGATACGGTAAAACAAGTGTTGTGTGAAAAGGTTTACTACAAGATATCCGGATGCAAGAAGATGGGATTAACTGGCTGTAAACTGTTATGGTGTATTTTTTAAAGATGGTTGCTTCTGAGTTTCTTGCAACTTCTTCTCAACAGATCGATTTTCCGAAGTGGTGGTAGATTCAGTTCAATTTTAAAATAGTTTGATTTGTTTCAAGTGTATTTAAATACCTTCGAAACAAAAAAAAATTGACTTTTACTTTGAATCAATAAATCAAATTATTTCTTTCAGAAAATAATAACAAGGTAGTCTTATCTATTTAAGTAAATCAATGGGCTCGGTTCGACATTAGATTCGCTTATACAGGGTGTCCCGCCAACCCAATATAATACCTTCACGGAGTTATTCTATTACCTATAAGGATTACAGAAAAAATATAAAAAAAAAGGAAAAATTCGAAATTTAGTTTTCAAGTTTTGTATGAAAACAATAAATTTCGACTTTTTCTTTCATACAATTTATTTTTAATTTTTTTATTATGTAGTATTATATTTTAGTCTTTCTAATGTCATATTTGAAGACTCCAAATTAAAAAGTTGGTAACAAAAACTGACTTCTAGATTTGACTCAAAGACTTCGTTATTTATTAGTTAGTTATTTTACAGTTAGTGAAGTCGGTTCTTTAAATGAAAATGAAATGAAAAATTTATTCATCATAAGACCATCGAATGGCCGCTTAATGACGTCACAATTTTGTACTTCGGCTTTAACAAGGTGTTGATAGTTATTGAATAAAATATTACAGTAGACTAAGAGACAAAAAAAGCCGGCGGAAAAAAAGTTCTGTATTCAATAATGTTTTTAAGTTTTTGCATTTCAAATGCTCAATTATTCTTAAATAAAATGAAACTCTTCTCTTAAATAAAAATAAAACGAAACTCGTGCTCTTCCACTGAGCCCCGGTAGCTCGTCCGGCAAACGAGAGGTCCCAGATTCGAATCCTGGTCGGGTAATTTTTATTTATCACATTTTTCATTTTATTTAAGTTCTGTATTCGTTAATTATTACATTTAAATAGGTAACTAACATAATTAGGCTATTTTGCGAGCACATACCTTTACATAAACAGTTATAGAAGCGGAGTGCAGCCTCGTCAAACTTCAAGATATTACTTTTATTGATGGAATCACATCGGAACGAATGCGTTTCAAGAACCATGTTTCGTAAATCTTCGAGAGAAGTTTCTGAAAGAGATGGGCATTTATTTTATTTATTTCAATCAATTACAAGATGGTACACGTTTAAAGTTTAAAGGTTTCCGTTGCATTCCTGGCCACAACCTGTGCCAAATTTTAGGATCGTGGAAATTATTCACAAATCAAATAAAAATACAACATAATATTGTCTTAAGTTTTCGCGATTCATACTATTAAATAAAACACTTTTTTAACCGGACAGTCGCTCGTGACCACGGGGTCTGAAAAGACACCGAAACGTCGAGTCAAAATTTAAAATGTAAATATACGCGATAAATCCGGTTAAAAAGTGTTTTATTTAAAATACAACATTTAAAGTTGAATCAGTAATTTAGGTGTACAAACGAAAAAAACAAAACGACGGTATTGCCATAAATCTTCACAGTTATACAAAATGGCCGGAAGTACTTACTGCATGTACGTACTCAATCTATCAATAAAATGTGTTCCAAACTTATAGAAATTTGTCTTTTGTTCTTAGAATGTATAAAAAATTACAAAAACTTAAATAATATATTATTACTTCGAAGTATACGAGTTTTAAAACAAAAAGTTAGAAAACGGTTAATGACAGGTGATCTTGAAAGGTCAACATACTTAATGTTCGGAAGTGACATTTCACCACTACTAATATCTATCAAAAATACACAATATTTTATGAATTCAGTTTGCTTTTGTAGTTTTTTTTATTGAAATCATATTTTACGCCTAGGCAGAAATCAAAAATATAGGAATGTCAGTCATCTGTGGTCATTTTCGATTCAAGTAGTTTTTCTTAATGTACACGAAAAGTAACTAACAATTTAATTAACAGTTATTTTAAGTGTTTTCATAATGTTATTCCACAACTATTTTCTTTGGCACAGGTGCTGGCCAGACATCCATACTAAAAAGAAACGTGTTTTTAATAATTGTTTAAAACCAAAAAAAAAAAACTACTTTTACAAAACTTTTACTAAATCAAAAAACAGCGGTAGTTGTGTGTCCGGTCAAAAACCCAGTGATACTGTGAGCGTGTTTTGCAAAAGTGACATTAATGTGAGTTCCAGTAGTAGCAGATCAAAATGAACAAGAAAGGGGGTAGATCGATTTATCTGCCTCTAACTGTCACCGCCACCTACCTACATCTGCCAGCCCGCGATCATGGTGCTTATAACAGCATCGAAATATCGGACGCGGGAAATTAAATTCGGAAATCGTGTTAAGAATCCCGTAAATTCTTTAAATCATATTTTAAATTTAATTTTCAAAAATCAATTAATATACAGTACGCCCCGCATGTAGTAATAGGACTTAAGGATTTGTCGGTGATGGTTCTAACTGTGAGGTCTTATTGTTTTAGATAACTCAACGTCCGGTCTGCGTCGCGCACCACTTGTAGTATTAATTCCATTTTGACCTTAACTCTTAATACTGTGTCTATCCCATCACATGATACTGGCAATAATAGCTTGGCGCCTCATATCGACGGCTGGATGCCAAATTGTCAAGAATTGAATTGAATTGAAGGATGCGCAATTTACTCAACGAAAATACGCCATATGGTGGGTCATTTCCACTACCCTGCCATTCTCTAGCAACTTTTGTTTTTACTTTCGCAGAATTCACCTTTATTCGTAAAATAATGGGTTATGTTATTTTAAAGACAAGTGCCTCTTCCTCCACACTTCCGGGGGATATACAGCGTCATTACTGACGATCGGTGATGCATTCTATAGAGGGTCATAATAGTGACGTCAATTCGGTCTGAGTCCATCTGAGTACGCCAAAGGTGCACGAAAGAACGGGCATAACCCATCCGTTAAACGCTCGGACTTTGTTGAGACCCGACAAGAAACTAGTTAGAACCTTTGTCAGGTGCTTGAAAATGACTTCGCGAACTGTTTAACGCTCACTCGACACCGATATTTTGTTACATACCCAGATACTGGTACTTATGTTTCATTTTTGGAGAGAGCTCGTAGGTTAACGGGACCTAGGTCAACCCTTTGAGAGCGAGTAATCCTTCCCCTTTCTATATGAACAACCGCACACTTGTTCTCCCCAAACTCCATTTGGATCGGTCACGATTTTTAGCAGTTTCCTCAATCGTGGAGCGGTTGGAGCTAACAGCTTGAGGTCATGGGATAACCGTTTGCCCCAAAACTGAAAGCCCGTCTCTGATCTTTCCAGCAATGTGCCAGGATTCAAAGCTCAGATAATCACATTAGAATATTCCCCTACCAATCTTTGTTCGGACTTCCACATCCGTCATTCGCTTGCCCTGGAGACTGAGCGATGTATGAGACAATGGAATACAATTCTACTGTCTCATACATCACTCGACAAATATTCAAACTGTACCGACGATTTTGTACAGTTCAAGATCTCTCAAGAGCCATGTATGATGCACGAAATCAAATGCTTTTTATAGTCAATCCAGGCTGCAGAGAAATTGCGGTGGTTACGTTTGACCAGTTTGCCAACGACAGCGTCCTCGAGAATTAGTTATTATTATTATACAGGGTCCGCCTATAATATTCAATTATATTTTAATAGAAGAATGATGAGTGGGCGTGAATTTCAAAAAAAAAATTAAATATGTTTTTCATAAATTAAAATTAAACAAAATTTCTCAGTGAATAAAATTTAAGTTTATTCTTCATGTTATGACTACTTACAATAAGATGGAAACATTACTTGCTGTGTAGTCATAAGCTACAGATTAGACTTTAATTTTGATCACTTAGAAGAATTTTGAAATCTTAATTTATGAAAAATGGTCATAAAATTTTTTTTTTTTTCGAAATTCAGACCCTTTCATCATTCTTAATCTGCTATTAAAATATCATTGACTATTATGTGACGACCCTATATGTATACATTTTATTGGTTTTCACGGGATATATTTGTTTAATTTAATTTCACTCTTTGAAACATACATATGGCTCAGAAAACAATTTTTCAAGCAATTGCCCTTTAAAATGTGAAATCCCACATATATTAAAAAATATAACGCGAACCGAGTCGCGAGCAACAGCTAATAATAAATATTTATTGAAATGAAGTGAGTGGATCCCGAGTGCTGTATACTTGTATACAATAGTCGTTAGGGTTTGTCAGAAGCCATTTCGGCGCCCTGAAAATTCTGACATCCACCACCCAGCACTGGGCCAGCTTGGTGGATTACAGAGTAAACCTCCTCGTCACCCACAGGAGAGACTCATAGCCCTGAAGAGGGCTTTAAAGGGTTTGATAGTATAATATATAGTAATAAAAAAGTGAGACTTACCATCTGCTGTAGTCAACTCAGTAATCAGTGTATTGGTTTTAATAAGAATATTAACATCATTAACGTTGTTTTTATATTCGTTCTTCATTGTTACTAAAAAAGATAAAAATATATTATTATATGCTTAATTTAGCGCTAGATGACAATATTTGTTCAATGATTATTTAAGTTACATATATACATACATAACTACACGCCTGTATCCCTTATGGGGTAGGCAGAACATCAGAGGTTATAAAACCATTTGATGTCACGTTTGACAAATTTTGAGGCATTATAGTAGTGGCGAGAGACTATTGCAGTGACAGGGGGTCAGACTATCGCCCACAAAAAAGCCTCCCATAACACCTCGGTCTTTTAACTGACTTTTACAGTAGGCCCGGAAAGAGAAGCAGCTGGCACATTCTATGTTTTTCTTTCGCTCCTAGTCCAGCATAGAAGCAATTAATTAAGTTCATTATAATAATATCAAAATAACTTCCATGCTGGACTGGGAGCAATGGAAAAACATAGAATATGCCAGCTGCTTCTCCTTCCGGGCGCACTGTAAAAGTCATTTAAGGGACAGAGGTTTTATTGGCGTTTTTGCGGGCGACATGCTGACTCCTTGTCACTGCAATGGTCTCTCTCCATCATTATAATACCTCCAAAGTCAGACGGGCGACATGCTGACTCCTTGTCACTGCAATGGTCTCTCTCCATCATTATAATACCTCCAAAGTCAGACGGGCGACAGGCTGACTCCTTGTCACTGCAATGGTCTCTCTCCATCATTATAATACCTCCAAAGTCAGACGGGCGACATGCTGACTCCTTGTCACTGCAATGGTCTCTCTCCATCATTATAATACCTCCAAAGTCAGACGGGCGACATGCTGACTCCTTGTCACTGCAATGGTCTCTCTCCATCATTATAATACCTCCAAAGTCAGACGGGCGACAGGCTGACTCCTTGTCACTGCAATGGTCTCTCTCCATCATTATAATACCTCCAAAGTCAGACGGGCGACATGCTGACTCCTTGTCACTGCAATGGTCTCTCTCAATCATTATAATACCTCCAAAGTCAGACGGGCGACATGCTGACTCCTTGTCACTGCAATGGTCTCTCTCCATCATTATAATACCTCTGTTGGATAGGTATCGCAAGGGACGTCAATGAAACTCGATAGCTAGTAACACACTGGACTCTTTAATTCAAATGACCTTCTTTTATATACCTATCGTCGCGCAGCGGGGACGCAGCCCGCGCTGACTTGTAGCTACCCACATATACAACATCCCTCACCCTTATAGCTAACACTAACACTATCGAGTCTCTAGTCTGCATCATCGTCGTCTTCGTCCGCTACTGAGGTGGGTGTGGAGAACCGCGGGCTCAGCTCCCGGCGCCGGGCGACGGGCGCGGCTGGCGGCGGCGTGGCTGCCGGCGACGAGTAGCCGGATATTGGCGAGCCAGCCGGCGGCGGCAGTGGCACTCCGGCAGACACAGGCTCTGCCGACTGCATATCCTCTCTACTGCCATCTCCTTCCTCCTCCTCCGGTTCTTGGGATGTTGGTACGTTCGATACTTGGACGCCGGGATCGCTGTCGTAAATCCAATCGTCAGTTTCATCATCAGCTGAGGAAGTATAGCTCCTTATTTGATCTAGATGCCTCCTGACCTCTATTCCTAGTTCAGGTACGTATATCCTGTACATCATATTCCCAATTTTTTCTCTTATGGTCCCCTTTACCCAAACTATTTTCTTAATATTATAATTTTTTGTTGTCCACACTATGTCATTTACATTAAATTTGGATCTCTCTACCCCTTTATAATATTTTCTCTGTGAACACTGTTTACGATCTACCGTTTGAGCGAGGCTTACAGATGAGGTGGATGAACTGATTGGAATTAGCAAATCCAATTTCGTACTCATTGCCCTACCATAAACTAATTCGGCAGGTGACAAATTAGTGGTAGCATTTGTTGAATTTCTGTAGTCGAATAAAAATTTTAATAACTTAATTTGTAATAGTTTATTACTAATATAAGGATTGTTTAAAATAATAGTTTTTAATCCCTTTTTTATAATTTTTACATAGCTTTCGGCTTGACCATTGCTAACGGGATGATAAGGCGGGGACAAAATATGTTTTATTCCGTTTAGATTGCAGAATGCCTCGAATTCACTTGATGTAAAAGAAGTACCATTGTCAGTCACTAAGACACGCGGCAACCCAACCCTAGATATGAATTCTACGAGCTTTTCTATAACCGCTTTCGCACCAAACGAGCCTACCATTTGAAAACAATCAACCCATTTACTAAAAGCATCCACAATAATCAGATACATGTGATTGTTAAACGGGCCCAGAAAGTCTAAGTGAATGCGATAGAACGGTTGCGGCGGGTGCGGCCAGACCGCGAGCGGCGCGTGGGGCGGCGCGGGCCGCAGCGCGCTGCACGCTGCGCACGCGCCGGCCAGCCGCTCCAGCGCCGCGTCTACGCCGGGGAACCACAGCCGCCGCCGCGCTTCCGCCTTCATCTTTACTATACCGAAATGCGAGCTGTGTAATTCAGCGCATACTAGATTTTGCATTACTGAGGGAATTACTATCTTATGCCCGCGCATTAGAACTCCGTTTTCCGTGGATAGTTGGAATCGACACTGAAAATAGGGTTTAAGAGCCACATCATGCACGCTCCGGGGCCAACCGTTTTTTACATACTCTTTAACCTTGGCCAGTATCGGGTCGCGCTCTGTCTCGCGGCGGAGGTCCTGCAACGTGGCGGGCGGCTCGCCGTCTGTCACGAAGTTGATAAAGGTCGCGGGCTCGGGTGGCTCGTCCCCCCGCGCACCGCTCCCCCCGCACCCCTCTCGCTCAGCTGTGCCGGCGCCGGGCAATGACGCTCGTGATAAGAAATCTGCGCTATTATCATTACTTCGAACATATTCGATTACATAGTTATAGCTCGATAAAAAAATTGCGTAACGTTGAAGTCGATTCGCGGTGACCTCCGGAATGCCTTTATGAGGCCCAAAGATAGTGAGAAGAGGCTTATGATCCGTCTTTAAAATAAAAGGTACCGATTTACCATATAAATATTTATGGTAATGCCGTACACCAAAAATTATTGCCGTTGCTTCTCTTTGTATTTGCGCGTAGTTCTTTTCAGCCGACGTTAAAGTACGCGAAGCAAATGATATAGGCCTTTCACGACCGTCCGCACAGATTTGCGATAATATGGCTCCGAGTCCACTCGGGGAAGCATCAACTGTCAAGATCAAGGTCGCTTTGGAATCGAAATGTGTTAATACCTGATCTGAAATTAAAATATTTTTTATTTTTTCGAACGCGACGTTGTGCGATTCCGACCATTCCCACTTACTGTGCTTATGTAACAGACTATACAACGGCTCTAAGATAGCGGAGGCGTTTGGCACGAATTTACGGTAATAATTAACTAAGCCCAGAAAGGACTGCAACTGTACTACGTTCTGTGGCTTAGGTACTTTTACTAAAGCTGTGATTTTTTCAGGAGATTTTTGAATCCCACTCTTGTCAATCACATGCCCCAAGTAGCTAATACTATTTTGAAAAAATTCACATTTACTTTTTTGTACCGTCAACCCGGCGTCCTCCAACCGCTTGAGTACCTCGAGTAATCTTTCAGTGTGTTGCTGTCGATCCTTCCCGGTAACCAAAATATCGTCCAGTAGCACTACCGTACCTTCGAGACCCGACAGCAAACACTCCATCGTACGTTGGAAAATAGCTGGCGCGGGTGATAACCCAAACACCATTCGCGTGAAATTAAATAAACCGCGATGCGTGTTAATGCACGTGAGGTTTTTCGACGACTCCGACAAAGTCAGCTGATTATAGGCCATTGAAAGGTCTAATTTACTGAATTGAACACCCCCGTGCAGCTTCGAAAATAACTCATCCACAGTTGGCAACGGATATTTATCTATTTCTAGTTGCTTGTTTATTGTGATAGAGTAATCGGCGCAAAGTCGTATTCCGCCATCTTTTTTTAAAACAATGACTACCGGTGACGCATACTCCGAATATTCCACGGGTTCTAGAACACCTAAACTGACCAGTCGGTCTATCTCTGCATTCACTTTATCTTTCAGCGCGAAAGGAACCGTTCGATGTTTGATAAAAATCGGTTTAGACCCGGGCTTAAGCCGTAGGTTCACAGAGCACTTATTAAATTTACCTAATTTATCGGAGAATAACCGAGAAAATTTTTCAAAAATTTCTTTCTCTTGCATGCGATCTATTTCTCCTATTGAGTAAAGATTCTTTATCGCCGCCGGGGCGAATTCTAAATGGAACGTTTCTATAAAATCGCGACCTAGTAAAGGCGGACCGCCATTACGCACCACGAACACTTCAAGCATACGTTCACGCCCGCCATAGACGACCGGTAATTTAATAGTCCCTAAAGTTCCAATGCTCGCACCGTTATATCCTATCAACTTTTTAACCGTTGACGACAATGGTATTTCTTTGAAATTTTGATAGTACGTTACTGCCGACACTGCACTAACGGCTGACCCGCTGTCAATTTGAAATTCAAAAATCCTACCGCTAACAGTCACCTGCACCGTCATAGGCTTGCCGGCTTTGCAACGGATGTTGTAAAAAAATGTATTACCGTCATCCACATTATCTGTAGTAGCCTCCACAAAATTCACTTTACGGCACATACGTTTCAGATGTCCTTTTATATTACATTTTTTACATTTGTAATTTTTGAATCGGCACTGACTCGAATTGTGATTAGTATACCCGCACACACTGCACTTATTTCCACTAGAAACTACGAACACGCCTTCCGGACTAACCGCTGCCGGCGCGAGGGCCTGCCGCGGCGCTGCGCCGGCGCCGGCAGCCGCGCGCCGCGCACAGCGCACGCTCTCCGCCAGGTCGACCGCCTTCGCGAGTGTCAGCTCCCGCTGGTCCTGCGCAAACAGCTTGTCCTTCTCGTGTCCCGCTGCCATACCCATGATAAATTTATCTAGTAGGGCCTCTTCTAGGTTTTTAAACCCGCAGTTTGCCGCTAATCCACGTAGTCTAGCCGCCCATTGAGTGTGACTCTCTCCAGAATTCTGCGCCGCTGAGTAGAATACTGACTTGTCAGCAAATCCAACACGTTTTGGAATAAAATGATCATCCAATATCTTTAGAATAATCGAAAAATCCAACTCTTCTATTTTCTCAGGCAGCGCCAAATCACTCGCTAGCTTATGTGTCGTTTCACTAAGGGCGCTCAGCAGGATCGCCCTTCGCTTGACTCCCGCCTTGTCTGTTACCTCGGTAACGTCATTGGCTATAAACCACTGCAATAATCTTGATTTATAGCTGCTCCAGTTCGACGATAAATGATCGAAATTTGACAAAATTCCAAAGGTTATACCGGTGGCCATCTTTAAAATACGTTGAAGTTCGACAACAAGTCGCCAATGTTGGATAGGTATCGCAAGGGACGTCAATGAAACTCGATAGCTAGTAACACACTGGACTCTTTAATTCAAATGACCTTCTTTTATATACCTATCGTCGCGCAGCGGGGACGCAGCCCGCGCTGACTTGTAGCTACCCACATATACAACAACCTCCAAAGTCAGACGGGCGACAGGCTGACTCCTTGTCACTGCAATGGTCTCTCTCCATCATTATAATACCTCCAAAGTCAGACGGGCGACATGCTGACTCCTTGTCACTGCAATGGTCTCTCTCCATCATTATAATACCTCCAAAGTCAGACGGGCGACAGGCTGACTCCTTGTCACTGCAATGGTCTCTCTCCATCATTATAATACCTCCAAAGTCAGACGGGCGACATGCTGACTCCTTGTCACTGAAATGGTCTCTCTCCATCATTATAATACCTCCAAAGTCAGACGGGCGACATACTGACTCCTTGTCACTGCAATGGTCTCTCTCCATCATTATAATACCTCCAAAGTCAGACGGGCGACATGCTGACTCCTTGTCACTGCAATGGTCTCTCTCCATCATTATAATACCTCCAAAGTCAGACGGGCGACATGCTGACTCCTTGTCACTGCAATGGTCTCTCTCCATCATTATAATACCTCCAAAGTCAGACGGGCGACATGCTGACTCCTTGTCACTGCAATGGTCTCTCTCCATCATTATAATACCTCCAAAGTCAGACGGGCGACATGCTGACTCCTTGTCACTGCAATGGTCTCTCTCCATCATTATAATACCTCCAAAGTCAGACGGGCGACATGCTGACTCCTTGTCACTGCAATGGTCTCTCTCCATCATTATAATACCTCCAAAGTCAGACGGGCGACAGGCTGACTCCTTGTCACTGCAATGGTTTCTCTCCATCATTATAATACCTCCAAAGTCAGACGTGACATCAGATGATTTTATAGCCTCTGGTGTTCTGCCTACCCCAAAAGGGATACAGGTGTGAAGTTATGTATTTACGTATGAATTGCAATATTTGTCCAATTATTATTATTATAAGTCCAAGTGTAAAGTTATGTATGTATTATTAATGTATTAATTACTAAAGCTTACTTAAACTGGTTCGTAGCTGGTGTTTGTCTTGTACTCCTTCCAAATGAAGCGATAGAACATTCTCGAAATGCCAGGGAAGCAATTCGTTGGACATGAAACTAGAATATACGATATTTTAGAAGCTTTAATAAGCTAAAACTTATTAGGCAAATAATTAACGAATGCAGAGGATTTAAAAAACCCACCTCACCACTATTTTCAAGTTCTTTTTCTTTATTATATTAGAACTAGCTGACCCGGCAAACGTTGTTTTGCCATATAAATAAAAAAATAAAAAAATTGATGTTGGCCGATTCTCATAGATACCGGATAAGCACAAAAAAATTCATCAAAATCGGTCGAGCCGTTTCGGAGGAGTATGGCAACGAAAACTGTGACACGAGAATTTTATATATTAGATAAACAATAAATATTAATTATTTACTGGGTAAACTTAACCGACAGTTAAAGAATTGATTACGTAACACATGGTTACGCTAGCAATGGCAGCGATCCGCGTGCCAGGTCAGTAGGTATGGAAAGTAAAAATAGTAACAAAACGAAAATTATTTATAGGGAATTCTAGTGAAAAATTAAGTACCCACATTGATTAAACAATGACGATCAGAATCGAGTACAGAGTGCTCTCCTGCAGTATGTAAAATTTTTACCAGTCATCCTATATATGTATCCAACCAAAACATAAATGTAAAAAAGGAGAGCCAAGTTCAATACAAAAATGGCTATGGGCTACGCCGCAAAAAGAATGAAGATGTAAATGAGTGCCAAGTTCTATGTAAAATCGAAATGTGTATTTACAGGAACAAAATAACATTATGAACAAGTTTTAAACTCTATTTCATTGCTTTATTGGATACCTATAAAAATTAAATAAAACACTTTTTAACCGGATTTATCGCGTATATTTACATTTTAAATTTTGACTCGAAGTTTCGGTGTCTTTGCAGACCCCGTGGTCACGAGCGACTGTCATAACGGATAAATTAATTTCACGAGCTCGTGACCACGGGGTCTGCAAAGACACCGAAACGTCTTTGCAGACCCGGATTTATCGCGTATATTTACATTTTAAATTTTGACTCGAAGTTTCGGTGTCTTTGCAGACCCCGTGGTCACGAGCGACTGTCATAACGGATAAATTAATTTCACGAGCTCGTGACCACGGGGTCTGCAAAGACACCGAAACGTCGAGTCAAAATTTAAAATGTAAATATACGCGATAAATCCGGTTAAAAAGTGTTTTATTTAATAGTATGAATCGCGAAAACTTAGACAATATTACCTATAAAAATTGCTGTTATTTAGCGCTAGCTAGCCAGTTCTTTTGCTTGAACTTAGCTTGACACGTTGGCGTGTCTAGATAAATATTCTAATTTCCCCCCTAGTTCGCTGCATGGTATCTCATAACACAAGCTTTGCTTACTTTGAAGCCATGTAGTCGGTGTGATTGCTTGGGGATTTTATTATTTATTTTATACTTACTCAGAATCGGCGTTTCGTTTCACGCACTGCTTCACCAACGAATGTAAGCCTATCTCATTTGCACGTTCGCACCACTTCAACTCGTGCGAGCGAGACAGCATCATGCTTCTTATAGAAGTGGTGTTTTCATCATTTGAATCAATGTCTTTTAGTTTTGATAGGAAAGCAGTCCTGTAATATTAATTCGTTTATGTTGTTTAATAATAAAATTACGTTTAGGCCTGATTTCTCAATGATCAGATAAAAGTTACCTAATGAAAAAAGTAATACTCGACAACTTCAAGCTCGTCTCAAGTTTATTGTCATTCTATGTAATAATAATAATAACATTCATTTATTTGTACTTAAAGAAACACATACATTGCAATAAATAAATTAATAAAAAAGAGAAAGAAAAAAAAACAATTGGTAAAAAGTACACTAATTCTTTTTCTTTTATGTCATTTTCATACAATTATAAAATAATATAACTACATAATTCCGCCGAATAATACTTCATTTGACAGATAACTTTTATCAAACGTTTGAAAAATCGGGCCTAAAGCAATTATAAAACTGTATACTAAGAAAGATTAAATTTTAGGTTTTAAGTCGACAGAAACATGGTCACTCTCTCTCTCATGGTCTCTCTCCATCATTATAATACCTCCAAAGTCAAACGTGACATCAGATGTTCTTATAACCTCTGAGGTTGTGCCTTCCCCATAAGAGATACAGGCGTGAAGTTATGTATGTATGTAATAATCAATAAATAACTTGTTATTGTCATACAAATTTTATACTAGTAAAAAAAATGACTATTAGAAAAAAATAACGGAAAAGGTAAATAAATATTAAGTGATATTTTTTCCCACTGTCAGTTCAGAACAGGGACTGCATATCGGTATATTTTTTTTAAATAGTACTAGTAAAATTTCAGTACCCTTATTAGTGTACTGCTTCATCAAACACAATACCTGTACAAGTTATTAAAATCTAACTTAATTATATCAGTACCCAAATAATGCATACCGGATTACGTACAGATGTTTTTAGTACAGAAATATTTTAACCTTTTTAATTTCTGTACCGAAATGTATAGGTCAGCGTATGTCCCTACGCTTCATAGAATTGAACTAAACTATCGAACATTCTACAGTTATTTAAAAATAAAATTTTAATATCAATATTAATAGTAATACCGGAAAATTTCAGTTAACTGAAAAAAAAACAGTTATGCTAATAATAAAAAGGTACAAGAATTATTTCAGTATGATTTCCTGTTTTGTTATTTTTAAACGCACCTAATTTAACGGTACGACGTCATACAGAAAAAAATGTACAGAAATTCATACCGGTATGCAGTCCTTGGTTCAGAACGACGATATGCAAGCGAGTAACAGCTTACCGTACAAAAAGCCTCGTCGCCCACTCAGCCAAACAGTCGTTCGCTGCGAAGTTGCAAGGCAGTTGGTACTGGCAGTCATCTTCCACCAGAGTTCTGCTGCTCATCCAGTCTAAGGCTTCCATTATCTGGTAAAATGAGAATAATAGGGCTACTTAACCAATCTTCACTTAAATCGATAATCTTGTAATAAAGTAGTTGTTTCGTGCGGTTTATTTTTTTGAATCCCGCGGGAATATCGGGATAAAAAGGCTATATGCTATTCCAGACTGTACACTATCACTATGACAAATTTCATCTAAATCCGTTGAGCCGTTTTTCCATGATTGAGGAACAAACATTTTATTTTATTTGGAAAACATACAGTGAATTAAATCTAAAAAAATACAACAATAAAAACTACACACCATTTAAACATTTTCGCATATAAAGTCTCAACAGATAGAAGTTCAAGTATAGAAGTTCCATTCGCAATACTCGCAACGTACATACGCATTAAACCTTTAAGTGTATTGTAATTCAAACAATAAACGCGGTTGTAGTTTAACTTTAAGGTGACACCCGGGGCAATTTGGCGAAATCGGGGTATGTTCAACCTCTATAAAGTATGGGAAAACGTTGAAACACAATACCGAAAAAAATATATATTATAGATTAATCTTCATTCTTTAATTGCTCACGAGGATTTTTTTGCAAAGTTTCTAGTTCATTAGAAAAAAAAAAATTACCGTAGACATCGATTTTACTGCAAAATATGGATAAACTACGTAACTACGCGGCTTACATGAATGCAATTTTTTTTATATAATACAACTTTAATTGCACTACAATCGCTCACGAGGAATTTTCATTTTACTCATTGTGAGTTTTTTAATTATCGATTTCCTGTTTAGTTAATATTTTGGTGAGCGCGGCGCTCTGCGCGGGCGACGGGCGGCATACGGCCTCCGGCTCTCGTACGGGTAACCGTGTCCGTTGTCGCTCTGCTCTGCTCTCGTCATTTGGCGCTCATTGAAAATCGAGTCGTGAAATTATTAGTTTCTGGTGAGAAAAACAGCAAAAGGACGATTTATTTTGTTTGTACATTGCATTGTGAAAAGACACTACTAGATTTGTAAAATAATAATATCTGAGAACCGCTGCGAAAGGACGCTTTATTTAGTTCGTAATAATATACTGTGAAGATTCTTTGAAAGAGGCAGGTGCGGGGAAGAGGTTTAAAACTCCGCCCACATCCTCAAGGTTGTTGGTGCATATACAAGCCTTAAAATAAAAGTCTTCATTGAAAAGTACCCAGCCCATTAGGAGATCCCTATTCAGCGCAATCAGCGCAGACATTGGTTTACAAACGTTGGTATACATCGAAATCAAAAAGAACAAATAAAAATATTTAAAAGAGCAAAGCAACATCCATACATACTTCAAATTTATACTCATTAAAATCAACAAACAGCAAAAATACAAAGAAAAACGTATCAGAGTAACATTTGATTTAAAAACAAAAAAGTAATACTTACGGCTGATTTTTCAAAGTTTTTCAAAACCGGCTTCCTTAACAACTTCAGAGCCTCCAAATGGAGGCAGCTGTCATCTTTGTATCCGAGCACCATCGCTTCGAACCAGCTGACTAAATACCGAAAAACAACACAAATAAATAATGTATAATCTGCAACAGAATGACGTATACCAACCAGTCTCCCGCACACATAAAATACGCATGCATATTGTATGCGTGCGTGTTATATGCCTGTAGCACATGGATACTGCACATTAAGCATTTACCTAATACCAATACCTACACGTGGAGGAAATGCGACGGATCCACGTCATTGCAGAGCCAACCTCAATGTTAAGCAACAAACAGGAAATGCTGGTTCAGATCATAGATTTCTTTATTGATCGCAATGTATTAGAAATCACTTTTGTACCTAGCATCGAGAAAATGTTGTAATTGTAAATAATAATGTAATTTAGTAGATAAATTATTGTAATATTTTAAATTAATTAAATAATATCTGTCTCAAATAAAAGTTATCTTTTTTAAAACTCACTACGTCCTGCGGAATTCATAATTTGCGGAAGAGTGGGTGGTATACATAATTCTGTTGCACACTGTACACAAGGCCGCAGATCAACTTTTCCATTGTCAAAAAAATGCAATTGAATCCGAGTTCTATATCATACGCGGCGCTTGGCGCATTCCGAACGTCCGTATCGAACGCGCGTATGGTACGAGCGTTGCAGTTTTGTATGAAACGCGCGTTCGAACGCGTGACGCGGCGTTGGCACTTATGGCGGGTTTCAATATCATGAAAACTGTTCGTTTTGCCAACGAACAATAGAATTCACTACCAAAATGCCTTTCTATATTCAAAATCTTGACATCTAAACCACAGCTTACGAACTGTTTGACTGTAATGGGTTGCTAGGTTACATTTGACCATTTACAAAATAAATCATTTTATCTAGCCAACGAAGACGTAACAAGTTACTAATTTAAACCAATGAGGTAAAGGTGGCATGGCGGCCCGCTGCGGCCAATAGCAAGTTATGTTTTCATTACATATGACCAATTACAAGATAAGTAATTTTATCTATCCAACGACGTAACAATTTATTAATTTAACTAAATATCCTACCAAATATCTGTCAACATATCAATAATCCAGTTTTCTCTTTGTGAAACGCTATTTTTTTTCTATCAGTTTTGTACCTGTATCGGTTACTCATACCAGTCTGTTGAATATTGAAACCCGCCATTAGTCATTCATAAAAAAGTTAAAGTAAACAAATAAATGTACGAAAGGCCGCAAGCCTTCCAAACCTATCAAATTTACCCAACCAATTTTTAACTTAATATCGAGGGTATAGAGTTCAAACTCAATTGGATTTTTTGACTGATTTGGAACGCGGGCTTAGTTTTAAATAAAAAAACATTGGTTAGAGTGCGGCCGTTGCGGGAATGCGTTCCTTATGTCCACTGAATAAAGTTTATTTCCGATTCGAAGGGGTACAAAAGCTATGATTTTGACAGCTGTCAGGAACGCAAACTCCCAGCGGTCGCACTATAACGACTTGCGTATCACCCAGTATAGTTTTTTTTTTTTGTAATACTTACATTCCTCAACACTATTAGTATTATAATTGTCCAGGTAAGTAACAACTTCCTGCTTGCTCGGCCACAGGCGAGGCAAGCCGCTGGCTAGTATACGCTGCTTGCGTTGTATGGTAAGATTCTCCCAATTAGATAGACGGCCGAAAACAGCAGTTAATTCAGCTGAAAAACATTAAAAAAACGTGTTTTTAACGTGGTAATGTTCTAATTATGAAATGAAATACAGACTTTTATTGGCATATTTTATTTACATACTTCTATAAGAAAATTAAAAAATTAAAATAAAGCATTATTCTCTTAACAATACAATGCTTTAAAACAATTTTTTTATTATTAAAGTACAATGTGTCCCGACCGAGGAGGTTTCAATTAAATTTAAGTACACATTATCTGTGGTGAGTAACGCGCATGCGTGCTGGATCCGAGCCATAAACCAATAACAGGCGTTTTCCATTTTGACGCTATTTCGTTCATACGAATTTGAGTAATTTTTTGTTGAATAAAACTTTAGTAGCAAAAATGTCTAGCAATACCGATGATACTGATGAAAATTTAACTCCACCTGACATTCTAGAAACAGCTACGAAACTGACGAATAGTCTTTTGCCAGAAAAATCAAGAAAAGTTTGTTTGTTTTATATTGCATTTTATTTAATGTAGCTGCCTATAGCAATGAGATTAAATAAAGTAGTGTATGCAACTGCATATAATTAGGTATTAAAACACTCGTGTAATCTTATTACTACACTCATGTTTTAATGCCCTCTATTATATGACAGTTACATAAACTACTATTTTAATACAGTTGCTCAAAAAGTGGCGCATTGCAGTGCGTATAGCGTTCGGGATGTGGGCTATTACCACCACGAAGTTTTTACTAAAAATAAATTCATAGAAGGTTTTAGAACCTTCTATGCTGGAGTGGGAGCGATAGAAAAACATAGAATGTGCCAGCTGCTTCTCTTCCCGGGCATACTGTAAAAGTCAGTTAAGGGACGGAGGTTTTATTGACGTTTTTGTGGGCGATAGACTGACCCCCTATCACTGCAAGTCTCTCTCTATCATTATAAAGTCCAAAGTCAAACGTGACATCAGATGGTTTTGTAGCCTCTGGTGTTCTGCCTACCCCATTAGGGATACAGGCGTGACGTTATTTATGTATGTAAGTTTTTATGATTCATGCAAATATTTCTGAAAAGAAGCTACTAATTTTGTTTCAATCTCAGATTTAATTATTTGATTCAATGAGTTAGGTTAGGTTTCATTTCATCTCATTAAATTTCTTTCAATTTCATGTCAATAAAAAAAAACTACTGAAAATTTGGCTGTATAGTTTATATAGTTAGCTATATAGTTTCCTTTGCCTGTCCAGATTAGGTGAAGGAAGCAAAAAAAAACTCTGTTTATATTCTTTTACGGTTGGCGCCATTTTGTTTATTTTATCAAATTGCTTCATTTTTTCGCAACTGTATTAAAAATAGTTGTTCAGTACACGTGCGGAACCGTCATTACAATTTATTCCGACTGTAAACTTGTTTGTGGGAACTCTTTGCAATGACAGGCTTTCCGCACTCTTAATGAAATATAGTATTCTTCTAGGATTCCTTTGTAGTGTAATTATAAGATGGGTAGATATCCTAACCCGATCGCGAGCTAGGTTAGGTATAAAATTGAAAGAAAAATTTGTTCCGAACGTAACCCTCTTAAAAACCTGACCCGACGTATCGTTTCTGTCGTAATTAAGACATAGGTAGATAATGCGTAAAGAGAATGCTGTCTGTTACTGTAACAAGTTGTTAAAATAAGAATTAAAACTACGTTGGCCATGCTGGACTGGTAGCGAAAGAAAAACGTAGAATGTTCCAGCTGCTTGTCGTCCCGGGCATACTGTAAAAGTCAGTTAAGGGGCAGAGGTTTTAAAGGCGTTTTTGTGGGCGATAGGCTGACTCCGTGTCACTACAATGCTCTCCATCTTTATCATACCTCCAAATTTGTGAAACGTGACATCAGATGGTCTTGTAGCCTCTGGTGTTCTGCCTACCCCATAAATAAGGGATACAGGCGTGTCGTTATGTATGTATGTTGTTTGTTACATTGCGAGGAAAAAGATAATAAAACGAGAAGGGCACCGGAAAAGAACACCGGAAAATATAGTCGAAACTAGCGAGGAGGAGCAGTTAGGTAGTATATAGGCCACACAGGCAGCGGCCGGCGAAGCACCATAAACCTCGGGAGCTACCTTAAGGGCCCTGAAATGGTCAAAAGCTAAATCTGCCGTACCTATGTCGTGATTCGGATTACGATAGATACAATACGTCGAGTCAGATTACAAAGAGGGTGCGGAACAAATATTATAAATCTTTTCAAGCTCCTAACCTAACCTATGATCCTAACCTATGACCAGGTTATATTTTGGGTCAGTTTTGGAATAAACGATTAGAAGGTCTGATTTTTCAACAACCAGATAAAAGTTATATGATAATTAAAGTTTTACTTAAATTGTCACTTACTGCGCATTAAGAAGGGAACCTGGGTTGAGTATATCTGATCCATTGTCATTTCTTCTGCTCTAGAGAAATCAGAGAAAACGGTCAATTGTTAATAATAATAGTAATAAATAAATATTTCTAACATTCAAACAACATTATCTATCCCAAATTTAAAACATACATTGAATATAAAAATATTTATATCACAAAATAAACTTAAATTAACATATAAACATCCATCACTTGACTGCTAATACTGCGTTCATCACACAAATATCCACCGCCACTGGGATTCGACCCCAGGACCTCTGGCATGGAAGCCAATCGTTAAAAAAGTAAACCAGCGGGGCTAGCATGCTACCGTCGACAACGATAAATCGGGCCTTTTATCGATATTTTCTTAGAATATGGTCTTTAGTGTATGTAATTTATTAAGATTATGACATATTTGATTCTGTGGTCTTAATCATGGTATCAAATCAAGTAATTCTATCTATTATGGTGCGCATATTAGCTT
Organism: Stenoptilia bipunctidactyla; assembly: GCA_944452665.1. Lineage (NCBI taxonomy): Eukaryota > Metazoa > Arthropoda > Insecta > Lepidoptera > Pterophoridae > Stenoptilia > Stenoptilia bipunctidactyla. The sequence continues at coordinate 17,635,277 of OX101747.1, read as the reverse complement.
ACATAATAGGATAAAATCTAATATATAAAATTCTCGTGTCACAGTTTTCGTTGCCATACTCCTCCGAAACGGCTTGACCGATTTTGATGAAATTTTTTGTGCCTATCCGGTATCTATGAGAATCGGCCAACATCTATTTTTTTTTATTTATATGGCAAAACAACGTTTGCCGGGTCAGCTAGTAACAAAATAATATTTATCTTGTCGATTTGACTATTTATCGATGGTTGCATGCTAGCCCTGCTGAATAGCGTAATGCCTTCTTTATACAGTGTGTCCCCGCATGTAGTAATAGGACTTTAGGAGGACGAAAATACCCCATAAGGTGGGTCAACTCAAAAACCCTGCCATTCTGAAGCAACTTTTATATTTACTTTCGCAGAATTCACGAGGGCTGCCTCGTCGTCACACCAGGTTGTAACACCAGTGTTACTAACAGGAATATTTTTTCCTGTTTGTCACACCCTTAATTTCTCCGTGCTAGTGTTGTGATAGTTATATTACTTAGTTTGTTAAATTAAATAACCTTGAAACGAAGTAAATGTATATTTTTGAAAATGCCCCAATGTGTTTCTCCATTCTCCTTTTATTTTGTATATTTGCACTAATAGCACCACCATTAGAATATGAGTTAACTTCGATCCCATTCGTTTTGAAAGGATTCTGAAATATTATTTCAATCTCTTTTAATTTTATGCCTCCCTGGTACTTCTTTTGGTATTTAAAAATGTGGTTCCTTTTTAACAAGTTAATGTAAAGTGTACATTGTTTTAAAATGCTCTTACCTTGATTTGTAAAACAACGGCTGTTTAAGATATCGATAGTTACATTATAAGGAAAAATTAAAATAAGCAGCAGAAATTGCTTTACTAAATTCCTATGTCACTTGAGCTTAAGTGACAGAGATTTCACACAAGATAGTATTGGAATTTCTATCTTTGTTTTTACTTTTTAGTAAGTTATTAAAACTAGGATCTATTAAATCTAGGTCCTACTTTCGAACCTTTTTTGTTCAAATTTCAAAACTTTGAAAACGGAATAAAATTTAATCACAGATATACAGGGTGTAATCTAATTGCCCTATAAGGACGAAACATGTATGTGCTAACACATGCAAGTAAATATCTTGGTGAAGTCAGAATTTTATCGTGATTTTTTTAATTTTTCACTTTCAAACAAACTAAATCAATATTATTTAAAAGCAATTTCACGTACATAGAAAATAAAAAAATAAAAATCGTGATATTCAAATTCTGACTTCACCACCTATTTACATGCATGTGTTAGGACATACGTGGTTTGGCTCTATAGGGCAATTAGATTACACCCTGTATAATTTAAAATAATAGTGTATGTAATAAATTTATGTTTAATTTCCAGAAACTTGAACTTGAAGGAGAACTTGAGGGAGTTTTGGCGCCAACACTTATGTATGGTAGTGAATCTTGGGTGTGGCAGAAGAGACATGAAAGCAGGATTAATGCTGTGGAGGTTAGAGCGTTGAGAAGCATGTGTCGAGTGAAATTGAGTGATAGGGTGCGCAACAGTGAAATAAGAAAGGGATGCGGATTGAAAGAGGATGTAGTGACTAATATTGAAAAGGGTATGCTACGGTGGTTTGGGCATTTGGAAAGGATGAGTGAAAGTAGATTTACGAAAGAGGTGTACAGAACAAGAATGGATGGTGTTGTTGGAAGGGGCCGGCCTAGGCGAACGTATGCCGATCAAATTGGCGACATTTTGAAAAAGGGGCTAGTCAAAAGTACCCGTAACCGGCGATTATGTATGAAAAGATTAATGAACGTGGAAGAAGCGAAAGAGGTATGTCTGGATCGCAGCAATTGGTGTTCCCTTGTCTCTGTCTACCCCAAGGGGAGACAGGCGTGAGGTTATGTATGTATGTATTTGGAAATCGGATTATCAGCTATATGTCAATCGTGTTTTCGGTAAAATGATAATACGGAAAACGGAAATGTGGCAAAACGCTTTTGGGATAATTAAATTCATAGTAAGACATTCGGATTTAGAATAGGTAACTGTCACTGCAGACAGTAGTTTTGCTTAGTAATATTAATATAAATAAATAAATATAAATATTTCTCACACTCACACAACATTATCTAGCCCAAATTAAGTTTCTTAAAGAACTTTTGTTATGGATACTAGTTAACTGATATACTTAAGAAATATATAAACATACATATTTTTTATTAGAAAATAAATTTAAATAAACATATAAACATCCATGACTTGACAAATAATACCGTATTCATCACACAAATATCCGTCGCCGCCGGGATTCGAACCCAGGACCTCTGGCATAGAAGGCATTGTATGTTACCGCTACACCAGCCGGTCGTCCATTAATATTAATATAGATTATCAACTTACCTTGGAATGCCTAGACTGAAGTATTCATATCCGCCATATTTGACCATCATCTCTTCGTGTAAAAGTAAAACCGCCTCAAAACCGGCGCCATCTTTAGTTTTATAGTACAATTTGTTAATTTCTGACTTTAATCTGAAATTAGTTAAAATTATAAAATGAAATGTGGTGGATTTTATAAAACGCTAAAATTATGCGTTGAATTACTATTGTTTCTTTAGTTAGTCTTTTTACTGCATAGTACAGCAATATGGCTTGTGTAGAAAGCCACGAGTAAGATGTTTTTCTCAGTTCAAAGTTCAGCATAGACCCATATTTTTTTAATACGGTTTTCTTTAGGGGAATCAAAGGTATTATAAGCCACTGAGTGTACCTCGGTACCTCAAATGGGCCACTAATCCTTTACAAAAATATGTGTAATTTAAGTCAAATATACAATTCATAACGAAAATAGAATATAAATCTATCGACTCACCCGCTACAATCATAGCCCTTCTTTATCAACGTCCTACAAACGTCAACTGTCAGAGGTGTCAAATGGGTTGTCAACGTCAGCAGACGAGCGACAGTTGACAACAAGTCACTGTCGATGGCAGTGTTTGAGCGGGAAACAATTGCTTCAGTCGTCGTTTGAAAAAGGCTTCGAGCCGCAATAATGTCTTTCTATAAATTTAAAAAATATAAAGTGAGTTGGACCCCAGCAGAATATTAGAATATAGAATTCGCTATAATATCCATTAAGTTGTTATTGTTCTTATTATGTTACAAAGTTATAACTTAAATTTTTTCACACTTATAACATTAATAGGAATTCGTTTACTTTACCTGCGCAAAGTTGACTAAGCTGCGCCAAATATCTTCCACCATGAATACGGTATTCTCTTGAACATCTGTTGAGAAACAATTCACAATTAACACACTTCTAGAGTAATATCATCATCACAACGCGACCGGATGACCAGCTGGTGTAGTGGTAACATACATTGCCTTCTATGCCAGAGGTCCTGGGTTCGAATCCCGGCGGCGGCGGATATTTGTGTGATGAATACAGACATTAGCCGTCAAGTCATGGATTTTATAAGTTTATATGTTTATTTAAGTATATTCTAATAAAAAAATATGTATTTATTCAATATGTATGTTTATATATTTCTTAAGTATATCAGTTACCTAGTATCCATAACACAAGTTCTTTAAGAAACTTAATTTGGGCTAGATAATGTTGTGTGAGTGTCAGAAATATTTATTTGATTGTACGCTGTGTAACAAGCGCACCGTAGGGCTACGAGTCTCTCCTCTGAGTAACGAGGAGGTCTAGTCCGTAATCCACCAAGCTGGCTCAGTGCTGTTGGTACATACATACATACATAACATCACGCCTGTATCCCTTATGGGGTAGGCAGAACACCAGAGGTTACAAGACCATCTGATGTCACGTTTGACAAATTTGGAGGTATTATAAAGATGGAGAGAGACTATTGTAGTGATGGGGGGGTCAGCCTATCGCCCACAAAAACGCCTTTAAAACCTCTGTTCCTTAACTGACTTTTACAGTTTGCCCGGGAAGAGAAGCAGCTGGCACATTCTATGTTTTTCTTTCGCTCCCAGTCCAGCATGGGATTAAATAAATAAAATTAATGATAAAATAAATAAAAAATGTGATAAATAAAAACAAAATATATATTTATCACATTTTTCATTTATTTAAGAATAATTGAGTATTTTAAATGCAAAAACTTAAAAACATTATTGAGATTTGGGATGTGCAAGTAGAATTTCGAAAGGGGATGGGGATTTGGAGGTATCTTTATAATACCTCCAAATTTGTCAAACGTGAGATCAGATGGTCTTATAACCTCTGGTGTTCTGCCTACCCCATAAGGGATACGGGCGTGACGTTATGTATGTATGTATGTAATCCCAAATCTTTCTTCTGTTTTATTCATCACTCTCTCGATTAATACATTTAGTCATTTCAAAATTATTTATCTATTTATCTATTTATACTCTACCTCTAGTCTGCTGTTGTATTTTGGCGTTTGATCTACTAAATGAGCCTTGATAAGTTCGACTGTTTGTTAGCACTTTCGATCCACTTTGATGATTAACACTGAAATAAATAAAAAAATATAAACAAAAAAAAAGATATTTCTAGATAATCACACCAACTACATGGCCTCAAAGTAAGCAAAGTTTGGGTTATGAGATACCATGTAGCGAACAAGAGGGGAACATACAATATAAATACATACATAGATAAACGCCCAGACCCGGAACATTTTTTTTCTTGTTCCATGTGAGAATCGAACCCGTGACCTCACGATTGGCATAGTAGCATTTAGAATACTGCATCACGGAGAGCGTCAAATAATAACTGTTTATTTCGGACCCATTATAAAAGAGTTAGTGTGAAACATCTTTTTTATTTTTTTATTTTATTTTATTTTATTTGGGAGGTCGACAGCTTACATTATAATAATAGATTTTACAATAAGTATACACTGAGCCACTTAAAGACCACCGCAACTAGGTTACTAAATAACAAAAACGAGAAAAAAAAAATACAAATTAAAGAAAAGAAAAATCCAAATTCTACATAGGTAGCCATTGAGGCGAGCCTCACTTAAATAGTTTATTTGTTAATACTTTTTTCAACACTACAGGTGTGGTATCAAATAAGTCAATGTCATCGTCGTGGTGGGTGTTAAATGTCGAAATGGATCGTGACATGAATGAATTCTTTCGATAATTAGTACGAGCAAACGGAGCGTGGAGTAATTTTCTTTTACGGGTGGGTCTGTTGGGAATATTTAATGCCAGTTTTCCAAGCAGATATGAACAGTCAACTTTTGACTGAGCTATCTTCGTTAACAAAGCAACATCGTTTATATTTCGTCTTAAATAAAGCGGTACCAAGTGATACTTTGAACAACGTGCATGGTAGTCCATTTTCGGAAGTTTAAACTTAAAAGAGAGAAATCTACTGAATCTTCTCTGGATACGCTCGATTCTTATGGAATATTTAGCGTAGCAAGGGTTCCAGACCTGACTAGCGTATTCCAAATGATCCTGACGTAGGAACAAAACAGAATCTTCAGTGTTTTCATATTCTTAAAGGAGTTTGCCGTACGCATTATGAAACCAAGTGCCATTGATGCCTTTTTGACTGCATTATCTATATGAGCGTCAAACAAAAACTGATCGTCAAGAATAAGTCCCAAATCTCTAATTACCTTTACCCGAGCAAGAGGTTCGTTACACAAAGATTAAGAAAATTTAAATTTGTCCTTTCGAGAACTGCTTATTATACAGCACTTAGATGTATTTAAGTCAAGGTTATTTTTCTAACAATAGCGAGACAGCCGAGCAAGGTCTTCCTGCAGGAGAGTAGCATCGTATACGCTATTAACTACTTTGAAAACCTTGAGAAAAATTGCTGTGTTTGAAGCATTCATCAATGTCGTTTATAAAAATTATAAATAGCAAAGGACCTAGCAGGGACCCTTGCGGTACTCCAGATGAAATAGTAGTCCAGTAAGAAGTATATCCCTTAAGAACGACTGCTTGAGTTCTATTTAGCACGTACGAAGAAAACCACCTATAAAGGTTACCCCTGATACCTGAGAGATAAAGTTTTTTGAGTAGTATTTTGTGATCCGAACGATCAAAGGCTTTGCTATAGTCGGTGTATATCGTATCAACTTGGTGACCCTGATCCATACTCTCAGTAACGAAGTCAGTGTAGACTAACAGATTCGTTGTTGTAGATCTTCCTTTCAAAAATCCGTGTTGTTGAGGAAGAAACGTATTTTGCAAAGTCTGGTATAATTCATTGTAGACAACCCGCTCCAATACCTTCGCCAAGAGACAGAGTTTGGAGATAGGTCTATAATTGACAATGTTATCCTTAGGTCCTTTTTTATAAATAGGTGAAATAAACGCAGATTTCCACGACCCGGGCATTATCCCTTCTTTAAGAGATCTTGCAAATAATAAAGAGACGGGATGAGAGAGTTCTTTAGCACAGGCAATCAAAAATCTAGCAGGAATGGTATCTGGTCCAGCTGATTTACTTGAGTCCAGAGATTTCAAGTGTCTGTATACACATTCAGTGGATATTTCTATCGATTCGATATGCACCGGCGACTCTTGGTTTGATGTGGATGGATCAACATTACCTGTATTTGGAGCCGCGAAGCTAGATTTGAAATAATCAGAAAAAAGGTTGCAAATATCAGAACCTGAATCACTGCTACAATCATTGTAATACATTTTAGAAGGATATGTGTTGTTCAGACGTTTGGACTTCACAAAAGCCCAAAAGGCCTTCGGATTGTGCTTAATTGAGGCTTCAATTTTCGAGATGAAATTTTTATAGCAAGCTTGTTCACAATTTTTAGCTCTCTGTCTTAATAGATGAAATGATAATTTATCAGAAATATTGCCATAGGTTTTGTATTTTTTGTGATACTTCATTTTTTCCTTAATTACTTTTTTGAGTGCAGAGCTGTACCAAGGTGGATACTTTTCATGTTGCAATTGACGTTTTGGAATGTATTTTTCACTCAATTTGTTGATAACAGAATAAAAGTTGGTCAAGGCTTCATCAATTGAACATTCAGTAAGGAGGAGTATCCAATCCGTATTATCTAGTTCTGAACAAATAGCAGGAAAGTCAGCTCTATCATAATTGTATACAGTTCTTACAGTTGCAGGAAGCACTTTATAATCAGCAAACAAAACATCGACTATAAGCGATTTGTGGTAAGGATCTTCTGAGACAAGTGGAAACAAACATTCAGTTACAGTGACGGAGTCGTTGCATAATATCAAATCGAGAATTTTCCCGTGTGAGTTCTTAATAACATTGAATTGTTTTAAATTACAAACATCAAGGGTATCAATAAAATCAGTATAGTTACTATTGGATAATGTGGAGGGACAAGCTTCACCGTTAGTAGGTACCCAAGTGATGGAACTCATGTTAAAATCCCCTAAAATTAAAAACTTATCTAAGGGTCGCGTGTTAATTATATTAGTTAACTTGTAAAGAAAATTGTTAAGCTGCATTGAGAAAGTATTACCAAAATTTTGTTCACACAGATAAATACAACAAATGTGCAACTTAATAGGTTTCTGTTGTTTATTTATAAGGTTAATTGTTATCCACATGTCTTCAGCACTGGAGATCCATTCTGCATTGGCTACTGTGACCAGCTCACGACGCACTGCTATTAAAACTCCTCCCCCACGTGACTGTGAGGTAGCATCGTAGTCACGATCACGTCTCCAAACCATGTAACGATTATCGAATAATTCGCTATTACCTATACCCTCCAAAAGCCAAGTTTCAGTTAATGTAATTACGTCAAACTCACTCAAGCATAGATTCCCAAAAAACTCTTCGGTTTTGGTTCGTAAACCACGCACGTTTTGGTGATAAACTTTGAGACTAACCATTTGGAAAACGAAACACAACTTCTAAATGATTTTGAATTAAAATATAAATTCCACACTTCGTTTGCAATAAACTACAGAAAGAATCCGAAAACACTAAGTAAATTTTGAAGCTCACCTCAATGTATACAGTCTTACAGAGTAAAATTAGAATTAACAGGTATATAATTGTTGTAGAATATGTTTCAACTAAAAGATAACAATTATAATAGTGGCAGTAGAAAAACTGGTTTACTGACAAAGTTTTAGCAAGCCGGTTTCCGACCTGATATTCGCAATCTTCGATGTTGCATCCCTCCTGATGAAAATTTTGGAGTGCTTCACCCAAACAAACTGAAAATGATTCTCGACTGCAAATGATTTGGTTTTAGATAAAAGAATTTTATTATGCATCGTAAGATGATCGTTGATGAAAATTTTATTCGTTGCTGTCAAAGCAAGATCCTTCGGAGTTAACTTATCGCTGCTAGCTCTTGCTGCGGCTACAAAATCTTCCTTCATGTAACGGTTCATAAAAGACACTATTATGTTTTTACATCCATTTCCTTTCGTGGGAACTCTATGTACAAAGTTAATCTGATTCTTCGCAGTAGGATAAGAAATTTTATTACCAATTTTGGAGATTACATCGAAGAGATTTTCTCTGTCTTTCTCTGGGACACCCTTTATCTCGGCGTTGTTTGCCCGGAGCCACTGCTCTTTATCGTGAATCTCAGCTTGTAGTGCACTTAGTTGTTTATGCAATGGCTTAGTGGCTTCAATAACTTTGTCGAATTGCTCGAGTCTAACTTCCAATTTGCTTACCCGGCCAGAAAATTCACTAGTAGAAGCCTTGAGATTAGCGAGGCCTTCTTTGCTTCCTGCATATCGGCAACCAGATTGGCCAAAGGTGCTAATTTGAGATTTATTTGGGCCAATTCCATCATGACATTATCTAGGCTGACCGTAGAAGAAGGCGTTGGTGACACTGTATGGCGGCTTGGAGTCCCAGAGTTTCTGCATGAAGGACATCTCCAGGTTGTTTGACGGTCGCCAAGCTTTCTGTAACCTACTTCAGTTATCCCCGAGCATGGATAGTCAAAATGCTTGAAGCAGGCAGTACATTTCAGGGCCTCCGAAACCTCATCGCCACATCTACCGCAAATGACCATATCGGTAAAACTATTGCTTAAAATAAGTATATCACAATAGCCTCTATAGTGGACCAGACAATTGATTGAAGTGAACGCAACAGGTATTGCAAACGTCAGATGATATATGACATTTGCTGGTCGCCCTCTGTCAAATATGAGTTGTCACTTACTTGTCGAACTGGTATCCAAATATAAACAAACACCCTCGTTTTGTGATTATAAGATTTGTAAATGCAGCTTGAAACTATGTAATTAAGCAGTGTTACGGTCTTGAACGCTCGAAATTATTATTTTCTTCCTTGAAGCACCAGTGCGAGATCACAACAAAACAACAATTGTTACTGCACAATCGGAATATACTTGAAGATTTCAACTTGAGTAGGACAAAGATTTACTATCAACTTGATGGAGTAACGCGATCTTAATCTTATAGACTATGGAAAATCTAACCACAAAGCAGATATACATATATAGTAGAGCTGCTGTAAGCAGAGATGCACAGCTTCAATTTGGGTTGTCGTGACGTCACAGCGTCTAGTTCGAGCTACTCCGCCTCTAGCACTGGCGTCAGTTCGTCGCTGACTTCTGTGAAGTATGTACACGCGTAGATATTTAAAAAAACTACTTTTATAAAGGAATAACATTGACAATCCAAATCAAATTAACTAACCACGGAGATAATTTCATTTATAATTATTTTTTACAAATTGTTTGTTTTCCAATTATTTATGTCCAAAACTCCAGTTATTTGTTGCTTAGGTGATTTTCATGCCGCGAAAAAATTTTGCTCTATCTAGCGTCATGTAGAAATACTTCTATTTGGCGGTTTTTTTCTGGCAGATTTGGAACGTACGAAATTTTGTTAAAAACTAGAGCCACCTAGTAAACTATAGCTGAACTTTTTCGATGATCATGTGAATATTTTAACCTTATGTTTCAACCGGTTTTTACTACTCGCTACTAGGTGACTAATGTCATCGCCTGTTTGGCTTTGATTGGCCATAACCTACGGCTTACCCCTCCCGCACCCCGCCGGTAGGCTTCACTTGAGTCCCTAGAGAAAACTGGATAGGGCAGTTGATGACGAGTTTGTTTTTTTGTTTGTTTGTTTGAACGCGCTTATCTCAGAAACTACAAGTGGGATTGGAAAAAATATTTTTGCATTTGATAGCCCAACTCTTGAGGAAAATTATAGGTTATATTTTATACCGAAATTCCCACGGGATCAAAAGTTACGCGGGTAAAACCGCGCGTGGTGGCTAGTTTATAATATAAGTAAGATATGATTAAAAACAACGTACCTATTAATCTTCTTCTTCAATTCTATACTGAGTTTCTTCCAAGTATCAGTGCCTCTTATTTCACTAAATAGCAAATCCAAGATGGCCGCCACGCTAGCTGTCATGTCAATACACTCTTTCGCCAAACACGACTGAATGAGTTCCATTAGATACAGACATTCTATGTACCTGAAAAAAGGTTTTATTTAACAGATTTTATCATTAACTCTTTTCGCTTGGTATGTTGTAATTTTCAACAGACTTTTTTATGTTGTCACATTCTCTACTGTTCTGCCTTTAAAAAAACACCAACAATAAGGTTCTACAATACGTACAACTTAAGCCGAAAATGTTTTACAAACTGAAGTGAATTTTCAACCACTTCCAAAAACGGAGGAGGTTCTCAATTCGTCTGTATATTTTTTGTCTTTGTTACACGTTATTTCAGACAGTTATGAATGGATTTTGAAAATTCTTCATAGTTGGTTCCACATAAATTTCATCGAAATCGGTGGAGAACTTCATTGATAATTTTAATTTAAATTTGAAAAATATGTATGATTTCGGAGAATGTTTACGTTGATGACATTATAACTCAGCCAAAGTTTTGGCGTGAAGTCGTTTTTTTTAATGCTCTGCATTCGTCGATTATGCTAAAGTAAAAATAAAGATGCTGCAGATTGGCAGGCTTTTCGAATTGACCTGACATATGAGGTATTTTCGTCGATGAAATAGTTTGTAGAAACTGCATATAGAGTTAACAAAAGCAATAAATATTTTTGTATGGGAAAACTTAAATAAAAAAAAAGAATTAAAAAGTCTTAGAAAGAGAGAGGTTATTAAAGAGGCTACCTGCAAGAGGTGATTTAAATGTCCTTTAAATAATTAATAATCAGGTTTTTAAGTTTTTGCATTTAAAATGCTCAATTATTCTTAAATAAATAAAGGAGCTTCGTTAGCAATATAACGTAAAAACAAAAATGTGGTAAGTAATTTCGAGGCGTACCGCCAGGCCCCGGTAGCTCAGTGGAAGAGCACTCGTCAGGCAAACGAGAGGTCCCAGGTTCGAATCCTGGTCGGGTAATGATTATTTATCACATTTTTCATTTATCTAATTAATAATCAATTGAGCAGACTTACCTAACATAAAGATCTTTAGACAAATATTCGTTCAGCACCTCTTGACACATGCTAGCTATGCTTTCGACTTTATCTATGGCACCCACAGCCATCGCGCCCAATAGACGACCACTATTTAGTCTACACAAGATGGCCGACGAAGATGATTTAGGTTTTTTTGCTGACGGTCCTTCGAGGTCTATACCGGATTGCAGTGTTTCTGAAATTATGGAAACGTAATCTTACTAATATTATAAATGTGAAAGTTTGTATGTATGGATGTTTGTTCCTCAATCACGGCAGAACGACTCAACGGATTTAGATGAAATTTTGCATAGTGATAGTGTATAATCTGAAATAGCACAAGGCTAATTTTCATCCGGATATTCCCACGGGATTCAAAATTCGGGTGAAACCGCGCGGAATTATTAACAGGAAATATACACAATGCAGTCCTTTTTATGGCATATATCTGTGTATAAAACTCCCAATATCAAAAACTCATTAAAAACCATTTTGGAGGTACATAAATACAGTTAAAATAGGTCAAATTATTTACAAATTGAATCGGATCTACCACCAGTTCGGAAAGTCGATCTGTTGAGAAGAAGTGGCAAGAAACTCAACAGCAATCATCTTTTAAAAATACATTTAAAAACCGACAACGATCATTTGGTCATGGGCTGCGAAATGCAATACCATTTCTGAGGATTTGGAACTCATCATCATCATCATCATCACAACTCTTTGTAATGAGCCCACTGCAGGGCATGAGTCTCTCCCCTGGGTGACGAGGAGGTATAGGCCATAATCCACCAAGCTGGCCCAGTGCTGGGTGGTGGATGCCAGAATTTTCAGGGCGCCCAAATGGCTTCTGACAAACCCTAACGGCTACGGTATAGTATACAGCACCCGGGATCGACTGCTTAACGTGCCCTCCGAAGCACGGAAGTCGTCGTGAGAAATGAATGGTCGGCGGTCACCCATCCAAGTACCGACCCTGCCGAACGTTGCTTAACCTGTGATATCGTATGATACACACAGTAACCACGGCTTTGGAACTACAACTGTTTAATCATATAATATGTATGTACTATTTAACAGAACTGCATTTAAAAGAGTAGAAATAATACGGGCAATGCTTGTTTTTTGCAATTGATAGGCTAACCCCCTGCCATTTCAATAGTCTCTTTCTATCATTATAATACCTCCTATTTGTCAAACGTGACATCAGAAGGTTTTATAGCCTCCGGAGTTCTCCCTTCCTCAAAAGGGGTATTAGAGAGAAAATAACCGCGATACAGGCTGCGGCCTGCAATACCTGAGGATTGGGAGCTACAACTATTTAATCATATATTAATGACTATAACCTAAGGCCTGATTTTTCAGATTTACGATTCTACGAATTTCTGTTACTGTATAAAAAAAAAAACATCATCGAGTAAAACTTAATTTCTCAGATGGCTTTTATCTGATGATTGGAAAATCGGACCTTAGGGGAACTACATGTAAAAGAGCAGAAAAAAAGAAGACAAACCTTTCAAAAAAACTCCAACGACCACCAAAGCGGCCCTTCGCTGGTGCTCCTCAGGGTTCAAACATAGGTCCGGTAACAAGCCCTCAACCCGTCCCTTCAATCTGTCCCCCAAATTTCGAAACCCGCTTTCAACCACCGCTAGCGCTTCTACCGCGTATTCGCTTGATATTATCAACTCACAAATCGCGATATTGTCAAACATCTCGCAAGTAAACTTAGAGTTGTGCGTACGTATGTAACAACATATTATTTTAAGGCATTTCTTTTTTATTGACGATTCTATTTTGGGGACTTTGTCTGCTATGAATCTGAAAAAGAGTTTAAATTTCTTTTAATTGATTGAATCAGGCGTTACTTTGCGGAAATTCATGACAACTACTTAACAAAGTTACTTTGCTAATTCCGCGACTTGTACTTGCACTAGTGATGCAGGAATTCCTTGCTTTGGTTCACCGCCGTCCCTCCCTCAAACAAAAGGCAAGAAAAGCAACGAACACGCACTTGGAATACTGTAACCCACGCCACTAGCTGAGTTCGTTGGTGGTCGTTGTACCCTGAAGATGCTTCTGGTTGAAGCGAAACACGTGTCGGTGATAGCTAGTGGCGTGGGTTACAGTATTCCAAGTGCGTGTTCGTTGCTTTTCTTGCCTTTTGTTTGAGGGAGGGAGGGCGGTGAACCAACGCAAGGAATTCCTGTATCACTAGTGCAAGTACAAGTCGCGGAATTAGCAAAGTAACTTTGTTAAGTAGTTAAATTTCTTCTTTATTCTGATATAAAAATTAAAATTAAAAGATTGTTATATTGGCGCTGTAGTATGATGTGGTGAGTGTTTCAGTAACGTATCGTTACACTTCTGAAAGTGTCCGCGATTTATAAAAGATGACTTAGTAATATTGTCTTTAGTTTTCACGATTCGGAATCTAAAACCCGAGTACTATAAGAACGCTCTATACAAAACAAGAAAATCATATTGATAGAGATGTGTTTAAAGGATAGCCGTGGTCGTATGCCACCAATAGCAAAACAGATTCATTATAATAGTAAAATAAAATCAAAGCAGCATAGGATCACCGCTTCCCTTTAAATAAATATTTTTAATTTTGTATATCTCTATAAGTATGACGTCTAAAAATAACATAAATATTTCAGCGGAGAATTTTTCTTATTCCGTACTTTTTAGTAATCGCGTTTTAGTTTTAAACTTATTTTTTATTTATAGATTATTTCCAACAGAAAAAGTGTAACTATCATAACTTTTAAAATAAAAGTTTCCATCATTACTATTACCTGAAATATCTTTCATCACAGACCTCCCCGTAATACTTCTGCGCATAAAACAAATAAGCCACGAAATTATTAAGATTCTCTTTCGTTCTTTCCAGAAGCTGTGAGAAAGCTGTCAATGCTTCTCTTTTGACATTGACGTCTGTGTCAACTGTCATTGCGGCGCCGAAAACTTCCGCCATCTTGAATCCCGTCCACTCTTTCGTGTTCATAATGGATTTGATCTCCGGTAGTAGGGCTTTGAGATTTATTTTGTGGTTTAAAAGTCGCAGGATAATGTTGAGTATGTATGTTTGGGCCTTTTTTTGGTCAGGTGTTGGTTTGATACCTGAAAGGAAGGATATCTTAGTAATCGTATAACGACGACCAGCTGGTGTAGGGGTAACGTACATTGCCTTTTATGCCAGAGGTCCTGGGTTCGAATCCCGGCGGTGACGGATATTTGTGTGATGAACACAGATATTAGTCGTCAAGTCATGGATGTTTATATGTTTATTTAAGTTTATTTTCTAATAAAAAATATGTATTTATTCAATATGTATGTTTATATATTTCTTAAGTATATCAGTTCACTAGTATCCATAACACAAGTTCTTTAAGAAACTTAATTTGGGCTAGACAATGTTGTGTGAGTGTCAGAAATATTATTAATTATTTACACTTTATTAAAATTTGACTTTAGAAACGGGATATTTTCCAATTAGTTAGTTCAAGGACAGTTTAGAATAGACCTACGGCCCCTGGATAAGTCACTCGCTGTAGTCGCCTTTCACGACACACTTATCCAGCACAATTTGCTAAAAATTATACATTTAAGAAAAGACCAGTCAGTTAAGGGACAGAGGTTTTATAGGGATTTTGTGGGCGATAGGCTGACCCCCTGTCACTGCAATAGCCCCTCTCCATCATTATAATACCTCATTTGTCAAACGTGACATCAGACGGTCTTATAACCACTGGTGTTCTGCCTACCCCATAAGGGATACAGGCGTGAAGTTATGTATGTATGTATGTATGTAAGAAAAGACCATGCTGGACTGGGAGCGAAAGAAAAAACATAGAATGTGCCAGCTGCTTCTCTTCCTGGGCATACTGTAAAAGCCAGTTAAGGGTCAGAGGTTATATGGGCGTTTTTGCGGGCGATAGACTGACCCCCTATCACTGCAAGTCTCTCACCATCATTTTAATACCTCCAACTTTGTCAAATGTGACATCAGATGGTTTTACAGCCTTTGGTGTTCTGCCTACCCCGTAAGGGATGCAGGCGTGAAGTTATGTATGTAGAAAAGACGCTTCCCACAGACGATTTATTCAAACTTGCAAACTTGCGTTCTATTATAAAACTATACATTTCAACGGTAGTTTTAAAACAACACTGTTCACTAAGTTATGATCCTGGTATTACATCCGGTAATACTAGGAATTAGGGTCATAAATTTAAAAGGAGAAAAGATTTTGAAGAAGATGAAGTTTTAAAAATTTCCAAAGTTAACACCGTTTTTGCAAGTAGATAAAACTCTAGTCGCTCTGGCATGTTGTACAATAAATTAAATAAACAGCTCGATTTATACCCTTATATTTATCACGAATGCAAAAAAAATGTATGAGCATGGCTCGCAACAAAAAATAATTAACTTAAATTTTCGCGATTCATGCTATTAAATAAAAACTTTTTATCCGGATTTGTCACTCGTGACCACGTCGTCTGCAACGACATCGAAACGTCGAGTTAAAATTTAAAAAAATTAAATGTAAATATACGCGATAAATCCGGTTAAATTTAAAAAATAATTAAGTCGAAGATTTATTAAATGTGCAGTAAACTGAAATATTTATGATTATCTAACTATTATTTTTATTTTAACTATTTATTTATAGACAAATCCTCCCTACAAATTCCTCATACTCTTTACTTATAAACATGCACACCTTTAACTACGTATCTGATTTGCATTGACAGAATTACTTTTCTTTCTTTTTTTTCTAAATTACGAATTTGTATGTTTAAAATTGTAAATAACCAGTTCTTTAATTTTAACTTTCATAAAACAATGTAATGTAATTCTAATAATCCCTACAGAGCAATATGTAATGTTTCTGTTATGGAAAAGCGGTGTCTTTCAGCGCAAGCTTACTTTAAAGAGAGGTTTTTTTTTTGTTTTTCCGCCACAGAAGATAACCCCTCAGAACACCCGCAGGCCTATTGACCGTACGAGGTGTTCACCGAGAGGGGGGGAGAATACTCAGAAATACGAAGGGGCACTTGCCAGGGAGTGAGACTTCTACTCACTAAACTCCTCCTTAATGATCTTTTGTCTTTCTACAGACAATCGAACGAAGAAATGAGCGACAGCCAGTTGGTGGTGCAGGCGTAGGTTAAAGAGAGGCATCAGCAATTAGTTGTTAAGCTTTGTTATTGCTAATGTAGAATAAAGATTTTAATCATATTCATTTTCATTATCCAGGGCGGTAAGGCTATTCTACGCTGACCCTACACGGCAACGATACAACAGTAATAGTACATTATGATATAAGTGCGGTAAGTTGAAATTACAGCCGAGGCGATATTACTATAGGCTATAAGGAAGCTGAGGCTGTAATTTTCAAAGCGCACGTATGTCATACGACGTTTTATAACATATTTACGAGGAAATTAATAAATTCATCACTACTTGAAGACATTTTCAAATAAAAACAATAGAGCGAAAAGAAAGGCGCGCGGAATTATTTTTACTTGTCCACAGATAAGCGATGCACGCGCATCAGCGTTTTTTTAGGCAAAGGTAAAAAAACAGCCAGTATTACTAATAAAGTAAATTAATATATTTGTGTTTTTGTTACAGATATTGTCAAAATTAATTAAATTAAAGAATTAAATGTTTATTTGTTATATTTTATTTCCCAAAGCTAATTTTATTCATAAAATATTGACCACTTTCTTGACATAAAACCTCTTTGCTAAGATTTTTAAGTGTATCGTTCATTTTTAGACGGAATATCTTAAAACTTTATTTAAAAAAAACACTTGCGTTTTACATTACATTATCGCACAAGTACGTAATAAGATACATTACGATATTGAAATTGGTGTAATTACAACCACTTTACGAGCAAATATGTTATAAATATTACTTACCTTTAGCCAGTAACTTCTGGGTAATACTATCCTCCAATATCAAAATATCTCCAAAACTTTTGAGAAAACTCTCCAAGACTTCTGTCAAATGTCTGTAAACGAATTGCTTAGGGATACTCTTCATTAAGGTATCCACGAGAAGGGCTAAGCCCTTATTGAGGTCCTCTGAGAATGAGCTATCAATTTCTTCGGGTTTTCCCCAAAATGATACAGTCGAAAGCTGTAAAGGTTATGAGAATTGTATTACAAGTTTTATTTATTTAATAATGTTATTAAGTTTTTGCATTTAAAATGCTCAATTATTCTTAAATAAATGAAAAATGTGATAAATAAAAATTACCCGACCAGGATTTTTTTTTATTTATCACATTTTTCATTTATTTTATTTATTTATTTAAGTCGGACTAAATATATGAAATATTTTTTTTGGTTAATATATACATAATGTGAAGTCGTCGTGGCGCCATGGTTACTGTGTGTATCAAACGATATCACAGGTCAAGCAACATTCGGCGCGGTCGGTACTTGGATGGGTGACCGCCGACCATTCATTTCTCACGACGACTTCCGTGCTTCGGAGGGCACGTTAAGCAGTCGGTCCCGGGTGCTGTATACTTGTATACAGTAGTCGTTAGGGTTTGTCAGAAGCCATTTCGGCGCCCTGAAAAATCTGACATCCATCAACCAGCTCTGGACCAGCTTGGTGGATTATGGCCTATACCTCCTAGTCACAAAGAGTCGTGATGATGAGGATGATATACATAATACACCCAAAAAATTGCCAACAACATGTTATATGCTCGAGAAAATTTGCATTGTGCGGGAATCGAACCCGGCGTCTGAGGCAGACAGTGTTACCACATCGCCAAAGTGTTTGTCTTGTACGCTTTAAATCTTGGTATTGCAAAAGTGTTCGGTTTAAAATTAGAATCGTAAAAACTTACAATGTTAACGTGCAAATCATTTAATTCGCCATCAGTTTCGGTTGAAGTAGAAGCTGCGTTAGACTCGCAAGTTGTGTCCACTATAACCTTTACTAAAGCCGGACTTAGCACACTTGCATGTGGACTTAGATCCTCCCTGCAGTTGATAACAACCTGGAAATATTATAAACTATGGAAACGTTTTTAGATAACATGTGTGATGTGAAAGGTCAATTGTTCGATCTTCGATTTAATTGTTTAGACATAATCGGTTGGTAGAAAAAATGTATTTCAAATTATGATTACAAGATGGCCGCTTATAATTATCGAATTATCGATTCAATAGCATCAATCTCTATCGTTATTCGATATTCTTTTAATTCTTTTATAACATTAACTTCATTTGTTTATTTATAGTTAATTTATATTTGATCAAAAATGCGAAAGTTAGAATGTTTAAAGGATGCTAAGTAAATAGGGCTATATAATTAATGAAACATTTTTCGCGATTTAATGGATGTGCAGAGACACCTATCGAAATTAAGAATACTAAATATCGTTACTACTTTTGAACCGTAAATTTTTCAGGATAAAAAGTAGCTTATATGTCAATCCGTGCCTAATGAACTAACATTCCAAATTACATTAAAATGCAAACAGCCAAACATAAAATACATACAAACATGCATATTTTTATTACCTTTTCACGCAAAAACTACCAAACGTATTTTTATGGGACTCTACAATAATATAGCTTATACATCAGAAAAAATTATAGGCTATAATTTATGAATTTATGTTAAAAAAGTTGTATAAAACAAGATAACTGTACAAAAATATAACGAAAGACCGGCATTTCAAGTTTGCGGCGGCGGTTACATAGGCCGTTTGTTTCGTGCAAAAACAAATAGGTGGCGCTGGTTTATTTCAATCTCATAACATCAGTACTTACATGAGTAGATCTTTTGAGAAGAAGTGGCAAGAAACTCAACTGCAATCACCATTTAAAAATACACAATAACAGTTCACAGCCAGGGAATCCCATCTTCTTGCATCCGAATATCTTACAATATTATCACACCCACCTGAGAAACTAACCAGCGATCTTCTTTTCTTGTCATATCTCTCAAGGCAGCAACGAGGTCTGTAACCCAGTCGCCTCCTTGCGGCTTGTGCTGTGACAGGTGACAGATCACAGCTGTCATGGCGGCCACGCAATCGTGCCGGTTCAGCGGATTGTCAGGCAAGTCCAACTCTTGTACCTCGATCTGTTAATGTCAATCATCTTACGTTACCAAAAAGTTATGGTAAAAGTAAAGATAGAAATTCCTGTACTATTTTGTGTCAAATCTGTCAATTGATACATAGATATACACATAAGGCGTATTATGAAAGCTTTGCTAAGCATTTACCATGGCTTAAGAACAAATAAATAAAACAAAGAAATCTTCCACGCTGGAATGGGAGCAAAGAAAAAACAGAGAATGTGCCAGCTGCTTCTCGTCCCGGACGTAATGTAAAAGAAAAGTTATGTATACATATAAATAATATAAAATCCCCAGACAAACACACTAACTACATGGCCCCAAAATAAGCATAGCTTGTGGTATGTGGTACCATGTAGTGAACTAGGAGGAACCTAGAATATAAGTAATTATACAGGGTGACTGGTGGGTCACCTGCGAAATTCAAAGACGTGATAGTTTGAGATTATGCATGAAAAGAAAAAATATATATTAATTATTTACTGAGTAAACTTAATCGAAAGTTAAAGGATACTTCACACAATATACTACTTTTGACGCGGCGGCTTACAGTTACATAAAATACTGTCAAACAAGCAACCTTTTTTGACAGTATTTTATCACACATCCTATCGCTAGGTTAAGGAAGGCTGTCTTCATAAAATTTGATGACCGGTTGGTGGAGTTCCCGGGTTCGGTTCTCGGCGACGACGGTGAATATTTGTGTGATGAACACAGATATTCGACTTTGAGTTTATTTTCTAAGTTGACTATCTCACAAGGACTTCACAGGTTAATATAGGTAATAATAATAATAATTTATTTCTCAAAAACAATTTACAATCAATATTACAAATAAGTTGTTGGAGCCTTCTTTTAAGCATAACAATGCTTGTTTTAGAAGACCCCGCTCTTCAATACCTTAGATAGTAATTTTAACAAACTAAGTAATTTTTTTACAAAAACAAAAGTTGGTTTACATTCTTACAAACTAATTTTAGTTTTAATTTTATTATTATTTAATTTAAAAGAATATATATATATATAATTAGACAGATTATATTATAGATTTTAAAACTAAATTAAATTAAAATTAAATTAAAAATTAATGTGAATCATGATTGATCTAGTTTTTTTTAAGTGTGTGAGTGAATGTGTGTAAGTGTATGTGTGTAATTGTGTGTGTGGATGTGTGTTTGGTGAGTGTGAATTAACTTTATTTAGGATAATGTAAAATTGCTTCAACTTCATCATAATTCAGACTTTTTAACCATTCGTTAATAATTTCCTTACATGCTCTTTTTGTTTTGTGAAAGATTTGTAGTCTTTGATTTAATCTATTATATAGTTGTGCTGAACGTTTTTGATATTGGTTGCAAGCAAACATAGTTTTTGTCGTAGGTATTTGCGCAACAGCATGATGTCTACGTTTCGACATAAGAGAGAAGTCAAAAACCATGGATGTATGTTTTTTTAAAACAGTTTGCTGAATGTACAATTTTCTTATGGTGAGAAGGTTACTTAAATTATACAGTTGTTCAGTTGGGTAAGAACGTTTTTTAAAGTACATTATTTTTATTAAGCTCCTTTGTGCTCTCTCCAAGCCGATAAGTTTACTTTTTGCAGCACCACCCCAAATGGGGATACAATAAATGAGAACAGACTGAACTAATGAAATGTATATCTCGTTAAGGAGATTTCTTGGTTTAGCAGAATGTTGATCAACTTTTTTTGGCACAATGTGTCTCAAGCAACTAAAAATGTAATTAAGTTTTCGGATTCTGTTTATTACTTGTTCAAGGTGAGGATACCACGAAAGCCTTTGGTCAATTTTTATGCCTAGGTATTTAGTAGATGTAGTTTTTTCAATTTTAGGACAATTACAGTTACTTTTGTTAATGGATTTACATTTATGAATTTGTATGAAAAAAATTTCGCATGGTTGTGAATTTTTGTAGATACTGAAGCAAATACAAGTAGTCTTTGAAGTATTTAGCGCGAGAAGGTTTTGGTTCAGCCACTTAGATATTTGCGTCATTCCTATCTCAGCGTTGTATTTAACCTCATTCCATGACCTTCCATAAAAAACAACTGCAGTGTCATCAGCGTAGGAAAACACTTGCGCATTTTTAGGTTGAAGACTGCAGAGGTCGTTAATATATAGTAGAAACAGTGTAGGCCCCAAAACACTTCCCTGAGGCACGCCAAAAGACACGTCTGCATCAGAGCTGGTGTATTCTCCCAATTTCACCCTTTGCTTTCTATTTGTCAGATAGTCTTTAAGAAGATTTAGGGGAATTCCTCTAACGCCACTCTTCTCTAATTTTGTTATAAGTAGTGGGACGCAGACCGTGTCAAAGGCTTTTTTTATATCGAGGAATACAGTAATACATTTCATGCTCTGGTCAAGTTTTACCACAATAAGTGATGTTAGGGAAGTAACTGCATCCTCAGTAGATAAGTCCCGGCGAAAGCCGAACTGAGATGGTGAAAGTATTTTATATTTATTTAGGTAGCTCAACAATCTGCTATTTATAAGCTTTTCCAGTATTTTGGCTATTACCGGTAGCACCGAGATAGGTCTACAATTGTTGATGTCTCTTTTGTCCCCTCCTTTGTGAACTGGAGTGATTAGAGATAATTTGAAAAGCTCGGGGAACACACCAACCCTAAAACATAAGTTGGCAAGATGTGTTATAATGGGGATAACCTCCTTTTTTATATGCTTGAGGTACCTAGTGGAAATGTTGTCCCATCCTGGGGCACTATCAGATTTAAGGCTCATACGTACCTTATCTACCTCCGCGCAGTCAGTTTCCAGGAGTACGAGAGAGTCGAATTGAGTGGGGTAATCTCTTAAACTATTAAATTCGTCATCATTACTATTTTGAGTTTCAAGAGCTATTTTCTTACCAATGTTGGCAAAGAAGTTGTTTATGAAGTTGACAGAACCAGTAGGTGTACTTTTGACATTAATTAATTCTGTGTATTGATCTTTTATTTTACTAGAGTAAGTTATTTGTTTTATGTTGTTCCATAGTGTTTTATTATTATTAAATGATTTTTCAAGAAGAGTTCTTTCATAATTTCGTTTCAATTTTTTTAACAAATTATTACAATGATTTCTGTACCGTACATACGTTATTTTAAGAATTTCATTTTGTGGATTGTTTTTATAAGACTTTTGCAACTTATTTCTATTTTTAATACATCTTAGTATACCTGTTGTGATCCACGGTTTTATTATACGTTTGCTGTTTGGGATGACTTTTGTTGTAGTGCTGACTTTAATAGACTCCATAAGTTTGTCTATTAGTTTATCTGTTAGTAAGTTAGGATCTTGACATTTTAGTAGCTCAGTTATATTTCCTTCATTGATGTACTTAAGGGCTTTATCGAAATCAACTGTAGTTTTATATTTTCGTGCAGCGGTAACTTGTTTAACCTTTGATAGTGACAGTAATGTCGTGAAGTGGTCTGTTATGGAAGTATGAATAATAGCAATTTGAGCGATTACTTTGTTAGGATTTATTTTTAACATGAAGTGATCCAAGCAATTTAGTTCTCTGGTTGGCAGCTCGTGACCGGGAAATATTCCATTTGAAGCCAACATATTAAGGTAGCTCAAGCGGTTATTACATTGTTGTGATGTTTCTGCGTCTTTTCGTATCAAATTTATGTTAATATCACCGGTGATCATTATATTGTTGTGTGACTTAACGAGCTCCAACTCATGATTAAGTGACTCTACAAAACTGTCGGTGTTTATATGAGATGGGGAACGATATATACAGAAAATAATATTATTGACTATATTTAATTGTAAGCAAGAAGCTTGCATAAGGTGTATTTCTTTCACAAAATGTTTCAGTGTATTTTTTATGTACACTGTCACTCCATCATTTTGGTTTAGATGGCATGTTGAATGATAGGAACAATAGCTATTTAGTTGTGGTATTGTTTTGTTTGAATTGAGCATACATTCAGTGAGAATTATAATATCCGCTTCAAAGTCAAAATCCGCCAAGTTCAGTATAAAATCATCAAAATTGCGGTATATACTTCTTATATTTTGTGATATTATAGTTAGGTCTGTCTTGCTAATCTTGATGTTATTATTTAGTTCAGAACTAGTACATGTAATGGCACGCGCAAACTTAATTTGATCAATGTCTTGAATAGTGTTTAATATATTACTCATTATTGCGATGATTAGGTAAAGGAGACGTTTCAAAGTATAGATTCATATTTGTAGACCACTTAGAGACCGTTGTTTTTACTTGCGTTTTAAATAAGATACAATATCCAAATATTTTTTGTAAATAATGTGATGAGTTGATTTGAGTTTTATTTATAATATTATTCTTGTAGGTGTATGTGTTTATACGTGTGTAAAGAAGTAAATGACAATGTAAATAAATACTAATGTTTGTGTAAATATATAGATTTTGTGTGAGAGAGTTTAGAGTGAGTATGTAGTATGACATGTAAATATTATTAAAATTAAGATTATAAAATACAAAAATGAGCACAGATCTTAAGAATAAAACTATAATAATAGGTCTATGAAACGTTATCAACTTTACAGAAACGCGGTAAAGATTGTCAAACAGTATAAAGTACAAACCAATCAAAAGTAGCGACTGCGACGAGTTCTTCTGTAAGTAGCGGCATAGTCATTCTTGCATGAGTCGGTGTATCTGTGCTTCGTCTCTGAAAGTAAGTATTGGAGAATGTTCATCTTTTCTGACGTAAACTTTTCCATATGCAGTCCAACAGAACTTGTACGCTTTACTTTTTGCTAGGTCTCTCGCTAGAAAATAAAGTCGAGCACCTTTGACAGTCAGATGTTCAGAAAGATAAATGGGAGTATCCTCTTTAGTTTTAAATCCTAGGTGTTTAGCGCATAATTTAGATTTATGTTTTAAGTTAAATGCCTTTCCAAGTTTAAGGACGTTATTTTTAAGAAGCGTAGAGTTTGTTTCCACAATAATAGGCGAGTTTTTGCTATCAGACTGCTTTCCACGTAGTCTATATATATCTTTTATATCTGCACTAGTAATATTGCAGCTTATATTTTGAGATAGGCACTCTACCATATTTATAAGGTCCTCCTTCGTTTCATTCGAGTTTCTAGGAACATTCTTAATCTCGAAGTTTGTCTTTCTACTTCCCAATTGTAAATCTTCAATCCTATTTTCTAAGACTGCTATATACTGCCGGTCTACCTTTGACTGCTTTTCTAGCATGTCTATTTTCTTCCTGTACTCCTCATTTTGTGCTGTTAAAAACGTAATCGAGCTCTCAATATTTTCGTTTGACTGTTTAATCTCCTTCAAAGTAGATGTTACCAGTTTGAGTTCTTTTTCTTGCGAAGTAGTAAATTTTTCCATTATATTTCTTATCTCCACCTTAAAACCTTCAAAATCACCCATATCTTCTCTACTTCTCTTGATGGGACGGTTTACGAAATTTGGAGGTGTAGCTGCCAGATTCGGATCCGATACAGATTTATCCGGAGAAAAATCCATATTATGCTAGGATACCAGAAGTGTACAGGAGGTATTAAAGGGGCGGGGCTACGTTGACCAATCCAAAGTAGTGACGCCCACAGGAGGCGTTGCCAAGTCTCGTTTTCAAAATGGCGGCGTACGCGCAGGACGCGCGATGACAGGATTGGTGGTGATTTGCACTGACGTCACAGCTACCAGGCTTTATGGTAGACAGCTACCAGGCGCACGTACTAGGATGGAAACACCTCTTCACAGCTTATGCACTCCTATTATTTTAAATTTATTTAACTTCACTAATTATTTTTAAAAATATTTATATTTGTTTTAATACGGTTACTTAGGCACGTCTACACCTTACGGCGGTCCGGGGGAAGAGGAATAGGTAAATTGCTATTGATGAACGAATCAATGGGACTACGAGAAAACACCCCTTTAGCATGGTTCAGCTATTGGGCACGGTTAAGGAAATCTGAAACACTACAATCTCCGGTGATGTTATGTGTTCCTGGTATTAGCAACGTAATTTTTGAAACAATTATTTATCCCATAATTTATGTAAATAAAACTACTTTTTAACCGGATTAATCGCGAGAAACCGAAACGTCGAGTTACAATGTAGAATATAAATCATACGCAATTAATCCGGTTTAAAAGTTTTATTTAAATTAGGGTGTTTTTTAAGAGAAGCCATTGAAATTGAAAAGTAGTAGTTTTATTTAAGGTATACATAAATACTTTAGAGTATCGATGCTTTGCTTGATATCTTAGCGAATACATGAATTTTTGCAAACATCGTTTCTATAACTGATACTTATTTTGTAAAAAAAATTTGGCCGGTGACTGAAAAATAAGCCTGTATATTTCTCAAGTATCCATATCACAAGTTCTTTAAGAAACTTATTTTGTGCTAGATAATATCGAAGGTAAAAAAGCAAACCTGCTGTAACCCACAAAATGCTTAGGAGGGACCACGGGAGTAAGACCATTCGACGCAGGATTTTTTTCTAAATCTATTTATGAAATAAAAAATATATTTATTTATGTGAGCTGTTTGCCTTTACTAATCTTGTAGACGCGCTTTGTAGAGCACATAAGCGTACACTCCGACAAATGAAGTCCCATAGAACCGATTTCTTTGCATACTCATTCACTGTCCATGCTGTCAGATAGTGGAATTCCTTACCGTACAAAATTCGTGAGTCGAAATCACTATATATTTTCAAAAAAAAGAGTTAGAGAACATTATCTTTCTCTAACTTAGGTTTTTAAATCGTATAATTATATATTTTTATATTATAGATCGTTCATTAATAATATTTCAACAATAGTTCATAGATATATATTTTATGTATTTATATTTAATTGTATGTATGTATTTAGTATGTAGTGTATGTAATATATCTTTTTTTGCTTGTAAGTAAGTTGTACGCACTTAATTTGTTCTTGATTTGATTTGGCTTGCTGGTAGAAATTTCTTATAGAAATAAGCTTTGCCTTTGTATTTTTTTTTTATTTATATGTTTCTTTAATTAAGTTTCTATGTGTGTACATAAATTATTAAAAAAAAAAATATATATATATATATATAATATCGAATGTTAAAAGCGAACTTGCTGCAACCCACAAAATGCAAAATGCTCAATTAAAAAAATGTATATGTGTGGGTTACAGCAGGTTCGCTGTCTACCGTCGATATTGTATGAAAGTCAGAAATATTTATTTATTTATAAATTCTCACCTGATCATCTTCTTCATTGGTTAGATCATATCTAAAAGCGTTTTCAGACAAAGTCCTCAGGAAAGTCCGCGAGCGAAGGGTAGTCGACCGTGATGACGTCATCGATGACGTATTGCGTGCGAGGGGGACGACAGATACGTGTCGACGGCGGTTGTACTGCGAGAGAAGAGTGCAGATAATAAATAATAATAAAAAATAAAATCCCCAGACAATCACACCAATTACATGGCCCCAAACTAAGCATAGCTTGTGTTATGGGATACCACGTAGCGAACTAGGGGGGAACCTAGAATATAAATATCCTATGCTTAAAGGGAAATTAAAAGTTTAAGAGACTTATTCTTTTATAAATAAATAATATATAAAATCCCCAGACAATCACACCAAATACACGGCCCCAAAGTAAGCATAACTTGTGTTATTGGATACCATATAGCGACCGAGGGGGAATCAAGATTAAAAATTGATAAACACCCAGACACGGAACTTTTTTTTTTTCTTGTTCCGTGCGGGAATCGACCCTGCAACCACTGGCGTCTGAGGCAGATAGGTTTACCCCATCGCCAAAGTGATCGTCAAATTTCTCGCAGATATAGTTTTTTATACGTTATTTTGTGCCAAAGTGTAGTGATTTCTAACTAGATTTATTTCATTCGCGATGATTCGGTCCAAATATAAGACAGTAATCTGATTTGAATTCAAATATTTCATTTTATGTTGTTCAGGCAACCGGAAAAACTTACTCAGTACAAAACATTGGAAATATCTATTTTAATACTAAATAGAACATTTCCATAATAGAAATAGAAGAAATACATTAACATTATTTATACATTTATTTATTTATTACATCAAAACACTTACACTTATAGCATTACAAGAAACCTAATGCGACAGTAAAGTGCAACAAATTAACTAAGTATTTTAAACTTATTATAATAGTAAAATTAAAAACTATCTTAAAAACCATCTTACATACATAATAACAAATTGTAAACCATCTTACCACTTTTTAAAGAATATCTTAGAAGGAAAGGTCGAAGTGAAAATAGGTAGACCAAGACGCTAGGTGCTAGGTTTACTCAAATAAAAGAGAAAGTTATAGTCATACCTTCCATGCTAGACTGGGAGCGAAAGAAAAACATAGAATGTGCCAGCTGCTTCTCTTCCCGGCCATACTTTAAAAGTCAGTTAAGGGGCGGAGGTTTTTTTGACGTTTTTGTGGGCGATAGGCTGACCTCCTATCTGCACGTCTCTCTCCTAATGCCCCCGAATTCGTCAAACGTGACATCAGATGGTTTTATAGCCTCTGTTGTTCTGCCTACCCCATTAGGGATACAGGCGTGACGTTATGTATGTATGTATGTGTAATTTAGTCATGTCGTAACAGGAAGCCAAGAATCTAGCAGAAAAGAGAGAAGAATGGAAATTCTTCAACCTATAAGAGCTTAGCTCTAAAGTTTGAAGAAGAAGACACTATATACATACATTAAAAACTCAATATCCTTCCTAGGGAAAGGTTGTAATATCCATCAATTCGTGAAAATTAGAAAATTATAAAAATTTGTTGGACTTGACAAGTAGAACTTCATTTGAACTTGATTAGTTAAATAGTTATCACTTGGTAACTTTTACCTTTCACACCTGCATGGTCTCATACCATCGATAAACACTCGAATCTACAAACATTACCGAATGATTTTATCATGCTGGATAGCATGCTGGGCTGGGAGTGAAATAAAAACATAGAATGTGCCCAGCTGCTTCTCTTCCCGGGCATACTGTAAAAGTCAGTTAAGAGACAGAGGTTTTATTGGCGATTTTGTGGGCGATAGGCTGACTCCCTGTCACTGCAATAGTCTCTCTCCAACATTATGATACTTCCAAATTTGTCAAATGTGATATCAGATGGTTTTTATAGCCTCTGGTGTTCTGCCTACCCCATTAGGGATACAGGCGTGAAGTTATGTATGTATGTATGTCGAAGTTGATTCCATACAAAGTAACAAAACATACAAAAAGGCCTCTAAATAATATTTATACACAAATATAAATAAATGATAATGAATATCAAACTCACCGACGGTCGTATAGGCAAGTTGACTGGCCCCATTAGCCCGGTGAAGGCAAGTTGGCTGCAAATGAACTTGAACACGGCGTCCATAGTAACGCCCCAACAAAGTATGGCGGATGACGCCAAGTTATATACAGCGCATCGCATACGTCTATAAAATAATATATCAATGATAAATAAAAATGGGAATTCTCCAAAAAATAATAATAATAAATGAATTTTGTTTATACCATACCTACTCTAAAAAGCTTATTTTATTCACGCAAAACAGTGAATAAAAAGGCCTTTTATTAACTGTTTTGTTTTTATTCACTGTTTTGGTGTTTGAATTTGGAACACAAAAATATAGCCGATCTCCATTTCAATGCTTACACAAACTCCTTGCGGTAAGATTCGAAATTCAAACTCTTTGGTGCAAATAAATTCTCGAGATTTGATTGGTCGATATTTGCGACAAGGAGTTTGGCATTAGATTAAAAACTGTTTTGTGTTCTTTGCTGCCATTATAGAATATTGTTTCACAAGTTGACCACTCTAATGATAATAATAAGAAAATTACGCTTAATTTCTGTCATTGCTCTAATTTTAATGTCCTTTTCAATTAATGTAACATTTCTTATTTCTTGATGAAATTTCTATTTTCGCTTAAATTATGTTTTTTTCTCGTAGTCATGGTAGAAACTATAGTACGCAACTCCTGAATAAAGAACGAATTTATATCGAGGGCCATGAATCACTCGCGTCGCTCAGGATTCTAACAGTTGAATCACTTGCTCGTGACTCATCTACGGCCCTCGCTTTAAATCCGTCCTTTATTCACTAGTTTCATAATATACTATTATAGAAAAGATTTTCAAAAAAAGGGTATGTAGTTTTTTCAGTTTTCTAAGAATAATTGTGCATTATTAAAATGCAAAAACTTATAAATATTATTTATAATTACCGTTTTTTCTCATCAAAAACATCTGTGCTCATAGCCTGAGTAATGGCAGCGCTTCGCTTGCAAACCTCCTTGGCTAAATACCAGGTGGTGGTGAACGGCGGTGCTGCCACCTCGCGGTACAGAACAGAACTCGGCGACTCTAAGTTGAACTTGCTGAGCTGTGACAAATTAGAATTAATTTTTATTATTGAATTTAATTTACTAAGTATTGATTTAATCAATTAAATTTAATTATTTTATATTTCTATATATTTTTTCTCTTTTATTTTAACAAAACGAAAGGATTTGATTTTGAATTTTAATTAATTTATTGGTATTACTATCATTTATGTTTTTAGTTTGATTTATAGATTGCATAAATTTTTCCTGTTTCATTTTATTTTTATTTGATTATAATTACTGAAAATGATGTCAGATCTTTTCATGATTTTATTTCAGAGATTTTTTTTATTCAATTATACCACATACCGCTCGTTCATGGGCCAATACGCTTGGGTGGACGCTTTTATAATAAAATTCCAAAAAAAAATAATGATAGATTTAAGGGTACTATTTATTTTTTAGAGAAATCCTCCGTGGTGCAGCATCTCTTAATTTTATTTTTTAACAGTTATGAGAACTAGCTGTTGTCTGCGACGTTATGTTGATTATGATTATGAGTAAAAGAGAAACAATACTTTGGAGAACAATTTCTTGAATAAAAAAAATGATTGCGCCCATGATGTATTAGCTCCATATGAAATTGGCGATTTGTATGGGATGAATACATAAGTCGTTTTTTTTATGATCCATTGCTATCTATGCACTTCTGACATCTCATAGGTAGTTCATTTATGCCTTTTCTTAGCATTTATAACTGCATTGAAGAATATTGTTAACTGCATTGAATTATTTGCTAGGGTATAGTTCCCAAAACGTGCAGAAGGCAGCAGATCAAGCGTCACAAACCTGTCGAATTTCCCAACCAATTTTAAACTTAATGTCCAGGGCATAGAATTCAGATTCAATTACAATTTTTGACAGATTTCGAACGCTTGATCTGCTGACTTCTGCACTTACCTTCACAAAGGCGACTCCAAGTATCAAACAGGCCTTGGTTCTGTCCACGTGCGAGCTTTGTTTGGATGACATTACTTTAAGCAGTTGAAGTAAACGCTTCGACAGAAATATCTCGCAAAAGGATCTTGTTGAAGCTCTGAAAATTAAGAATATTTCTATACTAATATATTATAAAGTTCAAGAGTTTGTTTGGTTAAACGCGCTTATCTCAAAAAAAACTAGTCCAATTTGAACAATTCTTTTTGCGTTGTATAGTCCATTTATCGAGGAAGGTTATAGGCTATATTTTATACTGGAGCTCCCACAGGAACGGGAGTAATGCAGGTGGAACTGCTGGGACCGGCTATTTATAGAATATACAGGGTGACTGGTGACAAATTTTAGATATTGAAGGAAAGCAGTGTACTCGATTCTGATCATAATTATGTAATGAAGGTAATTTATTTTTCAACAGAATTCCCTGTACATAAATAGGTAAAGTGTTTTTTCGCGGCAACTCACAACTCTGTAAGCCACCGCATCAAAACTAGTAAGCTGCGCGCCGCCACAAAATTAGTATGTGCGCTAGTGTAACCATGCTTTGCGTGATGAATTCTTTAACTTTCAGTTAAGATTACTCAGTAAATAATTAATTTTTATTTATCATTTTATTTTTTCTCTTCGTGTATGATCTTAAACTATCACATCCTCGAATTTCCAAAGTGATCCACCAGTCACCCTGTATAATAGTTTATTTCCTTTAAGACATGTTTGTTGGATAATTTAAGTACTTGTTAAAGCGAAACTTACTTGTGTATTATGTATTATGCTTTTGAACTTTTTAATTTAATTTGTTCTTTTTTTATTATGTCATTGGATCAAATTGTGAACTTTAAAGTGGAAATAAAGTTATTATTTCAGTAACTTAGCCCATTACAGTTTCAAGTAGTCATGCTTCCTTTTAAGTTTACACAACGCATGGTTACACTGATAACTACGTGGCAGGGACGTACGCACGGCGCTATCAACACAGAATAGGTAGGTATAGAAGACTTCACGAACGGTCGTGGAGCCGTGAAGCAGTCGTTAGCACTTTATTTATTTATAGGGAATGCTGTTATAAAATTAACTATCTACTTTTATGACACAATTATACTCAGAATCGAGTACAGAGTGCTCTCCTTCAATATTTAACAATAGCACAGAATAAGTAATAGTTGGTACAGAAGAATTACTCCGCAAGAAGATCTAAATAAATTCGAGTCTTGCAACGACGCGATACGGTGGAATTCAGCTCGCACAGCATTACGTACCTGCAAATTTATATACCTAGAAGTTTTGTCTCTTTTGACGTGGTAGGTATCTACAACGTCCCGACGGGCGCGCGCGTGACACACGACCCATTCGAGTTGCGCCGGCGGAGCGCTTCGCTGTAGGTAAATAACGGATGTACCGCGCGGAGTGAGCCAGGCCTGACAATAGTCAACAGTCACCTTGTTTATGAGTGTGTACGTGTGCAAGGTGTTGTTCAAAATTACAATTCAGAACGATACGATTTATAGGGAATGCTGTTATAAAATTAAGTATCTACTTTTATGACATGCTTGCATGCTGGAACGGGAGTGAAAGAAAAACATAGAATGTGCCAGCTGCTTCTCTTCCCGGGCATGCCGTAAAAGTCAGTTAAGGGACGGAGGTTTTATTGAAAGTTTTGCGGGCGACAGGCTGACTAGTCAATGCAATAGTCTCTCTCCATCATTATAATACCTCTTAATTTGTCAAACGAGACCTCAGATGGTTTCATAGCCTCTGTTGTTCTGCCTTAGGGATACAGGAGTTATGTATGTATGTATGTAGGAAAAAAACTTTCGGCATGTTTTTTCAGTAAAAGATATACGAATTAATATAAATTGGTACAGTAAAAATTGACCACGACATGAAAAAAAAAACAAACACTAGACAGCCAATAAGACTGTGAAAGCTAATGTCATGTCACAACCAAATTGCATAGCAAAGTGGGAGTATTAGACGACCGGCCGGTGTAACGGTAACATACATTGCCTTCTATACCAGAGGTCCTGGGTTCGAATCCCGGCGGCGGCGGATATTTGTGTGATAAACACAGATATTAGCCGTCAAGTCATGGTTGGTTTATATGCCCAACTAGCAAAATACCCTTACATACTAAAGCTTGTAAGAGCTGTGGTTTCATAAAAGGTTCATATGCGTTTTGAGTAAGCCAGAAACACTTGATACCCTTATGAACGCCAGTTAGTAAGTGCTATGGTTTCATATGGGGTTTATATGTGTTCTGATTAAGCCTAATTAAGCTTTAAAAAATATCATACTTGAAACATATTCTTATAGACGTATATAAGAAAACCTTATATAATACTAATAAGAGCAGTGGTATTATAAGCACCTTTTACAAGTGTAGTTGCCTTTGATTCCTTAATAATACTTATAAAGGGATTTTGTAAGTATATTCAGCCTTGGAAGTGACTATATTAAGTCTTTTATGAGACTTCTGTAAAAATTGTATTGTAAAAGTGTGATTTATCTCACCTAAGACATATTAAAGAGTAGTAGCATTTTAAATCTCCTACAAGTGTCTTACAAAATCTTCTGTGAAGAGTTATAATTATTTTCGTTGTCAACTGGGCTTACACCAGAAATTCTTATTAAATAACCAATGGATTTACAAAAATGGAAACGGTTTAAGAGGAGTGGAGCATACCGAAGAAATATACGTAAAAATTACTTGGAATTAATGCAAAAATCGGCGTCCCTCCCTGCATCTCGAACAACTGAGTCGAACAAAATTTTTGATGGTTCCGTACGAAATAACGATGACTGTTTTGATGTCATGGAACAAAGTGGTAATAGTGATTGCAGTGACCAAAGTTGTGAAAATGAATCAGAAGTTACAGATTATGAAAAAAATATAAAGTTACGGAAAGACATAAAAAAATGGGCCTTTCAATGTAATATATCACATTCAGCTTATAATGAAGTTGCTGTGATTCTAAATAACAGATTCAAACACATTTTACCCAAGAATGCCCGCACGCTTTTAGAAACAACCGCTCAAGAAGTACGTATTATTGCATTAGGGACTGGGCATTATTGGCACAACGGCCTAATAAAACAACTGAGAATAATATTAGAATATTATGACACCCGGTTCAGAAGTTTTTTAGCTATTTGACTTTGTTCATTGTCATTTTCTGTATCGGAGAAGCTACTCATAGCGTCAATTTCTAATTCAGCCTCTCGGAAACTATGTAAGCTTGACCTCTTAACAATGCAGTTTATTTTCTTCCAATTTGGTTCTGGTTGAGAATCTTCAATTCTACGCAATTTTTCATGTTTTTTTGGCCAAAACAAAATGCAAAAGCATTTTAACTGTAATATTATTCATATAATATATTTGTTTTATTTAAGCATAGATTAGTAAACACTTAATAATTTTGTTATATTACTAGATCTTTAAATAAATAAAAAGTAATAACAACGCCAAAACTACGAGTGAGTATTAAAAAGTCTATCTACCTACCAACTATTTTTCAATATGTAGATTGAAAGTATGCTGCAATTGCCTATTATATATATGTATTTACATTTTTATTTATATAGTTTATAATCAATAGAAGTTTATTGGTTATTTAGTGACATACTTCACATTCATCACTTGGGTAATGGTCGTAAATTGCAAATTTATTGCAACAATCGCACCAGAAGAAGTTCAAATACAATAATGTAATTATATCATTTTGGGCCAAAGCGAAATGTTGCAGCAGGAACTTTGAAACAGGATATCCACAGGCGATACCTTTTTCACGCAATACAAAGTGCGTTATCTTCCATGGCCATTTTTCATTATTAAGCATTCAGATCTTATTTTTACTTATGAAACAGTCGACGTCCATAATTACAACCATATTGTATGTATATTTGTCCTAAAACAAATATATACAT
This sequence comes from Stenoptilia bipunctidactyla, assembly GCA_944452665.1. Lineage (NCBI taxonomy): Eukaryota > Metazoa > Arthropoda > Insecta > Lepidoptera > Pterophoridae > Stenoptilia > Stenoptilia bipunctidactyla. Next base: position 17,600,491 of record OX101747.1, on the reverse strand, counting down.
CTGAACATAATTAACGTTGTGGATATATAAATTAAGACCTTGCTTTTACTTATTAAGGAACCCTAAAATTATGAACAGTATGGCCGAGTTGGTAATTTTGTGTGAATTTACGAGTGTGATATAAATCATACACAAGAGTACTGGGCTTATGTTGTTCTGATAAAGCACTAGTAAGTCATGGTCGTAATAATGGCTACTATTTTTATATTATTTTAAAATAATTAAAATAATTTATAATTAATGAAATAGGTTTTTGAAAAGGCCCGTGAAAATAATGTTATTCAAATTTCAAAATAATCGAGGAAAACTACTTAGCAACCTAAAACTCGACAAATATATGAGTAAGAAGTTGGAAAATATACAGAAGTTAAATAAATTTAATGAAATGAAATACTTACGTTTTTGATGTCTTAATTTTTATTATTTATCAAAAGTTTCACTACTCGTTGCAAACTTCACGGCAGTATATGATTACACTCTTACTAGAAGATCAGAAAGAGAACTACTAGCCATATTACACTTAGAACAGCATTAGTGAGTAGACTATAAGGTTATTTACCCTTAAAAAATGCCACTGTAAGTCACTTGTAAATTTGTTTGTCTTTATAAAGGTATCAGCAAGAGCTTTGTAAGATTGAAAATACACTTCGCGAGACCATTATAAGGCAATTGCCAGGGTGATTATACTTATAAAGTGCGCCCAAATCCACACTTATATAAATCTATAAGTGGGTTATAAGACTGAAAAATAAATGGTCTGGGGATATTTGTAAGATTATTTTTTGCTAGCTGGGTGTTTATTTAAGTTTATTCTAATAAAAAAATATGTATTTATTCAATATGTATGTTTATATATTTCTTAAGTATATCAGTTATCTAGTATCCATAACACAAGTTCTTTAAGAAACTTAATTTGGGCTAGATAATGTTGCGTGAGTGTCAGAAATATTTATGTATATTTATTATTATTAAACAAAAATGGAATAAAATTAAAATAGTCTTATTATAAAAATACTCACCGCAAAATAGGCAGAAGCAGTCTCTCAACGACTAGTTCCGTTTCCGCTTTCAAGGTATGGTTGAAGACACGATCACAAAATCGCTCTTGATCACACAGAGTTTTGGCGCAAGACTTGAACTGATCGTCGTAGAAACCACTTTGACTCTCGCCTGAAATACATCTACAACGTTATGTTTTGTTTATGCGTTCAAACATTCGGTGTACAAAAAGTTATCTAGCGGCAGCGTGTCAAGCCAAGTTTTTATTTATTTATTTATTTGGAAATCAACAGCGTTAGGTTACAAAAGTACTTATCTCTAAAACTTAAGGCTAATAACAGATTTCCCACAAAAAATATTATAAGTACATCGAGGCATGTATTGTTGTTTGAACCACACTAGTAATATCCATTTTAAATATGTCCACACAAATATAAACTTTATACAACCCATAAGTACCTAACATACTATTATAACAATATATACATATACACATATATAATATGCTTTTTCTGGTGGTAGGCTTCGGCCGTGGCTTGTCACCACCCACTAGACAAAACCATGCCGCCAAGTGACTTAGTCGCGTTCCGGCATGATGTCTAGTGTAGCCATTGAGGAGGATAGGTCTGAGTAATCGTGCTGCATCGGAGAACAGTTTTCAACTCGTAGGATAATGACTCACCGGGTAACTCGTTTTGGAGGGTAGCGGGATCCGAAGCACGGTGCACCGCTGGCCGACCGCAGGTAGTAGGGGGCCCAAGTAGCATGCCAGCCACATGCGAAAGGCTGCCCCGCCACCTCGCGAAAAATCCCGGGAGGCTCCATCGTGCCGGTTGGCGACCGGTTAGAGAGGACCGAATGGCGACCTCGGGGGGGTTCGGGCGTCCCCGCAGTCTCCAGGCGAGTTCCCCAATGGTGCGTTGTTTCCTACGAGTTGCTTGGTTCCATTTGCAGCGCTTCACTCAACTTCTATTCTCCTTCCTATTCACTCCACTACCAATTCACAATGAAAGGTCCTAAAAAGAGTACGGTTCAACAGCGGTTGCACTTCCTCTCCCTTAAAGTGCACTTCTGTAACATCCGAGGAGTGCACTCCAATCTGAATGATGTCCACCACCATCTTGAGACGGAGAGACCACACCTACTCTTTTTAACGGAGACGCAGATCTGCGATCCGTCAGACTCGGCATACCTTGGTTACCCAGGCTATATCCTGGAATCTCTTTTCCGCCCGCACGCCGGGGTGTGCATGTATGCCAGTGACGCGATCGGTTGTCAGCGTCTCCGTTACTTGGAAGTGCCGGACCTTTCAGTCATGTGGGTTCACATAGATACTGGCCTAGACCAAGTGGTTTACGCCTGTATCTATCGTTCACATAGCGGAGATCAGGAGACAACGAGGCTTATGGAATACCTTGGCAATACAGCAGATAAGATTCAGCAACGTTTTCCCACGGCGCAGTTGGTGTTTCTGGGGGATTTTAATGCTCACCACGGGCAGTGGTTATACCCGTATCAGGACACTGACCATGCTGGCAGAGAGGCCTTTCAGTTTTCGCTGACTTATGGTCTCTCACAGCTTGTTAACGAGCCTACGCGCATCCCCGACGTTGCTGGCCACACTGCGTATTGCTTGGACCTTCTGCTGACAACCGATCCTGACAGATACTCGGTGTCCGTCACTGCACCTTTAGGGACATCCGATCACTGTATGGTGAAATCTGTATCGCAGTACTCGCCACCTGACACCCGCCCAAAAGGCTCCAGGCGAGTATGGCGTTACAAGTCAGCAGATTGGGATGAAATGCGACATTTCTTCGCATCTTATCCATGGCGGCAAACTTGTTTTACATCAACCGATCCATCGTGCTGCGCTGATGCTGTCTCAAGTGTGATAGTTCAAGCAATGGAGTACTTCATTCCCCACGCTGATCTATCCCTTGAAACCAAAGCTCGCCCATGGTTTAATACTGCTTGCCTTGCCGCTGAAAAGCGAAAGCGGGAAGCATACAAAGCCTGGGCAAATGCTCGCAGAAGCAAAGCCCTGGATTCGCATGAACTTAAGAAAAGATACAATGCTGCCGCCAAGTCCTGCAAAAAGGCAATCAAAAGAGCTCGTTTTGCCCACATAGGCCGTATCGGAGACAGAATAGCAGCATACCCTTCGGGAAGTAAAGCTTTCTGGTCCCTTGCCAAGTCGGTCGAAACGAACTTTTGTCGCCCGTCGCTGCCACCACTGAGGAAACCCGATGGTTCTCTGGCCCACACTGCTAAGGAGAAAGCAGATTTATTTGCTAGTATCTTCGCAGAAAATTCTCGTCTAGATTGCCAAGGAAAAATCCCACCCCAATTACCTCAGTTCGGACCTACAATGGGTACCGTTCACATTCGCCAAAAGGAGGTTCTTAAATGCTTGCTGCACCTAGACGAGAACAAAGCTAGTGGTCCAGACGGTATTCCTGCAGTGGTCTTAAAACGCTGCGCAGCTGAGTTGTCTCCTGTTTTGACACGTCTTTATCGACTTTCGTTGGAATCCGGTAAGGTTCCCAAGTCCTGGAAGCTTGCTAACGTACAGCCAGTACCAAAGAAGGGAAGCCGTGCCGATCCTGTCAACTATCGACCAATTTCAATCACCTCCATACTTTGCAAAGTCATGGAACGTGTATTGAACAATCGACTCCTGGCATACCTCGAGACCAACGAGCTCCTAAGCGATAGCCAATATGGTTTCCGCAACGGGCGCTCGACCGGCGATCTTCTCGTGTATGCCACTCACTTATGGAGCGAGGCCTTGGAGGGTCATGGTGAAGCAATAGCTGTATCCTTAGACATTTCCAAGGCCTTTGACAGGGTCTGGCATGATGGTCTCTTAAGTAAGCTTCCAGCTTATGGCATACCGATTGGGCTCTGCGACTGGATATCTGATTTTCTGAGGGAACGGTCAATTCGAGTAGTCTTAGATGGCTTCTCCTCCGACCAAATGGCAATTAATGCCGGGGTACCTCAGGGATCTGTTCTCTCTGCAACATTATTCTTGCTGCACATTAATGACCTTTTAACACCGGGCATTATTAGTTATGCTGATGACAGCACTGTTGTAGAGAGATACGTATCCAATGCGCGAGCGAGCCCCCGTGAAATCCAGAGTTTAAGAAAGTCAATGATTGAGCGCGTTGATTTGACCTTACGGAAAGTATCCGATTGGGGTGAGTCGAATTTGGTCAAATTCAACGCGTCCAAAACTCAGGCGTGTCTATTCTCCGCAAAAAAGAGCACCTTCACATTAACGCCCACTTTCCAAAATGTGTCTGTCCCCATCACTGACCATCTAGGGCTTTTAGGCGTAACTATAACATCCAGTTTAAACTTCGGTCAACAAATTGTGTCCATGGCTCAAGTAGCTTCGAAAAAGTTGGGAATCATCTCGAAGGTACGGCGGTACTTCAGCCCTGCACAGCTTCTTAACTTATATACAGCTCAAGTGCGATCATGCATGGAGTACTGCAGTCATCTTTGGGATGGTTCAGCCAAATATCAACTAGAAGCGCTGGACTCCGTTGACCGAAGAGCCCGTAAATTAATTAACAACGTCAACCTTACGACCAAAAAACTACAGACCCTAGAGCATCGTCGTAAGGTTGCTTGTTTAACCGTGTACTACAGGATACATTTTGGTGAGTGCGCGAGTGCTCTGTTTGAGCAAATTGAACCCTCACCCTTTTACCATCGGACTACTAGACGCAGACAGAACTTCCATCCGTATGTGGTTGATATTCCGAAAAGTCGAACTAAGCGCTTTGACAGTTCCTTTTTGATACGGGTCGCCAAGGTTTGGAATGAACTGCCTGCGTCTATTTTCCCTGACCAGTATAGTCCTAGTACTTTTAAGCGTCGAGTGAATAGGTTTCTCGTGGATGGACGTGTTCCACCTTAGTCTTCATGTTCACTTAACATCAGGTGTCATGGAAGACAAACGTCCCATCCATATTTTATATAAAAAAAAAAAAAAAAATGCTTATACATATGCATTGTGAAAAAAAAACATATACATATTATAGGTAACAGTAACGCACAGAGATTTCAGTCTACATACTTAGATTCAGCGTTAGTACAACTATGCTAGGTAAGAAATTATATTATTTTTAAATTTAATCTTGCTACTCGCAAAGATATCTAATTGGTCAAACACTGTGTTATAGGTATGCGTTAAACGTGAAATAACTGTGCTCTTAGCGTAGTTCGTGCGATGTGTTCAAGCAAAGGCACTGGCTAGCCAGCAACGAGGGTGATATTACGATATTACACGAACTTGGTGCCACTTTTGACACTTCAATAACTCGAAACCTCTTTAACGTAAACATATAAAACTACGTGTGTTTAATTATATCCATAGGGACATGTAGAAGCCCAAATTTCATGAAACTAGTCAAATCTAATCTAGTTTAAGATCTCACTTTTTTAAATAACAGCTATTGTCATAGGTATCCAATAAAGCAAAGAAATAGAGTTTAATACAGGGACCGGAACCGCTTACCCTTAAAGAGGTTTTTGATTGGGTTTTTCATAGACTTGTTTTAAAAAACCCTATCAATTTGGTAACCGTATCGAAGACTTACCCTAATTTAAGGCTTACCATATCAATAGAGTTAGCTTTATGTAAGCAGTAAGCCTATCGAAAACCCTATTGAAGGTTACCGATTCAATAGGGTTTTAAAACCTGCAGGCAAATTTAATCTCTAAGAATATCAAATTATCAAAAATATCACCATCTATTCAATCTCGCACTTCGAATTATACTTCCGAATTCAACAGCATGCGCGGAAAGAGATAGAAATAGACTAACCCTATCACAGGGTAAGCGCATCCGAAAGTAGTTAACTTTATTCAAAGTGTTACCACGTCGATAGGCTTACCATAACAATAGGGTTACACTTCCATATGGTAAGATTTTGATAGGGTTACCCTATCAATAGGCTTAATCAAATAAAGGGGTTTTCCGGTCCCTGGTTTAATACTAGTTAATTGTTATTTTGTTCCTATAAATAATTATTTCAATTTTGCATAGAACTTGGCATTCATTTAGATCTCCATTCGTTTTGCAGCGAAACCCACATCCAAGCTATTTTTTTTTATTGAACTTAGCTCTCCTTTTTACATTTATAAAAAAAATATCTTTTTGATGGGATAATATAATCTTAAAACCTCGGCCAGTCATATTATACTATGTCGGATACCATTTATATAGGGTCCATCTACAGGGTGTCCCATAACTAGCACGACAAACTGAAATGAAAGAAAGGATGAGGTGTGCTCTACCAGATAAAAAAAAATTACCTCAGTAAAAGTGTCACCGTTTTCGAGATATTCCCGACTTTAATTTTTTTCGAAAAATTCCGCTTTTTATCAGTTTTTTTTGTTGCTGTGTGTACAAACAAACAGATATCTCTTTATTTATTTTTTTGTAAATAATTTAGAATAGTAGATGTATCATATTCAAATACCATTTTGTTAAATTTCATTAGGTATCATTGAGAAAAAAATATTATTCTCATTATGTTTTTCTACAAAAAATATTTATCTCAGCTTAGGCATTCGGTGGTGAAAAAAAAATGTACTGGGCTATCTCTGCACATTTAACAAATAAATTACGCATCTAATAAAGATTTTTGGGGCTGTATGAAGTATAAGGTGTACAGAGAGGCTATCCAAAGCGAAGAACACCTTCGACAACAGATTGCTACAGCAGCCCAAGAAATATCGCAGATAAGTTTAAGCACATTACAAAATTATTTTATTAAGAGGTACCGCGCGTATATCAGACTAGAAGGCCGGCAATTCAAGCACTTACTAGATGTACTCAATGACTAAATAAAAATAAATGATGTTTTTACTCAAACATTTGTATTTTATATCATCTTTCATTTATTCAAATTTAATATGAATCAGCCCCTTTGGCACAAAACTGACAATTTCTTATTTTTCTACAAAAATATGGCCAGTATATTATACCTTTCTGAAATCTTTATTAGATGCGAAATTTATTTGTTAAATGAGCAGAGATAGTCCAGTACATTTTTTTTTCACCACCGAATGCCTAAGCTGAGGTAAATTATTTTTGTAGAAAAACATCATGAGAATAATAATTTTTTCTCAAAGATACCTAATGAAATTTAACAAATTGATATTTGAATATGATAGATCTACTATTCTAAAATATTTGCAAAAAATAAATAAAGAGATATCTGTTTGTTTGTACACACAGCAACAAAAAAAGTGACCAAAAGAGGCATTTTTCGAAAAAAAATTAAAGTCGGGAATATCTCGAAAACGGTGACACTTTTACTGAGGTAATTTTTTTTTATCTGGTAGAGCACACCTCAACCTTTCTTTCATTTCAGTTTGTCGTGCAAGTTATGGGACACCCTTTATAAAAGTCAATTATATTTTAATAGCAGATTAAGAATAATGAGTGGGTCTAAATTACGAAAGAAAATTTTTTTACATTTATTGTTCATTGATTAAAATTTCAAAATTTTTCGAAGTGATCAAAATTTAAGTTTAATCTCTTGTTTATGAAATATAAAAAATGAATATAAAAAAGTCGCTCGTGACCACGGGGTCCGTGAAGACACCAAAACATCGAGTTAAAATATAAATTATACGCGATTAATCCGTTTAAAAAGTAGTTTTATTTAAGTTGTAATAATATTCAGATTCTGTCGTAATAAATGGATAACCCGGTTACTGTAGTTAGTCTGGATGTAAGACTGTAAGAACATCCTATCTTCCAGCCAGGGTTCTCAACCATATGAAAATAGCGTACACTTTTATACTTTTTTATAAACCTAACTTCTTTCATTCATTTCACTGCCATTTCATCAAATTTAGGTATTTTTGAGTAGTTTTTGTTGAACTATGTTCCTGAAGACTTGTTTAATTAATTTAAACTTCATTTTCGGTGTCATTAACTTTAAACATTGTCAAAATTTTCGTTTTAAGAAATTTTTTCACATCTTTTTTAATAGTTGCTTCTATGCTGGACTGGGAGCGAAAGAAAAACATAGAATGTGCCAGCTGCTTCTCTTCCCGGGCATACTGTAAAAGTCAGTTAAGGGACCGAGGTGTTATGGGAGGCTTTTTTGTGGGCGATAGGCTGACCCCCTGTCACTGCAATAGTCTCTCTTCACTATTATAATGCCTCCTAATTTGTCAAACGTGACATCAGATGGTTTTATTACCTCTGGTGTTCTGCCTACCCCATATGGGATACAGGCGTGAAGTTGTGTATGTATGTATGTATTTTTTAATAGTGTCAATTTTTTATCAGCTACTGTGACAAAAAAAGTATGGTTTTACAGTATAATAATATTAATTACTTGTGTAGTATATTCAATAAAAATATTATAATTTGTATTTTACAAGCATCTTTAAGTTAGAGGAGCGAGAACACCGATCAAGGTCAGAATTTACATTTTTCAAATAATGTTATAATTGTTGTAAAATTTGCTCGTAATTATTGTATTGTATCAAGAAAGTTTACACAAGCACTATTTAGGACATGTAGAAGAAAACTAGGTTGTTTAATGGAATAAAAATACCAGGAATCTTCTTTTTGCTGAAAAAAGGGGTACAGTGCTAAAAGTGGTTGCAAAAAAGTTTTTTCCTCTGGCATGTACAATTGATAAGGACGGTCGTGCTCTAATATTGCACCCACAAACAGTAGAGGATCCTTTTGATTCAATGACGCGACATGCGATATATTGCTATTTAAGCAGTTAACATATAATCAGGATGAAGATGAAGAAGAACAAGAAAGAACTAGAAAAAGAAAAAACTAGACGATAAATAAGAAGAACCAGAAAAAGAATTTGAAAGGTAACTTAATTGCTTTTATATTTTCAATCTCTCCTAATATCCATAACTTTGCAGTAGTTTTAAAATTAAACAGGATCACAACTGACCCGTGAAATAGTCTTACTGGACTAAATAAAAAAAAAAATCTTTTAATGTTCGGCTGTCAACATTTTATACTCATAATATTTTGAGAAGAAAATCTGTTATTGGTTTTTTTTTAAGAAAATTACAATTTATATCTTATTTATTATAAACGCTGTTAGTTTTCGTAATAAATAAATAAATAATCATGGAAATATATACGTACGGTCGGCTAATTTTGCGACAATCTCCAAAACGTACACATCCCCTGTAGTTAACAGTAAATCCAAGATGGCGATCAAGGTTTCCCGCCAAGCGTTCTTCCATTCTGAGATACACAGCGGAGCCGATAATACGATTTCTTTAACGAGCTTCCTGAGAAAACAACAATATTATTATCTCACTAATATCATACAGGATTGTTTTGTAGTCACCAGCCAAATTTAAATGTTATTTTTTTGATACGATATAAACATAACTTACATACCTAACATACCCTAACATCAACGGATTTGGATTAAATTTGGCAAAGTGATAGTGTACCATCTGGAATAGTACCATCGAACCAACTGAATTATGACCCATTTACATAATAATGTACTACTACTACTGTACTAAAACTTTTCTATAGTATATTTATGTATAGTATAATAGTTATCTATACTAATATATGAAGCTGAAGAGTTTGTTTTTTTGTTTGTTTGTTTGAACGCGCTAATTTCAGAAACTACAAGTGGGATTTGAAAAAATATTTTTGCATTTGATAGCCCAACTCTTGAGGAAGGTTATAGACTATATTTTATCCCGAAATTCCCACGGGATCAAAAGTTACGCGGGTAAAACCGCGCGCGGTGGCTAGTCTATAATTTTAAAATTATAGACTATAGTCTTAAAATTAAAACAGACTAAATTTGAAAATTATATTAATTACTAACCACATAATATGTAACATATTATGAAACTCATTGCATGGCTCTTTTTTTTAACAAGAAAAATGAACTAATATGGAAAGACACTGGTCTCCACATCGCAGGGAATCCTAGGGTGGAGTCCAGAGTTACTGCTAAATAATTTGCATTGTATAGCATCATATAATTAAGTATAAGATTATTGTGAAAAAAATTGTGTTTGTACAGAAATAAATATTTCATTTCATTTTGCTGAAAATTCGTTTGAAACTGACAAACTTGTAAGGTCTATCGCGAATAATGCACTTATGACTTTTTAGATACTGAACGAATTCTGTACAACGATTTGCCAAAATGAGCTGTACTGAAAATAAAGTTATTGTAATAATGAAATAATGTTACAACCAGCCTGTAACATGCTTTTGTACAAAGATAAGTCGTTTTGTTATAATAAAATACGTAAAATTGTTCTGAAAAAGAACACATGCCTACCACCAAATAATACAGTATAGAATATTTTTGAATATAAGCTTTCTTTAAGTACTTTCTTAATACCTGCGAAATACTAGGTAATTAATAGGTTTTTTATACTTAAGATCAAGATCCAAATGGAATAGATCGCGCAAGGTAACACACAAGATATTTTTCAACACACTTGATCGTAAAGTGAGCCTTATTCTATTGAATTTAGAACTATAAACTGGGCTATAAGTAACGTGTGCATAATATATTATACCCTAGTGCATAATATAATGAATCCTACAAAGTTGAATTGTACCTTTGTGCAAATTACATGCGAGTAAACAGAGCGTATTTTATTGATCCGGGTTATACATTAATTTTTTTCAGAAACAACAGAGAGGTTTTATACCACTTCAAATCCATATACATTTTTAAATGTTTGCGCCTTATATTAGTAAAACAAATATGTACCTATATCAAACAAATTGTTCACAATTTACAATAATTTGTTATAAAATATTAAAATATTTGCATTTACCACTCCAAATTAAACATTTTCACGTAAAATAGGCTGTATATGCTATACAGACATTGACACATTTGGCAGAAAAAAAAACCTACGCGCATGCGCGAGGTTCGGCGCCATTTTTCAATCACAATTCACAGCTTTGTTATCAAGTGTGTTTGTTATTTTATGACCACGTATGTCTGTCTTTTACTCACAAGTGTGTTGAAAAACGTCGTATGTAACTTCGCTCACTTGTTACATAATATACTATTACAAAAAAGACACCTTAACACACATACACCTTACCTTAATAATATGACGTATGAATCTGTGAATGTAGAGGCCGATAAGGGAATTTCGGCGTGTAGCTAAAAATTTAACTAATCGCCAATTCTGGACAAAAAGCATGTAATTGTATAGAAAGGTAAGAATGGTAGCCGTCATTGACGGGATGTCTTTGCGGTTCTTGTTATTTTCCGGTCACACATAAATATCTTTACAAATTGACGACCACTTTGGCGATGGGGTAAACCTATCTGCCTCAGACGCAAAACAAACATGAAAAGAAAGGGTTCCGTGTCTGGGTGTTTATCCATGTGTGTATTTATATTCTAGGTTCCCCCCTAGTTCACTACATGGTATCCCATAACACAAGCTTTGCTTAGTTCTGGGCCATGTAGTTGGTGTATTTGTTCGGGGTATTTATTATACAACGTGTAACATAATGAAGAGATAATACTTAAAGGGATTGTATGTTTGATGATGTAGTTTATAAGTAACAGTAACATAAATTTGTTATCCTTACAGTTCGGACGAAAAACAACTTCAAAGTTTAGATCAAAATATCTAAGTGTCAACCCTAAAAACAGCTGTTAGCTTTTGATGAAATCTATTCGATAATAGATGGCGTAAAACTTAAGTGGTGGGTAACTAAGACTGATACTACAAAGTTGAGCCGGTGCAGGAAAGGTCATAAGGTCACTAACTGCGGCATAAGTCTTGTTTTAGCTTATTAGGTTGACTAGGGTTGTCAAAATATTTTGTTGTAAAATTATTAAATAAATTTGTATGAAAGTGTATACCAGCACTGATCATGCAGATTTTTTTACTGTATATTCTACATATGGTAAAGAAGCTAACCCTTAAGTTTTATCTCTCGATTTTGTTACACGTTGTACAGGTATTTGTTTATTTATATGTAATTCTTATTTATTAATTAATTATTGAACACAATTCAATGTTGTCGCACATTTCTCTATCCATGAATCCATATTGTTTTTACCTACCCTCGCATTGAACCAAACGGTAAGACTCGAATGAGTTCATTCTTTTCTTCCAGCTTAGTGGCAGGTGCTGTCATAATGCTCGTCACCCAAACCATTGGGTTCGAATCCCAGCTCAGGCTTTCTCTGAATTTCGAAATAGATAGTAGCAACTGCGCCTTTTCTTTGAACGTTGAATGTTTTTCATAAGCTGGCCACAACTAGAAAAACATTATGTTAATGAATATAATAAAAAAGCTTTATTTGCATTTTACAAACATACATACATACATAACTTCACGCCTGTATCCCGTATGGGGTAGGCAGAACACCAGAGGTAATAAAACCATCTGATGTCACGTTTGACAAATTTGGAGGCATTATAATAGTGGAGAGACACTATTTTTTTTTTATTAAATCTCTTCTACCTCCGGCAGCAATGCCGCAGTCTTTTTCTATCTACTCATACCTTTAGTAACTTTATTGTTAGCCCTGTTGATAGTACTACTTCTGTACATCTAGTACACGGGCGGGTAAATAAGTGGTGCTACACCGGTTTCTTTTAAATTTTCCACACATTTTTACACTTAAGATCTAATTACTATTCTACACATTGTTATGACTTCATCGAGAGACACTATTGCAGTGACAGGGGGTCAGCCTATCGCCCATAAAAAAGCCTCCCATAACACCTCGGTCCCTTAACTGACTTTTACAGTATGCCCGGGAAGAGAAGCAGCTGGCACACTCTATGTTTTTCTTTCGCTCCCAGTCCTGCATGGAAGCTATTTGCATTTTATAATGCTTAAATGTAATTTTATACATAAAAATATCCAATAAAATCGATCCCGTCTGGAACTCAAACCCAAATCTTCCGCATTCCGTGAAAGGGAATATTCAGCTTTTTCATACACTGTGGTTTTAAAATTTTTGACTCTTAGCAGCTAAGCAAGCTATGTGAATAAAAAGTGTATATTTGTAAGATTCTAGCTGTCCAAAAAATATAATTTGCGGATAAAAGAGTTACGTATACTTTCATTTATCGATAGGAGAATAAATAACATTCCGTAACCTAGCTATTTTCACAAAACTGAATGGAAATGGGGATCTATGTGTGAGCTTAAAATTATGACTGGTGACAAATTTTAGATACTGAAGGAGAAAACTATGTACTCGATTCCGATCATAATTATGTAATAAAAGTAGGAACTTAATTTTTCACTCGAATTCCCCAACAGGAGGCAAACGAGAGGTCCAAGGTTCGAGTCCTGGTCGGGTGACGATTTTATTTAGCATAGTTTTTCAGAGGTCATTGAGGCGCCGTGGTTACTGTGCATATGAAACGATATCGCAAGTCAAGCGCGCTCGGCGCGGCCGGTGTTAGGATGGGTGACCCACGATAATTTATTTCTCACGACGACTTCCGTGCTTCTGAGGGCACGTTAAGCAGTCGGTCCCGGGTTCTGTATACTTGTATACAGTAGTCGTTAGGGTTTGTCAGAAGCCATTTCGGCACCCAATATCTGACATCCACCAACCAGCACTGGGCCAGCTTGGTGGATTATGGCCTATACCTCCTCGTCACGATGATGATGATGTTTTTTCAGTTATTTTTAGTTATAGTAGTTGTCATGGATTTCCGCAAAGTAACGCCTGATTCAATCAATTATAATACTTATTTGGTCTTTGAAAATAATGCCTAACATCGCAACAGTACCGTACCTGATTAACCAACTCCAAAATAACTCCAACATCTTCTTCCCGATTCGTTCTCAAATTAAACTCTACGACATCTTTTAAAACCACCGAACTTGCCTCCATACTCTCATCCAATAAAACATCCCTTTTCTTTAATAAAACATCATAAAAAACAACCATAAACATACCACAAAACTCAACCCCTAAACACCCGACCCCGACGCCTTCCGAAACTAAACCTCCAAGCTCTTGAACTGTCAAAAATGACAGTGACACTTGAAGGACATCTGTCAGAAATGACATGTTATCTCGGCAGCCTTCGGAATCGGTTGCGTATTTTCTCAGCACCTTTTCAGGCCACTCTTTGGCTTGTGTGTCTATTTGTAGAGTTTCATTGTGAAAGCATTGTTTAATTAGTTTGAAGAATTGAAGGCTATTTTTGGTGGTTTCGCTTGGGTTTTCGTATTCGTTGTCGAGTTGTTTTGTTATGGTATGTAGCGACAGTGTCGATATAAGGTTTTTAAGGCTTCGAATCATCGGTTCGGGTAGAGTTTTAAGCTCTTCCCGGTATTTGTCGAAACATTTCTTTATAGTGTTGTGAGTGCGTTTTAGTATTGTAGGAGTTAATTTTTGGATGATTTCTGAAAGGAATCTTTTGATTTCCTGAAAGCAATATCGTATTATTATTCTAAACACTTATCTTTAGTCAAGAGCAAAAAGTCCAAGTATTTTTTTTTGTTATTATGATTATTTTTACGCCTAAAAAATCGTCACAAAAATTAGACATAATCCATTAAAATAATGATCTTAAGGCATTACGGCCATTAAACAAAAAAGACTAAGCTCGCGTTTGACCTCAACCTCATCTGATGAAGTGAAGATGAGGTCGAAGATGCCAGCACACGGGGCTAGGAAAGAACTGGCTCTTCATTAAATATTGCCGGAACACATCACGGAGCGGTAATATGTGGCGGCAGACTAATGTTTTAAATCATTTCTTGATTATTGTAGATAGTGCTGATTATTTTTGTCCATTTAAGACGTGTCACCATAACCCTGAATGACATATCTTTTATCACAATAAAATTAATAACACAATTCAGTTTTCAACCGACTTCCAAAAAAGGAGGAGGATCTCAATTCGTCTGTATGTTTTTTTTTGTGTCTTTGTTACACGATATTTCGGACAATTATGAATCGATTTTAAAAATTCTTGTTTCATATGATAGAGGATACTTCATTGTTGGTCCCATATAAATTTGAGATTTAGAACAAAAGCGGGCTTTGCTTTTAAATAAATATATTTTTTTAGTTTCTTTTTAATACAAACCTCATATCGACGATTCAGTAAAACATCTGCATACGCCGTAACAAAACAAAGAAAACTCTCATATTGAAAAGCATATTCACTAAAATTGAACTCCGAAAATCCCCGGTCTATTATCACTAACTTCTCATCCATGAATTTATTAACATCATCTGTGCTAACAGAACAATTATCTCGAGCTTCCGCGAGTAAATAAAAAATATCCAATTCACATCCATTCGAAATTACATCAAGAATATTAACGCTATCAACATCTGTGACTTCAAAAACTTCTTTTGAGAAGACTAAAAATCTTCCCACTTTATTCTTATACGTCTCAACTTCAACGTCATTATCATAAGCTTTAAACTCAGAAAGATTTTTCAGTACTGCATCAATAAGCTGTCTTATAATCGACTTGTCACTGTCAAATAGTCCGATTTTATCCATCACAATGACAGTTGCAATGTCAAAGGCAATGTCAGATCCACTTTCATTCGTTTTCGATAATGCCTTCAATATGTCGGGTAGTATTTTTATACTGAGTGAATGGCAGGTGCTGTTTTTGAGAACGTTTAGTAATGTTGTTGATAAGTCTATTCCCGCGCGTTTGGTTTCAACTGAAATGTAATAAAAAACATATTAGGTATTATATAATTAATAAATAAACATACATCACATACATAACTTCACGCCTGTATTCCTTATGGGGTAGGCAGAACACCAGAGGTTATGAAGCCATCTGATGACACATTTGACAAATTTGGAGGCATTATAATAGTGGAGAGAGACTATTGCAGTGACAGGGGAACAAAAAATTTCCTAAAAAACTCAAGGAACAAAAAATTTCATACAAACTAAAAGGTCCTATATTTCCCGTTCCCGTGGGAATTTCGGAAATTCCTTCCTTAGAGCACCCCTACATCCCTTAAAGAATGTATGTTCCAAATTTCAGCACTCTACTATAATAAATAAATTCTTATATCTAATTGATTCTTATTATCTTACCTTCACGACTCTTTAGCATATTAACAGCGTGTTCATAGATACTGTCTATGAGGGTCTCGCCTTCGAATCCCGGTGCGGTAAGCAACTCTTCTAAGCCGTCACATATCATTCGTCTTAACCCCGGAGATATCTGTCTCGGTAGATGCTGAAAAAATAAAAATAATTAATACTTATATTGCCTAATAAATAAATAATTATAAATAAATTCCCCAGACAATTACACCAACTACATGGCCCCAAACTAAGCAGAGCTTGTTATATGGGATACCATGTAGCGAACTAGGGGGGACCTTGAATATGAAATACATATAGATAGGCGCCCAGACCCGGAACTTTTTTTTTTCTTGTTCCGTGCGCGAATCGAACCCACGACCACTAGCATCTGAGGCAGACAGTGTTACCCCATCGCAAAAGTGAATACAATACAATATTACAATTACAATAAATTATACACGATGTTAAAAACAGGACTTTGGAGAAAATTATCTCAGATAGTCTACAAAGGCAGACCACAATTTGTCTACAAAAATCGTTTTCCATTTGAATTTTTGGTTTTTCAATAAAAAAAACTTCTAAACAGTTAAAGGAGATGTAGTGACTAAGCTTGAAAAGGGTATGCTACGGTGGTTTGGACATTTGGAAAGGATAAGTGGAAGTAGATTTACGAAAGAGATGTACAGAGCAAGAATGGATGGTGCTGTCGGAAGGGGCCGCCCTAGGCGAACGTACGCCGATCAAATTGGCGACGTTCTTAAAAAAGGCCTAGTTAAAAGTACCCGTAACCGGCGATCATGTATGAAAATATTTATGAAAGTGGTGGAAGCGAAAGAGGTATGTCTCGATCGTAGCACTTGGTGTTCCCTTGTCTCTGCCTACCCCAAAGAGAGACGTGAAGTTATATATGTATGTACATTTAAAGGAAAGCGCGCGCGCAATGGGCAGTAATACAAGCGATTGTCAAGCAGTTGCCTGGAAGCGATTTCTTTCAGGCAACCATTAAAATTAATCCACATAGCATTATAGAGGGTTAATTTGTATTCACCGGGCAAATTATTTTTACACAATAAGTATCATTTATAGAAAACGAAAAATTATTTTTTTATAAAGAAATAAATATATCCGCTATACATATTAAGCAAACCATGGTCACTCTAAATTACCATTAAAATGTGGGCAACTACGCAAAACATCTTGTAGTACTACGTCGTATTATCAATGAAATGCCGCTTCGTAGTAAGTATGTTCATGTTCAACATCGACTATTTTTTTGAAAAGTTTGTGATTCCATATTTCTACTTTTTTGTACTAAGCTTTGCTAAAATAAATATGCAGGTACGTTTATATCGTATCAAAGAAACTAACATTTAAATTTGACTAGTGACTACAAATCAACCCTGTATTTACAAAAAGAAACAATATAAAAGAAGATAAATAGAAATCTTTGGACAGAGTATTTGGACGTTAACGTTAATCGGATACTTTACATACTTTTTAATATAAATCAATATACAATATAAAACTGTTCCGTTATTGATTGGGGTACTGATTGACTGAGGTACTGACAGAAAACATACAGCCATAGCTACTGGGCGTAGAGATATTAACGAACAAAGGCGGATCCTTAGTTACGTGAAATAATGAGCGTTTAGAAAAATTATCATCACTTATCTTAATAGCTTATTCTTCTAAGAATTTTCAACACATTGGTTTAAGTGTGTATCTTTTTTAAAATAAATATTTTCAACCAACTTCTAAAAATAGCGAGGTTCTCAATTCTTCTGTATGTTTTTTTTTTTGTGTTTTTGTTACTCGATATTTCGTACAATTATGAATTGATTTTAAAAATTCTTGTTTCATATGATAGAAGATACTTCAGAGTTGGTCCCATCTAAATTTCATCGAAATCGATTGAGTACCTACTTCATTGAAAATTTCAAAGTTTTGAAAAAATATGTATGATTATATATGAATGTTTACGTTGATGACATTCTCCACTCAGCCAAAGTTTTGAAGTGAAGTCGGTTTTTTGATGCTCTGCATTCGTTGCTTATTGTTTGTAATGTAAATTTGTTTGATTTTTTCCAGATTTCCGTTTGGCAGTTGCGGGGTTATGTAAATATCCTGTGCAAAAAGGTGCATTCCTCCCAATAGATATATGCAACCCAAAGTATATATTTTTTTTCGAGCACAAAGCAACAGATAATTAGGAAAACAATATACTTATTGTTTAAGTCTCCTAATTTTAGTTTAGTATTATTTCTTCGACACTGAAATATAGTTTGAATTGATATGTTGAAAGTAAATATAACAAGGGTTTTATTGGCATTTTTGTGGGCGATAGGCTGACCCCCCGTCACTGCAATAGCCTCTCTCCATCATTATAATACCTCATTTGTCAAACGTGACATCAGATGGTCTTATAACCTCTGGTATTCTGCCTACCCCATTAGGGATACGGGCGTGAAGTTATGTATGTATGATGATATCTTGAAAAGTATGTACTTTTGAACCACATATTCTTTGGCAAAAAGTATTATTTTTTGGTAAGGAACTCAAAGGTAAGGATATCAAAAAGAACACCTTTTATAAGTATTTTTTTTTGTATTTCGCGGTATGGCTATTCTAAGACTACCCTACGCGGGCAAAAATTAATATTCACCTGTAAACTTCTATCGTCAAGCTCGACTAGGCTTAAGTCCACAGCTTCGCCTCTTACGTGACAACTACATAACTTGACGGTTAGTAACATCTCCAATTCTTTGATATTCTCCTGCGAGGCTAAAAGAAAAAAAGTTTAAAATCAAAGCAAATCATATTTATTGCTTCAAAGTATGGTACAAAAGGTAAGACCGGCTGGTGTAGTGGTAACATACTTTGCTTTCTATACCAGAAGCCCTGAGTCGCTACATTCATGATATTCAAAAAAGTGCATCGTCGTAAGGTTGTTTGTTTAACCGTGTACTACAGGATACATTTTGGTGAGTGCGCGAGTGCTCTGTTTGAACAAATTGAACCCTCACCCTTTTACCATCGGACTACTAGACGCAGACAGAACTTCCATCCGTATGTGGTAGATATTCCGAAAAGTCGAACTAATCGCTTTGACAGTTCCTTTTTGATACGGGTCGCCAAGGTTTGGAATGAACTGCCTGCATCTATTTTCCCTGACCAGTATAGTCCTTTTTATATATACAGTATAGTTACTTTTAAGCGTCAAGTGAATAGGTTTCTCGTGGTACCACCTTAGTCTTCTGTTCAATTAACGTCAGGTGTCATGGAAGACAAACGTCTCATCCATAATTTACGACCGGCTGGTGTAGCGGTAACATACCTTGCCTTCTATGGCAGAGGTCCTGGGTTCAAATCCCGGCGGCGGCGGATATTTTTGTGATGAACACAGATATTAGTCGTCAAGTCATGGATGTTTATATGTTTATTTAAGTTTATTCTAATAAAAAATATGTATTTATTCAATATGTATGTTTATATATTTCTTAAGTAGGTATATCAGTTATCTAGTATGCATAACACAAGTTCTTTAAGAAACTTAATTTGGGCTAGATAATGTTGTGTGAGTGTCAGAAATATTTATTTATTATTTATTTATACTTTATAAAAAAAATATACGAGTTTACATACTCACCATGTTTTCGAACCAACACTAAAAGACTAGAGAGAACTCCCGGCTCGTCTTGAACGATGGCTAAATACAACACCCTTTTCAAATTGACCTGAAACGTTGAATAATATGTTATTATTACATGTGAAGTCAAAGTAAGATTAAAAAGGGTATCTTACGGTGGTTTGGACATACATAAGGATGTGTGAAAGTAGAGATACGAAAGAGGTTTACAGAGCAAGAATGGGTGGTGTTGTCGGAAGGGGCCGCTCTAGGCGAACGTATGATAAATTGGCGACCGGTCTCAATTATTGGTCTCATATACATTTCATCAAAATCGCTAAACTTCTTTTTGCAAATTTGCAATTTTTGTAACAATATGTATGAAAAGGGAAAATTATACATTTGGTCCTGCTAAAGATTTGACAAGGATATTTTTTTTATGAATATTAGCTCGCGTTTGACCTCAACCTCACCTGATGGTAAGTGAAGATGAGGTCGAAGATGACAGCACACGGGGCTAGGACAGAACTGGCTCTTCATTAAATATTGCCGGAACACATCACCGCCGGCAATATTTAATGAAGAATTTAATATTTAATATTTGGCGGCAGATTTTATATGAAGGTGGTCGCTAGCCAGTCGGACCCTGACGGGATCCTACCCCCAAGTGGAAGTTTGGAAGTCGGTTTTTCTACCAACTTCCAAAAAAGGAGGAGGTTCTCAATTCGTATGTATGTTTTTTTGTGTCTTTGTTACACGATATTTCGGACAATTATGAATCGATTTTGAAAATTCTTGTTTCATATGATAGAAGATACTTTTAGAGGTCCCATATAAATTTCATCGAAAGTGATTGAGTACTTCAAGGATAATTTCAATTTTTTGAAAAAATTTAATGAATTAGGAGAATGTTTACATTGACGAAATTATAACTCAGCCAAAGTTTTGACGTGAAGTCGGTTTTTTAATGCTCTGCATTCGTTGATTATTAATGTTCTACATTCGCTGACAAGGTTCTACATTTGCTTGGTGGTAGGATCCTTTCTGGGTCCGCCTGGCTAGCGACCACCCTTTATATAAAGTCTGCCGCCAAATGTTACCGCTCCGGCGGTGATGTGTTCCGGCATTATTGTATAAAGAGCCAGTTCCTTCCTAAACCTAGAGATTGAGGTCAAACGCGGGTTTAGTCATTTATAAAAAAAAAAAATGAATTCAACCGTAAAGTAATATTTAAAAAAATTTAATCATAACTCACCACATAATTAACACCGTCATATGTATTTAAGATATTGAAGGGAATCTCGCACTTGTTTAATAAGCACTTATCATATGTTACGACACTACTCGAAGAATCTCGATTCACGTATTTACCTAGAGGAAATAAAAAAAAAACTTAATCCTTATTTATTTAAAAAAGATAACAACAGCAACATAAACCCAAATAAGTTATAACAATAAATATTGCTTATACAGAAAATAACTGCTGGACTGGGAGCGAAAGAAAAACATTGAATATGCCAGCTGTTTCTCTTCCCGGGAATTCTGTTATAGTCAGTTTAGGGACAGAGGTTTTAATGACGTTTTTGCGGGCGATAGGCTGACCCCCTGTCACTGCAAAAGTCTCTCTCCATCATAATAACACCTCCAAAAAAACCTACAGGCCCATGTCCAAAAAATGGGTGCGTCATATGAACCACCAGGTGACGTATATATGACGATATGAGCATAAAATAATAAGATTCATGCCGTCACTTGTAAGCTGTCCAACTGAGTGCTGGTGAGAATTCAAAAGTGCAGATAGAGTCACATATTTTTGTACGGCATTTTCACCATCGATAGATCCATGAAAAATAATGAGGAAGCGCGCAGTGCTGTAAAAAAAATGGTGCACCACAAAGTCTGTATTTTTTTTTGATTTTCTGTCAATTTACAGGGTTTTGGTCATTACATTCTATACGGCATCAGTTTCAAAATCAACAAGCTTGTGATTAAAAACTAGCGCTGTACATTTTAGGTACTCAAAACAGTTATCAGACTTACCTAAAAATTGTGTCTTCATTCTGTGCAAAACGCGTTCAGTTTTATTCGAGGAGTGCGCTTTTGTTTGCAAGTTCCAAATTTTGTTGTAAATCTGGAAAAGAAAACTAGTTTAAAAAAAACATCGATTTAGTACCTACCCTAGATAACCTATCAACTTTTTAAATGTGCACAGCATTTCATCATCATCATCATAACTCCGTGTAATAGGTCCACTGCAGGGCATGAGTCTCTCCTCTGGGTGACGAGGAGGTTTAGGCCATAATCCACTGAGCTGGCCCAGTGCTGGGTGGTGGATGTCAGAATTTTCAGGGTCCCGATATGGCTTCTGACAAACCCTAACGACTACTGTATACAAGTATACAGCACCCGGGACCGACAGCTTAACGTGCCCTCCGAAGCACGGAAGTCGCCGTGAAAAACGAACGGTCGGCGGTCACCCATCCAAGTACCGACCGCGTCGAACGTTGCTTAACCTGTGATATCGTAAGATACACACAGTAACCACGGCGCCACGACGACTTCATTTATACAAGATTAATTTTAATTAACGCATCACCTCTTGAAGGCAGCCTCTCCACATCAATCCCAACAACATTTATTCTACGACTTTTTACAAATCTTGATAAATAGCACAAAAAAGATATACAAAAGAATGTTTGCTCCCTGTGTTATTTACTACTCTGTGAATGTAAGTAACGCCAGTTTACAGACAATAAATATTTTTTGTACGGGAAAGCTTAATTTTTTTTTTTTAATTATTAAAAATCATAGAGACCCTTACTTGGTGGTAGAATCCCGTTAGCGTCCGACAGGCTAGCGACTACCGTTCATATAAAATCTCCCGCCAAATTACACTGATACAGCGTTGATGTGTTCCGGCAATATTTAATGAAGAGTCAGTTCTTTCCTAGCCCCGTGTGTTGTCATCTTCCACCTCATCTTCACTTACCAGGTGAGGTTGAGGTCAAAAACGCTTAGTATATAATAAAAAAATAACCAACAACATAATCATTCACTTACATCATTCAATTGATTCTGGTCCAATTCGTTTCTTGGTGACAACGCTTCAAGTTTCTTTAGCGAGACAATCAGCGAATCTGGATCTACGGTTTTCGTTGAAAATATTATCTGAAATTGAATTACTAATCAATTAATTGATTAAAATTCAATTACTAATCAATTAATTGATTAAAACTTTAATTAATAATTAAGTTATTAATTATTTTGGTACGTAATGAGCGGAAGGAGCTTCCTGCGTCTATTTTTCCTGACCAGTACAGTCCTGATACTTTCAAGCGTCGAGTGAATAGGTTTTTCGTGGATGTACGTGTAACACCTTAGTCCTTAAAGATCGCTTACCATCAGATGTTATGGAAGACAAACGTTTTAGACCGTGTTTTTAGTAGTCGGGTTTTATATAAGGAGGCTTCCAACGACACCTCATTTGTCCAATTGAGATAACTTGTTAAGAAGTTCTGTGGTAACAGATGAACATCCATACCCAAATACATACATACTGGTTATAATCATAACCCTCCTTTTTGCTTCGCCGTAGTCCGTTAAAAATATTGATTTATTTTGAATTGAAATATTTTGACGACCGGCTGGTGTAGTGGTAACATACATTGCCTTCTATGCCAGAGGTCCTGAGTTCGAATCCCGGCGACGGCGGATATTTGTGGGATGAACACAGATATTAGTCGTCAAGTCATGGACGTTTATATGTTTATTTAAGTTTATTCTAATAAAAAATATGTATTTTTCAATATGTATGTTTATATATTTCTTAAGTATATCAGTTATCTAGAATCCATAACACACGTTCTTTAAGAAACTTAATTTGGGCTAGATAATGTTGTGTGAGTGTCAGAAATGTTTATTTATTATTATTTATATTTATAATATACCCACCGCCGCACGACAATTTGTGCCTTGCTAATTTTAAATGTTTGTGAACATGTCGTAGTGTTAAATAATTGTAAAATAAATAAATTATAATTTTGCTTGTGTTGCTTACAACTTACAACCGACTTTAAATTATATGAACATTTTGTCTATCAACTGAACTACCGGGTCCTGGCCGTTTGCCATCTAATCTTCACATATTTCACTTCAGATAAAACATTGCAAGCAAACAAATAGTTTTTTAAGGTAAGTTCAAAATTTAAAAATAATCGACCATTTCTTTGTTATATTTCATCAAGATCTGTTTAGTCATTCTGCCGCCATTAAAGATATAATCATCTACACAAACATTCTCATTCATAATATTAGTAGGATTTCAAAATAAGTTTAACAAAACCACGTAAATCTTACCTGCAACGCTGTCAACACAGTTTCACTACTAAGGCCCACACCAGACGGAGCGTGCACAATGGAAAGGCATGATTCAGACAGAGACTGTTCATCGAGACATCTTCGAAGGTCTAGTATCTGGCGAGAAGAATATTACATTTACAGTGTGACATGTGACAAATTTTAGATACTGAAGGAGAGCACTCTGTACTCGATTCTGATCATAATTATGGAAGGTAATAAAAGTAGGCCCTTAATTTTACACTAAAATTCCCTATAAATAAATAAGCTCCGTTTGACCACCACTTTGGCGAAGGGGTAAACCTATCTGCCTCAGACGCCAGTGGTTGCGGGTTCAATTCCCGCCCGGAACAAGAAAAAAAAAATGTTCCGGGTCTGGGTGTTTATCTATATATGTATTTATATTCTAGGTTGCCCCCGAGTTCGCTACATGGTATCTCATAACACAAGCTTCGCTTACTTTGAGGCCATGTAGTTGGTGTGATTGTCTGGGGTTTTTATTTTATTTTTATTTATAATATATACTTTACTTTATGCCTGAGTCAATCGCGGCACGTGACCTGGCCCGCGGATCGCTGCCAACGCTAGTGTAACCATGCGTTGCCAAATCAATTCTTTAACTTTCGGTTAAGTTTACTCAGTAAAAAAATTAATATATATTTTTTATTATATTTTTTCTTTTCATGTGCGTATGATCTCAAACTATCAACGTCCTCAAATTTCAAAAGTGACCCACCAGTCACCCAGTATATTTAATACTAGCCACCGCGAGCGAAGTTTAATACTTTTTTAACAACTTTTTGTTTTTTAGCGAAAATACCCAAAGTTTACAGTTTACCACAAATTTATGGAAAAATTAAGGAAAAAGTGCACTATTTTTTTATTTTATTTAATTAATAATGCGTTAACAATCAAACAAAACATATTTGAAGCATCTTTGATATTCAGTTTTGTTTTTACAGACGTTTGAAGTTCATGTAACAAAATTAAAAATTTTAGAATCACCAAGTTCAAGAATCTTTCAATCACTCTGTATACAACGTTATGTTTTGTTTATGCAAAACCTGAAACAGTTTGTTCAAAATCGTTAGGCAATAGAATCGATTATTATATTTTAACTCAATAATATCTACAAAACCATAAATAATATAATAGCGAGATGTCATATGAAGAAATATAAAGTTCAGAGTGAAATAAAATATAAATAATGTATCATGTAAGTGTATATGCAAAAATAAAACGTAATGTAATATTGTCTTAAGTTTTCGCGATAAATAGTCACTTTATTGCCATATTTATGATTTATCGCGTTTTTATACAACCTATAGATTTTCAGGAAAGTTGTCGGCCTCATTTTGCTAAACTTAACATTTTGCCACTCCCTTCCCTGTATATATTTGAAATTTGTTGTTTTGTTTATCAAAATAAGCAATTGTTTGAAACAAATAGTGAAGTTGAGAAGACGTGGTAGAAGCAAAGACAAACTGTACATATCGGTTCAAAAACTACCATTATATAGTAGTAATGTTCATTGTATGGCGATAGGCATTTTTAATAAATTGCCATCAAAAATTAAAGAACTACCTAGAAACAAATTTAAAACTGGCCTATTTAATTTATGCTTAAGAAAAATGTACTATAGCGTCAAAGAATATTTAAATGACAAAGTAGTGAATTAATTTGAAATTGCAATCAAAATGTACATATATTTTTTTTAATAATAAGACGGTTGACATTATAAGATAAATATTTTTAACATTGACATTATAGAATACTTTTTGACTTATTTAAATATTGATTTACCTTTTTATTTTGTGTTTGATTTATTGTGTTATATTTTTCTTGGTTGAATGACATAGTAATTATATTTTAAATTTTTAAAAATGAAGATGTTGTTTTACTTCTGTAAATTTGCACGCTAAATGACAGCAGTATGTGAACGCACTATGATATATTTATTATGTAACTCTTGACTACGCATGTACTGGCAAATAAAGATTATTTATTATTATTATTATTTATTATTATACGCGATAAGTCCGTATAGTACAAAAAAGGTTAAAACGTGTTATATTTATGACGACCACTTTGACGATGGGGTAACACTATCTGCCTCAGATCCCAGTGGTTCAATACTTTAATTATTTATAGGGAATTCTAGTGAAAAATTAAATACCTACTTATTACATAATTATGATCAGAATCTAGTACAGAGTGCTCTCCTTTAGTACCTAAAATTTGTCACCAGTCATCATTTACGTCAAAAAAATATATATAAAACAAACAATGAGATTTCTGACAGCTTAAAAAAACAAAACGGTACAAAAATGGTACAAAAGCCTTCGATAGATGGCGCTTTACAAAAGGCGAAGTCTTGTCTGCCATACAGCCATTAATTCCACACTGCGTTTTTAAAAGTAAAATAAATTAATTGACGTCTGTATCAGAAATTGAACGTATAAATAACCATAGATGGTAGATACCACTTACCTACATTATAGTATACAGACTTAACGCCTTCGGCTTTTTAAAAGTGCCATCTTTAGAGGTTTTCAGCTGTCAGAAAATCCCTCATTAAAAATATATATTTAAAACGTATAGTCACCTTTGTCAGATCAACATTAACTTCATGGTTACAACACGCTATAAGCAGACTTTTGGCCGCGGCTATAGAAACGCGCGTTTTCAGGGCGTGTGCATACCAGGCGTTTTGTTCGTCGTAAATCTTTATTACATGCGCCGTTAGGTGCAAAAGAGACCTTACTTGTTCAGGCATGTTCTGTAAAAATATTTGTACGTAGATAGCTGTAGCAGAGGCAAAAAATAACACGTACCTACCTACATACATACATAACTTCACGCCTGTATTGTATCCCTTATGGGGTAGGCAGAACACCAGAGAAAATAAACGCATCTGATGTCCCGTTTGACAAATGGAGAAATGATAATGCACTTGGAGCAATAGAAGAACCGAATGTACCGGCTGTTTCTCTTCCCAGGCATACTGTAAAAGTCAGTTAAGAGACAGAGGTTTTATTGACGTTTTTGGGGCGATAGGCTGACCCCCTGTCACTGCAATAGTCTCTCTCCATCATTATAACACCTTCAAAGTTGGTATGACAACCACTTTGGCGATGAGGTAAACCTATCGGCTTCAGACGCCAGTGGTTGGGTGTCGATTCCCGCGTCAGAAATTGTAAATCCCAGTCTGTATAGAAATTGGTCTCGGGTGGTCTTACCTGCAAAGCTATACCATAAGATGGAGCTACGTTAGCAATATAACGTAAAAACAAAAATGTGGTAAGTAATTTCGAGGCGTACCGCCAGGTCCCGGTAGCTCAGCGGAAGAGCACCGGCAAACGAGAGGTCCCAGGTTCGAATCCTGGTCGGGTAATTTTTATTTATCACATTTTTCATTCACTTAAGAATAATTGAGAATTTTAAATGCAAAAACTTAAAAACATTAAGAAAAAAAATTTTCAGGGTTTGGGCGTTCACTACATGGTATCTCATAACACAAGCTTCGCTTACTTTGAGGCCATGTAGTTGGTGTGATTGTCTGGGGAATTATTATTATATATTAAAGTCAAACGTGTCATCAGAAGGTTTTAAAGCCTCTGGTGTTCTGCCTACCCCATAAGGGATACAGGGGTGAAGTTATGTATGTATGTAGAAAAACCCTTACCAAATCCTCATCTAAAATACTAAGCTCTTGTATTGTATGAAATACCATTTCCTTGTATAACAAAGATTTCTGTATCAATCCGTTTCTCGGTTCACATTCAAACACACTCCGCCATATTTGATGGACATCGGTCTTCGTTTCGTCACCTTCATGAGGATCACAGTATGCTGTTATTAAGTACTTCATGCTGATCTGAAAAAATCATTTATCTAAGTCAGTTAAAAAAAAAAAACAAAAAAACTTCATTTCTAGCTCTTACATTTTTTTTTGCAATGGAAACAATGAGTTACCTAAAAATGGCGAAAGTATCATTTACAGAAACCATTAGCGCAAAAAAGGGTATGTATTTTTTTTTGCAAGGAAATTAACATATTGAGCAAAGCATGGTCACTCTAAATTATGATTGAATAACATTTAGAGTAAAGACGACTACGCGCTACTACAAAACATCTTATAGTACTACGTCGTAGTATTATCGGACGTAATCAATGAATTACCGCGTCGTAGTAGCTGTGTTCATCAACAGCGACTATTTGTAAAAAAGTTTAGGTGCCATAGTAATGTTTTTAATTTATCACATTTTTCATTTACTTAAGTTTAGGTGCCATATCTTAATTTTTTCCACTGAGCGATTTTAGTAAGAACTTTGTTTCAAACTTATTTTTGACTTCTTATACCTTCTTCCTTAAATTATAAACAGTATTTTGACTTGGAATAAATTTTTGCTGTGTTTTAATAAACTTACATCTTAAATAACTGAAAAATACACTAAATACTTACAAACTTTTGACTTTATTTAGCATATTTTGCAGTTATAATTTAGCATTATAATAATTGAGCATTAAAACTTCAAAATATTATTAAACTTACATTTCTCAAATGTGTATTCTGCGACAGCAGTGCTTGTTGCATCAAAATAGCTCTTTTTTTCTGCGGCAATAAGTCGTAGGTCTTTATGCAAGCTTGCACCAACTTCTCGCAGTAGGGTATATTCGACTCGAGTAACCATATTGCCTGGAGGGGAGATAATAAATAAATAATAATAAATCCATATTCCGCAACACACACACAACACACGCACGCACACTAGTCTATATATAATAAAGACTATAAATACTAATATATAAATATATGCATAAAAAAGCTTAAGTACTTTAAATGCTGTCTTTTATAATGATTTTTTTTAAGCTATTGCATAGCTTCTATCGCGGGCCTTGAGCGAGGGGACCGAATCCAGAAATTCCGTAACGAAAAAAACCTAACACCCCCCACTCCGACCGGCACAGCGGTAATACTTTGATTTCATAACTTTACATGCGTGCTTTAATAAACAATCAGCGTCATCTACTAGGAACTTGTGGAACTTCATATTAGATCAAACATTACTGCATTAATAAAATAAATAAATAATTGTAATTGCATAAGTTGCTATGCAATAGCTTTACCGCGGCAGTCTCCGAGTGCCACACGTCTTTTTTAAAACTTAATGTTAATGTTTAAATTGTTCTCCTAGCTTTATTCTGTCCATAAATATGGATGCCCACGATACAGGTTCTTCCTAGTGTGGGATCCACAGTTCATGCATTCTGTATTGTTACAATAAATTAGTTAAGTCTGCTATTAACAATTTTGTTATAATTTATGAAACAAAGTATTATTCTCATATTTTTTGTCGTTAAGTCTAAATGTAACAATTTATAGTTTAAATAAAGAATTTGAATTAAATTTGAATAAAACACCTTATATGCGAATTTCATAAATTAATAAAAAATAAAATCCCCAGGCAATCACACGAACTACATGGCCTGTGAAACTTAATGTCCAGCAGTGGACGTCTTCTGTTGATGCTGATGGCTTCAAAGTAAGCAAAGCTTGTGTTATGCGATATAATAGTGGTTCATTAAA
The DNA here is from genome assembly GCA_944452665.1 of Stenoptilia bipunctidactyla. NCBI lineage: Eukaryota > Metazoa > Arthropoda > Insecta > Lepidoptera > Pterophoridae > Stenoptilia > Stenoptilia bipunctidactyla. Next base: position 17,570,837 of record OX101747.1, on the reverse strand, counting down.
GAAAGGAATTGAAAATGGCGGCGCTTATCATGTTCTCTCGCTCGCACATTAGTGCCGTCTATACTCACTCTTGCGCATACGGTCAGTAAATTCATCATAAGACCATCGAATGGCCGATTGATGACGTCACAATTTTGTACTTCGGCTTAAACAAGGTGTTAATAGTTATTGAATAAGATATTACAGTAGACCAAGAGACAAAAAAAGCCGGCGGAAAAAACTCTTGGCACTCTTTTTCAGTCAGGATTATATGAATTAATACAAATAGGTACTTACAGTACAAATTGTGGTACATTAAAGAAAGGAATTGAAAATGGCGGCGCTTATCATGCTCTCTCGCTCGCACACTAGTGCCATCTATACTCACTCTGGCGCATACGGTCAGTATAAAAATATTTCTGCTTAATAAAATATATAAATATTTTTTAATTAATAATTATTTTATTGGATATGATTGTTGTCGGTATTTTTCCGTATCGATGTATATCGTTGTTTCTCAACCAATATCCGTTGTTGAGATCGTGTTTTCGCCAAAGATATAGATACCTACCACAGACATTAATGTTAAATAAAAATATAATAAAATGGTAGGAAAGTCAAAACTGTACATTGAATATTTTTTTTAAAGAATACTTGGGGTATGATCTACAATCGAAACAGAAACAAAAAATATAGTTTTTAGAATTTTTGTCTGTTTGTCTGTTTGTCTTTCCGGGATAAACTCAAAAAGTACTGCATGGATTTACTTCAAATTTGGCATGAAGATAGTTAAGAAGTCGGGTCAACATATAGGCTACATATTATCACGCTAGCAGTGTTATAATCGTAGGTGCGTTTGGTGCTGCATAGCGTTCACGCAGACGACGTCGCGGGCAGCAGCTAGTGTTAAATAAAACGTTGTTTTGCAGCAACGTTGCATGGAATGAAGTCGTTGCACGTCGAATTAATGTCATACACGCAACTGGAAGAGATTTCATATCAATCTTTTAATTTTATAAAGACTGCTATGTTATTGCTCTATGATTGGTTAATGCATATAAAAATTGTAATTAATAATTATTTTAAAAGATTTACCTCTTATTTATGTATTTATTTTTATTTACGTTTGATAAACTCTAAATTAATTAATGACTATTTGATAAGTATGCGGAAAGTAAACACGGTATTCTTGCTGAGAGCTCGTTTATTACTGCCAGATTAAAGCGGCGGCGCAGCGCGCGCTATGTGTATCTTATACACATAGCGCGCGCTGATACTTATTTTTACCAAAACTGAACTCAATTGAATATTTTATTTAATTATTATATTTTTGGTATACATTCAAATGAAAATTTCCATAGTGTGCTTTAAAATTTAATAGAAGTGGCACACTTCTGTTTAACCTGGTGGTAGGATCCCTTCTGGGTCCGCCTGGCTAGCGACCACCCTTTATATAAAGTCTGCCGCCAAATGTTACCGCTCCGGCGGTAATGTGTTCCGGCAATATTGTATAAAGAGCCAGTTCCTTCCTAAACCCGTGTGCTTTCATCTTCGACCTCATCGTCACTTACCATCAGGTGAGATTGAGGTCAAACGCGGGTTTAGTCACTTATAAAAAAAAAAAACCGCTACTACTTTTGCTTTTTTTACATTCATTTTGATTTATTTAATAATTAATGACATTATAACTCAGCCAAAATCTTGACGTGAAGTCGGTTTTTATAGTGCTCTGCATTCGTTGATTATTATTTACTTTTTAGTTCAATTTTGAAGTCGGTTTTATTATTTAAGAATATTTTAATTACTTTTTTTTAAGTTAAGTAGTGTAAACTAGGTAAGTCCATAAAGGTAACTGATATTGGTAGTGTGGGTAGATACACAGTGGAATCCGTTTATAATGACATCGAAGGGAAATAAGAAACAAGTCATACTAAACGGAGGTCATACAAAGCATAGGTACTGCAAGAATAAATAAACTGTTTAAGTTAGTATGTGATTTATTTTAATAGAGAGGAATAAAATAGAGATAAATCAAAGTAGATATTAATAAGTATACTCAATAAGTAAATCTACGCTCTGAGACTCAAATCAAAAATGCTTTCACGCGCCGAAAGTCTTTGGGTATAACGTGACTCTCCCGAACACTGCCAAAGGTGTTAGAAATCATACGGTCGGTCACTATAAGCGGACAAAATTAAAAAATGGTCACAATAAGCGTTATGTCACTATAGGCGAAGTCATTATATCCGACTTAGTCATATAATTTATATGAAAACCAAACTTCACTGTAAACACGTCATAACGAGCGGTTGGTCAATATAAGCGGAGTCATAATAATCGGATTCTACTGTATACTTATTTTTCTTTCTTTCTGCAGATGTGAGTGAACTATTAATTGTGTTGTATTCTTTCTAAACTTACGTGAGTAACGTAAGTATGGTACAATTAAGACGGATTAATTATTTATTTTAGGTTCTAGGTTCCCCCCTAGTTCGCTACATGGTATCTCATAACACAAGCTTTGCTTACTTTGAGGCCATATTAATAAAATAAATAATAAATATTTCTGACACTCACACAACGTTATCTAGCCCAAATTAAGTATCTTAAAGAACTTGTGTTATGGATACTAGATAACTGATATACTTGAGAAATATATAAACATACATATTGAATAAATACATATTTTTTATTAGAATAAACTTAAATAAACATATAAACATCCATGACTTGACGACTAACATCTGTGTTCATCACACAAATATCCGCCGCCGCCGGGATTCGAACCCAGGACCTCTGGCATAGAAGGCAATGTATGTTACCGCTACACCAGCCGGTCGTCAATATTATAGTGATTGTCTGGGTATTTTATTTCATTTTATATTTTATACAGTTATTTTTTTGAAGATGAAAACATTTTAACGTAATATTAAGATTAATATGTGGATTAAATTTATGACAAAAAAAAATATATATATTTTTAAATTTAATAATTGAAATTTTACAATTGTTTTAAGTGACCAAATTTTTCTGACTATTGAAAAGTCGGGGCTTAACGTATTTCTCAAAAGAAATAGTTGGAAAAACGCTTTTATTTCTCGCTATTTAATCGAAAATAACAGATTATAGTAAGATATTGTTAACTTATGAGAATTATAAAGTATTAATTTACCTAACAAAAAAAATATTTTTTCATAAATAGAATCCACACATCATTCTTAACCTTCTCCTAAAATATTTTGATCTTCATAAAAAAGACAGTGCACAGTGCTATGTTGTACTAATATTATTGCCATATCTTAATTAAATAAATAATTAACACTCACGGCTTCGTAAACCCAATCTCTTGTATTGCCACAGTTAATCTCATACACAATAGTGTGAAGATCATCATATCGACTCGTGTCCACTACTCCGAATACAACTCGACGCGCCGTGTACTTCTCGATCGCGTCATTTGCGAGAACCCGTGGTAGGGCCTCCGTTTGTATTATATCCTGTGGGGAAAATAAAAGTTGGATTTATTTATTTACTAGCTATTGCGCAATGTCGACTCACGCGGGAACTTCGGGATAAAAAGGGAGGTATTCCAGACTGTACACTATCATATATAGATAACTTCACGCCTGTATCCCCTAGTCTGGGGCCTCACTAGCGGTTAACATCAATGCCCATTAGCGCGATAATTATCGCAATAATTTCTAACGCGCTTAAGTGGGTGGCTACACTTGAACGGCCTACGTGAATGCCCATTATTAGCGATAATTATTGAAGCAAGATGGACATTAACAGAGCTTTGTATTCCATGAGTGTAAATTTTTAGTATTTGAATAAAATGGGTTCTGTTTGCAGAATCTCCAGAAACGCAAACATTTTTCGTTACTCCACTCCATAGTCTGAGTTGAGTGTGATCTGTGTTTTTTTTGGACTAATCTTAGATTCTATATCTCACAATTAGCGAGTAAACTTAGTTATGCAGCGTTCGCAGTAAAGAAAATTCGCTCATTGACTGATGTTAATACGACGAAGATGATAGATGAAGAAATACGTTTATGTTAGTTATTTTTATAGTATAATGTCCTACGGCATCCTACTTTAGGGCAATGCTGCAGATATTGACACGATATTTATACTGCAGAAAAGGGCTATTCGTGGAATGTATAAACTTGGAAATAGAGAATCTCTAAGAGAAAAGTTTAAAGAATTGTCTTAAGTTTTCACGATTCATAATTTAAATAAAACTACTTTTTAACCGGATTAATCGCGTATAATTTATATTTTACATTTTAACTCGACGTTTCGGTGTCTTTGCAGACTCGTGCGTGACCACGGAGTCTGCAAAGACACCGAAACGTCGAGTTAAAATGTAAAATATAAATTATACGCGATTAATCCGGTTAAAAAGTAGTTTTATTTAAGTTTAAAGAAATTGGTATCTTGACCCTTGCATCACAATATATTTACGAAAATATTTTGTATATTTATAAGAATAGTATTAAATTTAAAACTAGGAAAAATAATCATGATAAAAATTACTCTGTAAAGACTAGGAACGGCCATAATTTAGCGTTTCCCAAATCAAGGCTGGCTAAAAGCAGCAAATCATTTATTGGAATGTCAATACGTATATATTTAACAAAATTCCGAAGTCAATTCAATCCCTGCCATTCAATAAATTAAATCAGTTATTAAAGACACTCTATCTCGAAAAGCTTATTATAAAACTAAATATTATTTAGACGGTAAAAATGCATGGGATTTAGCACACTACAGGATATTTCAACAAGTTTCCAATTACTTATTAATTTTGTTTACGGCATAGCTGTGCAGTATGACATGTGGCATACTAGTGACTGTCCCACTCACTTATTTTCTTGTCAAGACATCAGCAAGAACGTCATGCTCCCTCCGGCGGCACGGCTAGTGGTAGCGACGGGTATCGGGTCGAGGCAAAACACCAGAGTCTATAAAACCATCTGATGTCACGTTTGACAAATTTGGAGGTATTATAATGGTGGAGAGAGACTATTGCAGTAACAAGGGGTTAGTCTATCACCCACAAAAACGTCAACAAAACCTCTGTCCCTTAACGGACTTTTACATACATAAGGATCAAACAACCACCCATACATACAAACTTTCACATTTGTAATATAAGTAAGATGAAGTTGTTACCTTAAAGTTAGGTTTATCTTTCAACTGTCGGTACACATTGACCACAGCATCCGCAGATTTCGGCAGTTTACTCCACAAATATTCGCGTAACTTCACGTCCAGAGCAAATTGTTCGCGGAACAAAACCGCATGATCTTTGAAAACGTTCAAACAGACTGGAACAAGAGAACAGATTGTTTATATTTTGATACTAACTGTTGAAGTTGTTGTGGCGCCGTGGTTACTGTGCATATCAAACGATATCACAGGTCAAGCAACGTTCGGCGCGGCCGGTACTTAGATGGGTGACCGCCGATCATACATTTCCCACGGCGACTTCCGTGCTTTGGAGGGCACGTTAAGCTGTCGGTCCCGGGTGCTGTATACTTGTAAACAGTAGTCGTTAGGGTTTGTCAGTAGCCATTTCGACACCCTGAAAAATTCTGACATCCACACCCAGCACTGGGTCAGCTTGGTGAATTATGGCCTAAATCTCGTCGTCACCCAGAGGAGAGACTCATAGCCCTGCAGTGGGCGCATTACACGGAGTTGTGATGATGATAAATAAATAAATAATAAATAAAATCCCCAGACACCAACTACACGGCCCCAAAGTAAGCATAGCTTGTGTTATGGGATACCATGTAGCGAACTAGGGGGGAACCTAGAATATAAATACATAAATAGTAAACACCCAGACACGGAACATTTGTTTTTCTTGGGCAATGCGGAAATCGAATCCGCAAAAACTGGCGTCTGAGGCAGATAGGTTTACCTCATCGCCAAAGTGGTCCGGATGATGATGACTAACTGATATAACACGGACAAAATTAGGCGCCAAATCATTTTTCCCCAAGACCTATGTATTTTTAAGTTTTTTGAATTTAATAATATTTAATTACATACATAAATGTATGTATGTAAATAATTGAATATTATTAAATTTAAAAAAAAAAAAATCTTTAATAACTGAAAAATATGTTAAATGCATGTTAGCAATGTAACGTGAAACAGAATATGCTAAGTAGTTATATGGCATGTGGCCAAGGCCCCGTAGCTTAGTTGGAAGAGCACCCGTCCGGCAAGAGAGAGGTCCCAGGTTCGAGTCCAGGTCGGGTGATTTAATTTAGCATACTTTTTTCAGTTATTTATGAATTCAAGTACCTACCTTGCTCGCAGCTTGGAATTTCGTAGAAACAGTTAAGCATTTTGAAGTAGAACTCGTCTAGCTGTGTAAGATCCCATCCGAACTCCTTTAAGACCCCATACATCCCTTCTAGGACAGCGTTGGTAACTTTATCCTAAAAACGAAAAATAATAAAATCCTTAGATAAATCACACCAACTACATGGCCTCAAAGTAAGCAAAGCTTGTGTTATGAGATACAATGTAGCGAACTAGGGGGTACCTAGAATATAAATACATATACGTATAGATGAACACCCAGACACGGATGAAACTGTATTAATTGTCTTTAAGTATATTTTAAGTTTCGGCGTCTTTTCAGTAAGACCTTAAAATCATATCATCGTTAATATCGAACAAATATTGTATACCCTGGCAAATAATTCAATGCAATAAGCTGACATTTCAAAATGTCAATAGAAAAATAATTATAGCAGCTATAATCAACGAATGCAGAGCATTAAAAAAACCGACTTCACGTCAAAACTTTGGTTGTATAATGTCGTGATTGTACTCGTAAACATTCTCCGAATTCATAGATATTTTTTCAAAAACTACTCAATCGATTTCGATGAAATTTATATGGGACCAAATCTGAAGTATCTTTTATCATATGAAACAAGAATTTTCAAAATCTTGTAAAAAAGTCACAAAAAACATACACACGAACATATACACGAATTGAGAACCTCCTCCGTTTATGGAAGTCGGTTGAAAAACATCGTAGTGTAAGAACTGAATGAGAATGATTAAAAATGAACGAGTCTTTGTCATTCGTTTTGCATAAAATTTTAAAGTACATACATACATAACTTCACGCCTGTATCCCTTATGGGGTAGTCCGAACACCAGAGCCTATATAACCATCGGATGTCACGTTTGACAAATTTGGAGGCATTATAATGATGAAGAAAGACTATTGCATTGACGGGAGTCAGTCTATCACCCACAGAACAAAACCTCAAAAAAATCTCTTTTGAACCGACTTCCAAAAAAGGAGGAGGTTCTCAATTCGTTTGTATGTTCTTTTTTGTGTTTTTGTTACACGATATTTCGGACAATTATGAATCGATTTTTAAAAATTATTTCATATGATAGAGGACACTTCATAGTTGGTCCCATATAAATTTCATCGAAATCGGTTGAGTACTTCATCGAGAATTTCAAATTGCTGAAACAATATGTATGATTTCGGAGATTGCTTACGTGGATGACATTATTAGTCGGCCAAAGTTTTGACGTGAAGTCGGTTTTTTTAATGCTGTGCATTCGTTGATTATTAGTAACAATATATTATGTAACAAGTGAGCTAAGTTGCTAATTACAGTCGAGGCTTAACAATGAGCCGAGACTGTAATTAGCAACGCTCACGAGTTATATACGACGTTTTTCAAAACACTTGTGAGTAAAAGACAGACATACGTGGTCATAAAATAACAAACACACTTGATAACAAAGCTGTGAATTGTGATTGAAAAATGGCGCCGAACTTCGCGCATGCGCGTAGGTTTTTTTTTCCGCCAAATGTGTCAATGGCTGTATAGCATATACAGCCTATTTTACATGAAAATATTTAATTTGGAGTGGCAAATCCAAATATTTTAATATTTTGTAACAAATTATTGTAAATTGTGAATAATTTGTTTGATATACAATTTTGTTTAACTAATATAAGGCGTAAACATTTAAAAATGTATATGGATTTGAAGTGGTATAAAACCTCTTTGTTGTTTCTGAAAAAAATTAATGTATAACCCGGATCAATAAAATATGCTCTGCTTACTCGCATTTAGTTTGCACAAAGGTACAATTCAACTTTGTAGGATTCATTATATTATGCACTAGGGCATAATATATTATGCACGCGTGACTTATAGCCCAGTTTATAGTTCTAAATTCAATAGAATAAGGCTTACTTTACGAGCAAGTGTGTTGAAATAGTATATTATGTAACAAGTGAGCTAAGTTGCTAATTACAGTCGAGGCTGTGATCATACGTGGTCATAAAATAACAAACACACTTGATAACAAAAAGCTGTGAATTGTGATTGAAAAATGGCGCCGTACCTCGCGCATGCGTGTAGGTTTTTTTTTTCTGCCAAATGTGTCAATGTCTGTATAGCATATACAGCCTATTTTAAGTGAAAATGTTTAATTTGGAGTGATAAATGCAAATATTTTAATATTTTATAACAAATTATTGTAAATTATGAATAATTTGTTTGATATACAAAGTTTTACTAATATAAGGCGCAAACATTGAAAAATGTATACGGATTTGAAGTGGTATAAAATCTCTTTGTGTTTCTGAAAATATTTAATGTATAACCCGGATCAATAAAATATGCTCTGTTTACTCACATGTAATTTGCACAAAGGTACAATTCAACTTTGTAGGATTCATTATATTATGCACTAGGGTATAATATATATTATTATGCACGCGTGACTTATAGCCCAGTTTATAGTTCTGAATTGAATAGAATAAGGCTCACTTTACGAGCAAGTGTGTTGAAAATTTTATTATGATTGCTCCCAAAACCAAAGTACTTACAGTGTTTCGACTTTCCAATTGCCTCAGAAACATTCGCCAGAAATTTTGGATTTTGTCCTGCACTGTCCCCGGATGGTTCTGGCATATGGCTCCTAAAAAAGATTAGAAAAGGCGTTACACAGGGTGTTTTAGGACTTACTCCAAAAAAGGGTGACTGGTGACCAATTTTAGATACTGAAGGAGAGCACTCTGAACTCGATTCTGATCATAATCATGTAATAAAATCCCCATGAATAAATAAAGAGATCTTACTACACTTTTCCCGACGCGCTGCCTCAGTCAACACGCACACAGCAGTGTTCCCGCCACACGCACACCACCACCCGCTAAGTATCTATTGTATTACGCTAATATTACGAATTCTTTAACTTTCGGAGAAGTTTACTCAGTAAATAATTAATATTTATTTTTTATTATTTTTTATTAGTTTTTCTCTTTTTGTATAATCTCAAACTATCACGTCATGGAATTTCGAAAGTGACTCACCAGTCACACTGTATAACAAATCACGCCAATATTATTGAAGTACGCCAAATTGAATTAGTTGACAGGTGAGGTTGTTAGCTTAAGTAAATAAGATTTAACCTTAAGATTGAAGGAATAATCTTGTCGATAATTTTAAAAAATATAATACTATCTCAAAAACTCTGCAAGTTCCAACCCTCTTGTCTTGCTTATGTCGCGCAGCGCTCGCTCGCTAGGTACCTACTTGCATCCTGGGATCACGCACAATACGCACGCGTGCGAGTAAGTGTGTACATTATTTAAGGTTCTTTATAGATTATTGAGTTAAAATATAACATGATACAAAAACTATTGCAATCGATTTCGTTACAGATTCTAAAAAAAAAATCTCAGGTTTCGTTTAAACAAAAAATAACGTTTTTATATTATGAATATAATAAATAAATAAAATAAATAATTATGACACTCACACAACATTATCTAGCCCAAATTAAGTTTCTTAAAGAACTTGTGCTATGGATACTAGATAACTGATATACTTAAGAAACATATAAACATATTGAATAAATACATATTTTTTTATTAGAATAAACTTATATATATTTGTAAATAAATAAATACATACATACATAACGTCACGCCTGTATCCCTTAAGGGGTAGGCAGAACACCAGAGGTTACAAGACCATCTGATGTCACGTTTGACAAATTTGGAGGTATTATAAAGATGGAAAGAGACTATTGTAGTGACAGGGGGTCAGCCTATCGCCCACAAAAACGCCTTTAAAACCTCTAAATAAATTAATTAATTAATAAAAAAATAAACAATCTTACCAATAAGCAGCGCCGTAGAAGCTTTGTTGAATGCATTCTCAAGTAACTCTGGATGCACGTTGTTTGCGGCGTGATGCGAATATTTGGCAACTGCCGTCAAACAGTCCAAGGCATTGGCTCTGATATTTGTCTTATATTGTAATTGGCACAGCTAAAACCAATAAAAAAATTTCAAAATTAGGATATCTTATACAGGGTGTTAAAAAAGGCACTTAGGATAAAAAATAACCCAGATAGGGCTAGTTTTCCCCCATTCGACTGCAATAAATCGATTTTATTTAGACTTTTAGTTATGGCATTAGAGAATCTTTACATTTAAAGCTAAGCGCGTAAAGGTAATTGTCTTATTGGCTATTGCTCGTTGCTAATTGGCTTATATCTAAGGCTAAGGCATGAAATGAAATGAATTTTTTTTTATTCATCATAAGACCATCGAATGGCCGCTTAATGACGTCACAATTTTGTACTTCGGCTTTAACAAGGTGTTGATAGTTATTGAATAAGATATTACAGTAGACCAAGAGACACGTTTTTAGGCGAGATAGGGAGAATACTGATTCGCTTAAGCGAGAGGGTGGTGGAGTACTGGTCGCGTTAAAAAAAGAGTTTCAGGTTGTCCATCAGGTATCATGGGAAAGCAACATAGAAGATATCTGGATTACAATGATACCAATGGACTCTAAACGCCCTAAATTGAATGTTTGTGTCTGTTACCTGCCTCCTGACATTAAATTTGATAAATTAAATAATTTTTATGATAATTGTAAAAAACTAATGTTAAATGACTATCCAGATGACATTTTTTTGTATATTGGTGGTTTTAATATTCCTGATTTTGCAGACCATTCACTTTATCCGAACCTAACCTTTGATTCAGCACAGTACACTAAAAAACATATTTTACTAAACGAGTTCATTGCGCTTTGCGGCTTGAATCAATTCAATACTGTGACAAACAGTAACGGACGCATCTTGGATTTAATTTTGGGAAATATTGATTCAGTAACTGTAACAGAGACTACACCACTAAGTCTATTAGACAAACACCACCCTGCACTCTGTGTTGAAATAACGTATCCCAGCCCATTAAAAAACTTAAGCAATAATAACAATAAACGCTTAAACTTCTCTAAATGCAATTATCAGGCAATAGCATTGGAATTGGAAGAAACTGATTGGCACGGTATTTTGTCGGCTTCGGACATCGATCTGTGCACGAAAACTTTTTATGACATACTATTTGACATTATACATAGACACACCCCACTTGCAAATACGAAGCCCTCGACTTATCCAATTTGGTATAGCAAGGCGTTGATAAATTGTAATAGAGAGAAAAACAAATATCACAGGTTATATAAGAAGTATGGTAATCCACGTGACTACGATACTTTTTCTTTACTCCGCGAAAGATTTAAGAGGTTGGCCAAGGAATGCTATGACAATTACCTTTCCTCGGTGGAGGAATCTATTAACGGCAATGTTAAACATTTTTGGAAGTTTATTAACAATCGTAAAGGCAGCGTTACCATACCTAGTACGATGACCTTTAATGATAAAACCTCATCAAATGGTAAGGGAATTTGCGAACTGTTTTCAGATTATTTCTCTTCTGTTTTTGAACATTATCCATCTACTTCAGACTTTAATATCAACAATGCAAACTCTATTCCTATCGACACTGGCTTAATATCAAACTCAATATCTTCTATTAATATCACTGAAAACGACGTATTGCTCAAAATAAAACAACTGGATGCCAATAAAGGTGCAGGTCCAGATTTACTTCCCCCCTCTTTTGTAAAATTATGTGGCAAACAGCTGGCAGTTCCGTTATGCAAACTATTTAATAAATCTCTTTCAAGTGGTACGTTCCCCAAACGATGGAAATCAGCACACATTATTCCCATTTTCAAAAATGGTGTCAAATCTAAATGTGAAAACTACAGACCCATAAGTATGTTGCCTTGCTTTTCAAAAATATTTGAGTCCATAGTTTACGATCACCTATACTATCATGTTAAGCCAATTTTGTCTCAAAAGCAACATGGTTTTGTCAAAAATAGATCGACTGTCAGTAATTTATTGACTTATAAAGATTATATTTGTAAAAGTTTTGCTAAGAGAGGCCAGGTGGACTCGATCTATACGGACTTCTCAAAGGCCTTTGACAAGGTAAATCACATGTTACTTTGCAGAAAGCTCGCATCTTATGGCGTCCACGGCTCTCTTCTTCGCTGGGTCCTTTCGTATTTAAATAATCGAAACCAGTTAGTCGCATTGAAAGGATTTTTATCGACTTCAGTGGAGGTTACTTCAGGAGTTCCGCAAGGATCGCATTTGGGACCTCTGCTCTTTGTTATTTTCATCAATGACCTCATCGAATGTTTATCATGCAACTGTCTTTTATATGCTGATGATCTCAAAATTTTTAACCTAATAAATTCCATAGACGACTGTGATATGTTACAAAAAGACCTTCATACCTTATCAGACTGGTGTAAATCAAATAACATGTTGGCGATAACGATAAACTTGCGATATTAAGATGTTCGTATGACTTCATGGTAGCGGAAGTATGTTGGTAGTACTGTTAAAGAGGGCGCAAAATGTAATGAATGACTGACATTCGATTGCAGCGCCATAGGTTATATCTTGAAGTAGGGTGATGGCAAGTGACACATAGACGGTTAGGAAGGCTAGGCGTGCGGACGTGTCTCAAACGGACGGTTTATAGTAACTCGGTATTAATTGGTTTTAGCGTTGTAATGGTAAAGTAATAGCGGAACGTAACAGCGAATAAAGATTGTATTGTGAATAAGCCGGTATTATGACCAAGCCGACATTCTCAGGACTGAGTAACTGCCTTGTGATTATTTCTATCGTGTTTAATAAGCGTCATCGCTCACATCAGAAGTGGGATAAGCCTAAATCCTAATATTAATTAGTGTTTCGAATTATTTTTGCGAATAGTCTTCTCGGATCCGCTCATGCTTAAAATTAATTTTGTGTTTCGATTTATTTTGTTAAAATCTATACGGTGGTAAATAAAACTGTTTTGTGATCATAAAGCGTTGTTGAATAGTGGAATTTTCTTATAATTGGCCGTGGCTTCAAAATCATTGTTTGTTATTTTGTAAAAATAAGTGACGTCATTAAGTAAAATCGTTATGGATAAGCACCAACGATTGTAATACGGTGAAGTGCGCAACAATTATTTTGTTAATATTGATTATTCCGTCGGAAATGTTCATATTATTCGGCATGATTCAAGTGCTTTAGAAGGATCGTTATCTTGTAAATAGGGTTTGATTAAAAATATTCTCTGCGTGTGATAAATTAACTTTGTAAAAAGTTATTGCGTGATTTAAAGAGAAACAAAACGTTTATTCTATTGTTTTCATCACGTGTTCTTACTTTTTTTTGTGGAAAATGGATAACTTTATAAAGTCGATTTTATAGATTCTGTGTAAAATGTGATCGTAACATTTAAGAGCATGTTGTACAAACAGTGATAACCTGAGCATTGTAAAAAACAACATTGCATTAAAAATGTAAAATCGTTCGCATAGAAATGAAATCACAGTATGAAATCGAAAAATTCTGAATGTTGACATATTTCTTTTACTGGAGTTAAATAACTTGTATGTTTGTTACTTTATTGCGTGAGTTTTTGAAATATATCGATAAAGGTTTAATCACTGTATCTTGCGTTTAGTTTTGAATTGTTGTTTGTCGCTAAAGTAAAACTGCTTTTAAAGAAGTATCATAATACGGTTTTGCGAAGAAAGGATTATACTCGGATCGATTATGGTTTGGAATTTCTTTGTCTTTTGTTATTATTTTGTAACAAAAAAAGTATCGTGGTCAAGTAAAGTTGTTTTACCATAAGTACATACAATTTGAATACCGTTAATACGAAATAATTGTTCTCTCAACATTTACATGAAAAGTAAAATGGCAAGCGGGATTATGATCGGCAAACTCAAATGGCCGAACATGTGCATGCGTTGTTATAAGTCACGGAGTGATACTCAAAATGACCGAACAGAAACATGTTCTGTTATAAAAGTCACGGAGTGATACTCAAAATGACCGAACAGAAACATGCACTGTTATAAGTCACGGAGCGAAAACTGACATAATCCAGAAGCTTCCACGTTACTTTTTGTTTTTTGGCTTATATTTCGTACGATAAAATGATTAATACTGTGAGTATTTCTTATCGAAAGTATTGCGATTCGTACAATGCGTTGACGTTAACCGATTCCTACTGAGTTTCTTGCTGGTTCTTCTCAGTAGATGGATCTTCCGAACCAGTGGTAGCTTTGCGTTAATTATAAAATCTTGGTTTCGAATTTTGAAGGAAAAATCTTGGTAAGTTTAAGTGTAGCGAAAAGCTCTTTAAATGCAAGTGATCCTGGCAAAAACGGTGTGAGAAAAACCCGGGCTCTTAAGTGAGGCATAGTCCCTTTAACTGCGGGTGACATTTGCTGATGTTTCTCAGGACATTCGATTAGAGCATTTTTGTATACTTTTAAGAATTAGCTTGACTTCATTGTCAGGAGTGGCCAAGCCGCCACTTTGGTATGATTGTTTCAGATTAACACACGAGGACGTGTGTCATCGCAGGATGGCCGTGTTGGCGATAACGATAAACTTGCGATATTAAGATGTTCGTATGACTTCATGGTAGCGGAAGTATGTTGGTAGTACTGTTAAAGAGGGCGCAAAATGTAATGAATGACTGACATTCGATTGCAGCGCCATAGGTTATATCTTGAAGTAGGGTGATGGCAAGTGACACATAGACGGTTAGGAAGGCTAGGCGTGCGGACGTGTCTCAAACGGACGGTTTATAGTAACTCGGTATTAATTGGTTTTAGCGTTGTAATGGTAAAGTAATAGCGGAACGTAACAGCGAATAAAGATTGTATTGTGAATAAGCCGGTATTATGACCAAGCCGACATTCTCAGGACTGAGTAACTGCCTTGTGATTATTTCTATCGTGTTTAATAAGCGTCATCGCTCACAAACATGTTTTTAAATATTAATAAGTGCTTTGTTATCTCATTTTCAAATAAAAAACATAAATTGCATTACGACTACACGATAGAGGCGCACAAATTGATTCGGTCCTGTAACGGTAAAGACTTAGGAATTGTGTTTGATGACAAGCTCTCCTTTAGATCTCATTTCAAATATATTACCACGAGGGCTAACCAGCTTCTTGGTTTTGTTTTAAGGACTGCCAAACATTTTAAAAAGGCCCAAACAGTAATTTATTTGTTCAATTCATTAGCCAGGAGCATCTTGGAATATGGAAGCTGTATCTGGAATCCCTATTACAAAGCTCATGTTGACGACATTGAAAGGGTACAGAGAAAATTATTGAGGATATTATGTTATCGTCGTGGTCTGGGTCGCTCAATTCCCCCATATGTAACAAGACTAAGTTTATTTAAAGTTCAATCGTTACAAACTCGTCGTTCATTTTTTGATTTAATGTACCTCTACAAGATTATTCATTCAGTTATAGATTCCCCGGAACTATTGATGCAAATGTCATTTAATACAAGGTACAGCGCGCGTAGGTCGAACATCACTAGCCTGTTTGCTCTGAGCACATTTAGGAATAATATCTCTTATTTCAATCCACTCGTACGAATGGCTCGGCTATATAACGACTTAGGCAAAGAGTCCTTAACTCTAGATATTTTTGCCGATAATATTAACGCATTTAAACAAAATGTTAGAGCTCTCCTTTACTCAGATTTAATGTAATTTTATTAGATTTAATTTCATATACTTATACATTATTTTTTTATATAATTTTTAATAATTTTTTATCTTGTTTTTCTTTGATGATATTTTTGTTTGTGATTTCGCTTTTGTTTGCCTTTTGAAGTATAATGGAATTGTTTAAATTGTAATGCATTAGTCTCATATTATATTGTCCTATTTAATGACCTAATAATTTTTTTCTGCTTTTATGTTAATTCAAAATTTATTTTCTTATTGATTCATTATGTTATCTCTAATGTTTTTCTTTAATTTTAATTTTTTATGCTGCCTTAATTTGATAGATTAATATATTTTGATTAACAGTATATTTATTTGATCGCCTTCGATATGAGATGTTTATATATATCTTTGTTGTCTGTAACATGGTTGCCTGTAAGAAATCGATAAGACCGCCTGGTAGTACTTACATAACACACTGTTTTTTTTTCTCATTTACTATCTGTACCTACTGTATACTGAAGTGTAAATAAATAAAATAAAATAATAAATAATATCTTCATTCAACCGACTTCCAAAAGGAGGAAGTCATTAATGTTTTTGTATCTTTGTTACGCGAGGTTTTGGACAATAATGAATCGGTTATAAAAAATTTTGATCCTCTATCATATTTTTGAAATTTAAAAAAATTATATCCTGACACTGCCGGGATTCAATGTTACGCGGGTCAAACCGCGGTCTACTAATAATACAAACAACAATAGGCGCAGCGATGTAAAGTAGGGATAAGTCACAGTATATTTCAGAAGTGGTCCCATAAAATTTACATTGAAATCAATTTAGAACTACACTGGTCTTCACAAAAATCGGCCCACCCTGTTTTTATGCACTAGTGTTTCGAACCTACGTTTCATTTATGCCTAGGGTCGGACAAGGTATTTGACATTTTATTCTAATAAATCTAAATGTATACGAGGGTACTTGATGAAAGAGTACTGTTCATAGCTGACCTGTCAGATTTTTGACTACTAATGAAATGTATTAAAACGACATTTAGTCTAAATAATAGCTCATGTTCGGTTAATTCCAAATCATTTTCTTATATTAGAAACTGCAGCAAGGGTTTTAATATTTCACCCTATCAAGTTACTCAATAGACTACACGTATCATCCACTTGAAATGAAAATCCCGATATCGTTTCTAAGAAATTAAATCAAGTCTGAACCAATAGTTTAGATTTAAACAGGCAGCATTTCAATGACAATATTATACCTGTGTTAACCTAGTTCATGATAAACTAATGAAATCACATATTACTGTATAGCATCTATTGGTAAATTTAGCAATCATATAAAATACCTACGGATTATGTTGTTTAACCTAGTATAAATTTCTAAATTAATGTTATTCTTAGATATAAGTTTTTATCAGAAATAAATATCTTATCTTATCTTAATATCATCTACATTCACATACCTAACAAAAAGTAGTTTGACAGGTGAAAGTTTATAGATTATCAAGTCGTGCCGTATGCAAGTTACATCGAAGAAAACTTTGTATGATAATACGCGACCACAAGCAGCACGCATTGTTACACAGTACTTAGAAAAGTTAGGCATTCAAGTTGCACCATAGCCAGCAGGAAGTTCGGACTTAAAGCCCATAGAACACATGTGGGAACAGAGACGGAAAACCACTTTATTTGATTAGGCCTATTCATAGAGTAACCCTATTAAATCATACCCAAAATGAAAGGGTAACCCTATGGACAGGGTAAGCCTATCGATGTAGTAACACTACTTATGATGCGCTTACCCAATCATAAAGGTTTTGATAACTTTAATATTTAAGCGCTTTTTCTATCATTTTGCTTTTTTTGACTAAAGTTTAAATTTGCCCGCGCGTTTTAAAACCCTTATGAATAGGTAGGTAAGCTTCAGTAGGATTTTCGAATAGAATTAGTGTTCAGCCGAAGTATGTAACTCTATTGAAATGGTAAGCCTCAAGTTAAGCGAAGTCAACTATATGGTTACAAAATTGATAGGTTTTTCAAAAACTAGACTATGAAATACCCAATCAAATACCTCTGGGTAAGCTGTTCCGGTCCTTGTGTGGGAAACGTTAAAACGAAAGGTTAGAGCCCGATAACTCGCCCCTACAACCTTAGAAGCTTTCGAAACCGCTAGGTATAATAAAAGAAAAGTGGGACCGAACTCCTATGTATTCTATGAACAAAATATTGAAAAAAGTTTTGTGCCAATAACGATTAAGAATAAAAAGTTACAGAATGTTCAACATGTACAGAAGTCAGCAGATCAAGCGTTACATTACCTGTCAAATTTACGCAACCAATGTTAATGTCGAGAGCATAGAGTTCAGATTCAAGAAAAATTTTTGGCCGTTAAATAAAACACTTTTTAACCGGATTTATCGCGTATATTTACATTTTAAATTTTGACTCGACGTTTCGGTGTCTTTGTAGACCCCACGGTCTCGAGCGTGTTCACGAGCGTGGTCAGTCGCTCGTGACCACGGGGTCTGCAAAGACACCGAAACGTCGAGTCAAAATTTAAAATGTAAATATACGCGATAAATCCGATTTAAAAGTGTTTTATTTAATAGTATGAATCGCGAAAACTTAAGACAATATTATTTTTTGGCCGGTTTTTAACGCTTTATGTGCTGCCTTCTGTACCTAAAATAGAGTTCAAACGGCGATTTCTGTTTTTTTTTGCAAAATGTAAAAAAAATACCATTCAAATTGATAATTTTTTGACTCATTTGTAGTGAAATTAAATTTATTTATTTGATAAGATTTTCAAGTAGATATATGGTCTTAAACAATAAAATATAGCAGATAGAAAATCTGCCATCCAGGCATTCAAATTAGGACAATTTATACATATTGCTAGGTTAAAGACATTCACAATTAAGTACATTAGTTTTATTATACAGGGTTGATTTGTAGTCACGGGCCAATTTTTTTTTACGTAATAAGAAATTAAAATTATTGGCTAACATACTAAGGACAGCATGGTCATACTAAATTATGAATGAATACTATTAAAATAAAGACGACTACGCGCTACTACAAGACATCTAATAGTACTACGTCGTAGTATTATCAATGAAATGCCGCGTCGTAGTAGATATGTTCATCGACAGCGACTATTTATAAAATAGTTAATGGTGCCATATTTTTATTTTTTTGTACTGAGCGATGGTAAAATAAAATTCCAGGTAGGTTTATATTGTATCAAAGAAAATAACATTTAAATTTGGCTGGTGAATAAAAACAACCCTGTATGTACAAATAATGATGTTGTTTAGTAAACAGTACGATTTTATTCCAATTTCGTTTATTCCAAATACAAAAACATGAGCTTTCGTATAATGAGTAGGTGGACCGACTTGTGATGACTAGTGTATTAGAAAAATTTGAAATTTTCAAAAAGTATGAAAACGGAGAATATTTCTGTTGATGACCGTATACTTCAGCTAAAGTTTTGACAAGGATTTAAAATTTTTAGAGACGAAGTTTTTTAATGCTTTCCATTCGTCGACTCCATTGGCACTGGCAAAGGACATTATCGGCGACATGTTCTGCCACAGCTGAACTAAACAACTTCTAGTCAAGTTGTAACAATCTGGGATTTTTCCATTAATTGCCTATCACCCATTGCTAGGGCTGCCAGCCATACTGTTTTTAACAGTATTAGGTATACTGCTTTTCAGCACATTATATTTTTTACTGTTAAACGAAAATAAATTATACAAAATGCTGTTTTCAGCATAAAATGCTAAACACTTTATGTGCTAGACTTAAATTATTATCAGAATTTCTAAAAAATGCTTTAAAACATTAATACATACATAATGTCATGCCTGTATCCTTAATGGGGTAGGCAGAACATCAGAGGCTATAAAACCATCTGATGTCACATTTGACAAACTTGGAGGTATTAAAATGATGGAGAGAGACTTGCAGTGATAGGGGTCAGCCTATCGCCTACAAAAACGTTAATAAAACCTCCGTCCCTTAACTGACTTTTACAGTTTTTCTGTCGCTCCCAGTCCAGCATAGATGGTATTAAATAAATTAAATACTGTTTATTTTTCCAAACTACTGTTTGATTTTCTTTTCAGACTCAAATATACTTTATTTATAGAAATAAAACTAGGCAATCCTACCCGCTGCCCATATTTGGCAGAATCTAAGGTAGCAAATGACGACCGGCTGGTGTAGCGGTAACATACATTGCCTTCTATGCCAGAGGTCCTGGGTTCGAATCCCTGCGGCGGCGGTTATTTGTGTGATGAACACACAGATATTAGTCGTCAAGTCATGGATGTTTATATGTTTATTTAAGTTTATTCTAATAAAAAATATGTATTTATTCAATATGTATGTTTATATATCTCATAAGTATATCAGTTATCTAGTATCCATAGCACAAGTTCTTTAAGAAACTTAATTTGGGCTAGATAATGTTGTATGAGTGTCAGAAATATTTATTTATTTATTTGTTATTAAATAAATAAAAAACAAAGTCCTTACCTCACAAATAGAACGAAAGTAGCTGTCCTTTATTAGGTCCCCACATTTGTTAACAACTTCAGTAATTAATTTAAGGGCTTTGTTTATGCTGTTTGACCAACTTTCAACATCCCTTTTTATGTTGACTTTACTCAGAAGGCACACCGGAGATAATAACAAGGTCCTTATAAAATTATCTGAAACAATATAAATAAACAATAATCACAATAAACTAGATTATATTATAGGACAAGCCCTACATTTACCGTTCTCGTGGGAATTTCAGGAATTTCTTCCACCATGCAACATTGAAGAACCTTTTTGTTAAGTTTCAGATTGGTGCACTCAAGGAATAAGATTTTTCATACAAACTTAAAAGACCTATATTTCCGTTCCCGTGGAAATTTCGGGAATTCCTTCCTAGTGCTTCCCTGCGCCCCCGAAGGAATGTATGTTCCAAATTTCTGCTCTCGACGCCCAAGAGTTATGGCTGTACATTGTCTGTCAGGCACTCAGTCAGTAACAGAACAGATTGATATATTAAGATTATAGATATATAAATCTATAATCTTAATATATCAATCTGTTTAATAATTTTTTATTAATTTTCTAATTTTATCTAAATTTAATAATTTAGATAATAAATAAAAATCACCTGACCAGGACTCGAACCTGGGACCTCTCATTTGCCAGACGTGCTCTTCCACTGAGCTACAAGGGCCTGGCAGTACGGCAGCAGTAAAAAAACTTAAAATCTTATAGATATACTCTGTGCTGCAGTGGTCTAGCCTCTACTTTGCCAATGAGGACCAGGTATTGATTCCCGAACAAACAAAATTTTCAGGTCTGGACATTTATCTAAATGTATTTATGTTCTAGGAATAGGCTGGAACCCCTAGTCCTTTACATTGTAATTCATAAGACAAGCTTTGCTTACTTTGAGGCCATGTAGTTTGTGTGATTGTCTGGGGATTTTATTTATATTTTTCATTATATTTTTAAATAAACATTTCTGATATTCACACAACATTATCTAGACTAAATTAAGTTTCTTCAAGAACTTGTGTAATGGTTACTAGATTTATCATCAGAGTCATTGTGACAGTTAATCTATTGTTAAGTTTTAGAGATTCATATTATTATAGCACTTTTTAACCAAATTTTTTGCATTCATAATTTACTTTTTTAGTTAAATAGACTTCGGTCAAGTGTTCGTAGGTGCAAGGAACTTAGGACTAGATGGGGCTTCTGCACGGATAACAAGTGTGACTGCAGGTCAATGTAATCTATAGCGCATTTGTTGTCGGGTCCTATCTCTCCTACTTCCTGCACCTACAGAGACCTTTATGAGGCAGATGAGAATGCCCTTATTATAGCTCGGCTAAAACACTGAAAAAATTCACTATAAAAAGTTTACCACTTACTCGAGAAGAAGAAGAAGATTTACTTTTTAAATCTTAATTTTATGTTTTGGTGTCTTTGTAGACCCTGTGATCACAAGTGTCACTTGTGTTTAATTTAATTGTGATAGTCTATATTGTAAACAGAAGCAAGTAATGTGTATTTTAATAGATGTATCATAATAGGCAAGATGCAAGAAGATGGGATTTTCTGGCTGTAAACTGTTATTGTATAATTTTAAAAGATGATAGCTGTTTAATTAGGCCTATTTCAAGTATGTAATTTATGTACCTACAATATAAAGACCTTATTGATTTTTGACTTTCAATAAACTAGCAGAAATTTTTGTTTCTATAACAAATAATGAAATATTATATATGCTTGATGTCACATGCTTAACTAAAGCTCAACAGTAAGAAACACATATTTTTCACCCTTTACAAAGAATCTCAAAGTTTTTGCATACCAAAGACCTCACATTAACATTATTTTGAGTAGTATATACTCGTATTACTTAATTGTGTAGTATATTGGCGTGTAAATAAAGGAGCTAAAGTTACAATTAAATACAACTCTTTTTCAACAAAGCTATTCAAAAAGTTTACCAATTTCAAAATCTGCCAAATCTTCTCTAAGTAAAGTTTTTCCGATGTTTAGAGCTTTATTGAACAAATCTCGATCATCTGTACTTGTTTCAAAATTTGAATAACTTTCTATAAAATCATACCACTTCTCCATTTTTTCAAACAGTTGGAATATTGCGAAACTATGAAATAGACTCAAATTGATATAAGAATTGCTGTTGGTTATCTTGTTCGAGTGGTAGTTTTTTTCATAAATTAATCAAAAAATATCCTTAAGGCGCGGCTTGAAATTCAAAAACCCGGCAAAAAACTTGGTTAAGTTGGGTAAGTAAAGTAAACAAACAAAAATTAATAAACAAACTTTTTTTTTTTTGGTTAATTTCGACAGGCAGAGAACGAAGCCCATACAGCCATGACTTTTGTATTTGTGTATTGACTTGAATCCTTCAAGTCAAAGATAAAACAGTCAGAACGGTTATACAGGGTGTCCCAAAACTTAACGTCAAGCCAAAACGAGGCGACAGGATTGACAGTTTTCATCATGAAAAATCTGAAAAAAAAATTATCCCATGCCGTTTGGAAATTATGGGCAAAGAAAACCTAGAAATTTGATCAAAATATAACCATTTTTCGGTTATTGTGGTCAATTTTTATTAATTTTGTTCATTTAAACTTTGAAACCTTAACCTTGTCAAACATGCACTAAAGTACTGAACTTTTTTGCTACAAAATTAAAAAGTCAATATTTCTATACAACGTGTAACAAAATGGAGAGATAAAACTTGAGGGTTAGCTTCTATACCATATGTAGAAAATACATTAAAAGAATTAGCATGATCAGTGCTGGTATAGACTATCATACAAATTTATTTAATTATTTTACAACAAAATATTTTGACAACCCTAGTCAACCTAATAAGCTAAAACAAGACTTGTGCCGCAGTCAGTGACCTTATGACCTTTCCCGCACCGGATGAACTTTGTAGTATCTGTCTTAGTTACCCAGCACTTTATTTTTACGCCATCTTTATCGCATAGATTTCATCAAAAGCTAACAGCTGTTTTTAGAGTTGACACTTAGATTATGTTGATCTAAACTTTGAACTTGTTTTTCGGCCGAACCGTAATTATAACAAATTTAAGTTACCTACTGTAACTTATAAACTAAATCACCAAACATACAATCCCTATTATCCATAGTATGGGTGATTACATAAGAGTGACTTCATAAAGTAATTAATTAAAATAAAGTAATTTCATAAAGTAAGTGTTCCTTTATGAAAGCACTCTTATGCGAGCACGTATACGGCACGAAATTGATTAGCTTATAATTTAATTGTACTGGAAACCTGTTTCTTAAGGTGGTACGATGAGCCTACAAAAAGCTAAAGTCCCGCTAGATGGCGTTAGTTCCACAAATTTCTGGTTTTTATTTATTTGTGAAATCAGCTTTCCAATTTTTGAGTTTAAAAATGTGCCACAACATCTTTATATGAATACAGGGTGTCAGTATGAAAGCGCGCCATATTGTACAGGGTGTTACAGTATGGATATGGGAACACAAAAAAAAATTTTTTTTTTTTTTATATATTTTTTTTTTATTTTCTTTTAGCCCGTAATTTGAGCTGTATTTCATTACTAAACCATAACTTGTTACGTTTTGAATTAAATCTGATTAAAAAAATGCAATATCAACGCTTCTGTAATAATAGAAAAGTATTGAACAGCTGACGCACGGCGGGGTGAGTGACCGGCGCGCTATCACCGCGGCTGCGCGCGGCCGCTCCGCGCTCCCCGCACAGCCTCCGCTCGGCGCGCGAGTTTACTTCTAGTACCTAGGAGTACAAGTAAAAGAATACATGTGCCTAGGTTGAAATAATTAAGATATCTACAAGTAATGAAATACAGCTTTGGAGGTGTTTCACTGTCGACTTTCATGACCTTAATAATCGTGTACCTACGCGTCGTGAAATCGCGTAGACTTTATTAGATAAATTCATTATAAAATGCAGCAACAAAAAAGGCTTTTCAATTTCAAATCGATATTAACCGATCTTTAGCTTCAATAAGTAATAGGTTGATATACCATACATTAATTACATGGCAATAGTTTTACTTTAATATTTAAAAAAAAACACGTACTTACTTGTTTCTGTTTTGTATCACTATCTACCTACATCAACAAGTAATGAAATACGGATTTGGAGGTATTTCATTGTCGACTGTCCATACAGAAGACATCCCTTAGAATATTTTTTCATTTCCCGACAACCCATTAGCGCAGTGGAACGCCGGTTGAGACGCAAGGGTCGCGAGTTCGATTCCCACACCAACACAAATGTAGATAGGGCATTCATTTTATTTGTCGACGACCGGTGTGCATTATTTTTCTCAAACTTCACCACTTTATCGAGTTGTCAAATGAGCACCCATGAGGATTTCTTAAAATCCATGATGATATACTTACCTTATTACCTATAAGACCTAATAATTAAACCGCAAAAACGATGCTATGTTGCATAGGTAATAATCAGAATAATCTTACATTATATTTCATTCACTTCATTCGAAGATATTATAATACAAGGTAGTCCTTTTATCATACAGGCAACGCTACGCACATTTAAGAGGGTATTTTTAGTTTTTACCCCGCTCGCTCGGTACCAGGCGGCCCCCGAGAACTTGGCCGATCGTCATTCTTTTGTCGTACGTGGCAACAAGCACATCCAACTTTCAAATTTATAGTATTACATTTAAACTTATTAAAAAATAAATTTCATAATGCCTAAACGAAAGGCTGATAAAATAGAATTTTATAAAAATAAGATTCGAAAATTAGAAAATAAGGCGAAACATCGACGCCGTGTAATTGTGTATTCTTCTTCCTCATCGGATTCCGAAGAAAACATAGGTAAGTTTTATAAGTAATTATATTATTTGTAAAGTGAATACTAGATAAATGCATTTATTTGTACGAAAAACATTCATAAGCTTACATAAGAAATACAACGTAAGCGCAATGTTAAATGACAACCTCCTAAGTTGAAAATATTTCAACGCGAGGGTAACATGATATAAGTGCAAACTTATGTAAATGTTATTAGATTTTTAAATGAATAATAATAAGCCAAGATTAAATATTATAAATGGTAAATACCTACCGTACGAGAATGCAATAAAATACTTAAATAAAAATGGTGGGCTGTAATCAAAGGCATCCATAAGTTAGATCAAAGTCTAGCAAGGTGCAATATTTTTTTTATACTTTTTCCATAGTTTCTATAAAAGTTTTTATAAAAATATTAAAATTTACAAGCATCCATAAGCTAGTCCTAAGGCTAGCGAGATGCGAATTTCTATATGTTACATGACTATATTCCTATTTACCCACCTTTTGAATAAATTAAATATTTTAATTAAATTAATTAAATGAACTTTTCTGTGGATCGTAGATGTCGGAGTATCTCAAGTGGAAGTAGTACAAAATATGGACACGACAGGGAGTGCAAACACACCTGATTATATTCAAGGGCCAACAGATGTGACCGAATTCGAAACGACAGCTGACGCCCTGCCTGCGGCATCAATCTCTGAGCCGTCAAATGATGGTCTAGAACTTGACCCAGAGCTACTATTAGCCCTAGGAGAACCGGCGGATGAACAGCCCGGCTTTGGAGAAAATATTCACCAATCTTTGGCCCAACGATGGCTGCCTATTCTGAAAAAAGGGCTTGTGAGAGAAACAAAAGAAAAACTCCTTAAGGAGTACCTAATACCTGAAAATTTCATGTTTCTCAAAGCCTCAACTTTAAACGCTGAAATATCAGCAGCTATCCCAGACATTGCTCGAAATAGAGATAAAAATGTTTCGATTACGCAGGACCAACTTGGTCATGGAATCGCAGCAATCAGTAAAGCAATTACTGTACTTTTACTAGGAGAAGATAAAGTGAAGGCTATTAAGGTGCTTACGGATGGATGTAGAATTCTTACACTTCGTACACACGCAAGTAAGATCTAAGCTCATTATACCACGCCTCGAGAAGTCATTCTTGTCAATTCTTCAAAATAAAGAAAGGGACGATACCCTCTTTGGTAATGATTTACCTGAAAAAATAAAAGCGTCCAAAGCGATCGAAAAGCAGAGTCTTCGAATTAAAAAGCCAGCTGCACCATTTAAACCTGCTTCTCAAAAAACGATCCCATCAATACCAAGATCTCAGTACCAGGGAAACTGGATGGGCCCTCCCCGCTATGCAGCGTCGAGCAGGGGGGGGGCGGACTGCCAACGGTCCAGCATTTGCAGCGTCGACAGCATATCGGCGACCACCTCCGCCGAGCACTCGCGCGAACTTCAGGGGCCGCCCACGTGCAACCAAGCAATAACTCAGGTACACGCAGGAAGACTGCAATATTTTTATAACTGTTAGCTATCTATTACTAATAACTTTATAATATTACAATGGATTAGTGAAGGTTACACTATAGAGCTATCCAAAAAAGTAGTACAAACCGAAATACCACGTAACAATTTTTCAGTAAACGAAAAACAAGACATGAAATCTGCTATTCAAAACCTTTTAACTTTGGGAGCAATCTCAGAATGCAAACCTCATTCGGATCAATTCATTTCTAGTATATTTTTGGCTCAAAAATCAAATGGAGGTAAAAGGTTTATACTCAATTTAAAAAAAATTAATAAATTTGTGGTACATAATCATTTTAAGATAAAAGATTTTAGGACGGCATCAAAAATGATTAAACAACACTCTTTCATGGCTACAATAGACATGAAAGAGTCTTATTTATTAATTCCGATTAACCAAAACCAGAAAAAATTGTTAAGATTTCAATTTGATGACGATAAACTAGGAAAAATATTATATGAATTTAATGCGATGCCCTATGGCTTATCTTCTGCGCCCAGAACATTTACAAAGGTCGTCAAAGAAGTAATATCATAGTAATATCATGTTAGTATATTTAGATGACATTTTTTGCCTAGGTTACACTTATGAGGATTGTTTATCAAATGTAAGGTATACCCTTAAAGTATTTGAATGTTTGGGATTCGTAATAAATAGGGAAAAAAGTTCATTAATACCGAGCACAAAATGTAAATTTCTTGGTTTCATATAATAATTCTATTGAAATGTCATTTCAGTGATCGGAGTAGGTATATTTATTTTTGGTACTTGCGTATTGATATCATAGTATGGACACGCCATTTTCCCGGAATTCTTTTTTTCATTTCCGGAAAAAAAAAATCTGCGTATTATTGTACAGCATGATGGTCTAAATATGTCCTCAAAGAATGATAAAATAAAAAGGTACAGGTAAGAAACAGAAATGTTTAATTTAATAAATCAATATTACAACAAATGTTTTTCAGTATGATGTTCTCAGGTGTACAATAATTTGTTAAAATAAATTTAATAAACAAAACAATTATTTTTAATCCTCATCCTCATCAAAAAGCTAAAATCAATGTCCGTAGGTACAAGCCAAAATCGTCGTAAAAATTCCAAATCATAGTTTTCATAAAAGCAAAAACGAGCGCACTTTACGAACCGAAGTAAGTAAGTGAGGTGAGTTAGCTGTACGTGTAACGTCATGCGGGGGGGAGGGGAGAGGGTGTTTGCGCTCAGGTATAAAAATACTATAGTCACGTGAACCCAAACAAATATCAAAAATTATCAGGTATCAGAAATTGATAAAACACCTGGACAATGTACATATATTTGTGTTCGTAAAATTACACAAAGATTTTTTTTTAAATATAACAGATAGTTTTAACTACACAGTACCGGTCATATATATTTTAGACCACTGATACGTATTTTATACTTTTACCTAGCTCTATCTAATAATAACGAAATTTCCGGAAAAATTTCAATAAAAAAATGTACATTTCCGGAAACCCAGGGGCGTATCCATATTAATATAAACGTTTGACACTTAGTACCGGAAATCAATATACCTACTCCGATCACTGGTCATTATCCTTACCGGACGAAAAACGACAACAAATAGCCTTGCTCATTAAAAAGTACTTGTCGTTACCGCTTTGCACTATTAGAGAGTTTGCAAAATTTATTGGCATGTTAACAGCTGCGTGTCCTGCTCTTAGGTATAGTTGGTTGTACACCAAACTTCTCGAACGTGAAAAGTTCCTTGCATTACAAAATGTTAATAATTATGACGCGAAATTTAGACCATCTCAAAACATTTTACCCGATTTGCAATGGTGGACGGCTAAAATTTATAAGAATTTTAACCCTCTTAAACCTATTACATATGATATGGAACTATTCACTGACGCTTCAAGGTCCGGATGGGGAGCTTATTGTAATAGCGTTCGTGCCAATGGTAAATGGTCACCACAATGAAATGAAACACCACATTAATTACCTAGAATTGCTGGCGGTGTTCTTTGGTTTAAAATGTTTCGCGAAGAATAAAACTAACTGTTCAATACTTTTACGCGTTGACAATACAACTGCCATAAGTTACTTAAATCGCATGTATACAATACCCTCATATAAATAATTTAACTCGTGATATTTGGCAATGGTGCGAGACGCGAAATATTTGGGTTACAGCCTCATAAATTAATACAAAAGATAACAAAGAGGCAGATCAGGAATCAAGAAAAAATAATCCCGACATAGAATGGTCCTTAAGTGTAAAGGCATTCCAAATGATTGTACAGAAATTCGGCAAACCAGACATAGACCTATTTGCATCTCGCACCAATGCCAAATGTAATAAATACATCTCGTGGAAACCAGACCCCGAAGCTCTTTCTATAGATGCATTTACAATACCTTGGAATTCTTTTTTTTATTCATTCCCACCTTTTTCTATAATATTTAAATGTCTTCAAAAAATTACGAATGAAAGAGCTGAAGGTATCTTCGTTTTCCCCTACTGGCCTTCACAGCCGTGGTTTCCACTGTTGAATTACTATTTTTGGACGCAAAAATGAATATAGTGAATTCATCTTTCAGGGAGCAGCATCTGAATCACCTTACCCTGGGTGTAGCGAGACTCTCCGGATTGCTTTCTCCAGGCGTGGGGTGCCGGACGTCTCCCTAAATCTAATGATGGCTTCTCTTGCTACAAAAACATTGTCCCAATATAACGTAACTTACAAAGCATGGTGGCAATTTTGTGCCAACAATAATGCAGATCCATATAATTGTTCCCTACCGGCGGTTTTAACATTTCTAACGGATCAGTTTCATAATGGCATAGCGTACGGTTCTTTGAATACTCACAGGTCAGCTCTGAGCTTACTCTTTGGAAATGATCTTGGATCAAAAGAGCAAATTAGACGATTACTAAAAGGCGCTTTCAAATCCAAACCACCAAAATCTAAATACGCATTCTCTTGGGATCCACAAATCGTCTTAGATTACATTTCAAAATGGACACCTAATTCAACTTTAACGTTAGAAAAAATTACCAAAAAACTTGTTATTTTACTAGCTTTATGCACTGCCCATAGAGTACAAACATTTTCTAAAATTAAAATACGTGACATTAAAATAACAGAAACCGCAGTTCAAATATATATCTCAGAACATATAAAAACATCCGCCGTCGGTAAGGAACAACCAGTGCTGGTCCTTCCATATTTCCTTCATAATAAAAATATATGTCCGGCTACTACATTAAAAGACTATTTAGCTGCGACAAACGACATCAGAACGAATTCTTTACAGAATTTGTTAATAACGGTGAGAGCCCCATACCTATTAAATAGCATCTGCTCAAACCATCAGCCGATGGATAAAGCAGGTGTTAGTGGAGAGCGGCGTGGACGGGGCGATGTTCAGCGCGCACAGCACGCGACACGCCGCCACGTCCACGGCGTACGCTCGTGGTCTCTCGCTGGACTTAATAAGGAAAACCGCAGGATGGACACCAAATTCACAAACATTTGCGAGATTTTATAATAGACCAATTTTAAATCAAGCAGACTTTGCAACCTCTGTCTGCCAAGATGTTACGAGAAATTAATTAAATGCAAAGCATTTATAAGATAGATTAGATTTAATAGATAGACATTAAGTAAACATTTTCTTTTTGGTTAAGGATTGATTTCGTGCGAAGAAATGTATAAGTTCGCTTATTATTTATGTTAATTAGTTATTATTGCATATATTGTGTTATAATGTTAAATGGTACAAGTGTGTAGAGTGATTTGAAAGTTAATATATCAATACATTACTAAAAATGTTTTTTAATTAAAAAAATTAGGTTCGTATTGAACGAATGCTCCCCTTATGAAAATGAAAATGAAAATTTTTATTCGTAGTAGGTAATTTTATACACTTTACGAACGTCAAATGCTGGATGAGGGCGGCGCGGGTCCGGACGACATGAAGAATCCTGGGGTAGGCCTCCGTCGAGAAGTGTGCGTCTCTCAGCTTATAAAGATAATGATCGCCCATTATCCACCAATGTCTTGGTGATGTCTACTACTACTTCTTCTTCGGCTTTTAAAAACGAAATGAAAGTAGAACCCTAGGTAGACCGAGAGGAAAAAAGCCGGCGGAAAAAAAACTCTCGGCACTCTTTTGTAAAAAGTGCTTATTATAGGTACAATTTGGCAGAAATACAGCTCTGCTATGACATGAACAAACAAACAGAAGACAGCTATTCGTGCTTGCCAATATCATGTCGCAGCCAAGCTGCTTACATAGTGATTAATGTCTAATATTTGGAAATAACCTGTGGAGACATCAATCCCACGCTCTTTTGTCATCTAAATAATCTTTGAGTTTATAGTAGCCTTTTTTGCATAATGTTTCTTTGATAGTTCTTTTAAATTTATTAAACGTTAGAGATTGAATTGACTGTGGTATTTTATTATAAATACGTATTGACATTCCCATAAATGATTTGGTGCTTTTAGCCAGCCTTACTATAAAGGTATTACAAAATTTCTAACTCTGAACATCTACCTTGTATTATAATATCTTCGAATGAAGTGAATGAACTATAATAGATGATCAAACGAACTTCACAAGTGAAGTTCGATCATTATTATATGAAGTCACTTCATTCGAAGATATAATCACCCTCCCGACCCGACCCAAAACAAAGAAATTTTGTTACTTGTCTCTAAAGAATGACGATCGGCCAAGTTCTCGGGGGCCGCCTGGTACCGAGCGAACGGGGTAAAAACTAAAAATACCCTCTTAAATGTGCGTAGCGTTGCCTGTATGATAAAAGGACTACCTTGTATTATAATATCTTCGAATGAAGTGACTTCATATAATAATGATCGAACTTCACTTGTGAAGTTCGTTTGATCATCTATAAGTTGCATTTTGTATTCAACTTGAGTAAAAGTTTTCATAATCAGAAAGATATGAGATAATTCGGTACCTACCTAACCTACGAGGATTTCTTAAAACCCATGATAGTATACTTACCTATTAAATAAAATAAGTAAATAAAATCCAGAGACAATCACACCAACTACATGGCACCAAGCTAAGCCAAGGCTTGTGTTATGGATTACCATGTAGCGAACTAGGGGGAACCTAGGATACCTATACATACATAAATAGATAAACACCCAGACCCAGAACACATTTTCTTTTTAAATGGTCTGCACTGGAATCGAACCCACGACCTCACGAACTGCTCGAGGTTTGACGCCTTAGCTCATGCGCCACGGAGGCAGTCAAAAGACTTTATAAGACTTAATAATTAAACCACAAAAACTATATTATGTTGCATAGGTAATAAACAGAACAATCTTACTTATTTTTTTGCGTTTTGTATTTTTTTTTTTTTTTTTATACGTGACTAAACCCGCGTTTGACTTCAATCGCACCTGATGGTAAGTGACGATGAGGTCGAAGATGAAAGCACACGGGTTTAGGAAGTAACTGGCTCTTTATACAATATTGCCGGAACACATTACCGCCGGAGCGGTAACATTTGGCGGCAGACTTTATATAAAGGGTGGTCGCTAGCCAGGCGGACCCAGAAGGGATCCTACCACCAAGCAAAAGTATTCAACTTGAGTTAGTTTCCATAATCAGAAAGATATGAGATAGGTAAGGAGGAGTTAGGTACCTTACTTAGCAGACTCGCGACAACGCCGACTCGTGACAGAACCAACAGCTATCTCTTTTTATTGTTGTTATGGCCTACATAGCGCCATCCTTGTTCACTCACCGGCGGCGGCGCGCGAGTGACGAAAAGAAAGTAATTGAAGGACGACTTTGCGATTTTTGCTATTAGTAATTAGTCGAAATTAGGTCACGGTCAATGTCACATCTCTCCATTGTTTCTTAATTCTCGGCTTTATCGGTTTTAGTGCGTTTTTAGTGATATCGATTTGTGCAGTTTAAGTAAAAATGTCTCGTCGTTTCAGTGAAATTGAGTACCATGAAATGGTTCGTGTTTACTACGACGAAGCAAATTCGAGCCTCAGAGAGGCGGTGAGGATCTATGAGGAACGTAGCATTGAAAGTTTGCGAAGGCGAGATGTTGAAAATCCAGCTGTACCTAACAGATCAACGATTATGAGGGCAGTGTACAACTGGCGTGATTACCAGGAGTTTCATATACCCAGCGGCTTTCAAGCACGTGGTCGGCCATCGATCAGTCCTCAATTAGAGGAAGAAATACTGGAGTACTTTCGTCTCAACCCACGGCACAGTACAAGAGAAGCTGGAAGACACTTTGGTGTCAGTCATACCACCATTTGGAGCCTTCTCAAAAGAGGACAGCATGCATACCACTTTCAAAAAGTTCAAGCATTGCATGAACAAGACGCCGCCGGCCGTCTGACATTCTGCCAGTGGTTTCTTGAAAATAGGCAAAGAAACATTTTATGGACGGATGAGGCTATGTTCACCAGGGTGGGCCTGTACAACGTCCATAATGAGCATTGATGGGCGTACAGAAATCCACACTTAATTAAGCAGCATGCGCATCAAGTCAGATTTAATTTAAATTGTTGGGCGGGAATACTGAACAACTACGTTATCGGACATTATTTTATTGAAGGCCGTTTAACGGGCCAAACTTATTTGTTTATGTTACAAAACGCTATTTCTGACTTGGTGGACGATGTACCACTTAATTACTTAAGTGGGTGGTTGTACTACCAGCACGACGGTGCTCCGGCGCACTACCAAACACGCGTACGGGACCACCTGAATGCTGAGTTTGGAGACAGATGGTTTGGACGTGGTGGTCCAGTTCCGTGGCCTGCAAGATCACCAGATCTCACCCCATTGGACTTTTATTTGTGGGGTGAGGTCAAAAGACTAGTTTATACTGAGGAAGCAAGAAGTGTGTTGGACTTGAAAAATAAAATTATTAGTGCCTTTGAAGTCGTGAAATTGAAAACATTGGAATTAAATTTAAATAATGAATAAAACGTGCAAATGCGTGCATAGCACAAAATGGTCGACATTTTGAACAATTTTCATAAATCTTGTTTCCGTGATTGTGTTGTGAGAAAACCAAATGTACAGAAAGCAGTCATAGTTCCACAAACGGGTGAGTATTTTTTTACTTTTCAATTAAGGAATTGATAATTATTTTTGAAAATTAAATGTTGAAATATCGATGAGTAGGTACAAAACAAAACTCGCGCGTCGAACACCTCCATATCTGTGATAGTTACCTAATAGCGCAGCGCGGGTCATCCGTCTCACCCGCTTCGCTCTCGCGTCTCAGTCTCATTCTCATGGTAGGTAAACGTTCTATGATAACTCTTATTCAAGTTTTTTAATAATAATAATAATAATAAATTCTTTATTTGCAAGTATAAGCGTTACAATTATAGGTCTTATATTTATGATTATCGTCCGAAACATATACTGCTGCATTGTCAGCGTGCAAAATTACATAAAATAAAAATTAAACATTTTTCACATACCTAATAATAACGAATAGTCAATAAAAGTAAAATGTCATCAAATTCAAAATGTCAGCATTGAGATAAATTATTAAATGTCAAAAGAAAATTACATTAAATTATAAAATTAAAGAAAAAAAAAGCCGCATTATAGATGAATTAATAAACATAGTATATTGT
The DNA here is from genome assembly GCA_944452665.1 of Stenoptilia bipunctidactyla. Classification (NCBI taxonomy): domain Eukaryota; kingdom Metazoa; phylum Arthropoda; class Insecta; order Lepidoptera; family Pterophoridae; genus Stenoptilia; species Stenoptilia bipunctidactyla. The sequence continues at coordinate 17,536,325 of OX101747.1, read as the reverse complement.
TAGTCTGTTTTTAAAATGTAAATTTATAATGTAAGGTCATTCAAAAAGTCCTTGACACTATAAAACATTTTGTCCAATAATAAATTAAATAGTGTAGTTTTGAATTTGTTCACAGGGAGATTTTTATATTTAGATGGCAACTTATTATACAGTCTTATTGCCATACAATAGACATTGTTACTAAATACAGTTAGTTTTTGTGAAGGAATGTACAATTTTTCCTTATCCCTTCCGCGCCGTCCGGTCATGTCACTACTACATGGGAACAAGTGTTTATTTTGATTTACAAAACAGCATATTTCATAAATATACAGTGATGGAAGTGGCAAAATTTTCAATCGATTGAAAAGTGGTTTACAGCTATATCTCATATCTTTATTACAGATAGATCTCAGGCATTTCTTTTGGATCATAAAGACTCTGTCAGCCTCTACCGAATTACCCCATAAAATTAAACCGTATCTAATACTAGCTGATACATAGCCATGATAAGCCAGTTTTGCTGCTTCTATCGACACAACCTGAGCTTTTGGCATAAATTATTCACATGGGCTTTCCAGTTACAGTACTCGTCCACTATAACTCCAAGGAATTTTGTTGAATCTGATATTGCATTTTTTGTATTATTATATTTTATGTCAGGATTTGTTAAACTACTATTATATGTCTTGAATTGAATAATTTTTGTCTTGTCTATGTTGACTAATAATTCATTAGCATCTAACCAATTTATAACGTCATTAATAGCTTTGTTTGATTCTTTTTCAGCGTCTATATTTTTTTCACATCTAATTGTAATTGTTGTGTCGTCAGCAAATAATATACATTTATGATTGATTTGATTTGGGAGGTCATTTATATAAGTCAAGAATAACAACGGACCGAGCACGCTGCCCTGGGGGATTCCACGATCGTTGGATAAAAATGGAGATTGAAATTGTTTAAGATAATTTCCCTCCAATCGGTCGACTTCAACGCATTGAATTCTATCACATAAGTAATTCTTTATCCAGTTTAAAGCTGTTCCCCTTATGCCATAGTATTCTAATTTTTTTAATAGAATATTATGTGATACCCTATCGAAAGCTTTCGACATATCTAAAAATACCGAGATGGGATAAATACCGCGATTAAGTGCTTCAGTTACATCTTTTATTAGTGTATAGCAAGCTAAGGTAGTGGAACAGTTTTTTCTAAAGCCAAATTGATTTAAATTGAGTATACTTTTTTCTTTAAAAAAGCAATATATTTTATCATATACCACTCTTTCGTAAGTTTTAGATAGCACTGGTATTTTCGTAATAGGGCGGAAGTTATTAATTTCTTCTAGGTCACCTTTTTTAAAAAGGGGTTTCACTATAGACTTTTTTAATCTGTTTGGAAAGACGCCGTCAGTTAAAGACAAGTTAATGACATGCGTTAGAGGTCTGCTCAAATAATTAGCACTATCTTTTAGAATTTGTGTGGAAATAGAGTCATACCCAGTCGTCCTGGTGTTCTTTAGACCCTTGATTATTTTTAAAATGTCAGCTTCATTTAGAGGCATCAAGAAAATTGTACTATTGTTATTTTTAATTTTTGACAAGTTGATCTTATTATGGTTTGTGAAATTAGATTTGGAAGAATTAATAAAGTATTTATTGAATATTATAGAAATTTCATTGGGGTCAGAATAAATTTGGTCATTAAATTTGATTTTCTGAAAAGATTTGTGCAGATTATTGGACTCTACATTATTTTTTATCAAAGTCCAACTAGCTTTACATACATTTTTACATTTTGCTAAGTATTTAGTGTTTTCTACTTTATGAGAGTAGGCAAAGCATTTTTTCAAAATCTGACTATAGGTATTATATCTATATTTATTAATTACCTTGTTGCTAGGGAATAACCTGTATTGAAGGTATAATTTTCGTTTTATGAGACAGGATCGCTTAAGCCCTCTAGAAAGAAACTTTTTTCTTGCAGGTTTATTTGTAACTTTAACCCTGACTAAAGGAAAGCATAAATCATAAAATAATGTCAAATAATCTCATCGTCACTTACCATCAGGTGAGATTGAGGTCAAACGCGGGTTTAGTCACTTATAAATAAAAAAAAATACAATATATTAAAGGCTTTTTCAGCGTCCGTTTCTTCGTAGACGTCGTTAAAAGATAAAGAATTCATACAGTCTGTAAATTTTTTAATATTCTCTTGACATAAATCTCGTTTTAAGACAAAATAAGAATTTGAGTTGTGCAATATTTTATGTTTATTACTATTAATTCTAAATGTCATAGATTGTGCTGTTTCATGTTCTGATAAACATAAGAGATGAACGTTACTTTGAACACAATTCAAATCACTGGCAATTAAGTCAATACATGAGCGTTTCCTAGTCGGTTTCTTTATATGTAATGTTATATTGTAATTATCTAATAAGCTAAGCAATCTTTTTGAGTTTTTGTTATCCTTTAACACATCTATGTTCCAGTCTCCACACAGCAATATAGACTTATTTCGTTTTTTATTTAAATTATTAAGAAGTATCTCCAGTTCATAAAAAAATGATTGTATGTCTGAAGATGGTGTTCTATATATGCAAATAACGAATAAGTTAAAGTCGGTTAACTCTACGGCACAAAATTCAAAGCTGTGTAGGACAGGGACCGGAAAACCCCTTTATTTGATTAAGCCTATTGATAGGGTAACCCTATCGAAATCTTACCATATGGAAGGGTAGCCCTATTGATATGGTAAGCCTATCGACGTGGTAACACTTTGAATAAAGTTAACTACTTTCGGATGCGCTTACCCTGTGATAGGGTTAGCTTATTTCTATCTCTTTTCCGCGCATGCTGTTGAATTCGGAAGTATAATTTGAAGTGCGAGATTGAATAGATGGTGATATTTTTGATAATTTGATATTCTTAGAGATTAAATTTGCCTGTAGGTTTTAAAACCCTATTGAATCGGTAACCTTCAATAGGGTTTTCGATAGGCTTACTGCTTACATGAAGCTAACTCTATTGACATGGTAAGCCTTAAATTAGGGTAAGTCTTCGATACGGTTACCAAATTGATAGGGTTTTTTAAAACAAGTCTATGAAAAACCCAATCAAAAACCTCTTTAAGGGTAAGCGGTTCCGGTCCCTGGTGTAGGATAGGTTTTTGTAGATCTATTTTTTTATAAGTTAAATCAGTCTTTAGCAATATACAAGCACCACCCCTACGCTCGTGTGGCCGCGAGTAATATGAGGCTAAATTGTAATTTTTTAAATTAAAATTCGCTTCAGATCCACTTTTGATGAAAGTCTCCGTTAGACAAACTATATTAATGACACCTATTTCCTGCTCGAGAGTTGCTAGTGAGGCCTCAATTAAATCACGTTTATTAAGTGCTCCCGCTATGTTTTGGTGAACTACTGTAAAGTCGAAAAAAATTATCCAATGATTTACTACGTTTGCCATCTCCCTCACTATTCATGTTCAGTTTACTGCGCTCTCTTATTGGGTTTTTTAAATCTTTGGAGGTGTTGACAAGACGTCGTGTTAAGGTTTTATTCCTCGGGGCAAGAAATTTGGTTTTATAATTAATGAAATCTACCTCGATATTCAGTTTAAAACATAAATAATTTATAAAGTTAGTCGAATTCAACGAGGTATTATTTATATAATTTATAAATTCACAATTTTTATAATTTCTTGTCAGTAACTTAATATGACTATTCAATAAGTTAATGTTCAAAAAAGAGTTATATTTTACGTTAACAATAAATACTTTGAAGCAATTTTTGAATAAATATAATGTATTACATAGTTCTGAAAACAAAAGGAAAGGGTTTTTGTCATTAGCGCCTACTGATATTATTACTATGTCATTTTCAGTCACCGTCTTTGCAGCCTCGACGCAGCTGCTCAACACTCGATCACTGGTTGCGTATGGTTTGACTACTGAAGTTATGTCATATTGTGTACTCCATCGGTTATCTCTACATTTCAGTAACTTACTCGATAGTCCTCTGCATTGTTGATCACCAAACATTAAAACTTTTGGTTTCTTAATCGCTGTGACGTCATCTGAGGGTATAAATGAGTCGCCAACAACCACAGATGCCATGGGTATGATACGTTGAGGCGGCAGTGTTTTGTATCGTATTGATTGGGATGTTTTCCGTGGAGTAGAGGAGGCGGATTTCATTTTCTGAGCGACGGCGGCAGTGTTGATGTAGACTAGAGGTGTTCTTGGTGTCATAATGTTCCAATTAATTAGTCGTCTTTTTAATGGAGTTGCCGCGGAACATTGACCAGTAACTTGAGTTTTATTTAATTTGATTGGCTGACTAAGCTTAGTTAGAAGATTGATTTTTTTTCCTGTTTTAACATATTTTTTTTAAGATTTTCATTTTCAGTTGCTAAATTTCCTATTTCAGAATCTGCTATACTTACTTTTCTCGTTAATTCTTTAATTTTTTCTTTCATATCATCTATCACAGATGCGTTCAGACTGCTATTGAGGGGTAAACAATACAAAACACATTTTATTTGATGCAACATAGCAACATATTGTTTATGGTTTAATTATTAAGTGTAATCTAGGTACACGATTACTTATCGCGGACGCAATTGGACGGCGCCGACTTGTTCATTCATTTACTACTGTGAAAAAATATTTATTTATTTATTTAAAACTTTATTGCACTAAAACTATGTAAAAAAGGCGGACTTAATGCCTTGACGAATTTTCTACCAGTCAACCTGAAGATACTGTATAAGGAGAAGTGCAACTCGTGGGGGTTTGAATTTTTACATATTAAAGTAACTTAAACATTATTTAGGATTAGGTTTATCTGTGCCATGGTTCTCTGTCTACCGATACTAGCCATACGTTATCAAACGTATACGTAACTGTGTTACTCTATTTTAAAGCTGCCTTTCCACCATAAGCAATGAATTTACTTACGAGTTGTTTATTGTTGTTTCATATGGACGGCCTCTGTGGCAATTACGGCTTAAAGTGTAAGACTTTAGTCATTGCGGATCATGAGGTCGCGGGTTCGGATTCCTAACGGAGCATTAAAAAAATCCGGTTCTGGGCATGTATTTATCAATCCATGTTTATTCTACGTTCCCAACTAGTTCGTTAAATAACACAATCATAACTTACTTACCATACCATGGGGGGCATGTAGTTTGTGTCATTTGGGGATTTTATAATTATTATTATTTGTTCTCGCAACAAGTGTGTGCCTGTGTTTCTTGCCTCAAAAAAGTTCATGTGTTAATTCGTTTTTCTTTTTTTGACAGTCGAATACAAAATAGAAACAAGTGATTTTTTTTAATATTAAAGTAAAACTGATGCCATGTAATTAATGTATTGTATATCAACCTATTAATTATTGAAGCTAAAGATCGGTTAATATCGATTTGAAATTGAATAGCCTTTTTTGTTGCTGCATGTTAGAATGAATTTATCTAATAAAGTCTACGCGATTTCACGACGCGTAGGTACACGATTATTAAGGTCATGATAGTCGACAATGAAACACCTCCAAAGCTGTATTTCATTACTTGTAGATATCCTAATTATTTCAACCTAGGTATGACACACGTATTCTTTTACTTATAATACTGGAATCACCTGACAGGCATCCAGGCCCATGGACATCTAGGTACTAGAATTAAACTCGCGCGCCAAGTGGAGGCTGTGTGGGCAGCGCGGAGCGGCCGCGCGCAGCCGCGGTGATAGCGCGCCGGTCACTCACCCCGCCGTGCGTCAGCTGTTCAATACTTTCCTATTATTACAGAAGCGCTGATATTGCATTTTTTTAATCAGATTTAATTCAAAACGTAACAAGCTATGGTTTAGTAATGAAATACAGCACAAATTACGGGCTAAAAAAATTTAAAAAAATTAAAATCATTTTTTTTGTGTTCCCATATCGATACTGTAACACCCTGTACAATATGGCGCGCTTTCATACTGACACCCTGTATAGAATTTCCAAAAAATAATTCACACGATTTATTGTATTTTACTATCCAACTAATTCAATTAAATCTTTCTGTACGTTGTGTAAGGATAACGCACACATGCACAGAAGAAACTCTCACAAGTGCGACAGAGAGCGCAACACCTGGCGTCCTTTTTCCATGTTTTATGGTCTCCTCGTAGCGATTGTTTGATATTTAGTTTGTTATTATTTATTTAATAACAAACTAAATATCAAATACTAATCTAGCATGTTGGCGTTTTATGCGTTGGCCCAGATTCTAAGCCCCGAGTTCTCAGTTCGAGCACCGAATTTCTTTTTTTTGTTGGGATAGAAAAGATGTCTTTAGCCGGTCAACTGTCGTGCCGGTGAACGTGCCGGTACGAAATTAATCTGAGCTCTATTTTAGAACGTAAGTGACGTTCTGGTATTGTCGAAGTTGTTGAGAAGCGTCTACAAACTTCAAAATTAATTTCAGAAATATGTAATTGAGTGCTATTACGACCAGGGAAAGGGTTTTGGAGCAAGACACGATTACATCTTGAGTGACAATTTATTAACAAATAGAAATAGTTTATATAGTAAAATGTACGTGTATAATTAGCCTTGTTAGCAATATTTTATCTTAATTTTATCAAGCACGTTTAATAGATATTAATATATTCAATCTCTGTGGGTCACGCCTGAGGACGCCACAGATACTCCCCCCTTAAAATGATGTAAACACAAAATAGCAATTTAACACTGTTATTCTAAAATTAAATACTACATAACAATACCAAGCAAAACACTATTTTTTTTGTTGACATACCTAATATTAAAAATATTTGTAAACCTAGCAATTTCTATAGAACTATGACGTCAGACCACAAAAACAATTGAGGCGAATAGCTTTAAGTTTGATGCTGCATGTGGTAGACTGCTCTGGTAAAAATTTACCATTCCGAGAAGCGTCTCAAATCTTTAACTGTTGCTGGTTTCGGGAAATCGAAAATAGCCTTTGCTTTCTTATCCTTTGGAGTGATTCCTTGGCTCGTTATATGATAACCTAAGAAATCGAGTTCGGTCTTGAGAAATTTGCATTTTTCTAGGTTAATAGTTATCCCATGTTCATGCAGGCGTTTTAAAATTATGTCCAGGTGTTGCAGGTGTTCTTCCTTTTGTTTGGATATGGTGTTCCACTTGGCACTTGGAGTTAGATATGTTGGCAGCTGGCTTGGTTATATTTTCATATTTTTCCAGTAATTTTCTTATGCTTGTGAAACAGTTTCAACGCTCGGTTGATTTGCTCTGATGCTTGTTGCAGGCTTTGTCAGCTCAGTAACTTTCTCAATAAGCTTTTTTCCGTCGTTAAAACTGACATATTTGCCCCGGTATCGACTAAAAACCTCTCGCCACTTTGTAGGTCGGCTAGGATAAGGCGGTCGTACGGGTGAATAGCACAAAGTTCCGTCCTGGTTCGAGCTAATTGTAGAGCTCGTTGTTTTTTTATCTGGTTTTTCCTGGCACTTTTCTTGACATTTATGTGTCTTTTTCTTGAATAGCTTACGATATTGACCTTGGTTACGATACCTCGATGCACTTCTTGACCTTGATCTTGAACGGAATTCACTGCGTCAATACTTTTTCGTCATCGTTTTCGTCGCGTAGTGCAGCGATTTCAGTTTTCATATGTGTCAGCTGATTTGCAAGTCTAGTGACCTCGTTAACTTCATTACTTAAGTTTTCAAATATCCGGTCTGCCATCTCACAAATTTTTTTGGGTGTTGCGTTTTCTAAAACAGATTGTACTTGTAGTCATCTCCTTGTTTCTGTGCGCCGACTATAGCTTCGAAATGGGTAAACCATAATTTGGATTGGTCTTGCCAGAAGCGCGGGATACGTTCCGATATGTTTCTGGCGGCAACTTCAGGTTCCAATGTAACATGATTGACTGGAGCACGTAGTGCCATTTTCCTTCTTATTTCTGGTCGGGTCCTCAAAACTTCTTGCTTAATTGGCTGCGTGACTAACTTCGGGGTCACCACTTATTATAAAAAAAGAAAGAAACGAGCATCATGGCACACTTTTTGTGAAAACCTAAGCCCTCGTACCCCTCCCTCAATAGTTTGGAATTCCCTTAAGCGCTACCGCGGTTCTGCAGCCATACCCCTCTCTCCTACATCATTCAACCCTTCCCTGTGGCTCGACCCTTTTTTTGACCAAATTGCTCCCCCATTTGTCCCACTACTTGAGCAGTTCCCACTCCCCTACCCATCCTTGTCCTCAACCAATCCTTTGGATAGCCCCTTCACTATCCATGAACTAAATCTTATTCTCAGTAACCTGAAGGACTCCAGTCCAGGTCTTGATGGCATTCCTTACTCCTTTATTACAAAAGCAGGTTCCCAATTTAGGGAGGTCCTCCTCAGTATCATCAATACTATTTTCCTAACAGGTGTTATCCCCCCCTCCTGGAAACAATTTTTAGTTATCCCTATCCTTAAGCCTGGAAAAGATCCCTGTGATCCAAATTCTTTCCGTCCAGTCGCTATAGCTCCCACTCTCCTTAAAATCACGGAACACTTGGTGAAACTGCGACTGGAATGGTTTGTTGAAAATCATTCGCTCCTTAGTCCTTCCCAATACGGTTTTAGGAAAGGCCGTAGTACGATGGACAGCCTGAGCATTTTCATCGCGGATTTAAGATCAGCTTTGTCTTTGTAGCCGTTACAGGCTACCCGGTTACGCTTGTCTTAGGGATGACAGGCCGGATGGTTATGGTGGGGCTGCCTTGCTCATAAAACATTCCTTACCCTACTCTCTTATATCTTTGCCCTCCCATTCTGCCAATATTAACATTGTGGCAGTTAGTTTCTTTAAATTTACTCTACTTTCAATCTACATCTCTAACCCAACAGTCACATTAATTGACGAACTCCACTCCCTACTTGTTCCACTCCCTCCCCCTGTCATCATACTTGGGGATCTAAACTGCCATCACTATCTGTGGGGCAGCCAATGCCCCCAACCTCCTGACCGCCCTGGGCTACGGCTGGCAGGTCTAATTGACGACCAGAACCTCTGCGTCCTCAATGATGGCCGTCCAACCCGATTAACTGGCCCTAATCAAAGCCCTAGTTCGGTGGACTTATCACCGTCTCTCAGCACGGCCATGTCATGGCAAAGACTGAATTCGTTATACGGCAGCGACCACTACCCTATTGTCATTTCCCTTCCTGTTAACTGCTCGGTTGCAGACCAACTCCCTCCCCTACTGACATACAAATTAGACAAAGCAGACTGGCTCATGTACGCTGAAGCCACAAATGTATTATCGGCTAATATCCCCCCTCCCACTCTGGCCAATATCTTGGAGTGTTATGAATCTCTTGTGACGTGTATACGCTCTGCAGCAAATTCCCACATCCCGATTAAAAAAATGGACAAAAAACATAGATCTTCCCCCCCTTGGTGGGATTCCGAGTGTTCTGATATGATTAAGCGTCGCAAAGCCACTGAAGCTGCATATCGGATTGAAATGCCACTCCCAAACTATACTGAACTGAAAAAGGTCAGAGCCCAAGCTCGCAGGCTTTTCAAGGAGAAGAAGCGGACGGGTTGGCGGAGGTTTTGTGAAGGCCTGTCTCCTCGATCCCCCTCTTCTTTTGTTTGGAAGTCACTGAAACGTTTCAGAGGCTCTTTCAGCTTTCCACCTCCACCTACGACATACAATCCATCCCTCTGGTTAGACCCGTTCTTAGACAAAATTGCTCCTCGATTTGTTCCATCCTCAAATCTTATCCCTACCCCCTACGCTGAATTAAATTCCACTAGCCCTCTAGACAATCATTTTTCACTACAGGAACTCAACCTAGTTCTTAACGGCCTGAAGGATACCTCCCCTGGTCATGATGGCATCCCTTATTCCTTCCTTGTTAAAGCTGGCGCTGCCTTCAAAGAGCGGTTTTTGGCTGTCATTAATTGTATATTTGAAACTGGCCATATCCCTGATTCCTGGAAACTTCATCTCGTTATTCCAATCCTCAAGAGTGGTAAAGACCCGACAGACCCAAACTCCTTCCGGCCAGTGGCCTTGTCCTCTACGCTCTCTAAAATCACTGAGCACTTAGTTAAAAACCACCTTGACTGGTTTGTTGAAAGTCAAAACCTCCTCAGCCCTACCCAATTCGGCTTCAGAAAAGGTCTGGGCACTATGGACAGCATTGGAATCTTTGCCACCGATTTGAGACTAGCCTTTTCTGAAAATGAGTCAGTGGTAGGGGTGTTCTTAGATGTGTCTTCCGCCTATGATAATGTTCAACTATCTATACTCAGACAGAAAATGCTTCGTTTAAATATCCCAGTTAGGATAACTTCCTTCATCTTCAATCTCTTTGTGGCGAGAACTGTCAAAATTAGACACGTACATTCCGTTCTACCTCCCAGAATGGTCTGGCAGGGCCCTTTTGTAACATAATGTTGAATTCTTAAAATGGGCCTCCCCCAGGGTTCAGTCCTTAGCCCCATTCTATATAACTTATACACTTCCGACCTAGACAGGTCGGTTAATAGCTTCTGCAATATTTTACAATATGCAGATGATATTGCTTTGTACCTTCGGGTAAGTTTGATAGAATATGCCCCCCATCGTATTAACTCTGCCCTCTCGTACCTAGGAGAATGGCTTAGGCTGCATGGCCTCTACCTCTCACCTTCCAAAAGTAAAGCCATTGTCTTCACTAGCAAAAGAGTGTGTCCTCCCATCTCTATGAGCTTCCTAAACCAACCTATACCTATTTCCTCTAAAGTAAAATTTCTTGGTATCACCTTTGACTCCAAGCTATCAGGCGCGGCTCATCTAGACTATATTACAAAAAAATGCGAACTCAACATTAATGTACTGCGTGCTCTCTCAGGCGTTTGGTGGGGTTCTCACCCTTACACCCAAAAGCTGCTCTACAATGCTTTGATGAGAAGTGTCTTGGATTATGGTTCCTTCTTTCTGGAGCCTTGCAACAAATCGGCTCTCGATGCAGTCGCAAGGATCCAGAGCAAGGCACTCCGCATAATTCTAGGAGCCATGAGGTCAACGTCAGTGGATGCAATGCAGGTTGAATGTGTAGAACCTCCACTGCATCTCCGGCGTCAGTTTCTTGCAGACAGATTTCTAGCTAGAACTCTCCAGCTTTCATCCCACCCAATCCACTCTAAACTTAACTCCCTTAAATCTTGCCTCTCAAATTCATACTGGACACACAAGACTCCTCCACGTCTAGTTTCTAGTTCCATAAACCTTAACGTGTCCCCCACCCCGGTCTTTCAAACCTCCTCCCATCATCTCTATTCATTCCCATATGAGTCCTTAATATTTTCTCCTCCCATTGTGACAGACCTCGGAATACCTAAAAAGAGTCCCGAAGCATACTCTCTTTTCCTCAGAGCAGTGGAAGCTAGATGGCCGAACTGGACCCAAATATACACAGACGCCTCTAAACTATCCCCATCAGGCGCTGTTGGCTCGGCCGTTTGGATACCAAAATATTCCGTGCTCCTATCATATAAAATCCCCCCGCAAGCCTCGGTCTTTACTGGCGAATCTATTGCTATACTTGAAGCGCTAAAATATGTAGTCGACAATAATATCACATAATGCCCTTATACTTTCAGACTGCCTTAGTTGTCTCCTTGCTTTAAAGGCCAACCCGTTCAAGCTAGGCTCAAAATTCCCTATCCTCCTCCAAATCAGGAAATCCATCATCTCTTGCAGTAGTAACTCGATAAATGTTGTCCTGGCTTGGATTCCTGGACATTCAGGCATTGCCGGTAACACAGCTGCCGACTCCTTCGCTAAAGACTCCATCCAAATTGGTTCCTTGGATCACTATATTTGCTATGCCCAGGATCTCCGCCTCTTAGCCAGTGAACGGCTACATGTTGCCTGGAGCTCCTCATGGGACCGATCTCGCAAACTAAAAGTCAAACATTACGGTGAAATTCAATCAAACATACCTACTAAGCCCTGGTTTTTTAAAATTAAAGCTGCAGATAAACGGTCCACCTCAGATGTCTGTAGACTGAGGCTTGGCCATTACTGCTCCCTTGTTTTCCTAAACAAAATCGGCGTTCGTAATTCTCCATTGTGCGATTGCGGACTGGAACCTGGGACAGCTGACCACATCTTTTTTAACCGCCCCCTCTCACCCTCCTCCCTGTATTCCTTTCTTCCCCGACAGGTCCCTAGACCAATCAATATGTGGTCTCTACTCTCAATCCCAGATCCTATCATTCTTAAATGCCTTTTGAAATACATCCATCAATTCAATATAAGGTTATAATGCTAGCTCAAATCCCCCGGCTACTGATATTATACAGCAATTTTAAGAAGCAGTAAGGGTTGGTGGCTGTCAAAGATAGTCTACGCCCCTTCACGCGATACTGGCAAAAATAGTCTGTTGACTCGTAACAACGGCTGATTGCCATATAATAAGAAGAAGAAGAAGAGTGCGACCCATGAAAAGTGTGTGCGTTTTGAGAAGTGCTTCAGTTTTTGTTGAATTTAAATATGTCGTAAGTATTTAATTTCTGAATTTTATACATCAAAATGATCTATAACATAAATGTTTTCATATTTCAGTCATTTAGTGTAAGATTAGTCAATTTGTTTTAACAAAAAAGTCTTCCGAAAAGTGATCGAAGCTAACCCAAAATAGTATTAAAAAAACCGTTGATACTCTTCTCGATAAAAGGATATTTTTAGTGTAATGTCGGTTTTTTAGATCATATATTTAATAAATAATAATAATAATAAATCTTTATTTCGCACCAGATCCATAGTGTGTTAGTAATACAATTTCTTAACCTAGTATTAGTATTATTCTAATTATTGAATTTATGGTAATTGTTTAATTATAAATTATTAAAATCGATTATTACAAAAAATATAAGTTTAATTATTTTATTTTATTAATTTATAATATGCACGCCTCTGCGTACCAGCAAATCAGTCCAATGCCTTATGAAAGGTCCATCAATTTTTGCACTAAGATTACTAAGGATGCTGTTGGAACTACTACGGACTCGCCGCAACATAGACGCAGCTCGCTTCCGTAATATGGCATAGAAATTGTCAACTCTAGCTTCTGCAAACATTGCCGAGGCGCTACAAAACCGTGGCAGTCCCAGCAGGATCCTCAGAGCATTATTGTACTGGATGCGCAGTGCGCTGAAGGCCTTCCGCGTGTACCTGACCCACAGGCTGCACGAATAAAACGTTTGGCAAAAAGCCCTGAATAATGTAACTTTAACATCCTTAGTGCAGCGTGAAAATTTGCGGGCAAGTATATTGCATTGAGCCGCCAACGCCCTGCGCTCCCTGTCAATATCAAGGTCATCTGTGAGACGATCGGTAAGCACATGGCCTAGGTATTTAAATTGAGTGACAACCCGTAGTGGTGTTCCGCATAGTCTGACAAAAGGCACGTTAGTAACTGTCTTGTTTTGCGATTTAAATATTAGAATTTCGCTTTTGTTGACATTATAGCTCAAGCCATGTGCTCCCACATATCTCTCACAGATAGCCACCAACCTTCTTAATCCATCTATAGTCGGACTGAGCAGCACCATATCGTCAGCGTAACTAATGTTATTCATCATTGTACCATCAATAGAGCACCCAACCATAGTGCTGCTCAGTTCGCGGATAAGACGATCAACGTAGACATTAAATAGACTTGGTGAGGTCAGTCCTCCCTGCTTGACTCCGCACTGTAAACCGTAAGACTCAGAGTGATTATTGTCCCACTTTATTGTATTCTTCTGATTTGAGTACCAATATTTAAAGATATTTATGAGCTCTGTAGGTAGGTTAGTCTCATCCGATAGTTTTCTCAACAGTAAGTCGTAGGAGACGCGGTCAAAAGCTTTGGACAGGTCAAGAAAACAACCATAGATTGGGGTTTTTCTGTCCGTATAGTATCGAACAGTTTGCTTGAGGCAGAGGATTGCACTCTCCGTTGACATCCCAGGTTTGAAACCAAATTGTAAATCATGTAATTGAATACAAGCCTCCAACCTAGTGTCAAGCAAACTGTCCAGTACCTTCCCGATAACCGGCGCTAAAGAAATGGGCCTGTAATTATTTTTATCGGACGAGTCTTTAGATTTATTTTTAATTATTGGAACAACTACAGTTTTCATAAGGTCAGGGGGCAGGTAGGAGTGCCCTATGCAAAAGTTAAACAGCATTGTAAGTACTCTCGGCAAATGTACACCAGCGTACCTAAGGTGCTCTACACTCAGGCCGTCATGACCGGGTGACTTGCCCCGTTTCATTTTATGAATTGCATTTTTAATGTCTTTAACCGAAAATCGCGAGTGAAAACTTCCCAGACATGGGGTTCGCGTGTCATTCGTATTAGATTGACTTATGGTCAGAAGGTTCCACGTTAAAATGACTTTTAAACATGTTAGCTATTTCTTTACTATGAGACAAACCTTCCACGTTCTCGGGTAAGTTAGAAATAAGCCAGTCTTTACATTTGTTGGAGGAAATACACTTAGATTTTGTAAATATATTAAGATGTTTCACACAATTCAACCAACTATGTTCGGCCATTTGTAATATGAGACAAATAAATGTGGCTTCTCGTGAACCAAGTAGTTATATTAATATATTTTTTTGTTTAACTATGTGTTGGTAATTTTTTTAAATTTATCTATTTGGTTTCATTTTCTGGGGTCGTCGTTTATTTATGGCGATTACAAAACATAACATAACATACAGTTCTTGGCAGATAACTTAGCCACGTTATGGCGTAGTGGGGGAAAGTTTGCGCATGTACACTCACGTGCATCAATATATGGTCTTGGTCACTTTTATTTGAATAACATTAATAAAGCTTAAAAACAATCTTTTAACCAGGAAAAGCAATCAATTAGATAGATAATAAATAAAATTATATAATCATTAATTTACATTCAAATTGTCATTAAACATTTTATTACAATGTAGCATTTATATTAATTAAAGCGTGTAGCACTTAATGCCCGTGAACTCCGTGAGAACTGAACTGAAAAAACACAACCCGTCTGAATAATGTATCATAAAATTTATGTCTTCCTTTAACTTTTTTTGCAGTTTTACTACGGTGGGTAGCTCTTTATTTGTGTTGTGGAAGTTATGTACACAGGTTCTTATAACGGACTGATCAAATGTATCTACATCAGTGGTAGGTTTTTTTGTATTTCTTTTTTTACCAGGAGTCCTAAAAACGGCGAGCAATTCTGAATTTTTGCCTTCGCTGATGATACGCCTAACCGTTCTTATTGGGGTTTTAGTGGCATCAGCTGTTCTTTTCACTGCATCTTCTTCTAGTGTCGCTTCTTTTTTCATGGAGCAGTAGACGTTGCAAACCATTTTTCTGGCTTGTCGACGTAAAATAACGTATGTACGTGGCAAAGTATTAAACTCTACTCAATTAAAACTAAAACACTGCTCTACTCAATTAAAACTATAAAACTATAAACTATAAATTAAAACTATAAAAAAATAACGACAATAATATACATGTCTTAAAAGTACTGTACCAAAACTTTCAAAGTATTAACAAAAAACGACATCAACTTGAAGCTCTATTGTTAGAAGATACATCTTATAGCGCTATATGCGTCTCAGAGTCATGGCTAACATCTGATAAACAAGAAATGATCAACTTTCCAAATTACATAATCGCAGTATCGTATTGTAGAGAACATCGAGAAGGCGGAGGAGTACTTATCCTACTACAAGAAGATACAGAGTACGTAAATATAGTGGACATTGCTAATATGTCAATAGAGTATGTAATCGAACTATGCGCGACTGAATTACCTTTATATAATATTGTATTAGTTAGTATTTATTGGAATAGTAGAGAGGAGGATATGTTTTATATTCAATTAAACAAAATGCTAGTATATTTAAATAAAAAGTATTCAAAAAGAAACATTATCATAGGCGGAGATTTCAATACCAACTTTTTAATTAATACACCAAAAAAAAGACATCTAGAGGAAACCATGTTAGAATATCGCTTCAAACAACATATAACTGAGGCTACACGTGTGACAGAAACCTCATCTACATGTTAAGATCTTATATTTACGAACTTTCACTCAGAACACTTCTCCACAAGTGTGCAGGAGTTGGGCTTCTTTGACCACGCTGGAGCTATAGCACAGTTGTATACAAACCATCTTAATAAACAACAAAACTGGTTCACCTTCAAAAGACTATACAATACTAAAAATATAAATAAATTTAAAATCGAACTTGCTAACATAGATTGGCAAAATGTTTTTCTCAGCACTAAAGATATAAATGAAAGTTATAATATGTTCTACAAAGTAATAAAACAGCTACATAATAATTGTTTCCCAAAACGTAAAATTAAACTAAAAACTAATTTAAGAAAAAATTGGCTTACACTAGGTATAAAAACATCATGTAAAAACAAAAGGCTACTAAAACTGCTTAAAATAAAATTCAAAAATAAATCATTTTCAAATTACTACAAAAAATATGAAAAATTACTGAAAAAGTTAATTACATATGCCAAAAAAATTAATAATAAAAACAGAATGAAAAAATCAACTAATATAGTAAAAACAATGTGGCAAATTGTAAATGAAAATACTAATAAAAATAAAGCAACAAAAAAATTTAACATACAACTAAAAGAAGAAAATGAAATAATATCAGAACCAGGGAAAATTTGCAATATATTTAATTCTTATTTCGCCTCGATAGGTAACTTAGACGAAAATTGCAAAAGTAATGAAAATAAAAAGACAGCGATAGCAAACTCTACATTAAATACAATGTTCCTCAAACCAGTAGAGTACAAAGAAACATACAAACTAATAAAAAACTTAAAAAATAAATACAGCTGCGGTACCGACGAATTACAACCTTCACTAATAAGACAATGTGCAGAGGAATTAACATATCCACTTACTCTACTAATAAATCAGTCTTTTGAAGAGGGCAAGTTCCCTGATCTCCTCAAATCAACACTCATCAAACCAATATATAAAAAGGGGGGAAGGCTGAACAAAAATAATTATAGGCCAATCGCACAGCTACCTACGTTTTCAAAGATATTTGAAAAAGCCATGTGCGATCGCATTTATAACTTCTGTGAAAAATATAATATCTTTGATGATGGTCAAAATGGCTTCAGGAAAAAACGGTCCACAGTATTGGCAACTTATAAATTAATCCAAAAAGTTCAAAATTTAATTAATAATAAAGAATATGCTGTTGGCATTCTTCTAGATATGTCAAAAGCCTATGATAGAGTTCGACTTAATATTCTCTTACAAAAATTGTATAGCTTAGGTATCCGCGGAAAAAGTCATCAGTGGTTGACCTCCTATCTAAAAAATAGACAACAATCGGTTGAAATAGAGCATTATGACAAAAACACATCACAAATCGTGAGTATTAGATCAGAAACGAAATCTATAAATGCATCTATTCCCCAAGGAAGTGTTATAGGTTGTCTATTGTTTATAATATACATAAACGAACTCCCAAAAGTGGTTAATAAACACTGCGTATTGTTTGCGGATGATGTTTCAATAATTACTTCTTACCAGAATAATGACAATATACATAATAAATTATCAATAACTTTAAGTAACGTAAATAATTGGTTAGATTCACATAATTTAAAAATAAATTTTTCAAAAACTAAAATAATAACTTTTCACCCATTTCAGAAAGAGCCATTACATATTAAACTTAATTATCGTGACGTAGAGCTACAACAAGTAAATGAATATTGCACTCTTGGACTTACCATTGATACACATATCTCTTGGAAACCACATATACATAGATTAAACTCTAAATTATCAAAATTTTCATATAGCCTTCGTGAAATAACAAAATGTACTGACGAAAAAACAGCATTGGCTGCTTACTACGCATATGCACATGCATGGTTAACTTACGGAATCATACTATGGGGAAACAGCACAGATTCACAGTCCACATTCATCATGCAAAAGAAACTTGTACGCATCATCTCACATATAGAGCAAACTGAAAGCTGTAAACCTGTCTTCCAGAATAAAAAGATACTGACCGTGCCATGCATGTACATAATGGAGATGTGTAAGTTTGTTAAAAAATACCCTGAATTCTTCACTAACAGACAGGACCTACCTACTAGATACACACTTAGGAAAAATACAGCTACTAGACTGATGCTCCCCACATCCAGGTTACAACTACACGCAAATAGTCCCGCTGTTATGGGAGTAAAAATATTTAATAATCTGCCTAATGTATTAAAATCTCAAACAAATGAAAAAATATTATTTAAACAGCTCAAAAATTTATTAATAACAAAAAGCTATTATACAGTACAAGAATACTTAAATGATAAATTTGTAAATTTGTAATAAGACAGTAAATTCAATTTATCTATAATATCTCTACGCCTCCTCTCTCCTAATATTGCAATACCCAATAGGGTCATAATGTATCCTAATGATTTGTGTATATTATGAAAGCAATAAAGAATTGAGAATTGATAGAATTGAACTAAACAAAAACTTAACAATATGAAAACTAAAACTTAACAATAACGAAACTACAACAAGAGGTACAATATTGATGCACGTAAGTGTACACGGGAGCGAACGGGTAGTAAACACAGTGCGTGAGGCAAAGGTCGACTGGCGAACCAATCACGCGCTCGGAACGATGTTACGTCAAACTTCGCGTCACCCGCCCCACGTCCCGCAACCCAAGGAGATCTAAAAATCGACTTCTGTGCATCTTACGATTCTGGCCAAGTTACGTGCCGGCAGTTATACAAAAGTTTGTTTTCTTAAACAAACTTTTGTATGTAATTTACAACGTGAACAGATTTTTACAATTTATTATATTTAGAGGAGGAGAAGTGTCTGTTTCTGTTTTATTTTGTGCTTGATTCTTCAATTGTTTTTAAGGACTGGTGCCCGGACTGCCGTGACTGCCGTGACCGAGACGACAACAACCAAGAAAATGACGCTACAAAATCAGACACAACCCTTTGTCGAGCGTCGCCGAAGAGATTAGCAGGAGAACCAAAGTCATTTAGAATGCCCAATGCAAAGCTGAAGGGTACATAGCTCGCAAGACGGATATAATCTGTTCTGTTCATTGAAATAAATAAATAAACGACATCTTTTGGCCAAGACATCTTTTTTTCTAATGTCATGTTGATGATTAATGTAATATAATTATTAATGTAATATAATGTATTCAAATTTTATTTAATTTAAGAGCATTGTAAATAATGCAATAAAAAAAATTATAAAAAAAAAACATATTTTATTTTTATACAATTTAATGTAAATATTTAATTTTAATTATTTCAATTAAAGAAAATTGAGAATAATGCAATTTACTTAATCAAATCAGTTAGTTAATAAAAAATAAACAAAATAATAGATTTTTTTTATTTCAAACTAGCTGCTGCCCGCGACGTCGTCTGCGTGAACGCTATGCAGCACCAAACGCACCTACGATTATAACACTGCTAGCGTGATAATATGTAGCCTATATGTTGACCCGACTTCTTAACTATCTTCATGCCAAATTTGAAGTAAATCCATGCAGTACTTTTTGAGTTTATCCCGGAAAGACAAACAGACAAACAGACAAAAATTCTAAAAACTATATTTTTTGTTTCTGTTTCGAATGTAGATCATACCCCAAGTATTCTTTTAAAAAAATATTCAATGTACAGTTTTGACTTTCCTACCATTTTATTATATGTATAGATTCCGTGAGTAGCCACGTTTTAGTAGGCCAAATTGGCGGTATTTGAGTCCCGACAAGATTTCGAAACGACGGGGTATTCTATTTGCTGATTATTTGCAGTACATGATGTTGTTTAATATCAATTTTGGTATCAATAGAAAACTAATTAAATTATCTACACTAACGAATGCAAAACTTTTAACAATATTCAAAAATATTCAAAGTTGTAGGCGTTAAAATCTGAAATTTAACAAATTTTTTGGAGTATTTCTAGTTTTACTGATAAATATAATAATAATAAATATTTATTTATTGTTTCTATATAATTAGATTCCCTATTAAATTGGCTTTTCTATAGTACTTTTCTTTTTAGATTTGCTAAATTGGTTAAGAAGATATAAGCTTTTTAATAAAGGTCCCAGCTTTGTTTGTTATATTTTGCAATCGCCGCGCAACCTCGGACGACAAGCTAGCGCGATCGCGGAGGGGCCGGACAGTTGACCGGCTGCCTTATCACGTAACTTGCAAGAGCAAAGCGATGGCATGAATTGCGCAAGATTTGCTAAAAAAGAACTAATTCGTATTACGTCTGTTTCACATTTTATTAGTTTCTTTTTAAGCTACCAAATTGTTTTTGGCGCTAGTATCGTAGCAATAAATGCACTCTGCGATCAACGAACGATTGAACAGCTATCGCTTACATAATACGATGTAGAGCAATGGATCGCGCGATGACTGCGCCATTATGGCTGATCGCTAATATTTACGTGATAAGGCAGCCGATAATATAGTTATATTTTTACCCAATTTCAAACAAATAATAAAGGAGGCTGCGAAATTCTGGTGTTCTATATAATATTTTGTTTCCGTCTATCGTATTGGTATAATAAATACCCAGAGTAGTAATCCATGGCGCCAAAGAAAGCAAGTTTTATGTTATGGATTATCATAATATGAATAGCCAACTATGCGGGTACCTAAAATTGCGACTGTTCCGAGTGACCCTCGCTTGGTGGTAGGATCCCTACTGGGTCCGCCTGGCTAGGTCACTAGCCCTTCAAATAAAATCTGCCGCCAAATGTTACCGCTCCGGTGGTAATGTGTTCCGGAACTAATTTATAAAGAGCCAGTTCCTTCCTAAACACGTGTGCTTTCATCTTCGACCGATCACCGCACGGACAAGAATTAAAAATAAATATGTTATGGCTCTGTATATATAATATCTTATGGGTCTTGGATACAGGGATACAGGGAGTATCAGGATACAGGGAGACTTGTGAAACGCTGATCAAACTCTCAGAGGATTTCATTTATTGCGACCTTGGTTGTAGCGAATGTAATCATTTGTAACAAATTCCTAGAAATCCCATGCAGATATTGCGACCGGAGTCGACCGCCAAAGAGACAAACATTTCTTTTATTTCACAAACATTTCTTATCTTTTGTTTACATCCACACAGATGGTCAGCAAGTGTGGAGACCTTTACCTTTTGTTTATACAACGTGTCTAAAAGTTGCGCAGTAAACAAAAGAGCCACGGCTGGTAATCTCCATAGTGTATATTAGCATCAGTCTATGGATATTGTCCATGGGCTCACATAATGATATTGACACTTGACTGCTTGAATGGGTTGAATAGTTTGATTGAATTGAAAGTTTCAATTCGAACTGAACAATCTTTGTAGAGATTGACACAATAACAATCTTTGTGAATTGATGTGTAAATGAATTTAATTATAAATTATAAATAAATTATAAAAATATTGTATAAGTTGTGAAAATTGTGTTACCCTTATGTGAATTTCCAAGAAAATATACCAAAGGAAGTACCTAACTATAACTCAACAATACCTGAAATATACTGACAGCGAGGACTGAAATTATATACCTATATTGGATTTGTAATTGGATTGTCAGAAAAAATTATTTAATCACACCACATTGTCTAGCCTAAATTAAGTCTCATTAAGAACTTGTGCTATGGATACTAGATAACGGATAAATAAACTTAAGAAATATATAAACACATAGATATTTTTTATTTTTTATATAGAAAAACATCCAGACCCATATTTATTTATTTGTAAATTTAATTATTTGGCCAAGGAATTACCTATAAGCATAACATACTAAGCAAGTTCTTTGCCATGTCCGTAGAAAAAAAACTGCTACACCTCATTGTGTAGAATAACATTTAAAAAAAAACAAGCTGTCAAAATCAATATGTGAGCCTCGTATAGACCGACATCTATGACAAGGGAGTTGTCCGTCTGAACTCTGAACTTGTTCTCCTTATTAGTCTGTGCAAAAGAGCAGAGCGTACTAAATTTCCGTTATTTAAAGAATTCCTACCAAACCAATTCTACCTGATATTCCTCAATCCAATTCCTCAATTTCCAAGAACAAGAACAAAGGATCGGTCTCCGTACGTTGTGCGTGGCAAAGCGAAAAAGGTTATAATCTAGTAATAGTACCCGTTTTTTTCTCTATTGTAGTATGCCTTATGTATTATACCATTTTATAATCGGGAAAAGTGGCGCTAATTTAAAAAAAAGTTGCCGCGGTAGGTTTCATACAATTTTTTACACCACAGTGAGCGAAAGTGAGCGGAAATGAAAAAACTTTCAAAATTTTTGATTAACTGTAGTAAAAAAACTATTAGTTTTCTGGAAGTTTTAAAGGTTTTAAAGGAAAGCTATACTACTCAGGCTTACGATAGCAAAAAAAACACTATAAAATTCAAAAAAATGTACGCATAGTTATGACTAGGTACACCCCCTGGTGCCAGCTTATCGTTGAATTTTTGGACACGTTGTAGATATCAGCTAGTCAGTTAGGTTGGTACGTAGGTAGGGAAGCGTGTACGTTTCGGATTTATGGTTCAGTTACAAAATATTGAATATTTTTCAGTAGGCAATTTTATTTATATTGTAATAAATAAATTAGGTGTTTATGTAGGAAATAGGATAGGAAGCAGGATTTTTGCGATCAGAAGTCAAGTAAGTTTTAAAGTGACTGACTGAATAACTCACGTTGAATTGAATGAGCGAGCGCGAACCACGAACAAAACAAAACCTTAAAATTATTGAAAGGCTGAATTCTCATTTCTAAAACATAACAATAGAATAGAAATAAAGATCTCAATCGACAAATCACTCCGACACAGGTAAAACACATAACTTTGAAGTAGGACGTTTAATAATGTATTTTTACATCTAAGACTGACAACACGCGGTATGTTGTCAGAACCCGGGTGCTTCTCCACAATCACACCGTAAAGCCATTTTGCAGGCGGAAGGCCATCCTTCTTAACCACTAGATCACCAATATTGGGCTCCTTTTCTTGACTGCGCCACTTGTGGCGTTAGTGAAATTGGTACTCAGACGACCAACGACGCCAAAAATCTTGGACAAGTCTCTGAGTTAATTGCCATCTTCTAAGGATATTTATATTTAATTGCTCAAAATTGTAATCAGGAAGCAATACATAGGGTTCACCTATAAGAAAATGCCCTGGAGTAAGAGGGTAGGGATCGTTAGGTGTTTGGCATATCTCAGAAAGCGGTCTCGAGTTGAAGCAAGCTTCGACTTGGGACAATACGGTTGACATTTCCTCAAAGGTGAGCTTATTGTCACCAATAACTCTTTTCAGGTGAGTTTTCGTCGACCTTACGCCTGCCTCCCACAATCCTCCAAAGTTTGGAGCACGTGGAGGTATGAAATGCCAGTTAGTGCCGTTGTTACCTAACCACTCAGTAAGCTCAGTGGTGAAGCTAGATTTTTGGGCATTAAAAAGTTGCTGTAACTCAAGAGACGCAGCTACAAAATTTGTCCCATTGTCACTCCACATATTGGCACAGTGACCACATCTGGCGACAAACCGTTTGAATGCAGCAATAAAGCCTTCTGAAGTCAGGTCACTTACGACTTCCAAATGTATGGCACGCGTTGCCATACACACAAAAAGACAAACATAACCTTTAAACGCACGCTGTCCTCTGCCATGTGATGTACGAATGAGAATGGGTCCAGCGTAATCTACGCCACATTGATAAAATGGCCTACAAGCAGTGACCCTTGATGCTGGCAACTGACCCATCAATTGCTGCGAATTCTGGAATATCTAATGCATTTGATGCATCTTCGTACATAATACCTTACAAGATTTTTTGCGTCTATGATCCAATACTTAGAGCGCAAAACATTTAACATAAGTTGAGGACATAAGTTGCAGTGTTTTTAAATGAGCATCAGCTATAATTAAATCCGTTACATTTTCTAGGTAACAATATAGGATGCTTCATATTTTCGCTTAGATCAGCGTTCATTAAGCGTCCACCAACTCTGATCAAACCGTTGGCGTCAATAAATGTAGTAAATGTATAAAGTTTACTCTTATTACTTACTGTTCCAGTTGCGGCAAGAGTTTGCAATTCATCAAAAAAATGTATGCGTTGAAAATGATGATTACAGATGTTGAGCGCAATTTGCAGCTCGTCAGCGGTTAAACAAGAAGTTTATTGTGATGGTACATTTGATTTCCTTAAATTTAAAAACCTTCTACAGTAAGCTATAATGCGAACCAATTTATTCAATGAGGAATATTTAGTCCACACTTGATCGTTATCCCCAATAGCTACTGTAGTGTGACACACTTTGGTTCTTTTTTCCTCTTCGTTTGTGTCCTTTCTGTCCTGACTTCTGTACCTTCCAACCAGAGTGTTTGTGCTACTAATTCTACAGCATCCAAACCTCTAGAGACACAATCATTATATACAATTTATGGGGACTGAAAACTGCTCGCGTCCGCAAGGTTTAGCCCTCGATGCCTTGTACGTGGTCCCTGGGTGGAGCTAAACGAGCAGTAAAATCTGGTGTCACCACCCACTAGACAAAACCATGCTGCCAAGTAACCTAGTTGCGTTCCGGCATGATGTCTAGTGTAGCCATTGAGGAGGATAGGTCTGAGTAATCGTGCTGCATCGGAGAACAGTTTTCAACTCGTAGGATAATGACTCACCGGGTAACTCGTTTTGGAGGGTAGCGGGATCCGAAGCACGGTGCACCGCTGGCCGACCGCAGGTAGTAGGGGGCCCAAGTAGCATGCCAGCCACATGCGAAA
Source organism: Stenoptilia bipunctidactyla (assembly GCA_944452665.1). Taxonomy (NCBI): domain Eukaryota; kingdom Metazoa; phylum Arthropoda; class Insecta; order Lepidoptera; family Pterophoridae; genus Stenoptilia; species Stenoptilia bipunctidactyla. Next base: position 17,511,451 of record OX101747.1, on the reverse strand, counting down.
GGCTGCCCCGCCACCTCGCGAAAAATCCCGGGAGGCTCCATCGTGCCGGTTGGCGACCGGTTAGAGAGGTACCGATGGCGACCTCGGGGGGGTTCGGGCGTCCCCGCAGTCTCCAGGCGAGTTCCCCAATGGTGCTTTGTTCCCTACGAGTTGCTTGGTTCCATTTGCAGCGCTTCACTCAACTTCTATTCTCATCCCTATTCACTCAACTACCAATTCACAATGAAAGGTCCTAAAAAGAGTACGGTTCAACAGCGGTTGCACTTCCTCTCCCTTAAAGTGCACTTCTGTAACATCCGAGGAGTGCACTCCAATCTGAATGATGTCCACCACCATCTTGAGATGGAGAGACTACACCTACTCTTTCTAACGGAGACGCAGATCTGCGATCCGTCAGACTCGGCATACCTTGGTTGCCCAGACTATATCCTGGAGTCTCTTTTCTGCCCGCACGCCGGGGTGTGCATGTATGCTAGTGACGCGATCGGTTATCAGCGTCTCCGTTACTTGGAAGTGCCGGACCTTTCAGTCATGTAAGTTCACATAGATACTGGCCTAGACCAAGTGGTTTACGCCTGTATCTATCGTTCACATAGCGGAGATCGGGAGACAACGAGGCTTATGGAATACCTTGGCAATACAGCAGATAAGATTCAGCAACGTTTTCCCACGGTGCAGTTGGTGTTTCTGGGGGATTTTAATGCTCACCACGGGCAGTGGTTATACCCGTATCAGGACACTGACCATGCTGGCAGAGAGGCCTTTAAGTTATCGCTGACTTATGGTCTCTCACAGCTTGTTAACGAGCCTACGCGCATCCCCGACGTTGCTGGCCACACTGCGTATTGCTTGGACCTTCTGCTGACAACCGATCCTGACAGATACTCGGTGTCCGTCACTGCACCTTTAGGGACATCCGATCACTGTATGGTGAAATCTGTATCGCTGTACTCGCCACCTGACACCCGCCCAAAAGGCTCCAGGCGAGTATGGCGTTACAAGTCAGCAGATTGGGATGAAATGCGACATTTCTTCGCATCTTATCCATGGCGGCAAACTTGTTTTACATCAACCGATCCATCGTGCTGCGCTGATGCTATCTCAAGTGTGATAGTTCAAGCAATGGAGTATTTAATTCCCCACGCTGATCTATCCCTTGAAACCAAAGCTCGCCCATGGTTTAATACTGCTTGCCTTGCCGCTGAAAAGCGAAAGCGGGAAGCATACAAAGCCTGGGCAAATGCTCGCAGAAGCAAAGCCGTGGATTCGCATGAACACAAGAAGAGGTACAATGCTGCCGCCAAGTCCTGCAAAAAGGTAATCAAAAGAGCTCGTTTTGCCCACATAGGCCGTATCGGAGACAAAATAGCAGCATACCCTTCGGGAAGTAAAGCTTTCTGGTCCCTTGCCAAGTCGGTCGAAACGAACTTTTGTCGCCCGTCGCTGCCACCACTGAGGAAACCCGATGGTTCTCTGGCCCACACTGCTAAGGAGAAATCAGATTTATTTGCTAGTATCTTCGCGGAAAATTCTCGCCTATATTGCAAGGAAAAATCCCACCCCAATTACCTCAGTTCGGACCTACAATGGGTACCGTTCACATTCGCCAAAAGGAGGTTCTTAAATGCTTGCTGCACCTAGACGAGAACAAAGCTAGTGGTCCAGATGGTATTCCTGCAGTGGTCTTAAAACGCTGCGCAGCTGAGTTGTCTCCCGTTTTGACGCGTCTTTATCGACTTTCGTTGGAATTCGGTAAGGTTCCCAAGTCCTGGAAGCTTGCTAACGTACAGCCAGTACCAAAGAAGGGAAGCCGTGCCGATCCTGTCAACTATCGACCAATTTCAATCACCTCCATACTTTGCAAAGTCATGGAACGTCTATTGAACAATCGACTCCTGGCATACCTCGAGACCAACGAGCTCCTAAGCGATAGCCAATATGGTTTCCGCAACGGGCGCTCGACCGGCGATCTTCTCGTGTATGCCACTCACTTATAGAGCGAGGCCTTGGAGGGTCATGGTGAAGCAATAGCTGTATCCTTAGACATTTCCAAGGCCTTTGACAGGGTCTGGCATGATGGTCTCTTAAGTAAGCTTCCAGCTTATGGCATACCGATTGGGCTCTGCGACTGGATATCTGATTTTCTGAGGGAACGGTCAATTCGAGTAGTCTTAGATGGCTTCTCCTCCGCCCAAATGGCAATTAATACCGGGGTACCTCAGGGATCTGTTCTCTCTGCAACATTATTCTTGCTGCACATTAATGACCTTTTAACACCGGGCATTATTAGTTATGCTGATGACAGCACTGTTGTAGAGAGATACGTATCCAATGCGCGAGCGAGCCCCCGTGAAATCCAGAGTTTAAGAAAGTCAATGATTGAGCGCGTTGATTTGACCTTACGGAAAGTATCCGATTGGGGTGAGTCGAATTTGGTCAAATTCAACGCGTCCAAAACTCAGGCGTGTCTATTCTCCGCAAAACAGAGCACCCTCACATTAACGCCCACTTTCCAAAATGTATCTGTCCCCATCACTGACCATCTAGGGCTTTTAGGCGTAACTATAACATCCAGTTTAAACTTCGGTTAACAAATTGTGTCCATGGCTCAAGTAGCTTCGAAAAAGTTGGGAATCATCTCGAAGGTACGGCGGTACTTCAGCCCTGCACAGCTTCTTAACTTATATACAGCACAAGTGCGATCATGCATGGAGTACTGCAGTCATCTTTGGGATGGTTCAGCCAAATATCAACTAGAAGCGCTGGACTCCGTTGACCGAAGAGCCCGTAATCTAATTAACAACGTCGACCTTACGACCAAAAAGCTACAGACCCTAGAGCATCGTCGTGAGGTTGCTTGTTTAACCGTGTACTACAGGATACATTTTGGTGAGTGCGCGAGTGCTCTGTTTGAGCAAATTGAACCCTCACCCTTTTACCATCGGACTACTAAACGCAGACAGAACTTCCATCCGTATGTGCTTGATATTCCGAAAAGTCGAACTAAGCGCTTTGACAGTTGGTTTTTGATACGGGTCGCCAAGGTTTGGAATGAATTGCCTGCGTCTATTTTCCCTGACCAGTATAGTCCTAGTACTTTTAAGCGTCGAGTGAATAGGTTTCTCGTGGATGGACGTGTACCACCTTAGTCTTCATGTTCACTTAACATCGGGTGTCATGGAAGACAAACGTCCCATCCATATTTTATAAAAAAAAAAAACAGCTGGATTGTCTCTAGAGTTAACGTGGTGCCACTGAGAACTTTCCCATTTCACCAAGATCTCTGAAACGCGATTTGCCACAAACGTTTTCCACCGGCTTGGGTGACTACTCAGCCACGCTAAAACCACAGTAGAGTCAGTCCAAGCATATACGTTTTTCTTTGGAATTGCCATAACCTCACGTACCTCTGCTAAGAGGTTTGATAGCAAGACTGCTCCACACAGTTCTAAACGAGGGGTAGACACTTGTTTTATTGGAGCTACCTTAGTCTTAGCAGTAATGAGGCTGGTGACGGCTTCTCCATTGTTTACATCCAATGGCTTCTCCATAATAGGAAGCTCTGTATGCTATATTTAGTACAGATGCTCACCAAAAGATGGCAGCACAATACAAATTAGCTCGCGCGTATAAAGTGCTGAAATGAATATGGTAAATATGTAGAGTGAAAATTTATTTGTATGCAATTTTATGTAGCAAATCGGAATATATCGATTTCACTCACTTTACTGTTTTTTATTTGTGAAGCCTTTTTTGGGATTCGTTCATGGTCCTTCGAGCCGGATTATACGAGTTTAGTATCAGTGATAAAGTATCCAGTGGAGGCGTGGATCCTGTGGAATTTGCTGTAGAGAAACCTGCTTCGCCGATAGTTGCAGGAGAAGTATTCTAGTACCAGGGAGCGTTTTGAGGAGCTTTCACTGAAGAAAGACGGCCATATAGTGTTTGTGTGAGTGAGTGAAGACAAACTGTGAGTACTTTCATTCATACATATTTCGGCTTAGAAGAAATTATTCAATCAAGATTTATATTTTCTAAGTGTTTATGGACTTAGTCAGTTTTAGGGTTAAAAGTGAAGAACCTATGCCCAAATTTTAACTGATTTCAACATTTAAAACACTTAGAAAATTTCTTTTGGACTTAGAATAATTTTATGCATCTTCGACTTAGAAAATTTCGGATTCATTGCGGACTTGGAAAAATTATGCATCTTCAACTTGAGGAATACTGCGATAATTTGGACTAGTTTCGGAAACAGACTATTTCAAAACAGTATTATTTTAATTAAAAAGAGTGTTCATTTTAAATTGAAATAATTTTGTACTTTTTCAACTTAAAGAAATTAAGTTAATTTGGCATGTGTATTTAAAAAGGTACATCTTCGAATTTTCAGCTTGTTTTCTGCAAAATATTATTAACTTTAAATAAATTTGTAACCTAAAAGTTTGATTTTTAAAAAGTATTTACATAAGTTTAAATTTTGTGAATTTCTTTATAGAAGTAATTTCTTTAAATTACATTTATAGAAAATTACTGAATTTTTAGCATTTTATTTTTGGATTTTATTAAGTAATTAAAATGGCCAGTTTAGATAGGTTACAAGTTTAAATAAAAAGTCAAATTGAAAAAGGCAAATTAAATTTTAAGAAAACTCCAAAGGCTAGATTTACTAAATGTTATATTGAGTCGAGGTTAGATAATCTTGAACAACAATTGAGCAATTTTGTAGAAAACCATAGTAAAATAGTTTTCAACACACTTGCTCGTAAAGTGAGCGTTATTCTATTGAATTTAGAACTATAAACTGGGCTATAAGTCACGCGTGCATAATATATTATACCCTAGTGCATAATATAATGAATCCTACAAAGTTGAATTGTACCTTTGTGCAAATTACATGCGAGTGAATAGAGCATATTTTATTGGTCCGGGTTATACATTAAATATTTTCAGAAACAACAAAGAGGTTTTATACCACTTCAAATCCATATACATTTTTAAATGTTTGCGCCTTATATTAGTAAAACAAATTTGTATATCAAACAAATTATTCAAAATTTACAATAATTTGTTATAAAATATTAAAATATTTCCATTTACCACTCCAAATTAAAAATTTTCACTTAAAATAGGCTGTATATGCTATAAAGACATTGACGCATTTGGCGGAAAAAAAAAAAACTACGCGCATGCGCGAGGTTCGGCGCCATTTTTCAATCACAATTCACAGCTTTGTTATCAAGTGTGTTATTTTATGACCACGTATGTCTGTCTTTTACTCACAAGTGTGTTGAAAAACGTCGTATGTAACTCGTGAGCGTTGCTAATTACAGTCGAGGCTGTGATTTGAGCCCGAGCCGCAGGCGAGGGCTTAATAATGAGCCGAGACTTAGCTCACTTGTTACACAATATACTATTGTGAAACAGCTGAAAATGTTTATGAAAAGTCCAATTATTGTTTGCAAGATGTTTATGGTTTAACAGAAGAACTATATTTAGATTATAAGTCAGAATTACGAGAAACTTTAATGAAACTAGAACCTGTTGAGGTAATTGCTAATCCTCAATCAACTAGAACTGTCATGTTCGGTTAAATTACCTAAGATTTCAATTCCACTGTTTTCAGGAAAATATGATGAGTGGACCAGTTTTAGGGATCTATTTACATCTCTAGTTCATAACAATTCCGCTCTAGATGATGTACAAAAACTTCACTATTTGTAAACTCATTTGACTGGGGAAGCGGAACAACTTCTACGCCATATTCCAATAACAGCAAGCAACTATACAAGTTGCTGGAATCAGCTTGATAATAGGTACAATAATAAAAAACACTTGTCCAATTCTATTTTTAAACGGCTTTTTGGTCAAAAATCTTTAAATTCAGAAGATTCAATTTCTATCAAAGATTTGTTAGACACAACTGTAGAGTGCCTTAATGCGCTTAAGAATCTAGGCATAGATGTGTCCACATGGGATATAATTATTATTTACATAATATGTTTTAAATTAGACAATGAGTCAAGAAAACAGTGGGAGTGTAAAATAAGTGACGCAATAGATACGTTACCTACTTTTTCTCAATTTCAAGAGTTTTTAGAACAGAGGTTCAGATCACTTGAGTTTCTCGATAATAAAACGCATAAACCATATAATAAGCAGATAAATAATTCCAAGTCTTTGCACGTTCTTACTGATAAATGTCTTTTTTGTTCTGAGGATCACAAATTATATAATTGTAAGAAGTTTTCAAGTCAAACTGTCGATGAGCGTCGCAATTTTGTACAAAGTAATCGAATATGTTACAATTGTCTCGGCACAAATCAATCCGTTTATTCGTGTCGTCTTAACACTAAATGTCGTAATTGCAGAAAGAAGCATCATTCTCTTTTACATCCCAATACAGCTTCGGTCGCATCTCAACCAAGTGAAAACAGCGTTGTTACTGTTGCTACAACGTCACAAAGCGAGTCTAGCACTGTTGTCTCCTGTTTTGCGACCAGCTATAGTCAAGTTTTGATGGCTACAGCTTTAGTGAAGGTTCAGTCGCAAAAAGCAGGTGAGATTACTTTAAAGGCCTTGTTAGACCAAGGATCACAGGCTTCGTTTATAACGGAGTCTGCAGTGCAATTATTAGGACTACATAAAATACCACACAAAAGCCTAATATCAGGGCTTGGTAGCGACGAGGGTAACTCCATGCCCTCACGGTGGGTGGTGAATATAAAATCAAGTCGCTTCAAGAACCTAATTTTGTAGTAGATGTACAGGCACATGTGCTAAGAAAAATTACAAGTTTTCTTCCTGAAAAGAAAATTGATTTCAAAACACTCTCCGATTATCCTAAATTTGAATTGGCAGATCCTACTTTCAATCAACCTACCAAGATTGATTTACTTTTAGGAGCAGAGGTATATTCACAAATATTATTAAATGGGTTCTATAGAGGCCCGCCGTCGTGCCCTATTGCACAAAACACCAGACTTGGTTGGATCTTATCAGGTAAGATTGTTTCAAGTTTTAAAACGGACACAGATTACTGTTACTCTACACACAGTTGAAGTTAATGACGACGAATTATTAAAAAGGTTTTGGGAATTGGAGGCGGATCACTCCGCACATTCCACTAGGGCACTTTTTACGGAAGAGGCGCAGCGCTGCGAGGATATTTTCTCATCCACGACTACTAGAGACGAATCTGGAAGATATGTCGTAAAGCTTCCGTTCCGTGATGAGAAACCAAGATGTTATGAGGGTAATTTCGCGGCTATTTCTGCAAGACGTTTACATCTGTTAGAGCGACGATTTTTAAGAAATCCAGAACTTCACGCTCGTTGTGCTGCCATCATGCAGGAATATCTCTCTCTAGGTCATATAGAGCGTGTACCTGAACATGAAAGAGATAAGTACCGTGTATTTACCCCTTTATCCTGTAATAAGAGAAGATAAAACAACAACTAAACTTAGAGTTGTTTTTGATGCATCCTGCGTTGGTATTAATAACACTTCACTTAATAAGGATTTGATGGTTGGTCCAAAACTTCAGCCTGCTCTACTTCACATAGTTATGAACTGGCGTCGATATCCTATATGTATTACGGCCGATATTTTCAAAATGTATAGAATGGTGAAAATATCGGACGACAATATTGACAATCAGCGAGTTTTATGGCGTAGCAATCTCGAGGACGAAGTAGAGCACTATCGATTGCTGAGACTTACGTTTGGAACCGCTTCGGCACCCTATTTAGCAGTCAGAACTTTACATCAATTAGCTTATGATGAAGGCGACCAGTTTCCATTGGCTAAGGATAGAGTATTAAAAGAGTTTTTCATGGATGATCTTCTGACTGGTTGTGAGAGAGTTGACGAGGGCGTGGAGATATGTGAGTAGATGAATGAGTTATTAAAGAAAGGTGGCTTTGAATTACAAAAGTGGTCGAGCAACTGCAAGGAGTTAAAAGGTAAGGTCAAGTGTATGTCAGATCAGGAAAGGTTAGAACTCAAAATGGATGAGGTAGGTAAAATCCTAGGTCTTGGCTGGGACAAAGGCTCGGACACTTTTCAATATTCCGTGTCACTTCCAAATATCTCCACACCAATAACCAAGCGTAAAGTAATATCGGATATTGCACGCTTGTTTGACCCATTAGGTTGGATAGCTCCCACTATAATTATATCTAAAATATTTATCCAAAAAATTTGGATGTCAGGTGTACAGTGGGACGAAGAGGTACCTGCTCAAATATTGAATAGCTGGCTAAACTACAGAAAAGGTTTACTTTCACTCAGAGGCTTTAAACTCCCGAGATGGTATCACACTCGCGGGGATGACATTTGTAGAGAGATTCATGGGTTTTGTGACGCTTCCAATGAGGCTTTTGCTGCAGTTGTGTACATTCGAGTAGTCAAAAATACTGGAGAAGTTGTCACCAGCCTCATAACTGCTAAGACTAAGGTAGCTCCAATAAAACAAGTGTCTACCCCTCGATTAGAACTGTGTGGAGCAGTATTGCTATCAAACCTCTTGGCAGAGGTACGTGAGGTTATGGCAATTCCAAAGAATAACGTATATGCTTGGACTGACTTTACTGTGGTTTTAGCGTGGCTGAGTAGTCACCCAAGCCGGTGGAAAACGTTTGTGGCAAATCGAGTTTCAGAGATCTTGTTGAAATGGGAAAGTTCTCAGTGGCACCACGTTAACTCTAGAGACAATCCAGCTGATTGTTGTGATGATATTTTAAGGGTATTTTTGTGTTTATATTGATTAAAAGAAGCTTTTTGGGCATCAGGTTGGCTAGGTTTTTGAATAGGAATTTCTGTTCCGTCTATTATTATTCTTGTGGAAGGATAATTATTTTTAAAAGTATTAGTAAAGTAATGTGTACAAAGTACATGGTTTTAAGGTAAATTGATGTGCTCACACAGCAATCGTGACATCGCATCGATAGATTCGCTGATATAGCAATCGATAGCGTATTATGTGAAGGTCGTACGCACCTTTACTTACATTTTACTTCCTAGCTTTACTTTCCTTATTTAAGATAGAATAAGATCATTATTTACATGTTCAACTTTACAACAGTTTACTTGTCTTTCCTTTACATTTGACATCCTAGTTTAAGTTTACGTAGTTTTAATTCTATATGTTGGATTAACCCCCAACATTGTTTTTTTATTTTTTCAAAAAAGATTTTTACAATTTGCATTTCTTACGATACTTTGACTACAAATTACATTAAATTCAGTGACTTTACTTTTACATTTACAAGTGCGCGTTTTAAGGCATCGGAAATAACTAGTTACGTTTACGATAAACGAAATCATTCTCATCGGAAAACAACGTCATCGGTTGGAGCAAAGGCGCCTGCAGTATAATCAAGACGATCTTGTTCGACACCAGCAAATAAAAACCAGTTTACACAAGTAAGATCTTTCCATATTACTTTTACATTATCCTAAATTCATCTTAAAATGGAAGGTTTATTGGTACGTCAAAACCAAATCTTTGAAGATATCAAGAAGGTCAAAATCAATTTCAAAAAAGATTCGGTTAGTCGTAAGACCTCAGAATACGTTTCACTGAAATTATCATTTTTAGAGGAACTATGGAAAGAGTTCAAATCGAATGATGGTATATTGATGAAAGAGAAAGACCAGACTCATCAATATTTTAGTGACAAGGTGTATAACATTGTGCAATCATTATATTTAGAGGTGCGTCAATTACTCATATTATGTCATAAAACTGATGGTTCCCTGCAATTTGGTACTCCGTCGGGAGAATCTTCGACTCATTCTGATGCTATGGGAGAGAAAGTGTCAGAATGGAAACGCGATCAGTTAGCGAATTTTCGTGCTCTTATGCGACTCATAAATAGTATTGATATTGAAAATTTAAATGAGAAGTGGGAATTAGAGGTTGAACTTAAATCTCTCCAAAATAGGTGGAATACAATAGATATGTTACATTTACAATTAGATAGCATTTTGGCGGGTTCCGATAATTTATATGACGATGACTATGCTGTACACGAACAAAGGTTCAAAAACACTAGGAAAATGTTGAATCAAAAACTTGCTTCAAGCTTACATCAAATACAGTCAGTTCCGCAAATAGATATACCAACATTTAGTGGGAACTATATTAATTGGCCTACTTTTAAAAACTTATATTCGACTGCTATACATAATAATCCATCGCTTACAAAAGCTCAAAGGATGCAGCATTTAAAAGGCAAGCTTAGAGGTGAAGCAGAGAGAATAGTGCAACATTTGCAAGTGATCTCTGAAAACTATGATTTGTGTTGGGAATTGTTGACCCGTAGGTACGATAACAAGCAATTACTATTTACTAAGCAATTTCAACTTTTTATGCGTCAACCAAGCGCTCAAAAACAAACAGCGTTTGAACTAAAAAGGCTTTATGACGTTACTATGGAGTCGATTCATTCGATTCAAAATCTAGGCGTGGACATTAGTAGTTGAGATCCTATGTTAGTACATGTGTTGTGCGATAAGCTTGATAATGAGACTTATGGTGATTATATGGAAATTCGAAAAGCCCCACGAGAATTGCCTTCATTTAGCGAGTTCATGACATTTTTAGAGGGAAAATTTACAGCCCTGGAACCTCTACATAAGAAAAGATTTGAGTCTAATAATTATAATTCGGCAAAAACATTTAATAGTCCACCACAACAAAGTTTGATGGAGTACAGAAAACCTGCTCTGAACAATGCATTTTATACATCAATTAAAATCAGTTGTCCGTTATGCAATGACGAACACGCCCTATACCAATGTCATCAATTCTTAAGTATGACATACGACATGCAGCTTGAAATGGTTGAAAAACTTAATTTGTGTATTAACTGCTTATTCTCTCATGCCAAAAATTACTGTTCATCGGAAAAACGCTGTAAAGATTGCAACGGCCGACATCATACAATCTTACATCCTGCATTTAACGGCAATAATTATGTGACGAAAACTCCGATCAATAGGTCGATTCAGCCGTCTGGGTCAAATTCACAAATTCCGACTCAGCAACGGCCGCCTATCCAAAACAATTACGTGTCGAATAATGATGACGAGATATTATTGCCAACTGCGATGTTACAAATATTACGCAATGACGGAACTCACATAACTTTAAGAGCTATAATTGATCAAGGCTCCCAAATAACCTTGATAACAGAAGATGCAGCCCAAAGATTAGGATTGCAACGTAAGCACTTTAGTGCTAATATATCAGGGATAGGGTCATTATCGAACAAAACTAAGGGCAAAGTTCAATTACACTGCAAATCAGTTTACGATGACTTTACATTTTACACTGAAGCATCGGTAATGAAACATGTAGTAAATAATTTACCAAATAAAACATTTTCGAAGGAAAACTGGCCCCAATTAAGACATATTGCATTAGCAGATCCAGATTACAATAGTTCCAGGGGAGTAGATGTACTTCTGGATGCTGACGTTTACTCACAAATTTTAATGGAAGGCCTTATCAAAGGTAATAGTCCGCAACCCATGGCACAACAAACAAAATTAGGGTGGATTTTATCCGGCACTGTTAGAACCTATAATTGTCACATAACCTTGAATAATATTGAAGAGATCAGTGCATACTGGGAAATGGAGGATATCGGAGAACAAGACAGTAATAAAAGTAACCTAACAGCGAGTGAGCTATTTTGTGAGCAACTGTACACTGACACTACGCGCAGGCTAGAAAACGGTCAATATGTGGTCAAAATACCAATGAAGAAGGATTTTCAAGAGTATCTAGGGTCCTCAAAGGCACAAGCGGTGGCACAATTCCACCAATTACGAAAAAAACTAACGTCTAATCACGAACTAGGTCAGAGATATTCAGACTTTATCAAAGAATATGAAGACTTGGGACATATGGTGGAGAGTAAAACAGATTTACAACCATTTTGCTACCTACCACACCACGCGGTTCTTAAGGAGGAATCGACAACAACGAAACTCCGAGTGGTATTTAACGCATCCAGCAAGACATCCTCAGGCTATAGTTTGAATGACCTAATGGAATGTGGACCTAAGCTACAGAAGGATTTACAAGGTTTGTTGATAAAATGGCGACTTTATCAATATGTGTTCACGGCAGATTGCGAGAAGATGTATAGGTATTTGCGAGTAGCCAAAGAAGACCAAGAATTGCAGAAGATTGTCTGGAAAGATGACGGCTGTCCCAGCTCTCCTTTAAAACAATACAAGCTATGCACCGTTACATACGGAACAAAAGCAGCCCCATACCTTGCACTTCGAACCTTGCAGCAACTAGCAGAAGATGAAGGACACAGTTATCCTCTGGCAGCCTACGTCATAAGACATCAAATGTATGTTGATGACGTATTAAGTGGTCATAATGACCAACAACAAGCAAAAGAGATGCAAAAGCAATTACAAGCAATTTTCAAAACCGCTGGTTTAAACTTGAGAAAATGGACAAGTAATTCGCCTTTACTTTTAGAAAATATAAGCTCAGAAAACATAAACTCTACAATACTTGACTTCAAAAATGCAGAATCAACTAAAACATTAGGATTACAATGGTCACCTGCCACAGACACCTTTAAGTTCACTAACAAAATAGATACCGACTGTTATAAGAAATACACGAGACGATTTATATTATCAGAAATCTCGAAGATATTTGATCCGTTAGGTTGGCTGACACCCGTTACTGTACGAGCAAAGTTACTTTTCCAACGAGTTATGACTACCACTACTGAATGGAATGAAATTATTTCAGAGAAACTACAATATGAATGGTTACAATTTACAAAGGATATTCACATCATCGAAGAAATAAACATCCCGCGCTGGTTGGGTGACACCACAACAGCCATTCAGCTACATGGCTTCTGTGATGCGTCGGAGAAGGTATATGCATGTGCTGTATACATAAAAACATTTAATAACACACATGAACCTATTACATCGTTAATTACCGCGAAGTCGAAACTAGCACCGATCAGCAAACCCGTCACCTTACCTCGTTTAGAGTTATGTGGAGCCGTAATATTATCAAAACTTATGAAAAAGGTATTACAAGCCTTAGAATGGGATAACATACAGGCTCCTAAGTCGATTCATGCATGGACAGATTCTATGATTACCTTAAGCCGGATACACGGTGACTTAACAAAATGGAAAACGTTCGTAGCTAATAGAGTTCAGGAAATACATCAAACGTTGCCTAAATCATGTTGGAATCACGTGAAATCCGGAGACAATGCCGTGGATTGTGCCACCAGAGGTCTCTCTCCCTCGCAACTTCTCAATCATCAAATGTGGTGGAAAGGACCTTCGTGGCTACAGACATCAAATAATTACACAAATGACATTGACATTGAAGTCACGAACCTAGAAACAAAAAGGATGCCATCAAAATCATGCTTAACCCAAATAGAACAGACTTCCGTAATATCAGCACTAATTGACCGATACAGCAATTTTAATCGCATAGTAAGATTACTGGCATGGGTATTACGTTTTATTAATACTGCATTACAGCGTAACAATGACAGAAGTCTACATTTAACGTCAGCAGAAATCAACAAAAGCAAAAATTACATAATTAAAACAGTGCAAGGTTGCGAATTTCGACAAGAAATACTAGATTTAAAATCGAATGGCAAACTAAAGTCCAACAGTAACATATTAAGTCTCAATCCGTACCTGGACAAGGACAATATCTTGCGAGTAGGAGGTAGATTACAAAATTCAAGTTTACATTACAATACGAAGCATCCCCTATTACTGCCTAAACACTGCAAGGTAACGGAGCTAATCATAGAAGAAGCCCATTTACGTACTTTACATGGGGGTGCAAAACTGACATTAAATCATATACGTCAACAGTATTGGATTGTTGGTGGTTACAGTCAAGTTAAGAAGCAAATACGTAAATGTGTCGTGTGTAGAAAATACGGCAATCAGCAGCAGTATCAATTAATGGCCGACCTCCCTACACCTCGAGTGCAAATATCTAGAGCGTTCACTCACACAGGGGTTGATTTCACGGGTCATGTAGACATCAAGGCAAACAAAGGAAGAGGAATAAAAACTATAAAAGGTTATATATGTGTGTTTGTTTGCTTAGCCACCAAAGCAATACATTTAGAACTGGTAGCAGGATTATGCAGCGCATCCTTTCTCGCAGCCTTTCGTCGGTTTTGTGCACGACGCGGTACACCCCAGCACGTATACAGCGACAATGGGACTAACTTTGTCGGCGCGAACCGTTTACTGCTAATGCAATATAGAGAATGTTTGGACAGTATTGACAAAGGATTTTTAAATAAAGCTTCAGATATGGGGATTACATGGCATTTTAATGCACCTGCCTGGCCTAGTGCGGGGGGACTTTGGGAAGCAGCAGTGCGTAGCATGAAACATCATCTGAAACGGGTGATCGGAGATCAGCGGCTCACCTATGAAGAATTTACTACGATCCTATGTGACATAGAGGCCTGCTTAAACTCACGACCACTATGCACCGTGACTGAAAGTATCGATGACATCGAAGCTTTAACACCTGGCCATTTCCTAGTAGGAGGAATGCTAATCACACCTCCGAATGTGCGAGAAGAACATTTAGATTTAAGAAAACGGTGGCATTTACTTGAAAACTTGACAGCAGCATTCTGGAAACGATGGTCGCGAGAATATTTACAGCAGTTACAAACAAGATCCAAGTGGAGATTACCATGCAGAGAAGTACAGTTAAACGACATTGTTTGCATAAAGGATGATAATTTGCCAATCGGCAGATGGGCAATGGGCAGAGTAATAGAACTCCATACAGGAAAGGACGGCCACACACGCGTAGTAACTTTAAAAACACAAAACGGACAAGCAAAGCGGCCGATAATCAAATTGACACCCTTATTACTCACAGACGATTACAAGGACCCAACTACATCATACAATGACATTCGCAATCAGGAGAAACCTGACAATAGAACAAGAAGAAAGAGAACGTCTCAGAGTTTATCCTTGACAAATGTTATACTAAGCATTATGGGTATATTTTGGTTGTTCTTATCATCGCCAGTTCTTGCGTTGAACAATAAAAGTTATAATATTACAGGTCTCCAACCAGACAATTCCTTATATTTTGACACCTTGGCCGAGATAAGAGAGATAAAGGATGATTGGAAGCTTATCATGTACTACAATATGACATCATACTGGGAGAACACGTATGAGGTTATAAAATACGTAAAGTACATAAACAATTTGCCACATAATATGACTAACAAGCAGAACCAAATTATTTGTAACCAACTGAATCAAAGCCTTAGCGAATTATTATACTTCAATACATTATTAAAAACAAAACACTTAAGAAATAAAAGAGGTCTTATAAACGGAGTGGGCTACGTAGCAAATACATTGTTCGGAGTATTAGACGAGAGGTTCGCTGAAAAGTACGCGCAAGATATACGAACGGTCAATGAAAATGAAAATCATATCCTAAGTTTATTTAAAAACCAGACCCATATCGTCGAGACACATAATAATATCATAAAACGGAATGAAGAACTGATGAACAAACAATTCTCATTAATCAATGAGCACCTTAAAGGCCTTACCTTGCAGTCCAACTCTCTAAAACAAAGCTCTGAGAATGCGATATATACTTTTACAGCCAGTTATGCCGCCGACAGAATAATCACACATCTTAAGCAAATTCAACAGTCATTACTAGATTGCCTGACTGACCTATATCGAGGTCATATAGATATGCATTTATTATCACCAGCTCAATTACAAAAGGAGTTTGACACAATATCACTCCACTTATCCCGCGACTTGCACCTCCCAGACATATCAAATACATTAACAGATATATATAAAATACTAAGAGTCCAAGCACGCATGACGAAGAACTTTATTATATTTGAAATAAGAATTCCACTCCTAAGCAACACTAAGTATGAGCTTAATAAGTTGATAAGTCTGCCAGTAAGTTTAAATAAGAAGATGGCAACCTATGCTATACCTGCCTCTACGTACATTGCATTCGATATCAA
Source organism: Stenoptilia bipunctidactyla (assembly GCA_944452665.1). Lineage (NCBI taxonomy): Eukaryota > Metazoa > Arthropoda > Insecta > Lepidoptera > Pterophoridae > Stenoptilia > Stenoptilia bipunctidactyla. The sequence goes on along the minus strand of OX101747.1, from coordinate 17,495,372 downwards.
CAAAGATACGGTCATTCTACTACAGGAATCCGATATAACAGCGTGCCTTACTATTTCAACAAACAAACTACTTTGCCATTTACATCAACTTGTATACCGTATGAAACCAACGCAATCCATTTGTCAATTAAAAATAATTGAAGCTATTGAATATTATACATTTTGCAAAACTGAGACATTGCAGTGTGTTGATAAGTGGGTCAAGCTGAACAATAAAAACACATGGTTGTACGCGTGCTGCGAAGAATGCTTAGTACGCATATTATGTCCAGACGGACTGGCGACAGAGCGCTTACATGGGAAAGGACGTATTACCCTAGGTCAGGGATGCGTTGTAAAAACAGATAGGTTTATGTTGTATGCAAATAAGGAATACACAAGTCAGTTATACGTGAATGATAAAGTTATAATGCCTATATTATCGCCGTTAAATGAGCTTATGAATACCTCCCTAGCATATTCGAAGATTCAAACTGAGTCGCACAATCAGATATTTCAAAATTTACAGAAGGATATTGACATTTTAAAGGAACAATCCAGTGTTACTTTTATATCAAACCACGACACGCACCATTATATAATAATTTACACCTTGGTCGGAAGTGTATTACTGAGCATAATATTTATTACTTGCTGGTTAATAAAGACACGTCGAAGAGATATCACGTCTCAGAGATCAGACAGCAGAAGCGATAGAAGACAAAGCACGGAATTGCAGAGAAACCTACAGAGAACGCCGGGACCTATCGTGTTTAATATAGAGAGTGCAAAGCCGGGTCCATCAGTAAAATTTGACACTAAACTAGACAGTTAACAAGTGCAACTAAAGAGTGATAATTGACACTAATTTCTAATACCTACGTGTTTAGTAACGGTTACTTAAATGTTTAATTTTGTTAGTTTAGCTATTTTAATATTCTCACATTAGTGCCTTCCTTTCATTATTTTAAAATTTACTTATATCCCAAAATAGTTTCGATCTACTCTGCATATTCCATTAATTGAATTTTAGATAATGTAATAAGTTTTATTCTTAAGTTTGTTTACATTATTTCTGTTTATTTTGGTTTTAGTTGTTTTGTGTAACTTAGGTGTGGCAGTATGTACAAAGTACATGGTTTTAAGGTAAATTGATGTGCTCACACAGCAATCGTGACATCGCATCGATAGATTCGCTGATATAGCAATCGATAGCGTATTATGTGAAGGTCGTACGCACCTTTACTTACATTTTACTTCCTAGCTTTACTTTCCTTATTTAAGATAGAATAAGATCATTATTTACATGTTCAACTTTACAACAGTTTACTTGTCTTTCCTTTACATTTGACATCCTAGTTTAAGTTTACGTAGTTTTAATTCTATATGTTGGATTAACCCCCAACATAATGAGAATTTCAAGTAGGTTTCCAAGCCTGTATAAAAATTCACTGATTCATTATCAGTCAGCAATAAGTCTGTAGAAAACATTCTCAAGATGTTTGATGTCTGTGTTTCTGGAGATTTCATGGAATTGTGATTACTTCTAAGGTTTTCATGAGACAGATCTTCCAATGTTAAAATTTCCACATTGTGAACAACATTTCCATCTCCAGATTTATATGAAGGCAAAATATTTTCAGTACTTTGCAAAGAAGGTGCTTTAGGAAACTGGCATTTTCTCAGGTTTCGAGCTTTCAACCGTTCTTCTCTGACTGCAGCGAACTTTGAAACTGATTTAGAATTCCAAGAGAATATAGAAGGCGCTGCTGACTTTTTCAAATGTTTATGTTGATGTTCAACCCCTACAAAAAACAAAAAACAGAAATATAATAGCAATTTTTCAATTGGACGTAGTTAAACGAAAAGGATCCATCCCAAAAAATTACCAAAAATGACTTAAATACACCGATTTGCTGCTAAATAAGAATATTATTGACCAGTAAAAAGATCCAAGCAAAAAACACTAAGTTGCATGAATAAAGCAACGATGGAACCAATCCACACATATGGGGTGATAACATTTATTTTCAGCTTAAATGATCCAAGCCTTGTGGCTCCCACATAGTTTTAAAACAAAATTACTAAGAAAGGCACCAAACAGACTGGGTTGTTTTATGCCTCATCATTTTGTTTTTTAAACACAAAAAAACGATCCAAGCTATTTGGAACTATTTTGATAAATACTATTAGTATCTAAATAAAAATCCCTTTAGGTAGGAGTATTTTCTCGCCGCACACTCCAATGGAGTCCAGGAAATTTAGGATTTTCCTTACGGCGATGCACCTAATCTCTTTTGGATCCAGCTCGTGCTTATCCACGTGAGCGGAGCGCTTGTGCATAACTGCGGGGCAGTGGCACAGTAGGTGTAGAGGGGTTTCCTCTGCGCTTTTGCAGTATCTGCAGAGCGCCGAGTCAGTGAGACCCAGGTTGGACATATGCTTGTTTAGTTTGCAGTGTCCCGTTAGTGATCTTGCCACTGCGCGTAGTTGGGGTTTGTTAAGAGATACTACCGATTCTGTGTATGACTTGGAGTATCCCTCTATCAGTTCCCTTGAGTGTCTCATGCCTAGTGAAAGTTCCCAGAGGCTTTTGCTTTCTGAGAGGCACTGGGTGGTGAGTATTAAACGCGTTAGGCTCTTCGGGATGCCGCAGAATGGTTCTGGACCGTACCGGCTACCCATTGCTCCTGCCCTCGCGAGTTCATCAGCGGCTTCATTGCCGTCTATACCGGAATGGCCCAGAACCCATTTAATAAAAACTCTATTATGGCTTGCCAGCCTGTTTAGCGTTTCATGGCATTGCTTCACCAGTTTGGAGTCAACCCTTGAAGAGTCAAGTGCCATTAGTGCAGCTTTGCTGTCAGAGAAGATATATATGGTTTGCCCTTTGTAGCCTCTGTTTAGGCTGATTTCCGCACATGATAGAATGTCGGTAATTTCAGCCTGAAAAATCGAGGGGTAATGACCCATGTTAAGGCTAGCTCTATACTTGGGTCTCACCCCTTGAATTCCATAGCCAACCTTGGTGTCCATCTTTGAGCCATCTGTGTACCATATGTGGCTGTAGTCCTCGCAGACTACCCGGCTCTTGCTCCAATCTTTTCTGCTTGGGAATTCTACTTGGTAGAATTTAGTGAATAGCATCTCCGGCATTGTGGTGTCCGAGGGCATGCTTAGTATTGGATTTCTGTAAACCCTGTCCCTGAGCTGGGTTAGGTTTGCAGACAGCCATGTCTTTTTGAGCTGCGTCGTCACCCTCAGCACTCCTACGGCCGCCTCCTTGCGTATTGTCAGATGTAAGGGCGGGAGATCTGACAGCGCATCCAATGCCTGTCCTGGCGTGGTAGACATGGCTCCAGTGGTCATGATGTTAACCGATCTTTGAAGTTTGTTAAGCTCCATAATCACCGTCTTTTGGTAGGTCTTTTTCACACCACACACCCATAGGTGATGATTGGTCTTAAGATGGCAGTATAAAGCCACATGATCATCTTGGGTTTAAGATCCCATCTTGATCCCACCATACGACTGCATAAGTATAATGAGGTTTTGGATTTATGAATCACATTCTCAATGTGTTTGTTGAAAGTGAGTTTTTGGTCAAAGGTGAAGCCCAGGTACTTCACCTCCTTGGAGAAGTTAAGTAGCAATACGTTGACTGAAGGCGGTCTAAGTTTGTCCAGTTTCCTTTTGTTACAGAATGGGACTATTATTGTTTTGTTGGCGTTGATTGACAGTTCATTGTCTTTACACCATTTTAAGGTTATATTAATGGCACCTTGAATTAGGTAAGATAGGACTTCCTGACATGGACCTCTAACTATGATAGTGATGTCGTCTGCGTATCCTTTGGCCTCATAGCCTTTCTGGCTTAACCTGTTAAGAAGGGGGTCAACCGTGAGAGTCCAAAGCAGTGGTGATAAAACACCGCCTTGTGGACATCCACGTGTGGTTTGAATCTCATGATTACAACAATTGAGTTCTAGTTTTGCCTTTCTGGTTCTGAGCATTGCCTCTATCCATCTGCAGTCCCTTTAGAATGGAGGTTATGGGCGTGTTGTCGAACGCTCCTTTTATGTCCATGAAAGCACAGAGGGCAATTTGTTTGTCATCAGAGGCCTTTTCCAATTTATCTGTCAGCTCAAGTAGCGCAGATTCTGTGGACCTGCCTTTGCGGTAGGCATGTTGCGCTGGATGCAGTGGGCACGAGCTTAGGATCTCTTCCCTGATCCACATGTCCACGACCTTTTCCATGGCCTTCAGCAAAAATGACGAGAGAACTTAATTAGGTACTTTTAAAAAAACTTGAGTCCTAGGCAATATCTTTTGGGCTAGTTAGTTAACAGACCACCCCACCTCGCCCACCTTTTCGTATGTTGAACTTTGTACCAACTTTACGTAAATAAATTGTTTTTAAGGATTTTTCATTATTTATTTAAAGTAAAATTATTGTAATTGGCGAAAATAATAGGAATAGTGATAATATTTAGAAGCTAAATATCAAATAATATATATTTTTTAAAAGCCTAATATCTTGGATCATAATTGCTGACCGAACGCAAGAGCTTGGTGGTGTAAATTTGATTTCGGAAAAAGGATCCAGTCTTATAAATTAACAATTATAAGACTGGATCCTTTTTCCGTAATTAAAAAAACAAAATTATTTATTTATTTATATTGTGAACAATTTGTTTGATATACATATTTGCAGAGATTGCCTTTAAAATGATGATAAGTGACAAATAATGTTTTCCCACGGAATAGGGATTTGCGTGGGTAAAAACGCAAGGGAATAGGCTAGCAGTTCATAAATCTATATTATATTAGATATTTCATTACACGGTTGTGTTTACCTGTATATTTGCTAAGCATTAGATAGTCACTTGCTCTAAAATGATTGCGACATAACCTCGATCCACTTTTAGGCACAAAATTTAGACGACGGATTGCTTTCAGCCAAAGTATTTTTACTTTTTCATCTTAAGGAAATTGGTGGGTACCATTTTCAGAACTATTTGGGACACATCAGTTCGTCTTTTTTATATTATTTAAATATTTTTGCAGCTTTTCATACAAAAACCTCTTTGTTTATTTATAGACAGAACTATTACAGCGCCACTTCGGCAGTTGCCAACCCCATTAAAGTACGTTCCATTACACACAGATGCTAAAAATATTATTTCTTTCACTGTTTATATGAATACTATTGACAGGATTTATGCATGATATAAATGGACTATGTAAGTAGTTAGTATCTTTAAAGTATCAATTTGTTTATCTAGTATTCATTTACCAACGTATGCCGCATTCATAAACTAAAATGTATAGCATGATATTTCGTTGACAGCGTCAAACGGAACGTATGTTCAATCTGTTTTCAATCACTCTTTCCGATCCGATGCTACTGGTCCATAGCTATGAATTTTAGAGAATGCCAAATTTGCCACTTTGCTCATGGAGTCGCTATATGATGGTTGCCGTACGGTCCGCTTAATGTTATTTGAAGAATCGCCACCCTGATCTACGTCACATAGTTATGAACTGGCGTTGATATCCTATATGTATTACGGCCGATATTGTCAAAATGTATAGAATGGTGAAAATATCGGACGACAATATCGCCCAAGGAGGGGCGCGCGGCGCTTTACGTTACAAGACGTGTTATTGTGTCGTCTCCAGTTTTATTTTTCTAGCGAGTGCAAATCTTCTTTTTATGAAACGATCTATATATCAATATTTACGTCGTAATTTCTCCTTCAAAACGACATATCGTGAGTGGCTAAAAGTTAAGTGCAACATAGTTAAAAGTGCGATGTTAAAAACAGTTTTTGGACCTTTTAATAAAATGGCCCCTTCGGCTGTGTATGATACCAGAGTTTGGTAACCGGTATCATACAAAGAAAAAATGATCGTCGTAGGATACTGGTATCCAAGTGATAGGGTTTATTACTTTTCTGATACCCTTCATCATGTTTGGTAACCAGTATCCAGTAAGGAATATAACATTCTGCCTATGAAACCAGCTGGGCAAAACTGTGTTAAACAAGGGTAGTTCTCGATCGTGCGTGTGACTCAAAGTGCGCGGCTGGCCTGTATGTACCGTTATAAGCTCCAAGCTAACGAGCTTATGGAGAATATTACTCCCTCTCACACGGCCTACTACAAATTAGCACGTAGTCTCCGCGTAGACACAATCGCTCACGTCCCTCCTCTGGCCCGTCCTGATGGCACCTTAGCCTTCGAGGATGACGAAAAGGCCGAACTTTCGCCGACAGCATTGCTTCACAATGCTCTCCTAGTACCCAGCCAGTCGACCCCGTCCACCTCAAGGCGGTTGAGGAAGACGTTCTCCTCAAGGACTCCCTACCGCCAACCAGCGAACCCGTCAAGGTCTCCGTAGACGAGATTCGCTCTCATATCAAACGTCTCCAAGCTAAAAAAGCTCCGGGGGCGGATGGTATCTCCAATCAGGCGCTCAAGCACCTGCCCAATCAAATCTTAGTCATCTTGGCAATCATCTATAACGCTTGCCTTGATCTTAGCCACTTTCCAAAAGCCTGGAAAGAAGCAATCGTTATAGGTATCCCCAAGCCCGACAAGCCCCATCATATCCCTGCGAACCACAGACCCATCAGCCTCCTCAAGGCCCTGGGTAAAAACTTCGAACGTATAATTCTCTCTCGAATGAAAGATCACTTGTTTCCCATAGACGGTGATCCTCTCATCATACCCGAGCAATTCGGCTTCCGCGCCCAGCACTCCTGCCCTCAGAAGGTTCACCGTATCGTTGAACACGTACTCTCCGGGTTCTACCCCCAGCGACTTAAAACAGCCGCTGTTTTCTTCGATGTCGCCAAAGCCTTCGACAAGGTCTGGCACGTTGGACTCGTTCACAAATTATACGTCTTAGGTCTCCCAGATAGGATAGTCCGTATAATCGCGTCATTTTTAATGAATCGTACCTTCCGATTTAGGTTCGAAGGAACGCTATCCTCCCCTCGTCCGATAAAAGCCGGAGTCCCGCAAGGCTCCGTTCTCGCCCCGTTACTATACTCGGTATACACCAACAACATCCCCAAACCACCCAAGGGGGTTCAATTAGCACTTTTCGCCGACGACACTGCACTCTGCTGCAGCGGCCGGAAATAAACAGCAAAGTTACAGTCGGCTGTCAACAACCTCAGCGCCTGGTTCTCTAAGTGGCGCATTGAAGTAAATCCCGACAAAAGCTCGGCGATCTGCTTCATACGCAAATGCAAACGCCTAGACGACCACGTCCCGTGCGTCCGCATGCGTGGAGTCCCTATACCGTGGCAAAACACGGTCAAATATCTCGGTGTCACTCTTGACAAAACGCTCTCTTTCGAACCTGAAAAATGTCACTACGGAACAAATGCACGTTATATAAGGTCTGCATTAGGCCAGTCATGACCTACGCCGCGCCCGTATTCGCCCACGCCAAACCTTGGCTAATCGATAAACTCCAAACAATTCAAAACAACTTCTGTCGTAGAGCCACTAACGTGCCGTACTACGTTCGCAACGCGGATTTACACAGGGATCTCAAACTTCCCACCATCCAACAGACCCTTAAGGCCATGTCCCTATCTCACCACAAACGCTGCGAAAACCACCCGAACGGGCTGGTGCGAAACACTGTCTCCTACAGCCCAATCCCAAATCGTTTAAGCGCTCTATTCGCAGACCTAAGGATGCTCTTTCTGATCCTCCTAACCAGCTCTCTCGAGACCTGGATAACCTCCTATCTGCCAGCTCCTAGCTGTTAACTGTAGTCGATTCAGCACTAAGTGCTTCCTATAATTCCACGCGCAGCCTTTTCCCAACTGGCTGTCGCTCAGTCTTCGGTCGATTGTCGGTAGAAAGACAAAAGATCATACAGGGGGAGTTTAGTGAGTAAAAGTCTCACACTGTTGGGTGTCATCTGGCCGGGGTCTTATCCCCCCTGGCAAGTGCCCCTTCGTGCTTCTGAGTATTCTCCTCCTCTCCTCTTTGAGCACTTGTACGGTCAACAGGCCTACGGGTGTTCTGAGGAGTAGTCTTCTGTGGGTGGAAAAAAAAATCGAATAAATACATTCCTTCTGATCACTCAATTCGTGTTTATCTTCCAACTCAAACCTTCCCTAAAGTGGTAACCCCGACGAAGAACAAGAAATCAAGATTGCAGAAGAATCAAACACATCAACCTCAAGCCCTGCCAAAGTTTCCAGCATTGCACTTTCCATGCGCGTACCACCCTTCTGGCGCGACAAACCAAGACTCTGGTTCATCACATTTGAAGCAGCCACGCACGACCTGAAGAAAGGACAAAACCAGCTTGCACAGCTAGTCATCGCACAATTAGAAAAGCAAGATATAGAGCAAGTCAGCGATCTTCTATACAACCCACCTACCGAGAAGTACTACGACACACTAAAGAACAGGCAGAACTCCGTGTATGAAGAATCTGAGGGAAGGCAGTTTCAGAAACTACTTTCGGAAATGGAACTCGGCGATCAAAAACCATCCCAACTACTGCGACGTATGCGAGACCTTGCTCGCGAAAAAGTTCCCGAATCCACACTCCGTCTCATGTGGATGAACCACCTACCAGCCCACGTGAGATCTGTACTCGTCGTCAGCGACAATCTCAGCAAAACCGCCGCTTTGGATGAACTAGCACTCCTTGCCGACAAAATGCTTGAACAAACCCAATAAATCAGCGCGATGTCATCACAAACATACCACGCATCGCCTACAGTAAGCCAAGCTCAAGCAACTCAAGATCCACAGCATTTACTTGTTGAAGAAATCCGTAGATTATCATTTGAAGTCGCAACACTCCGTTCACGACCACCTTATCGCAACAGACTTCCTTCATACGGCCGGCGACCGCAGCGTTCTCACTCTAACGCGCGTTCGTCGTCCCGCTTACGCACTTATCACGCACAAGCAACTAGTGCGTACTGCTATTATCACAACCGTTTTGAAAGAAACGCACGCAACTGCCATCCGCCTTGTACATTCAACGAGAACCAAAATAAGAAAGAACATGAACACAGAAAATACCTCATCTTTAAACTAAATAGAACGTTAGATGAGGCGGGATCCGACGTTCCAGGAAAATCTTACCGTCTTTTCGTATCAGACAAGAAGTCAAGACTGAAGTTCCTTATCGACACTGGCTGAGATACTTTATTTCCTTCAAATCTTAGTCTATTACAAATGTAGATTGGGGTCCCAGTTAAGCAAGTAATGCCTGTATTTGGAAACCCCGCTCTTCCTTAACTTTACAATTTATTTTAACTATACTAATACTAATTACAGTTCCTTTTTACTTAATTTAGAAGTTCTGTAACAGCTTTTTTACAATTTAGTAATTTAGAAGACTTTTGCTATAGGTAACTCATTTTACATTTCTCTCACAATTTTTAATTATTTTATTTATTTATTTAAACAATATGCATACAAAATAATTACAGTCATATTACAAAAATTCTTAAATCTAGTACACATATCAATTATAGGCATATTCATCATTCATTATTAAAACACGCACATTACTCGGCTATATTAAATTATTAACAAAAACAAAAAATACAAATGAAAATTGAATAATATAATGTCAAAAAGGATTTAATTTAAAAAGAATGTCAAAACACACAAAATGAAAAAAAAATACCTGGTCTTATAAATATTATGTAAAAAAAATACAAATTTTAGATAATGTTCATCAGAATAATGTCAAAAGCGGTAGATTTAAAAACAATAAAAAAAGGAATGTCAATTAGGATTGTAATGTCAAAAAAAATTAAATTTATGTCAAGATGGTGATTAAAATTATTGGTTTAAAAAAATACAAATAATGATAAAACAGTAAAAAATGATGTCAACAAGCTCATTAGATCAATATGTAAATATGTAAAATAAAATAAAACAGTGAGAAGTAAAACGAACTTTTTAGAGGAAGTAAAAAAAGTATAAAAATAAAATAGAATGTAGGTATTGCAAAAACATAATTTACTAAAACTAATCTGTTAAAGTGGCATTAGGCACAATTTAATTTTTCTTTGATATTGTACGGGCGAATCTGAAAAAACGTCAAGAGTAGGAATAGTAAAGAGAACATATTCTTGGGAGAGGCGAGTGCGCTCTTACGTTAGTCCTACAAACCGGCACATATAATATTTTACTCACACATTGCCTAGGAATGCGACGAGGCACAACAATTGTAATATTATTTATAATACTTACACAGTCAATTAAATTATTAAAAATCTTATAAACAAATCTAGCATCAAAGACCTGCCTCCGACTATGCAGAGAGTTCATTCTGAAAAAAGACAATCTTGCCTCGCATGGCGCTCTATGGGAAATGCCAGAGGAATAAAATGCCAGGGATCTTGTAAAGGAGCGTTGGATTGACTCGATGCGTTGTGAATGCACATGATACTGGGATTCCAGACAACGGACGCAAACTCCAAGTGGCTTCTAACTAAAGCATTATACAATACCACTTTTGTATTATAATGTTTAAACTTTTTGGTATTTCTCCTGATAAACCCGAGCATACGAGACGATTTTAATAGCATTGAGTCGTAATGTGCTGTAAACGTCAGTTTGCTGTCCAATAGAACACCCAGATCACGCATAACGGTTACTTCCCTTAACGACTCTCCCCGTATCCCATAAGAATTTTGCAAAGGTTTTCTTTTTCTTGTATATTTAATGCAATAACATTTCTGAGCATTGAGCGACATCCCATTAACAAGACACCATTGGGAGATTCTGTTAAGATCGTCTTGTAACTTAATAGTGTCCATAGGCAATTTAACTTCAATATAAATTTTAATATCTTTTTTTTTTTTTTTTTATGAATTATGCATAGGACGTTTGTCTTCCATGCCACCTGATGTTAAGTGAACATGAAGACTAAGGTGGTACACGTCCATCCATGAGAAACCTATTCACTCGACGCTTAAAAGTACTAGGACTATACTGGTCAGGGAAAATAGACGCAGGCAGTTCATTCCAAACCTTGGCGACCCGTATCAAAAAGGAACTGTCAAAGCGCTTAGTTCGACTTTTCGGAATATCTACCACATACGGATGGAAGTTCTGTCTGCGTCTAGTAGTCCGATGGTGAAAGGGTGAGGGTTCAATTTGTTCAAACAGAGCACTGGCGCACTCACCTAAATGTATCCTGTAGTACACGGTTAGACACGCAACCTTACGACGATGCTCTAAGGTCTGCAGTATTTTGGTTGTAAGGTCGACGTCGTTAATTAATTTACGGACTCTTCGGTCAACGGAGTCCGGCAAACATACAGTAAATGCTATAATGCATACAGTCGGTAATGTCATTTACGAAAACAGAGAACAGAACGGGGCCCAAATGTGAGCCTTGGGGAACTCCAGAAGCTGAGAAGTAAGTCAAAGACTCAAAACCATTTAAGACCACAGTATTGGGTCTCATTGTCAGATAAGACCGGAACCAGGATAACAGAGAACCAGTGACACCATAAGCCTCCAATTTTTTCATTAATAGGATGTGGTTAACTCTGTCAAAAGCATTGGTAAAATCCGTGTAAATGGCATCCACCTGAGAACCCCTATCGATTACCGCAGTCAACATATTGACAAAATACATCAGATTAGTTTCTACGGACCGCTTACTTTGAAAGCCATGTTGGTGTTCAGAGATTGAAGAACTAAGATGGCAAGTGACAATTGGACATAACAAATCTTCAAATACCTTGGCCGGACAACTCAACATTGAAACAGGTCGATAGTTGGTAACGTCAGTAGGATCCGCTTTTTTGAAAACTGGCACAACCCTGGCCTTTTTCCATTCAGTTGGAAAAGTGCCCTGATTTAACGACTGATTATATATAAAACAAAGTGGTGTTGACAAGACATCTGCACATTGTCTCCAGAAATACGGTGGAATACCATTAGGACCCGCTCCCTTGCAACCATCTAATTTTTTAATTTTTTCTAAAACATCTCTTTCACTAAACTTTATTTGACCCAAACAATCATTCCGAAATGATCTTGAGTAGTTACTATCACAATTGAAAGTTGAAAAAATGGATGCAAAATGATTTGCAAAAAGATTAACTTTATCACAATTATCACTTGCCTCCTCATCTCCCAGGTGTATGGTGGCCGGAATAAGGGCTTTGCTACCACGTTTTTCTTTAATGTAGCGCCAGAAGGTTTTTGGGTTAGTTTTTATGTTGGACTCAAACCTCTGTTTATACTGGGTGTAACATTGCCCAGAAAGTTTATGACACCTGGCTCTCAGCAATTCATATTCGAGTTTATCGCGAGGGTTTTTATACTTTTTAAACTTTATCCGCAACTTCTCTTTCTCTGACAAAAGTTTAACAAGAGAATTAGAAAACCACGCTGGGTATTTTTTACTTTTTGATTTTAGTTTAGGCACATATTTGTCCCTCACGGAGTATAGTTCATCATATAATGTTTTAAGATTTTCATCAACGGTTAAATGACATTTCAGTTTTTGTTGCCAGTCAATACAGCCTAGATCTCTAATTATATAATTATAATTGGCTTTAAAAAAACAGAAACGCTCCCGCCTAGGGGAATGAGATGGAATGGGAATGGAATCATTTATTGTTGTTAAGATGCACGGATGTTTGGGATCTAATTTGGAGATAGGACATGGGGGGTTTGAGACATCAATACTAGAGATGGTCGTTAGTATTAAATCCAAACTTCTGCCGTCCTCATTAGTACTGTGATTGACCTGTTGCAAGTTGTTACTAAATATAAAATCAACCAGACATTTACCAAGAGCACAGTTATAGTTCGAAGGATCCGTAGCTGTTTTGCCAACAATTTTTTCCCATTTGATAAAATTTAAATTAAAGTCTCCAATAATTATAACTTCTTCAGTAAGGTGTGCGATATTATCTACATTATTCGTCCATTCTTTAAGCTGTGTGATTTTAACGGGAGGTGGAAAATAAACTCTGCATAAGGAAACGCTTTTATTCTTTCCACCTAATCTGACTTCAATATTAACCCATATGTCCTTATTATTTGTCTCCCATTGCAAAATTCGTCTAGATTTAAGCTTATTAGAAATGGCAATCATGACACCGCCACCATCTTTTTTTGAGTTTGCTGAGCACTGATGGTCCTTTCTATAGACTATGTACCTTGAATCTATAAATTCATTATTAATGATATCACTATTAAGCCACGTCTCAGTAAAAACTATAACGTCGTATGAATATGTCAAGATACTATGAAATATGTCGTTGGTTTTAGTCCTCATACCTCTTACATTTTGGTAATATATTTGCATAGCCATTAGATAAAAAAAAATACTAATTTAATCACAAAGTTTTTTGAAAACATAGTACAATATTAAAATTAATAAAATTAAATAAATAACTAAACTATTTTACCTATACTTTCAACATCGCGGATATAAAGGGCCTGAGAAGCTTCATCTTTGCGCGCATATATTCTTCCATCGCGTATCCAGACAAATTTGTAGGATAAAGATTTAGCCTTCTGGCGAACAGCAGCATGTAAACTCTTCATAGAGGGAGTCAGGTGTTCTGCGACAAATATAGGAGTTGAGATGTTACCTATGCCCAAATGTTCAGAATTAAGTTTATCATCGATTGGCTTTTTTCGATTGAACTTAACCACAGCAGCCAGTAACTCGTCTCGTAAACGTTGACTATGTAGCTTTACAATAACCGATCTAGGTTTTTTATTATCCGGGTTCATTCTAGCAATCCTAGTAACATGCAAAATATCACCATCAACCAAAGGACACGCCACGACTTTACCCAGCTGTGTAACTGTGTTGAGGAGGTTTTCGTTTCTATGTTCAGGTATTCCACTTATTTCTAAATTTTCCATGCGCATATGCTGCTCCATCATAGTTAGCCTGCCAGTTAGGTCCTTAACTTGGCCGCGAAGGTTAGAGTTGACATCCTCTAAATGACGTATGCTACTGGTTTTTTTCTCTAAGTCACTTTTAAGCTCATCGTATTTTGAATTAAAGAACGACAAAGTTTCCTCAAACTGTGTTAAGCGTTCGTTAATACTGAGCAGATGTGTAGATATTTGTTTATTTATAACTGCAGTTATTTCCTTAAGCTCTCTTCTGAGATTGGAAAAGACGGCGAAACAATGCTTGGTGCTTGTTGAGTGGGTGAATGTTTCATATTCCTTCTACGATCACGTTGCGTTAATTTGCTGCTTTCTTTCACCGTATCATTTGCGCAGTCAGTTGTATCACGTTGAACTGGCCTTACCGGAGTATTAGTTCTATCGCTTTTACTCGTAGGTTGAGTGCACTTGCACTTCGCGCATACCCATTGATTTTTTTTTCTTATCAACTCCAGCCTCTTCGTGGGTATCGAGGAGCAAATATCACAGTAAACTTATTTACAGGTCGAGCATACCACGAAATCATTACCAGTCACTACTTGAACACATCCCTCGCAAGAGCTTTTTTTTGGAGACTTTTTTTTTATAGTCAATAAAGTTTGTTATTAATAAATAAACTAAGTCTTTTGTCGGTAATTATATAAGAATATTAAACCACTCGTCCACTACGACAATCTATTATAAGAGCGAAATAGTCGTTCAGTATAAACATGTATGAATCATTCCTTAAAAAGACCGTTGGTGAATTGACCCAGTTCTTTGTTCGTAACAATATTAGTTTCACTTCACAAAACGCACTTTTTTCACTGTAGTAATTGATTCAATGATTTTGAAATAGTCTAAAGTCACTGCAGAAGTATAAATTTTACCATTTAAGGTGCACAAATACACTTTAATGTTTATTTACGCAAGATTCAATAATGATTAATAAACTTTGTATTTTTTCGTTGTAAATTGTTCTTATAAGTTTGCTAACACTGTCAGTTGATTATTGTTTTATATTCTTGTTATATTCACTGCTTTTTTACTATTTGGTACACTGGGATATTTTTTATTAATTAATTAATGTAACCGTGCGCCACCTGGCGGTAGATGATTGAATTTATTTTAATGTATTAAATAAATTCTAATTAATATAAGTTGTACAAGGATGTATATACGAGTATGTATGTGTGTTTGTATGTAAGCGTGTGATTAGTAGGTATGTATGTGTATTGGAATCATCACTTACTTACAATTTATTTATTATGATATATGGTGAAGCAAAAGTTCTATTTCATCATAAGTTTTAGGCTGCACCCAGTTCATTAAAAGATTTTTACATTCATGTTGGGATTTGCTGTATATGTGTAGTACTTTGTTTATTTTGTTATATAAAAATGGGGAGCGAGAGTTGAATTGTCTCCGAGCAAACTCTGTTTTTATTATAGGAGATTGAGCTACTTTATTTCTTCGTCGCACATTCAATAAGCGAGGGTCAAATGAAAGAGATTTATGTTTTTTCATTATAGTTGCTAGGACATATAGTTTTCTTACAGGGAGGAGGCCACTGATGCAGTAAAGTCTTTCTGTGGAAAATCTGTGTTTTTTATAATACATGACCTTAATAAGTGACCGTTGAGCTCTTTCTAGATGAAGAAATTGTGTCTTTGCAGCTCCACCCCATACTTGGATACAGTACGTTATAATAGATTGCGCAAGTGAAATGTATATTTGGTTGAGAAGAGACCTAGAAGCGTCTGGCTGATAGATGTTATCAGGTATAACGTGTCTTAAGGTTTTAAATATCCACATCAATTTTCGAGTCCTGCTAATGACGTGTTCTAAGTGTGGGTACCATGATAGTCTCTGATCCACAATAACACCCAGATACTTAGTTTGGGAGACTTTTGCGATCGATGGACATCCACAGGGCTTGTCACTTGCAATGCGGTCACATGTGTGTATATATAAACCAAAGTTGCTTGGGGGCTGCGAGTTGTTATAGATGCTATAGCAAATTAAATTGGTCTTAGCTGTATTTAAGGTGAGAAGATTTTGCTGCAACCACACAGGTGAGAAGATTTTGCTGCAATACGAGCTAAAACACATTCAGCACTAGTTTTTATATCATCCCACGATTCACCAGCAAAGATTACGGCAGTATCATCGGCGTACGACAGAATTTTGGCATTTGGTATGGTCATACTGCACAAGTCGTTGATATAAATCAAGAATAAGGTTGGTCCCAATACGCTGCCCTGTGGCACGCCGTATGATATCTCCGCATCCACACTAGTGAACCCAGGAAGTTTAACTTTTTGTTTTCTCTCCGATAGGTAGTCTCCAAAAAGAGCACGCGGAGTCCCTCTTATTCCGATTTTTTCTAGCTTGTGCACAAGAATAGGGACAGATACAGTATCAAATGCCTTTTTTAGATCAAGGAAGACCGACAGGCAATTTTTTACCCTGGTCAAGTTGGTTAGTAATAAATGAGCTCAACTCAAGGACAGCATCCTCTGTAGATCTTCCTCGTCTAAAGCCAAACTGTGTAGGTGCTAATATGTCAAATTTATTTAAGTAATTTAGTAATCTAGTATTCAGTAACTTTTCTAGAACTTTAGATATTGCAGGCAAAACAGAAATAGGCCTATAATTACCAATATCGTACCTATCCCCACTCTTGTGAACTGGTGTAACAATAGACTGCTTTAATGGTGCGGGGAATACCCCTTTATTAAAACAAACATTAATCAGGTGGGTAATAATAGGAGACAAGTCGTCAACTGCGAATTTCAGGAAGTCATTTGGGATATTGTCCCACCCTGGAGCGCTGCTTGATTTTAAATTAATTATAGTGTTCTTAACTTCTTCTATGTCAGTCTGCAGTAGAGCAAAGGAATGTAGTTTCTCCGAAATTCTATCTAAGGTTTGGCTTAATGGGTTATCATTTTGAATTTTATTTGCCAGTTGTCTCCCCATGTTTACAAAATAACTATTTATGAAATTTGCCGAGTCAGTGGGTGATGATTTTAAGTTTAATAATTCAGTGTTAGTATTTATTTGTTTCTTGGTATATGTAATATTTTTAATGTTTTTCCATAGCAACTTATTGTTTCCCATATTTGTAGATAAACGTGATAGATTTTTTAGTGATAAGCTTTGGATAAGTTCTTAGCTGACTGTTTGCACGAAGATTGTTTTAAGCGAATCTCTTTTCGTTTGTCAGTTTCTGCAGCACGAGCATGCTGGCGATACCTAAACAAGACCATCTCGTGCTGCATCAAGTCGTCGTTAGTTTTCGTTGGGATTTAATTCCTCTTCTTTCTTAAAGCGTCCTTCTCCATATTTTTCTACCTATTTTTCTTCTAAAAATGTTTAAATAATTTTTATAAACGCCATCCTATTCCTGTTTCTATTCCATCCATATTACTACCCCGTATAGTAAAGTTCTGCCAAAAATTAATTAATATTAACGAATGTAATAAGAACATTAACAATTTATCTGGGTAGGTATTTACATAGTTTTTGAAGTCGGTGCCAAACCAATACAAGTAAGACTGCTGCCAAACAGAGAAAATCATAAGGCGAACGTATCAACGAAGATGACGTTGTTCTCAATTGGGATGGCGCTGTTCTCTAAAATACAGACTGTCTAATTTAGGGGCCAGACAATTCACTGTGCTACACTTTCTTTGACGGAAAAAATACCGAAAAGCACACACTTGAGGGCCACACGTCGTCGTCGTCGCGTCGTCGTGAGTGGATGTAATTTCGTTGATACGTTCGACTTATAATTTTCTCTGTTTGGCAGCAGTCTTACTTGTATTGGTTTGGCACTGACTTCAAAAACTATGTAAATACCTACCCAGATAAATTGTTAATATTCTTATTACATTCGTTAATATTAATTAATTTTTGGCAGAACTTTACTATACGGGGTAGTAATATGGATGGAATAGAAACAGGAATAGGATGGCGTTTATAAAAATTATTTAAACATTTTTAGTGGGTTGGTTATTTGAATGCGGTTCACTTTTTCTTAAAAAGAAATAATTAGTTTGCTTTCAATTTAGTTTTGGTTTTATGACTTTTTTTATATATGCATCTGGTCGTTCCATATTTTGAGGCCTAATGTTTATATTAATATCACCAGCTATTATGATACTACTTTGTGAAGGAAGTGACTCCAGATGAGAGTTTACTGAATTTACAAAGTTTTCAGTATTAGGATACGATGGAGACCGATAAATACCTGGCACAGTGATATTAAGAACTTCTATTTGTAGGCAAGATGCCTGAAGTAATTTAATTTCTTTGACTTTATGTTTTAGAGATTTTTTAATGTATACCACCACTCCATCATTTTGATTCAATTGAGCAGTGGTATAGTCTGAAACGTAATTATTTAACTGTGGGAGAGCTTTGTTCTGATTTAACCTACATTCAGTTAAAGTAATGATATCAGTTTCAAATGATAAAGTTGATAGACTCAGTGTAAAATCGTGAAATTTTTTATATATACTAACTATGTTTTGGGCTATCAAAGTTAAATCATTTTTATTTATACATATGTGCCCCTTGAGATCGGTTCCTTCACATTCAACAGCATCTGCTATTTTAATTTCGTCTAATTCTTGCATAGTGTAAAGTGTATCACCCATATTTCAGAGAATAAAAGTTCAAGCGAGGGTTTATTACATGTAGATTATATATACTTATATATTTAAGCCAAAAACACATGGAATAGAGATTAACAATACCTAAATACTTGATTATTTTGAGTACAGTGGGTTGTAGTTGTGTTTTTAAAATAAATAAGATGCAAATGAAAATAAGAACTTGTAAAGGTATAGTATATTATGTAACAAGTGAGCGAAGTTGCTAATTACAGACGAGGCTGTGATTTGAGCCCGAGCCGTAGGCGAGGGCTTAATAATGAGCCGAGACTGTAATTAGCAACGCTCACGAGTCACATACGACGTTTTTCAACACACTTGTGAGTAAAAGACAGGCATACGTGGTCATAAAATAACAAACACATTTGATAACAAAGCTGTGAATTGTGATTGAAAAATGGCGCCGAACCTCGCGCATGCGCGTAGGTTTTTTTTCCGCCAAATGTGTCAATGTCTGTATAGCATATACAGCCTATTTTAAGTGAAAATGTTTAATTTGGAGTGGTAAATGCTAATATTTTAATATTTTATAACAAATTATTGTAAATTGTGAATAATTTGTCTGATATACAAATTTGTTTTATTTAATATAAGGCGCAAACATTTAAAAATGTATATGGATTTGAAGTGGTATAAAACCTCTTTGCTGTTTCTGAAAATATTTAATGTATAACCCGGACCAATAAAATATGCTCTGTTTACTCGCATGTAATTTGCACAAAGGTACAATGCAACTTTGTAGGATTCATTATATTATGCACTAGGGTATAATATATTATGCACGCGTGACTTATAGCCCAGTTTATAGTTCTAAATTCAATAGAATAACGCTCACTTTACGAGCAAGTGTGTTGAAAAGTATATTGATACACAGTGGGTATATTTTTGTGAGTGTAAGTGTATAGTGTAAGTGAGTGCATGTTTGTTTGTGTATTTGAATAATGTAGATATTTGGTGATTTTTGTTACAACTTTTAGTATTTACAGATTGCAAAGCTGCTAGTATGTTATAATAAACAATGGAGAAGATCCTAATAATAGAATAATTACACAATCTAAGTTTGAAGTACATAGTTTTATGGCAATAGGCCACGTGAAGCAAGATATACAGTAAGAATAAATTTGTATATAATATAAGAACAGTCGATGATTTACAGATAATTTAATGGTTCTGTCACTACAAAGTTTAGTTAGGTGCATTTTGTCAGATTTTTGACTTTTGTAATTAATCTCTGTGCTCGTATTTAGTAGATATAACTGTAGATAATTAGTATAAATAAAGAATGTTTTAATGTTTGAGTTTGATATAGAATAAGTTATTAAAATAATGAATATGACAAGTAATATAAATATGAAAAAAACTATGCGTAGAAAGATTATGTTAAAATATGAAAAATAATAATAGGAAAGATTGTAAAAACTAAGTCGTATTTCTGACATTAGTTTTTGTACCTGCTCTTCGCTCCTGATTGGAATAACGGGTGAATGTTCATTCATTCTTACAAATACCCTACCGAACGCAGTCCAGAAAAACTTGTAGGCTTTAGACTTGGCCAGGTCAGCACACAGCACAGATTCACAGTCCACATTCATCATGCAAAAGAAACTTGTACGCATCATCTCACATATAGAGCAAACTGAAAGCTGTAAACCTGTCTTCCAGAATAAAAAGATACTGACCGTGCCATGCATGTACATAATGGAGATGTGTAAGTTTGTTAAAAAATACCCTGAATTCTTCACTAACAGACAGGACCTACCTACTAGATACACACTTAGGAAAAATACAGCTACTAGACTGATGCTCCCCACATCCAGGTTACAACTACACGCAAATAGTCCCGCTGTTATGGGAGTAAAAATATTCAATAATCTGCCTAATGTATTAAAATCTCAAACAAATGAAAAAATATTATTTAAACAGCTCAAAAATTTATTAATTACAAAAAGCTATTATACAGTACAAGAATACTTAAATGATAAATTTGTAAATTTGTAATGAGACAGTAAATTTAATTTATCTATAATATCTCTACGCCTCCTCTCTCCTAATATTGCAATACCCAATAGGGTCATAATGTATCCTAATGATTTGTGTATATTATGAAAGCAATAAAGAATTGAGAATTGAGGTCGCGAGCAAGAAAGTATAAC